>CM045761.1:118789731-119507610 GCA_025200525.1 Camellia lanceoleosa
AAGAAGCTAGATAGGCTTAACAAAGCATGTAAGAATGGGGGTCAATGAGGGATATAATGACAAGTATAACATGGAGACCCCCAACAAAGTTGATCCCTTCTACAATGTTGTAGAGGGACCCAAAATAAGCCCATTCACAGTTCATGACATGCTCCGAAACAGATCACACAGAGGCTAAACAAATCGTGCAATTTTACGGTAAATATGAGAGATTATGAAACAAGTGCATGATAGAGAGGCCAAACAGAGTTGAGCCCTTCTTCAATGTTGAAGAAGGGATCAAAATGAGCCTACTTACAGTTTACATTATGCTCAAAAACAGATCACACGCAGGTCAAAAATTCCATGCAAAAATGTGGCATATCAAGGAGTATTGAAGCAAGTGCACTAGGGAGGGCTCAAACAGGGTTGAGCCCTTAAAAAACATGAAGAATGGCTCAAAAGAGTCCCCCTTTCAGTAGGGGTCGGAGCTCAAAACCACAAGCAAAGAGGATAGAAAAATGGTACAAGAATGGAGCTCAAAAGGGGAAATGAGTGCTTACCCTTGTAGACCAAGACCTTGGCTGCTTCTAGGACTGAAAATGGTGCCTTTTAGCTATTGGAAGGCCCTCCTTGCTGCTGGAAATGGTGTAGTGGTGGTGGTGCTAGGTGGTGATGAAGGGGGGGTGTAGAAACTTGGATGATTTTGGTGTTTTAAATATAGAGAGAGAGATTGTATGGAGGATCTCCCAAATCAGATTTTCTAACCCTAAAAATCACAGCTGGGGCTGCTGTTATATAGACAAAATGAGGGGAAAATGGAGGGAAAAAAGGGAGGAAAACATATCAAGTTTCCTTAAAAAATGGCCAAAAGGGAAAGTGGTAGCTACGGGTTTCAAATGGCCAAGAGTCCTTCAACAAAGTTGAAGAGGGCTCAAAATAAGACACTTTGTAGTTTACGCCCAAGTCCAACGCAGCCCACAAGTACGCCTAAAATACCGTGCAAAAGGCCCAAAAAAGGTAAAAGGCAAGTGACAGATGGAGATGTCAAGCAGTAAGAGGTCCTTAATCAAACATGAAAAGGACCTCAAAATATGACTATCTCAAGTTTGGGTCGAGCCCAAAATGTAGAATGAAGGTTCGGGAGCCGAAACACCTTGATTCGAGGCCGAAAGTGGGGCTGATAGGCAGGGAGTGGTGCACGACCACGAAGTTGGTCTCTCGGACCACAGTGTCCCTAAAATGGAGTAAATAAAATACATGCCAAAAGCGGGGCAAACGGAGGTGGTTAGGCGGTCCCGAACCGAGGCCTGCTTTGGCAGCTCAGCAAGAGGCAAGGCTCGAAATGGGCAAAATGGCCTATGGCCACGAAATGTAACCTCTGACCATTGAGAGATGATCTACAAGACCTCTCCTCCCTTCTCAAAGAGAAACAGAGAAAACCGAGCAGTTATGGCAGAGACAAAGCACAAAAGAGTCCGGAAGTCCGGAGGCAAGGCTCGTAGCCGGGACTCTGCAACCTCAGAACGAGCACAATATGCAATATCACCAAGCGCTCAATTGATGACGTCTAAGTCTTAAGGTCGGTCAAAAATGGGGTGTCTACAGCTGGGAATGTCCAACTCACCATTTTCGGCTAAAGATTGAGCCTCATGCAGAGTGAGCCCACACATCCGTCCCAAAGCTTGGTCGTGACCAAAACAGGCTGAGACATGATTTCCTCATCACGTCGAGATTCCATTAATGCTTGAAATTCTTCAATTTGTTAGGCATATTTCTTGTCCCCCGAAGCGAAAGACATGTGTAATCAGGTCCCAACACTGAGCCGCAACATGAAGGAACGGAAAACAAAGTGGAGTACGGCTCAACGGAAAAAGTGCATTTATGCTGAAACCCCAGAAATTTACCTTTTTCATGCCTTCTAAAGTCGCTATCCAATCCAAGAGCTTTTCGGCGAGGAATGGCTCCATTTATGAAAAGATTGCAGCTGAAATGAGGTTCTGAAGAGAAATCACGAAGCTAACCCTTTTGTAGAAGATAAGGCTATGAGTGAAAGCCAGCTGTCAACAATTTGGGGGTTTCTCGCATTTGTGGCCGGCAGGCTACTCTGCCACCTCTTGTGGCCGGCAAGCCACTCTCTATATTGTGACCTTCTTTTGAGTCTCTGTCCACTTGTGTCTTTGGCGATCTTTGAAATTTTGTGTTTTGTTTTGATCTTTGAGTGTTTCAAGGTCTTGTTTTGAGTCTTTTTGGTTTTAGCAAGTTTGTTTATTTGTATTTGAGTTGTTTTCGCTTTGTTTCATCAATTTGTATTTTGTATTTTGGTTACTGGTTAGCTCATTACCCAATTAAGAACATTGTTTCAATCAAGTGCTCTATTGGCCTAATTCGATTCTATGTCTATTTCATGCAAATATGGTGCTTATGATGCAATAATAACAACACTTTTCATAAAAACTACGAGGTTTTATACTAATCATAGTTTTTTTTTACAAACGAGGAGTACAAGTTTCAAAGCAAAATAAAACCTATATGAAACTATACATGTGCTAATGCTGCTAAACAAAAAGAAACTAAGAAAAAGTACAAAAATCAGTGCCAGTCGCCTCATGCTTGAAAGGCCCTCTTCGTCCTCTTCCTCGAAGGGGAGGACTCAGGAGCACTGTCTCCATTGGCACCGCTGTCCGAATCTATCTCTGAACCAGAACCTGAGCCGGTATTGTCTCCGCTCTTTGCCTCAGAACCTTCTCTGACATCGTCTCTGCTCTCGGCCCCTGAGCCAGTATCATCGTCTCCGCTCTCGGATGACTCAGAAAGCTAACTCACTACCTCCTTGAAGTTGCTGGTCTCAGCATCATCATCGCTTAGAATAGGCTATGGCGGATTGCTATCCCTATCTCTGCCTCAACTATGGCTTATATCTCAGCCACAAGCTGGGGCTTGTCTCTCTCTCCTCCCTACTCTTTGGAGGAGAATGCTGCTTGCCCCAGTGTTCTTGCTTCTTGCCCTCGAAATCTGAAAAGTTGTCAACATATCATCTACAGTGTGTTTATCAGATACAAATGGTATTCATAAATCAGATATAGTATGAGTATAGTATGAATGCAATATAAGTACAGTGTGTGGATGCAATGTGTGAGTGCAGTGTATCAGATACAGTGTATCAGTACAGTTTGGGAAAGACTACAGATGAAATGCCAGTGTATCAGTGGAAAAATGATAACATGAAGCACAAATTGAAGGAATGGGACATCGTAAAGGCGAAACGCGTCTCCTCCCAAAGACCATGCCCATCAAGGAAGCTATCAGCACGAGAGCGCTCCCCGTGTACTCTATGGGTGCCTACAAATGCATTTAAATGATCGGTGTTCACAACCAACATATCTGAAATGAAATGTGAGGTGCAAATGGTAAAGTGTGGTTCATACTTGGAATGAGCCTCGAACTCCGACATCGAGGCCTGGTAAGCAATCCCAGTATGCCGCCAACATCTGAACGCAGTAGGAAGCTCTAGCCAACGGGTACTCTGCTTTATTCTGCGGGGGGAGCCCCTCTAGCATGGGCCCTAGTTGCCTTAGTCGCCTCTCTCGCCACAGGGGCCCTCACCCCCTTACCTCTGCGAGTGCCTGTCAGAGATGGCATGAGGTGGGTCTAAATGAAGGTTGCATAGTCACCCTCATCTCTGGAGTAATCAACATCCAAGCCCACCATGAACTAAGTGACTACATCAACAGATAGGCTGTCTGTTGTCCTCATGGACTTTGGAGATGGCATCGGAACGATCGGATTCGACAAGCCCATGGTCTGCTAAACGAATCTCTCACTCAAGAACCAGGCCCGGCAGACTGGGCCCTCTAGCAGAATGTAGAAGCGTGAAATGCCCCACGCCCCCGCGTATTGGTCTCGTACCCCAGCCGACATCATGGCCCAAGGCTACCACATGATCTGCAAACAGAGAATGTATAGATTGTTAGTTACTATCAATTGCTACAATGTGAATCAGAACAGTTTTTAAGCAAAAAGGATTGTGTTTTGGGTTACCTCATGGACGACCACAGCGTCATAGTAGTGGTGAAAGAAAGCAAAGGTCTCGCGACTCCTACGCTAGCATCAACCATCATACCGCCCTGAGTAGGGAACTACCAGAGAAAGCTCTTCTACAGGCTCTAAAGCCAAGGCTGGGAAATATGCATAAACCCATAGCTGCAAGGAAAATGCAGCGATATGTGATGAACAATGTATGAACAAATAAAGAAAGTGGAAAGTAGAAAGCACACAGCATGAACAGATATAAAAAGTGTGAAGCAGAAAGCACACAGCATGAACAGATAAAGAAAATGCAAAACAGAAAGCATGCAGTTTGAACAGATATAGAAAGCGCAAAGCAAAAAGCACAGGTGTTGAACAGATATAAAGCAGAAAATATAAAGTATGAAGTGTGAAGTGCAAAAAGGAAACTGAAATACATACCTCTCAGACTCACCAATAGCCACTGATCAGCTCTCCTCTTAGACGGGAGGTAGAGCTCATATAGTCGTACAGGGTGGCGTGGCCAGCTCCACCCCAGTCTTAAAACCACACTCGAGGAAGGGTCACTAGGGCGCTCAATTGATATAAGCTCACAATGTTCCACCTGTTCAAAAACAAGGTGGTACCAAGGACAAACATCAAGAAGCCTCTTGCATACTGCTCTATCTCCTCCAGCGTCTCGGGCTCGCTCCCGCGAAACTGCTCGATGAACCAACTATATCTGACCATAGCTGACCAGTACAAAGGTGGATGCGCTCTCAGCAACTCGATCCAAGCCGCCTCTCACTCCCCCATGTCAGTGTTGAAAGGAATCGGATCACCTCTTACTTCTAAGCTTGTGATCATGGCAAAGTCGTAGGGAGTCATCGTCATCTCCCCAGCAATGGAGAAGTGGAAGGAGTTGGTGGTGTCTCACCATCTCTCCACTAGTGCTCCCAGAAGAGGATGGCTCATAATAATGTGTGTCAGGCCAGAGCAGAAGACGCTGAAGCCGATCTCATCGATGATGTCACGAACCTCGGCAGGGAGCTCGTCATACTAATCCCTAATTGTCATCATTTCATACCCTCTATAGGCACGGACGTCTCCTTGTGGCAAAGAATAGATGAATCAGATGAAAGACAGTATAATTAGATTAGGCAATGATGAAAATACAGTCAGATGAAAGGTAATGCAAGAAATGCAGTGAAAAGGGAAAAGTAGGAATGCATGAAACCAGAGTTTATACCTCAGTGGCGCTCGATGAAAGGTGAAAGGTCGGCTCCCTCAATAGGAGGTCCTTTGGTACACCACGAGCAAAGTCACAGAACCGCCTAATGCCTCCGAATGGCAAGATGTGAGTGCAGGGATGATATCTCTCCAAATCAAAAGGATGTACCCTCAATGGTAACGGCTCCAGCTCAAGCTCAAGTTCAAACTCCGCCTCGAGGTCAGCCTCGAGGCCTTCAACTATCAGGTCCTCTGCCTTAGGAATGGGTAGAAATGCAAGTGGAACCCCAGGAGGAGTCCCGTTATATGGAATATCGTCTACCATCTGGAGAATGGGTGGAAAATGGGTGAAAAGTAGATAAAAAGCGAAGAAAAATGGAGAAAATAGGGTAAATTTGGAAAAAGTCAACCCTATGAGAGAGAAAATGGAAAAAAAAAAGTTAAAGCCCGAAAAAGTTCACCAAACCCGAGAGAAACTCGAGGGGAAGAAGCATAAAGTGGTGGAAATCCAAGAAAAAGTGTCAAAATCAAAATCCAATCGGTTCAAAGTGAAGAGAACTAAGAGGGTTTAACTAATAAAGTGTGCGTGGGGCGTTGGAAAACGCGGGTAAAACTCGTATCTAGAGAGGGAAAGTGTCTAGAGAGAGAGGGAGAGCAATTTTGGAAGTGTGGGTGTGTGGAAATGAGGGGTCTTGGTCTATACTTAAAGACCTGTGGGTTAAAAGACCGAAAAGCCCTGAATCTGCCATCGGTGGCCAGCCAGTGGCTGGCAAGCCACATTGGTGGGCAGCAAGATGTTTTGATGGCCGGTATATGGCTGACAGCATCCCCTGGTGGCCGGTCAATGGCCGTTGATTCTCAGGTGGTCCTACTACTGCTTGAGGCTTCTTCTTCTCGAGTGGGTTGTGGAAGGTTCTATTTTGAAGGCTTGTGTAGACCTGACTTTCTTCGCGCCCTGTTTTGGAGAGCTCGAATTGGTTTGGACTTGATTTTTCAATGGTAACGGCTACAGTTTGGACTCCTATCATGGTTCTAAATCTAATTTCAAAAAGTGAAATGTGAAACTGATAAACACCAAAGAGTCCAATCCCGCAAATCATTTTGAAAAATCAGATTTTGAATCAAATAATGCCAGAACTAGACTGCTTTACCAGATTACAGAGTCACCACCTAAATATTTTATTTTTGGGAAATTTAGGAAACCCTGACTCGTGCCAAAGGCCACGTGTCTGTCATCACTAAAGTTGCTTCAGCTCGGAAACTTGGGTACAAGAGGGAAAGGTCCTGAAATGAGCACCCCCGCTCGCCCGATCAAAAGATCGGCCTCTACAAAACATGATATGTTGTTTTATTAACACGTGTTCTTATCCGGTTATTAGCTAACTTTACTATGTGACGCACACAAGCAAGTATAGACTAAATCACAAGAATTGGAACGAATACAACTCATGTTTGTTTTCGAAAATGGTTTGAAGTTGCCACCCTCAAGTGGGCTTTAGAAAATGTGGATTTGCCACCCTAAAGTGGGCTTAAAACAAGATTTTCCACTTCGCTAAAGTGGGCTTAAAACTCTCATTCGTCGAATTGTTCCAATTCAAGTAATAAAGCCTTCATCCACAGGCATTCAAGCAGTTAATCACTTAAGCAAATAGCCTCATGCCAAGCATGCCGTCATGGCATCACTTATACTCATGTAAGTATGTTAAAGCGTAAAACTTGCAAAGTACTCCAAGCCAAAACAAAAGCTATTTAGAAATATGCATGATCCTAACTATACGAGATGCCTAATGCAACACATGCAATAATGCAACTAATAGGCTCGGCTATCTAAGATTCCATATGAATACAACAATTTGACAACATGCTTTGAAACACGTATTCAAATGCGTATTGAAATACGATGTAGTTTGAATGATGCGCCGAGCCTCGATGCATGCAAGACAAATAAATGATGCAAACATGTAAGCATGAGGTATGCTAATCAAAACGTGCCCTAATCTAACCATCGAAAGCGAATAAATAAAAGGGAGAAAGACGTGGGGTTAGAAGACATGCACACACACACGCACGCTTATTACAACATTGCGCCCTCTCGAAGGAGGATCCGAATAAATAAGCTAAGCTACACTAAGCTAAGCTAATTATTACAAAACGAACTAATTAACTATTTTAGCTAATTAATTATTACCAACCGAATTGAACAACTAGCTATGCTAAGGTAATTAAAATATTACAAAACGGATTAAACTAATTAATTACAACACATGTATTAATTAGTTACAACTAGCTAATAAAGCAATTAAGTGGCCTCACAGGCGGTGGAGCCATGTATGCTCGGTTGCGTTTTCCCGAAAATTCATCGCCTTGCCACTGGTTGCCTCTGCTTGCACTCACCTTGATCTCTGAACAATGTACCAACTTCCAGACTGCCTTTGCTCCAGAACAGGAGCACTTTTGCACAAGAATGGATTGGTGGCTGGTCGGCCACTACTTTTTCCAGACTCCTGCTTTTGCTATAACAGAGAACAACAGAGGCAAAGCAATGCATTTTTCAAGGAATGTGTGTACTGACACCCTCCTTAACATTTCTCAAGCTTAAAGGAGTATGGCACTTGGCTCTCAAGCCACCAATCAAGCATTTTCATGTATGATGGCCAAAGAACCAAGCTTGTACAAGCTTAATGAATGCACAAATAAGACTCGAAGAGCCACCACCCTATCATGCATGGTCAAGGGTGACAGCGACCAAGAAACGTGACACGTTTCATCACTTTGAGTATGAAACGTCCCACATTTCTTGTGCTTGGATTAACGTCCAATCCAAACACATGCAATGCAACACAAATGCTTATCTTGTTCATGTTTTACTTTGCTCATTTTGTTTACACATTTTACATTACCGATTAATTCTTTAACCGATTAAGTCCAATGTGAGAGTCCTCTAATTAGAAAGATGGCCTAAGCCATAAGTGCCTTGAGCATGAAAGAGGCCTCATGCTGTTGGTTAGGAGGAACCCTCAAGAGAGGGTTAAAACCATTAGGCATGAGAGTCTTAAGTTCACACTCAAGCCAACAAGGGGCTCAAGACCACTTTCAAAATAAATTAAAAAGTGAAGAATAGAGGGAGGTTGCAGACTTTTCAGTGCTGAAATGGCATGAAAAATGGCACTAAATCATGCAAGCAACACATGCACAACATGTTCAAAAGCCAAAAGCATTAAACTAGTGAAGAGCACTACACTAGAGGCATGCAATACCAAACTCAAATGACCAAACCAACTCAAAACAGAGCTAAAACATGCTGAGATAGAAGCCTAAAAGGCAAGAAAAACATGCTTACATGTTAGCTCGCAAACAAGTCTCAAGGCACAACTCTCAAAAGCAATGAAAGAGTGAAATAAGTGAGAGTGTGTTAGAGTTATATACACTGAAATCACATATAAATGATGTTATAACATGAAATCATCTCATGCAAAACATGTTAGAGGCCTCAAAACAATGAGCTAGTGAAGGCATTTGCACTATAACCATGCAAGACAAGGCTCATATGACCAAGAAAGCTCAAAACAGAGTTAAATCATGCCAAATCAGAGCCTAAAACATGCTGAGATCAAGTCAGAAAAAGGTAGAAAAACATGCTCACATGTTAGGCTATCTACACTTGCAAACAAGACACAAGGAGAGGAGGCCACCACCTCCTATTTTGGACCTCAAAATAAAGTTTTTGCCACTAAAATTCCCCTGGCATTCAGTGGTTAAAAGGCCAAAAAAAATGTTTTAAAAGCTTTGAAAAATGGCACAACACTTTAGCAAACAAGCTATAAAAAGGGTGGGCCACCCCTAACTCCAAAACAAACCTCAAACCACCATTTTAAACCATAAAAAAATAGAGATTTCAGAGATTAAAACCAACCTCAAAATAGCATGCAAAGGTGGCCAAACAAGTAACCAAAACAAAGCTTAAAAGGGGTAAGTCTTATACCTTTGAAGCATAGCACTAAAATAGCAATAATTCTGAGCTAAAACCACTCTTAGAAGCTCAAACAAGGCCTCAAAGAACCTCAGCTCCAAGATGAGGATGTTTGGTTAAGGGTCTCCTTGCAAAAGTGTAGAGAATTCCCACTTTCAAAAGCACAAAATAGGGAGAGAGAGAATTCTAGAGAGAGAGAAATTTTTCTCACAAAATTGTGTAACCTCTCAAATGGGGCAGAGACCTCCCCTTATATAGAAATGCAAGCCAAAAGCTTGCATTCATCCCTCCATACGCGTGTATGAAGATGGCAATCAATGATCAACAGCTGGCACAACTGGCAAAGAAAATATTTGAAAAAGGAAAAAAACGGCCGTCGGCCACTTTAGGTGGCCGGCCGGCCACCTCCCCTAGCCGACCGACCACTTCAAGTGGTCGACAAGGGCCTTCCCCCCTCCAGGCAAGAGGCACCAAGGTTTGGTCCAAAAACAACACAAAACAAAGAGGGTTTAGAGGCTCAAAGACAAGGCGTTCCGCCGAGAACTTCGGGCACTCAAAACGAGCACAAACATGCACAATCAATCGACGGCACAAACAATGACGTTTGAGTCTTAAGGTCGGTCAAAAATGGGGTGTCTACAATTGCCCCTCTTTGACAGAACTTGGAAGTCATGAAATGACGGAAGTGAATGTCAAAGCCCAGAGATGACCCATTTTTGACAAGGCCGAAGACTCAGACAAACAAGCAAATGAAACAAATAACGGTTGCCCATGAAGTTACCTCGTATCCTTTGCAAGGAATCAAACCGGTGTAGTTACGGGGCAAGATGCAAATGATATGCGATCACGAGAACATAACTTATGATCATGTAATGAGGCTGTAATGAAACATCTAGATGCAAATGTTGTGCAAAGAAATACTACGACAAACTCGTACATAAGCAAATAAACGCGAACCAAACCACATTTCAGGTAGAAAGGATGTAAGAAAATTATGCAATCTTAAATGCGCCTCACACAGGAAAGGTAAAGAACAACAACCATCGGGCACACGTGAGGTGGCAAACAAGATCCCAACACGTGGCACACGCAAGGAGAGAAGTGATGATAACAAGTGAAACATATCCAACTATTTTGCTACAAAAACAAAGAGCGGTATAAGCATTGGAATTCATCCAGATGCATTTAACCAAAGCGTCCTAACGCGCCACACGCGAGAGGGAAAAGAGAGCGGTGCAAACACCAAAGAGTGGTATAAACATCGGAGCACGTTCCAATGTTTCTAACCAAAGAGGGTGGTACAAACATCAGGCACACAACCCAGTGCTTCTAACCAACAAGGCGGTATAAGCATCGAAAAACGTTCCAAACGCTTCTAACCAAAGGAGGTGGTATAAGCATCGGGCGTACCCACGTGTTTCTAAACGAAGCGAAGTAAAAGCGTCGGGCACACGGTCCAAACGCTTCTAACCAAAGGGGTGGTATAAACATCAGGCATACCCGTGTGTTTTTAACCAACAAGAGAGGTATAAGCGTCGGGCACACGGCCCAAACGTTTCTAATCGGAGGGGTGGTATAAACATCGGGCACACGTCCCAATGTCTCTAACCAAAGCAAGGAGTGGTGTAAACATCGGGCGTACCCGAGTGTTTCTAACAAATAAAGGAGTTCAAAGGACAGGAAAGATCTTACCTGGAATTTCTCAAGAATGAACTGTACATATAATATCGTCTGGTTGCACCAGCTTTGAATGAACTGTATATGCAATATCGTGCCAGCATAAGAATGAAACTTTGACAGGTACAATATAATAGGAATGCATGTTCAATGCAACATCAATAACCGTGACACAACGCTTAGAGAGGCATGCTTCATGCACATCATGCAAGAAACAAAACAAAAGTATATTCTATGCAATGAAACATGAAGCATAAGTAACACTGAATGCATGTTCAATGCAATAGGTACAGACATTTTCTAAGCGAATGTAAGGGTATGCACAATGCAATATAACGCGACATGCATATTCTATGCAAAGATAAGAACATGTGTAACGCAATGCAACGCAGCATACACATTCTATGTACAATAATCAATGCATATTCAATGCAACATCAATAGCATGTTCAATGCAAAACACCGAATAAAGAAATGTGCGTCTTAACAAGACCGATTCAGTTGCAACCTCTGATTTACCTCTCGAAGGAGTTACAATGTATTTCAACAGAAGACACCTCGTTCATACCGGTGGACGATGAGTCATGCACCGAAGACATGATTCGAAACTTCCGCAGAGACACTTTGAGCTGAAAAGTGGACTTTCTTGTACTTTCTCGAGAGCCAAGGACACAAAACAGCCTGAAAACATACAGGGATAACACTGGACACCTACTGGCCACCCTGAAGCCATGTTGGCCACTTGTTAAAGTTTTCGGCCACCTAAGTGGCCGGTCATCCACAAAAACTGCTCGGTTGGCTAGTTGTGGTATTTCTGGGCCATTTCGGTCTTTTTGCATGGAGATCTTTAAAAACGCATCCCCAAGTCACATTTCCTCACACCCACAGTGTCGAAATCACCTCTTCTTCATTCCTAGACACTTTTTCTCCTTAGATCCGTGCTTTACATGCGTTTTCCAATGCCCCTCGCAAAGTTGATTCGCTAAAACCTTTCGATTTCCTCCGTTTTGAACCGATCAAAATTTGTTTTTGGAGCTTTTTTCTCCATTTTCACCACTTGAGGTTTGTTTCCCTCAAGTTTATCTTGAGTTTGGTGCCTTTTCTCGGGCTTTGACTTTTTCTCCCATTTTCTCTCTCCGAGAGTTGACTTTTGTTGACTTTTGGCACTTTTCAACCATTTTGCTCATTTTCGCCTACTTTCTCACTTTCTTCCCGATGGCAGACGATGTTCCACATGACGGGGGTTCTCTGGGGATGGAGGGAGAGCCGGAGTACATACCGTTGCCGTTCAGAGTCCAGCTTTTTGATCCAGAGAGGTACCGCCCCGAGGCACATGCACTACCATCCAGCAAAGTTCGTCACTTTAGCGGGTTTGCACGACACGCACCAATAGACCTCCTACTACAATAGCCAGAGTCTCATCTATCCCACGATGCTTCCGAGGTATGTATTGCATTCTTACATTTCTGTGATGTACTTTACATTTCTTGCATAGCTCGCGCTTTTGCACTGTATTTTATCTGCTCATTCTGAACACACTCACATACTGTATTTCTGCTCATTCTAAACACACTCACACACTGTATTTTTGCTCATTCTGAACACATTCACACACTGTATTTCTGCACATTCTGAACACAAGTAGATTCCCGTTTCACCAGTGGATATGGGTCCACCACAACGAGGGAGTGGTACATAGACCTCCTTGACGGTGTCCGGCAGATCATTGATGAGGCAGGGTTCGGTTTATTCTGCATGGGGCTATTGCACCTCATGGCGAGTAGGACCCTCTTAGGCGCATTGGTAGAGAGATGGTGGGATACCACCAACTCTTTCCATTTCTCTGCCACCGGGGATATGACGATGACCCCATATGACTTCGCCATGTTGACAGGCCTTGAGATGGAAGGCCGGCCGATTCCATACGACTCCAATATAGGTGAGTGGGAGGCCGCTTGGACCTATCTACTTGGAGCACACCCGCCTATCTTTTGATCAGGTAGGGTCCGATATACCTGGTTCGCGGACCACTTCAGAGGGATAGACCCAAAGAATCGTGGAGGGATGGCGATGCGCTGAGGTTTCCTGATGTTCCTCTTCGGCACTACCTTGTTCGCCGACAGGGCAAACACAGTCGGGCTATATCTTCTAAGTGCCTTAGTGGACCTATCTCAGGTTCGACATTATGATTGGGGTGGCGCCGGCCTCACTACCCTATATTGCTACATTAGCTCGACCTCCCGCAGGAGCGGGAACAGAGTGGGCGGCTATTGGAGATATATCTTGCTGGCCACCAGTGATGGTTGGCCAGGCACCAATATCTTTTGCAGATATTTTGTGATAGTCGTGCCAGCTATTTACACATATGCTTGCATCTGCTCCCACGTGTATGGCTAGATGTTTGTAAGGGAGATTCATGTTTCTCTGTATATAGAGGGTCTCCCCTCTTACTTTGGGGTTAGAAAAATTTTGGAGTAAAAAATTTTTACTCTCTCTACTATTCTCTCTCTCTTGCGAATTTCTCAACCTTTGCATATACACTCTTAACCAAATCTCTTCATCTTTGAGCTGAGGTATCCTTGAGCCTTGTTTGAGCTTTTGAGGGTGTGTTTGCCTTGTTTTATTGCTTGGAAGTGATCTCCTCTTCAAGTGGTATAAAGCTTTACCTTTATACTTGTTGCATCTACTTTTTTTCTCACTATTTTCCAACTATTTTTGGGCTATAAAAACTCTACATTTTTTGGCTGAAACATGGGTTTTAAGGTCACCAAAGGTTGAGGGGTGGTTCACCCTTCTTTACATATTGCTTTCAAGGGCTTTACCCTTGTGTTTCCCACCTTTGCACTATTTTTTTGAGCTTTTAAACACTAATTTTTAGAGTTATTTCAGTGGCTAAAATCATGGTTTGAAGCCCAAAATTGGAGGGGTTAGCCTCCCCTCCTTGTGTTTTGCTTACTAGCCTAGCATATTCCATGTTTTATCTTTTTTTGTCTTAATTCCAACATGTTTTGGGACTGTTTTAGGACTGTTTTTAGGTGTTTGTTGCATTTGAGCCTTATATTGCATGCTTGTAGTATAATTGTCATGAGTTTGGTGTTTTAGGCCTTAGTCACCATCTTATTTGAGTTGATAGTGTTTATTTATGGCTTTCCATACTTGTGATCACTCTTAATCACCTCTACAACCTCCCTCCTTTCTTAGCTTTTCATTTGCTTTGAAACTGGTTTCAAACTACTTGTTTGTTTAAGCATGAGGTTGAGATGTCATGCTTAATGGTTTAATCCCTTTAGGGGTTCATTACCAACGGTATGATGTCTCTTTCATGCCGAAAGCAATACTTGGTTTGAGCCCTCTTTCCATTAGAGGACTTAAATTCACTTGTGGACTCAATTGACTAAAGAATGGCTGGTAATTAAAATGGAGAAATAAAATTAGTGATTAAAAATGATGCAAGATAATAATTTAGTTTGGGTTCAATCGGACGTTAATTGAACCCTTGTGTATTGAGTCGTTTCATACTCATTAGTGATGAAAACGGTTCAAGATTCATCGTCAACTACTTCCCTTGATCTTTCATGATAGGGAGGTGGTTTTGAGAGTCTTGTTTTATTGCATTTATTGAACTTGCACCCTTTGGTTCATAAGTTGTCATGCAATGAAATTGCATCCATTGGTGGTTTGTGAACCAAATTTGCTACTCCTTTGAGCTGTTCAAATGATAAGGAGGGGTAAATTATGCAAACAAACCCTTGAGAATACATTGTTTCTACTCTATTTCCTCTCTATTACAGCAGGACAAACTAATCAGCAGGGGCTGATAGGCCACCTTCTGTGGCCGATAGGCCATCATCAGTGGACGGTAGGCCCTTTGCCGGCCACTAGTGCAAAATCCAGCAATGTACTCCCCGAGGAGAACAGAGTTGGTCTGGAGGTGGAAATCAGTGCCAGTGTCCTCTTGTGCAAGCAGGTATTCAAAGAAACGGTGGCTTTTTCGGGTGGAAACCATGTTTATGCATGAGCCCTCCATCAATCCTTGGGACCCGTGTTGTAATATATTAGTGTAGTGCTTAACATAGTGGCCTTGTAATTAATTAGTTAGAATAGCTAATTTGTTTTGTGTTTTAATTATTTTAATTAGCTAGATTAATCAATTAATTAGTTCATTCAGCTTGTAATAGTTAGTTAAGTAGTTTAGCTAATTATTCATTTGAATTTGTAATAGTTAATTAATTAGCTTAGCTTTAATTAGTTTAGCTAGTTAGTTCATTCGGACTCTCCTTCGTGAGAGCGCAATGTTGTAACAATGTGTATGTTTTCCAATCCCGTGTCTTTCTCCCTTTTATTTACTAGCTTATGATGGTTAGTTTAGGGTATTATGTTTTGTTTAGCATGCTTCATGTTTACAAACATTTGTATTGCATGCACCAAGGCTCGGCTCATCATTCTAACTTGCATTGTTAGTAAAGCATTCTTCGAATACGTACTTAGACCGCATGCTATCGAATTGATTCATGCATCTTTCTAACTCTCTCATCTTTTTTGGCTTGGAGTACTAGGTGAGCCTTTACTCGCTTTAGCATATCGCATACGTGTGATTGTTTGCCATGTTTAGCATGCTTGCCATGAGGCTAAGTTCTTGAATAATAAACTGTTTTGAATGCCTACGGATGAAGTCTATTTGCTTGAATTGGAATAATTTGAGTAATGTTCATATGCGATCACTTTTTTAAGTGGTACATATTCAAAATTCTTTTCAAAAACAAACATGAACCGAATGTTCTAATTCTTGCAATCTAGTCTATACTTGTGTGTATGTGCATCACATAGTAATGCTAGCCTAATAATCGGAACAAGAGCATATAATGTAAATAAGATTCATATCATGATTAGTACAGGCCGATCTTTGATCGGGCGAGCGAGGGTGCTCAATTCATGACCTTCCCCTCTCGTACCTAAGTTCCCGAGCAGAGACAATCTTGGTGATGACAGACACGTGGCCTTTGGCACGAGTCATGGGTTTTCTAAATTTTTCCAAAAAAATATTTAGGTGGCGGCTCTGTATCTAGCAAAGCAATCTAGTTTTGACAATTTGATTCAAAATTGATTTTCCAAAAAGATTTGCTAGATTGGTACTCTTTGGGTGATTATCTATTTCACATTGCACTTGTGGAATCAGATTCAGAACCACGAGAGTTTGATACTGTGGGGCTTATTTGACTTCTTAAAGGGGGCACGAAAAAGTCGAGCTACACCAACCCATGATCTTGAATTGGCCACGGTGATTTTCGTCCTCAAAATCTGGCGCCATTATCTTTACGATGCAACCTATGAGATTTACATTGATCACAAGAGTCTTAAATATCTGTTTACACAGAAGGAACTGATTATAAGGCAACGGTGATGGCTAGAATTTATGAAAGACTATGATGTGGATATCCATCACCATCCAGGAAAAGCTAACATGGTGACAGACACACTAAGCCAAAAGATGACTAGAAGTTTGGCATGTACTCTCGTTTCTCGGAAGATCAATGGACTGATCGCCAATATAACCGTGGAATACACTTTGATTGAAGAAATCAAAGCACGCCTATATGAAGATAAACTTTTAAAGAAGAAGTATGAGGCGCAAAGAAATATGCCCGATCCTGACTTCACTCTAAGCAATGGATGCTAAAATTTCGAAATCGAATTTGCATACCCGACATTCCGGAACTCAAGAAGAAGATATTGGTGGAAGCTCATAGCTCGAAATTTGCAGTCCACCCTGGCAACACAAAGATGCACCAGGATCTGAACGAACACTATTGGTGGACAGGAATGAAAAGAGACATAACAAGCCATGTCTCAAAATTTTTGCATTGTCAGCGTGTTAAAGCAGAACATCAGAGACTTGTAGGACTGCTACAACCACTCTCTATTCCTGAATGGAAATAAGAGAACATTACTATGGACTTCGTGGTCAGGCTACCACAGTCATTTTTGAAGAATGATGCAATCTGGGTTATAGTAGACCGATTGACAAAGTCAGTCCATTTTCTGTCAATTAAATCATGTACTCCCTTAATAAGTTTGCCACTTTATACATCAAGGAAGTCATTCGATTCCATGGTATCCCAGTCTCAATCGTGTCTGACCAAGACCCCTGCTTCGTGTCTCACTTCTGGAATAAATTGCAAGAACCTTGGGGAAGCACACTGAAGTTTAGCACTGCTTATCACCCATAAATTGATAGGCAATCCGAAAGTACAATCTAGACGTTGGAAGACATATTACGTGTATACGTGTTGGACCTCAAAGGTAACTGGGATAAGCACATACCTTTAGTGGAATTCGCCTATAACAATAGCTATCAGACAAGCATTGGAATGGCACCGTACGAAGCTTTGTATGGAAAGAGATGTCGATCACCTCTATGCTGGACGGAAGTCGGAGATAGGAAACTGTTAGGCCCCGAGATCGTGCAAACCACAAGTGATAAAATCTAACTTATCCAGCAACGAATTCACACTGCCCAGAGCTGCCAGGAAAGTTATGCAGATGCACAGAGACAGGACTTGGAATTTCAAGTATGGGATCATGTGTTCCTCAAGATCTCACCGGCAAGAGGAGTTATCCGATTTGGAAATCGAGGAAAGTTAAACCCACGTTACATCAGGCCGTTTGAGATAATAGAAAGGATTGGTCCTATAGCATATCGCCTTTCACTACCGCCTGAACTGTCCAACGTTCACAACGTGTTTCACGTTTCGATGCTCTGACGGTACCTTCGAGATCTAGAACATGCCGTCGACTATGAGAACTTGGAAGTCCAAGAGGACCTCTCTTATGAAGAGCAACCAATGAAGATTCTCGATAGTCGTGATCAAGTTCTCAGAAGCAAGGCTATACCCCTTGTAAAAGTCTTATGGCAGAATCATCGTGTCAAAGAAGCTATGCGGGAAACGGAGAGTCAAATGCGAGTCAAATACCCACATCTCTTCAACAACCGAGGTACGTCAAGTTTGGGGACAAACTTCTATTTAGAATGGAAGAAATGTGACACCCGAAATATTTAATTAATACCACAACCCCCCATGATTATTAAGAAGAATAATAATAATAATCTGTAAAGTAAAATAAAATAATTAATTTAATGATGATAGGCGATAAAGTGTAATTTAATTTACATTGAGAACACTGTAGAATTAAGCACCAAAAAAATAAATAATAATAATAATAATTAATTAATTAATTAATATAAAAAAGAAAAAAAGAAAATTAGTGATCCAATTTCCTTAGTGATATTGGCCCAAGCAATGCCCTTAGTAGTGTTTGCCCAAATATATCTATTTGACAGCAATCTATACTTATCTTGAAGATTCAAATCTATATTTAAGATTCAAATCTATTAGCACAATGACGGCAATCCATAGAGAGGCTATGTGTCACCCAAACTATACTCAGCAAGTAGTATAAAAGGAGGTAGCGTGTTTCTGAACAAATGAAGGAAAACCAACAAAGAAAGGGACGAAAATACTGGAAGGCAAGAAGGGTTTTGATAATAGAAAGAAATAGTGAGGTATTAATTTTAAGGTGAGTTATATTATATCTTGAGTCACCATAATATATTTTACGTATGTTTTGGATTACCATAAATTATTTTACGCAATCTATGGTTTAAAATTATATTAATATTTTCATTTCGTTAATTATTTTCTGAACTCTATTTGCTTAAATTGAAACTCGTGGATATGTTTGTCTAAATTTTAGAAGTTATTTGACAATAGTTTTATAAACAACTATGTTTTGTAAGTACCACCACGGGAGTCCCATGCCTTGGGGGACTTAAATAACTATTGGCCACTGTTTGGCCAGTTTGTGGTCCTTTGTTTGTCATGGATCCATTGACATCTGTTCTGACTGTCACTCCAGTGACCTCTGTTCTGTTATGTTCAGTACCGTGGTTATGGTTATTTTATTTATATAATTTTTGTATTTCAGTTTCCGCCACTTTAAATAATTTGTTTATTCAAATTAAGTTATTCTAACTAACTATCCATGATTATTTTGTATTCCTTATACTTTTGGCATAATTTTTCTCACTCTATTGTGTGCTTATAGCTGTTACCCTTTCAAGTGACGAGATGTAAGGAAGACCGTAACCTCATGTAGTGGAACCCGTATAAGAATTTTATGTTGATCCGTTATTTTGTTTTCTTTCCTTTTCTTCCTTTTTTTTTTTTCCTGAGGGCCGGTCACTGAATAATAAAATAATAAAAGCCCTATTGATGCATTTTCTTTTATCAAAATAGTAGAATGAAGTAAATTTTTTGTTTCATTATTTTCTTTTCACCACTCTGCATCCGCCTGCGCCATGTAAATTGTTAAGTTTAGAATTATTTGGTAAGTTGCGATTCTAGTCCTAAGCCCTAGGGTTAGGTCGTGACAGATCTAACTAAGAAAATTTTATATATCAATGAGTAAACATTCGGTAAATGATTAGTTAGAATTGTATAATAGTTTTGTAGGTTGTAATGAGTATATGTTAGCTTAGGAGTGTTACAACTAAATTAGACCCTAAATGTAGCCTAAAAATTGAGTTAGCTGAGTGTTGAATTTTATATCATTATGGTCCTAAATTCGATTATTGGAGAATTGTTGCTTGCTGGTCGTGAGTTACTTGTCTACTTACTTATTTATTTGTATTAAATTGTTATATATATAATCAAAATAAGAAATTTGTATATAATTTTTTTTTGCATATTTATTAAAATTTTAATTATGAAATTTATATATTTATTCTTAAAATATAACTAATGTCTATTCTATTAATATTAAGGTATATTTACATTTGAAAACATTACCCTATATTAAACTAGACATGTGCTATACTTTTGGCCTAGAATTTGCTTAAGAGAGGTCAAGTGTTAATTTTTTATAATTTTTTAATTCAATAATTTCAAAAAAATTACATTGAGACTTTAAGTATTAAAAAACCTTCAACGTTTTTATTGATATTATATAATTTATTTATTTGCCCCCGTAACAAATCAGATATTTTATAGGGCACTCGGTCCATAAATATGGCGATTCTGGTTTAGACCCGACCCATTTGATGTTCTAAATTTGGATTTCATTATCTTATATTGTTGTTCATATCTTGTTTCTTCTTATTCCTCATTGAGTTTGGTTATTGGAGTGCCTTGGTTGCATTTGGAACAGGTTGCTAGCATGTGTTTCAAAACTATTGTTGCCCAAATTTGGCTTCTTCGCTCGAGTGACGCTTCTTCACTCGAGTGGTTTTTGTAGACTCTTAGTACTTTTTCAGGTCTACAAAACTATTGGGAGGTAGCATTCTTAACTCGAGCGGTGTTGGCTCGATCGGTCCTTCTTGAGCTCAAGCAATGGTCATCTATTTGTAAAATTTCTAAGAGTTGGTATTCTTTATTCGAGCGATCACTTTGTGTGATCGAGCAATCTCACTTATTGTGTCTGGTCGCTCAAGCGACCATTCCTGCGCTCGAGTGGTTTGCGTGTGTATCAAGTTGTAAAAGTTACCTATTAGATCACTTTTTCACTCCTCTCTCTCTAAATATTCAAAACCCTAAGTTGAGACTCTCTCTCTCTCTAAAACTCACATTCTCTCTACAAATACACCTAGATACATTGGTTTCTCCACCATAGTCCCTTTGATAAAAAGGTAGAGCACACCGCGAGCTTCCTCTTAATCGAAACAAAGTTGATTTTCGACGTCTTTGAGGATTCTCCATTCTCTCCCTCGTCTTCTAAGCTTAAGGTAGGGATATCTTTGCACATTCTTATGATTTTTAACTTAGTTATTTGTGTTTTGAACCAACATTGTGATTTGGGGATTTTTGCACAAATCTAGGGTTTTGGCTTGAAATCAAAAATAGGGGTTTTTAAATGGGTTGTTGGAAATGATTGGGGAAATGTATTTACTGTTAACTTATGATGAAATGATGGATTTTTATCTTTGAAATTGATTTATAAAGGAAATGGGATTTTGCCCTACGAATATCAAATGTTGATTTTGTAATGATAAACGAAATTGATGTTGGAAATGTGGAATTGGATTGATGTTGATGAGGATGGCAAAGTTGGATATGTATTATTACTCCTATCTTGAAATTTTCAAAAAGTTTATCTTTATGAAAATTATTTATCTGTTTAGAGATATCTGTTATGGGCCATCAGTGGAGGATAGCTATGATTGTTGTAGAAATTGCATGAGAACTAGGAGAATTGAAACTATTTTTCTCATCCATTCGCATTGGGCATTGTTGCATATTTAACACATTGAAAATGTATTGTTTTGAGAAAAAGATGTGAATATTTTGGTGAATCTGGGTAGGGGTTGTGGTTACGGTATTATGTTGGCATGTGTGTCCTTGGTGAAAGTCCAAAAGCCTGCACAGTTATGTATTGAGCCTTCCTGTTAATACCGGTAAAAATGACAAATTGGTAGGGCTTGTATAGCCTGCTTGTAGACACGTACCTAGGGATTCCCAAAGTTGTATTCACAGTCCTGTTTTCTATTATAAAGGAAATGATTTCTTGAATTGTGATATAGACTTGGCATTGCATGGTTTTGAAAGGAGATATAAAATGTTTTCGGCATGTGTAGCTCAACTTTTTCGTGCCCCCTTTCGGAAGATAAATAAGCCATACAGTATCAAACTTCTACAGTTCTGAATCTGATCTCACAAGTGCAATGTGAAATAGATAAACACCAAAGAGTCCAAATCCGGCAAACCTTTTGAAAAATTAATTTTGAATCAAATTGCCAAAAATTGACTGCTTTGCCAGATACAGAGTCGCTATCTAAATATTTTTGAAAAATTTAGGAAACCTATGACTCGTAACAAAGGCCACGTGTCCGTCATCACCAAGATTGTCTTAGCTAGGGAACTTAGGTACGAGAGGGGAAGATCATGAATTGAGCACCCCCACTCGCTCGATCAAACATCAGCCTCTACTAATCATGATATGAATTTTATTTACATTATATGCTCTTGTTCTGATTATTAGGCTAACATTACTAAGTGATGCACACACACACAAATATAGACTAATTTGCAAGATTTAGAACATTCGGTTCAGGTTTGTTTGCAAAATTGTTTTGAATATGTGCCACTTGAAAAAGTGATCGCATATAAACATTGCTCAAATTATTCCAATGCAAGCAATTAGCCTTCATCCACAGGCATTCAAGCAATTTATCATTTAAGCATTTAGTCTCATAGTGAATATGCTTTGACATGGCAACGCTAACATTCATGCAATTATGCTAAAGCAAGTAAAGGCTCACCTAGTACTCCAAGCCAAAAAGATAACAGAGTTAGAAAAATGCATGATCCTAACTATCCAAAATGAGTAATGCAACACATGCGATATGCAATTACTAGGCTCGGCTACTTAACATAACATGTGAATCAATTCTGACAGCATGCTATCCAAGCACGTATTAAACTAACAATGCAAGTTAGTATGATGAACCAAGCCTCAATGTATGCAATACAAGTGAATGCAAACATGGAGAATGCTAAACAAAACATGATGCCCTAAACTAACCATTGTAAGCTAGAAATAAAAGGGAGAAAGACGTTGGATTAGAAGACATACACATCATTACAAGTTGCTTGCCCTCCCGCAGGAGGGTCCGAATAAACTAACGAGCTAAACTAATTAACTAGCTATTATAAAATGAAATGAATAATTTAGCTAAACTACTTAACTAATTATTACACATCGAATGAATTAACGAATGAACTACTTAATTAACTAATCTAGCTAATTAAAATAATTACAACACAAAACGAATTACATATTCTAACTAATTAATTACAAGGCCATTATAGTAAGCACAACACTAATATATTTACAACACTGATCCCGAGGATTGATGGAGGGCTCATGCATGAATGCGGTTTCCACCTGAAAAAGTCACTGTTTCTGCTGCTGAATGCCTATGTTGCACAGTAGAACATTTGCGTTAATTTCCACTTCCAGACCAACTCTGTTCTGCTGGGGAAGTACACTACTGGATTTTGCACTAGTGGCCAAGAGAGGGCCTGTCGTCCACTAATGATGGCATGTCGGCCACTGCTGACTGGATTGTCCTGCTACAACAAAAAGCAAATAGAGCAGAGACAGTGCATTCTCAAGGATTGTTTGCACAACTTATCCCTCTTTATCAGCAAATAGTTCAAAGGAGTAATAAGTTTGATTCAAAAACCACAAATGGATGTAATTTGATTGCATGATGGCTTATGAATCAAGTATGCAAATTCAATGAATGCAACAAAACAAGACTCTCAAAACCACCTTCCTATCATGAAAGATTAAGGGAAGTAGTTGACAATGAATCTTGAACTGTTTTCATCACTAATGAGTATGAAGCGACTCAAGACTCAAGGGTTCAATTAACGTCTGATTGAACCCAAACCAAATTATTATCTTACACCCTTTTTAATCACCAATTTTATTACTCCATTTTAGATTACCATCCATTCCTTAGTCAATTGAGTCCAAAGGTGAATTTAAGTCCTCTAATGGAAAGAGGGCTCAAACCAAGAGTTTCTTTGGGCATGAAAGAGACATCATACTATTGGTAATGAACCCCTAAAGAGATTAAACCATTAAGCATAACACCTCAATCTCATGCTTAAACAAACTAGTGTGAAACCACTTTCAAAGCAAAACAAAAGCCAAGAAAGGAGGGAGGTTACAGAGGTGATTAAGAGTGATCACAAGTATGGAAAACCATAAATAAATGCAATCAACTCAAATAAGATGATGTCTAAGACCTAAAACACCAAACTCATGAAGACAATTACACTACAAGCATACAAAACAAAGTTCAAATGCAACAAACACTTAAAAATAGTCCTAAACAAGTCCTAAAACATGTTGGAATTAAGACAAAAATAGCTAGAATGATAAGATAAAACATGGATCATGCTAGGCTAGTAAACAAAACATAAGGAGTGGAGGTTAACCCCTCCAGCTTTGAACTTCAAAACATGATTTTAACCACTGAAATAACTCTGAAAGTCAGTGCTTAAAAGCTCAAAAAAAGATAGTGTGAAGGTGGGAAACACAAGGGTAAAGGCCTTGAGAGTAAGGTGTAAAGAAGGGTGAAACCACCCTCAACCTTTATTGGCCTTAAAACCCAAGTTTCAGACAAAAAATACAGAGTTTTTATAGCCCAAAAATAGTTGGAAAATAGTAAGAAAAAGAGTGCATGCAACAAGTAAAGAGACAAAGCTTGATACCTCTTGAAGAGGAGATCACTTTCAAGCAATAAGACAAGGTAAACACACTCTCAAGAGCTCAAACAATTCTCAAAGATACCTCAGCTCAAAGATGGAGAGGTTTGGTTAAAAGTGTATAGGCAAAGGTTAAGAAATTTGTAAAAGAGAGAGAGAGAGAGAGAGAGAGAGAAAAAAAAAAAAAGAGGAAAAAATTTTGTTCCAAAATTTTTCTAACCCCAAAGCAAGACAGGAGGCCCTCTATATATAGAAAACCAAGAAAATCCCTCAAAAATATCAATATATACACATGGGAGCATATGCATGCATCTGTGCAAATAACTGGCACAACAGTCACAAAATATCTGCAAAACACATTGGTGGTCGGCAGACCACCAGAGGATGCAGGCTTGAAAATTCAAGGTTTGGGTCCAAAACAAGACAACAATGGTGCAAGGTTTGAAAGGCTCAAAGCTGTGGCATTCTGCTAAGGACTTCGAGCACTTGATGAGCCAATACACTCATCATTGGGTGTGCAAGCAATGACGTCCGAGTCGTAAAAGCGGTCAAAAATGGGGTGTCTACAGTTGCCCCTCTTTGACAGAACTCAGAGTCATGAAATGATATGAGTGAATGTCAAAGCCTGACGACGACCCATTTTGACAAGGCCGTAAGACTTGGATAAACAATCAAGACATAAATAAATGGTTGCGCCTGCAGGCTGCCTATGTGTCTCTTTGCAAGGAATCAAACTAGCATAGTTCAAGGGCAAGATGCAAATGATATGCAAAAAGATACTTTGAAGCAGGACTCACACGCTTCGCGAAGTTGGCTATTTTGAAAACTCATGATCATGCAAGATGATACAATAAGCAATAACAAATGCAACAAGCAAGATAACGAGATAATAAATGAGCAGCTTCAAACTTAAAACCAACACAGGTTTTCATGCAAAAAGATATAAAACACACTTTCACCACACCAAAACATGAGACGAGGAAAGAAAACACCGCTCAGGGTTGTGCTTCACACATCTCGAGAACATGATAGACAAAAACAACTCGAGGTTATGTTTCACACGTCCCGAGACATAGAGGAACGAAAACCACTCGGGGTCGCATTTCACGCGTCCCTAGAAATAAGAAAAACTACTCGAGTTCACGCTTCATGTGTCCTGAGATAAAACACGCCCAGAGTCATGCTTCGTACGTCCTGAGATAAAAGAGAAATCGTTGAAGACTCGCGCTTCCGAGCGTCGAGATAAAACACGCCCAGGGCCACGTTTCATGCATCCTGAGATACAAGAAAAACTGCTTGGGCTCGCGCTTCACACGTCATGAGATAAAACAAGAGAAACCGGTCAGGCTCGCGCTTCACGCATCCCGAGATAAAAGAGAAACCTCTTGGGCTCACACTTCACACCTCTTGAGATAAAAGGAAAACTGCTCAGGCTCGCGCTTCACGCGGTCCGAGATAAAACACACCCAGGGCCATGCTTCTCATGTCCTGAAATACAAGGGCCCCATTTGGTGTAGCTATTAAAACAAATTATAGATTATAACTTAATAGATTATAGATTACGACTTTAATCAAAAGTTGTTAATCTGTTTGGTGCAACTGTTGGATTATAGATTTAAGTTGCTAAGTAATGTTTGTTAAATAAGTTGTGAAGTAGTTTTTTCAATCAACTTTTACTTTTTGTTATTCACTACTTATCTACATTTCTCATAAAAAAATAATAATAATATTCTACAGTCCATTTCGGTCTTTTTCTATTTTTAAAAAGTAAAAAATAAAAAAAAAATCTAAGATTATAAACGTAAATTAACATGTCCACAGCATAAGCTAATAATCAGAAACAAGGGGTGAGCAGCTTCTCAGAATCAGTTTTTTTGACTTAAAATAAGTTGTTAAAATCAAAAGCTGTTTGAAATAAATTTAACCAAATAGTCCAAAATAGCTTTTCAAAAGCCAGAAACCATAAGTTGGCTCAAAAAAGCCCAACCAAACACCCTTAAGAAAGACCGCTCGAGCTCACGCTTCACGCGTCCTGAGATAAAACACGCCCAGAGCCACGCTTCATGCATCCTGAGATAAAAGAAAGACCACTTGAGCTCGCGCTTCACGCATCCCAAGATAAAACAAAAAGGTATGAGACTGTACCACAAACACACAATGTAGTGAATAAGTGCGATAGATGCATTCATAATCATACCTGCGAAGTCGTGCAGATTCTCATGCCATGACACAAATGCCCTCATCTGGAACTCCTCTGAATGAACCTTACATACAATATCATTTGCCTGTGTTGGCAAAGGAAAGCATAGCTAAAAAAAAATAAGTGCGATAGATGCACAAAGAGAACAAGTGTGATACAACGACAATGCATATTCCATGCAAGATAAAACAACCGACGTATGATGTTAATTGAAGGCATGTTATATGCAAGAAACAAAAGTATGAAACAAGAGCATATTCTATGCGAAATTGACATCATTTTTTTACTCATGAATCATAAATGATGCAAGACTTGCGTGAAGCATACATATATGTGAACATGCACATTCTATGCAATGGAAGAGAACAAAGACATAATTTGACAAAAACAAATAAAACAATATTCGATGGCAACCTCTGATTTACCTCTCGGAGGAATTGCAACAAGTTCAAAAGGATACACCTCGTTCATAGTGGCAAGTGGGACATCATGCAACAAAACACAGTTTTGAGCTCCTTTAGAAACAATCTGGACCCAACAGTGAACCTTCCACACACTTCTTAGGAAACAAATACACAAAACAGTATCAAGACACAGAGGAGGGCCACCGGCCACCAGGAGAAGCTGCCGGCCACCTGCCGGCCTCCATTTAGTTTTGCCGTCCACAGATGTGGCTTGCCGGCCACCAATGGCAAATTTAGGGCAAAATTGACTTTTTGCTTCAGGTCTTTAAATATAGGGCTCAAGGCTTCATTTCCTCACTTTTCCAAGCTCGAAAATCCTCTCACTCTCTCTCTAGGTACTTTCTCTTTCTAGATCTATGCTTTACACACGTTTTCCAACGTCCCACGTAAACTTTTTTCATAAAACCCTCTTAGTTCTCTACATTTTGAACCGATTATATTTTGATTTCGTCACTTTTTCTCTGATTTTCACCACTTTAGGCTTGTTCCCCTCGAGTTTCTCTTGGGTTTCGTGAACTTTCCCAGGCTTTGACTTTTTCTCTCATTTTCTCTTACCTAGGGTTGACTTTTCCCAAGTTTACCCTCTTTTCTCCATTTTTCTTCACTTTTCATCCATTTTTCACCCATTTTCAAGATGGTGGATGAGATTCCTCACGACGGAGCTCCTCTGGAGGTTCCACCTGCATTTTCACCCATTGTTGAGGTAGAGGAGCCAGCCATTGCTGAGGTTGGCGGAGCAACAGAGGGCATGGAGGTTGACCTTGAGGCGGAGTTCGCGCCAGAGCTTGAGCCAAAGCCGTTACCATTGAGAGTGCGGCCCTTTGATCTGGCGAGATATCATCCCTACACACACATATTGCACCTGGAGGCATTAGGCGCTTTAGCGACTTTGCTTGCAGTGTACCAGAGGACCTCCTACTGAGAAAGCCAGCCTCCCACCTTTCATCCAGCACTACTGAGGTATGAACTCTGTTTTCATGCATTCATGCCTTTCTTTAACTGTATTTCTTGCACTGCCTTTCATCTTATTGCACTTTTTCATCACTACCTGATATGTTTGATCTGTTCTTTGCCACAGGGAGACTCCCATGCCTATAGGGGGTATGGGGAGACGACGGCAAGGGACTAGTACGATGAGCTCCCTACCGGGGTCCGTGACATTGTCGATGAGAGTAGCTTCGGCCTCTTTTGCTCTGGGCTGACATGCGTCATAACGAGCCGTCCCCTTCTAGGAGCGCTAGTAGAGAGGTGGTGGGACACCACTAACTCCTTTCACTTCTCTACTGCCGAGGAGATGACGATGACTCCCTACGACTTTTCCATGATCATAGGCTTAGGAGTAGGGGGCGATCCGATCCCCTTTGACACAGACATGGTTAAGTGGGAGGCTGTGTGGATCAACCTGTTAGAAGTGCACCCACCTCTATACCGACCATAGTAAGATACAGTTGGTTTGCCGTGTAGTTCCACGGGAGCGAGCCTGAGATACTAGAGGAAATGGAGCAGTATGCCTAGGCCTTCCTGATGTTTGTCCTCAGTACAACCTTGTTTTCAAATAGGTGGAACACCGTGGGTTTATATCTGTTGAGTGCCCTAGTGACCCTTCCTCGGGTACGCTTCTACGATTGGTGGAAGCTGGCCTCGCCGCCCTATACGGCTATATGAGCTCTATCTCTCACAATGAGGGGAGACTGGATTGGAGGCTACTGGCGAGCCTAGGAGGTATGCATTTCAACTTCCTCTTTGCACTTTCCACTTTCTACTTCACTTTTTCTACTTTATATCTGTTCAATACCTGTGCTTTCTACTTTGCACTTTCTATATCTGTTCATACATTATGGATCACATATCACTGCACTTTCTTTACAGCTATGGGTTTATGTATATTTTCCAGTCCTCGCTCTAGAGCCTATGGAGGAGCTCCCCCTTATAGTTCCCTACTCGAGGCGATACGATGATCGGTGTCAGCGTCGAAGTCGTGAGACATTTGCATTCTTCCGCCATTACTTTGATACAGTGGTCGCCGCTGAGGTAACCCGAAGCTCACTCATTTTTGCTTTAATACTGCTATGATTCATACTTTGACAACTAATGACAACTAACAATCTGTACATTCTCTGCTTGCAGATCACGTGGCAGCCTTGGGCCATGATGTCGGCTGGGGTATGAGACCAGTATATGGGAGCGTAGGGCATATCGTACTTTCGGATTCTACTGGAGAGCCCAGTCTGCCGGGCTTGGTTTTTGAGCGAGAGATTTGTTCACCAGACTGTGGGCTTGCCTGACCCAATCGCTCCAATGCCACCCCTGAAGTCTATGAGGACAGAGGATAGCATATCTGTTGATGCAGTGATTCAGTTCATGGTAGGCCTGGACGCTAATTTCTTTAGAGACAAGGGTGACTACACTACATTTATTCGGACCCACCTTATGCCTCCTTTGACAAGCGCTCACATAAGCAAGGAGGCAGGGGCTTCTACAGCAGGCGAGGCGACTCGGGGGGACTAGGGTGCATGCTAAAGGGGCTCTCCCTATTAAGCAGACTATTTGTTGGCCAGAGCTTCCCACTACGCTCACATGCTAGAGGCCTACAGAGACTACTTGTCAGATCCCAATCGAGCTGGCAGAGGCTGTACATGACCTTGTCGGAGTTCGAGGCTCGTCCCAAGTATGGACCACACTTTACCATTTGCACCCCACATTTCCATTTCAGATATGTTTATTATAGACATTGATCACCCAAATGCACTTGCAGGCATAGAGTATACAGGGAGCCTACTCGAGTTGGTAGCTTCCTTGATGGGCATGGTGCAGAGGAGGGAGACGTTGCTTGGTCTCCACAGTATCCAAGAAATTTCCTTCAGTTTGCACTTCATGCTATCATATTTCCACTGATACATCAGCGTTTCAACTGTAGTCTTTCCCAAACTACACTGATACACTGCATTGGCACACTATACTCACACTGTATAACACTTATTCTACATACTATGCCTGCATCTTGATACACACACTGTAGCTAATATGTTGACAACTGTCTTTTTCAAATTCCATTTGTACTGATGGCACCAGCGGCAGCACCAGCGATAGCACCAGCATCAACAGTACCTTCTCCAGCAGCAGAGAAGGAAGAGAGACAGGCCTCAGCACGTGGCTGTAGACGAGTCCTTAGGCCTCATACTACAGTTCGGACTCAAATTGTCACGGTTCTTAATCTGATCTCACAATGTGCAAAGTGAGATTGATAAATCACCAAAGAGTCCAAATCTGACAAATCGTTTTGGAAAACTGATTTTTGTAAAGAAGTGCCAAACATGAACTGCTTTGCCAGATACAGAGTCGCCACCTAAATGTTTTATTTTTAGGAAAATTTAGGAAACCCTGACTTATGCCTAAGGCCACGTGTCCGTCATCACCAAAGTTGCCTCGGCTCGGGAACTTGGGTACGATTGGGGAAGGTCATCTATGAGCACCCCCGCTCGCCTGATCAAAGATCAGCCACTACTAAACATGATAGCTTTTTTTTGAAAAACACATGTGTTCTTATTCCGGTTAATTAGCTAGAATTACTATGTGATGCACGCAGCAAAACAAGTATAGACTAGATCGCCTAATTTGGAACAAAGCATCGCATGTCCGTTTGTTTGGAAAATGGTTTGAAGTTTGCTACTCGTAAGTAGGCTAAAATGCGGATTTCAATGAATTGTTCCAATTCAAGCAATCCAACCTTCACCCACAGGCATTCAGGCAGTTAAACACTTAAGCAAATAGCCTCATGGCAAGCATGCTATCATGGCAATCAATGACACACATGTAGTATGCTAAAAAGTATAAAAGCTTACCTAGTACTCCGAGCCAAAGCAAAGAACTAGTTAGAAATCAATGCATGATCCTAGTTCATGTTAAGATGGCTAATGCAACATATGCAAGATGCAACTAGAAATAGGCTCGGCTATTCTAAGATGACATATGAGATGCGATAATTGATACATGTATTCAACTTGGAATTGAAATACGATGCAGTTAGTATGATGCGCCGAGCCCGGTGCATGCAAAATAGATGAATGTATGAAAACATGCAAAGCATAAGTATGCTAATTGGAAACATTACCTAAAACTAACCAACGAAAGCAGGTAAGTAAAAGGGAGAAAGAAATGGACGTTGGAAGACATGCACACACGCATGCACACTTATTACAAAATTGGCCCTCTCGATGGAGGGTCCGAATAAATAATACATGCTGACTAATTAACTAACTAACAAGCTAATTAATTATTACATAACCGAAATGAATAACTATCTACAACTAATTATTACAAAACTTAATTAATTAACAAATTAACTAACTATAAATGAAAAGCAATAAATAAAGCCGCTCCAGCTCTGTTCACAGAAGCAGAAGGGTATGCATGCTCGCATTCGATTTCTCGCCTTGAAACGCTCTCCGGTTGCTCTTTTGAGGCTCTGTCTGCAGGGTGTCCTTGAGAACTTGCTACTGGACCTTACCAAAAACATGTTGGGGAGTGCATCAGTGGCCTGCCGTCTCCTAAGGGTATGTATGCACTATGCCACCCCATATCATCTCAAAACATCAAAGAAGAGGCATAGTCAGATCTACGACCATCAATCACACATCCCGATGCATGATGGCCAAAGATCCAACTTGTGCAAATCAATATGAAATGAATGCACAAATAAACACATAAAGTCTAAAAATCTATCATGAATCATCAAGAGCGTCAGCGACTGAGAATTGAGACGCGTTTCATCACTTGAAGTATGAAACGCCTCAGATTAACACTTAATCCAAACAACAATGCAATGCAAGGATGGCATACACAATGCTAACTTGAACACGCAATCATGCAATATGACTTAAGCATGCAAAATGTAGTGTAATAAACATGCAACAACATGTAATGGAACTAGCATGCGAAAACATGCAAAGATGGAGCAAGCATACAATAATATGCAAGACAAGCATGCAACAACATGCAGGGGATGGACTTAAACCAAAATAGGCAGACCTCAGATATGCCCAAAGTAGTGGCCATAAGTGATGAATTGATAGTATGAAAAGCATGAAAAGGCAAGGCAAACATGCATGCCAATTGGCTCAAGAATTAAGGCATAAAGATGCAACTCTTAAGCACACTTAAAAAGTGACAAGCATGGATATGTGACAACAAGGTAAGCTCTGAAATCTCATCTAAATTGATGCCAAATCAACTAAACAATGCAAGCATAGCATGTTAGAAAGCTCAAAGCTTGAAACAAACAAAGGGACTTAAGCCATGGCCATGCAAGGGAAGCCCCAAAGGGCTATGAGAACCTAAAACAGTCTCAAGGCAGGTCCAAACAAGACCAAAAACAAGCTCAAAGCTAGCCAACACGGGCTAGAACAAGAGGCCAAAAACAAGGAGCATGCAAGGCTACAAAAGAGGCAATGCACTACACCTATTGAAACCAAACAATGACATGACTTGGACAACATAAAACAGAGTTACATCATGGTATAACAAGACCAAAAATGCACTGATATGATGAGCCAAAGGCTTAGGCTTAATGGCATGCACAAAAGTTCATTCTTGAGGCATAAAGAGCCAAGGCTCCAAGGCATTAAAAGCATGTCAAATGCAAGTGTATGGCCACATTTCATGGACTGAAATGACATTTAAAATGATGGCAAAGCATGCAAACATCACATGTATGGCATGGTAGGGGCCTCAAAACCCAAGGCTAGCCTTAGCATTTACACTATAGCTATACAAAACATGAGTGATATAGCCATTGCAGCCCAAAACAGTCCAAGAACAGCCCAAAATAAGAACAAAATCATGCTGGAGCAAAACCAAAATATGCTAGGATAATGAGTCAAAACATCATGCACATAAAGCTAGTAAGCAAGATTTGTTCTACAAGTATATGGAGCATGCAAATGATGACCAAAATAGCTATGGAAAGAGTCATGAAATGGTAAAACATCACCAAAAACATGCTGAAATGGACTCAACATAAGCTAGGATAACATGCTAAAGCAAGAAGCATATAAAGCTAGTTTATGGGATTTACACTACAAATGTATCATACATGCATGGAGTGACAAAACCAACCCAAAATAGATCTGAGGCATGGTAAAAAATCACCAAAAACCTACTTAAATGGACTCAACACAAGCTAGGCAAACATGCTACTTTGATGAGCTACGAATGGGATTGCACTACACATGCAAGATGCATGTAAAAGGTGATCAAACCATCCATGGACAGAGCCAAGGCAGGTCCTAAAAGTCATAAAAAAGGGCCTGAACCAAGCCTCAAAAGTACAGAGAGGCATGCTCCTTTGGAAGGCCAAAAATGCAAGCAAACAAAAACCAAAAGAGAGAGGGCCACCCCATCTGATTTGAGGCCTCAAAATCACATGCCTACCACTGAAAATCCACTGAATTTCAGTGGTTAGAAGGCCAAACCAAGGCTATCTTGGAGGCCTTAAGGCATGGCTCAAAATAAGGCCAAACAAGGCCAACAAGAGGGTTGAAGACCCTTAACAGCCAAAATACCTTAAACAAACTTCAAAAATACTTAAATACAATACTTTTTTCAGTTGAAAGCAAGGCCTAAAACAATATGCAAGGATGGCCAAAATGAGGTACAAAAAAGTGCTAAAAAGGGAAAGAAGCTCACCCTTGAAGATCAACTTCGAAACCAGCAACTTCAAGGGGTAAAACCTCACTTTCAGAGCTCAAGAAGTCCTCCCAAGAACCTCAATCCAAAGATGGTGGTGTATCTCTAAGTGTTGTAGTGTAAAAGTGTAAGGAAAATGGACTTCAAGGCATAAATCAACAACAATATAGAGAGATATATATATATATTTTCTCAAAATGCTAAACCTCTGCTAAGGAGAGAGGCTCTCTCCTTATATAGAAGAAAAGCAATGCAAAGCTTCTTCATGAAGCTTGGCAAGAGCTTCATCCCTCCATACACGTGTATGGAGGGCAGATAAAAGGATTCCAACTGGCTCAAAAGATGCGAGTGAAACTCGCCGAGAGAAGTCTTGTCGGCCATCAGGGATGGCCAGCAGTGGCTCATTGATGGCCGGCAGGATCAATCAATGGCCGACAACAACAAAGTGGGGGCCAACAGCTCCAAAAAGGGGGCCGGCAGTGCACCAAGAAACACATTCTGAAAAGACCAAGTCATGGTCCAAGAATGGGGCAGAAAGCATACAGGGTCTGGAAAGCTCGAACCTGTGACGTTCTGCCACAGAAGTTGAATGCCCGACAAGCAATCGAACTTGTGTCCGGATGTACCTGCAAGCACAACCGAGTCTTGACGACGGTCAAAAATGGGGTGTCTACAGTGGCCGAGATGTGAGTCGCGATTAAGGCAGAGATAGGGGCACCCAAGGCTAGAGCAGTCCTTTGGAGCCCATTTTGAGTGATGACGATGCTGAGACTAATGACTTTGAGGAGGCAGTGAGTCGGCATTTTGAGTCATCTGAGATTGGAGACGATGATGCTAGCTCGGGGCCTGAGAGTGGAGGCAACGTCAAGGCGAATTCTGAGGCAGAGAGCGGAGATGAAACTAGCTCTGGTTCAAAGTCTGATTACGATAGTGGTGCCAATGGAGATAGTGCTCTCGAGCTTAAGGTGACTGGCGCTGATTTTTTTGTTCTTTTTGTTTGGTAGCATTAGCACATGTATAGTTTCAGATAGGTTTATTTTTGCTTTTGAAACTTGTACTCCTCTTTTGTAAAAACCATGATCGGAATAAAACCGCGCAGTTTTTATGAAAAGTTTTGTTATTTTTGCATCATGAGCACCATATTTGCATGAAATGGACATGGAATCGAATTGGCCAAGAGAGCACTTCATTGAAATAATGTTTTTAATCGGGTAATGAGCCGACCAACAACCGAAATACAAAATACAAAATATAACTCGATAAACAAAGCAAAAACAACTCAAAAACAAATAAACAAACTTGTTAAAACCCAAAAAACTGAAAACAAGACCTTAAAACACTCAAAGATCAAGACAAAACACATGCTGCCAACACTACCCAGCACACAGATGGATGGCAGGCCAGGAAGGAGAGCTGCCGGCCAACAAAGATGGCCTGCTGGCCACCAGTGTGAGAAACCTCTAGATTGTTAATAGCTGGCTTCCACTCACAGCCTTATCTTCTACCAAAGGTTCTATTTCGTGATTTTTTCTCCAAAACTTCATATCAGCTGCAATTTCTTCCACAAATGGAGCCATTTCTTGCCGAAAGACTCACGGATTGGATAGCAACTTTAGACAGTACAAAAAAGGTAAATTTCTGGGGTTTTAGCATAAATGCACTTTTTCCATTGAGCCGTACTCCACTTCATTTTCCGTTCCTCCATGTCGTGGCCCGATGTTAGGACCTAATTACACATGTCTTTCACTTCAAGGGACAAGAAATTTGCCCCGACAATTGAAGAATTTCAGGCATTAATGAAATCCCGGCGCGACGAGGAAATCATTCCCCAGCCCCCATTTTGGCCACGCCCAAGCTTTTGGACAGATGTGTGGGCACACTCTGCATGAGGCTCAATCTTTGGCCCACAACGAAGAGCTAGACATACCCAGCTTGATTCATCGATTTTTCGACATTGGTGACAGAGGCGACCTTCTCTGGCAAGGTTTTCGGCAGCATGCTCTTTGCTTATGTATGCTTCCTCATTTCCTTCTTGCCTCTAGTTTTGGCGGATCCAGCATTCGGTTGGTCGAAGTGGCCCAAGGTTTGAAAGAAGGCAAGAGTTGCATTGGTTTAGCGCTGGCCGAGACCTCGATGAGCTTAGATACCTTTCATCGGCAAGAGACTACCATGTTCGCGAGGAGTCCACTACTTCTTCAGGCATTATTTCCCACTCTTTCTCATATGTGTTTCTCACATCACACGACACTCATGCTTTATTTTTCTCTCAAAACCATTTTCTTACTTTTCTCTCAATGTACATCTCTCTATTCTTTAATCTTCTTATTTTTCATCCCTTCTCAGGTGTGGCTTATAGATAAGCTGAATGCAGTGGACTCTTGCCCTGAGTACTCAGCTCGAGGTTATTTCTTCCACCACCGACTAGTGGATTTCCCCAACAAGGGCTGGTGGTATGACTGGATGTATAGTAGGTCTGCGGCTGACATAGTGTGGCTCACCTTTTCCGCACCCCCTTTCGAAAGGTTTGAAAAGAAAGGCCCCATAGTTCGGACTCCCATGGTTCTTAATCTAATCTCACAAGTGCAATGTGAAACTGATAAACACCAAAGAGTCCAAATCCGGAAAATCGTTTTGAAAATTTGATTTTAAATCAAATAAAGCCAAAATTAGACTGTTTTGTCAGATACAGAGTCGCCACCTAAATATTTTTTGTTTTGGGGAAATTTAGGAAACCCTGACTCATGCCAAAGGCCACATGTCCGTCATCACCAAAGGGGGATGGTCATGAATTGAACACCGCCGCTTGCCCGATCAAACATCGGCCTCTACTAATCATGATATGATTTTTTATATGCATTATGAGCTCTTGTTTTGGTTATTAAGCTAGCTTTACTATGTGATGCGCACAAGCAAGTATAGACTAAATCGCAAGAATTGGAACATTTCAAGTCATGCTTGTTTGCGAAAATGGTTTTAATTTGCCCCCCACAAGTGGGCTTAAAGATGCGGTTCTACCACCAAACATAGTGGGCTTAAAACATGATTTGCCACTCAACAAAGTTAGCTTAAAACATATATTCGTTGAATCGTTCCAATTCAAACAACAAGCCTTCATCCACAAGCATTCATGCAGTTTAGCATTTAAGCACATAGCCTCATGGCAAGCATGCTAATCATGGCAACATTCACATTTATACGAGTATGCTAAAGCATATAAACTTACCTAGTACTCCAAGCTAGGAAAACATAAGTTAGAAAGATATGCATGATTCCTAACTTATGCAAGATGACTAATGCAACAAATGCAAATAATGCAATTAATAGGCTCAGCTACTAATATGGCATATGAATCAACTTGATAACATGCGGTCTAAGCATATCTTCAACAAAGTATTGAAATGACAATGCAGTTTGAATGATGCACTGAACCCCGGTGCATGCAAGACAAAATGAATGGATGCAAACATGTAAGCATAAGGTATGCTAATTGAAAATGTCCCTAATCTAACCATCAAAAGCGATTAAATAAAAGGGAGAAACACGTGGGGTTGGAAGACATACACACATGCACGCACATTATTACAACATTACGCCCTCACGAAGGAGGGTCCGAATGAAACTCGCTAAGCAACTAGCTACACTAATTAAGCTAATTATTACAACACTAATTAATTAACTATTCTAAGCTAATTGAATATTACAAATAAACTAACTAGCTAGGTACTTTAACTAATTAATTACAAAATAACTAAGCTAATTAATTACAACACGAATTAATCAACTAATTAACTAGACAAGTTAATAAAATGGCCTCGAGAAATGAGGGATGCATGTATGCTCAGTTTTTCCACCCGAAAAGTCACCGTTTTGCTGCTGCGAGCCTCTGTTTGCACATTTGATCATTGAAAATTCTACCAACTTCCAGAACACCTTTGCTTCACCTTAGGAACACACTGTGCAAATTTCATTGGTGGCCGATAGGGGGCGTGTCGGCTACCAATGGTGGCCGGTCGGCTACTGGTGGTGGCCGGTCGGCCACTGATGACAAGAACTCCTCTTTTTACTGCAACAGAGAGTAGACAGAGCAAAACAATGTATTCTCACAGATTATTTGCACACTTTGCCTCCCTTTTTCATGGGGAGATCAAAGGAGGGACAAAATTTAGGTTTACAAAACATCAATCAAGTAATTTCATTGCATGATGGTTTGTGAAACCAATTGTGCAAGTTCAATGAATGCAAAATGAGACCAAAAGACCACCACCCAATTATGCATGATCAAGGGCAATGGAGGCTAAGGAAAATGGTACATTTCATCACTTTTGAGTATGAAATGTCTCATTTCCCTTGTGTTCAAACAAACATCCAATTTGAACACATGCAATGCAACATAAAAGAATGCTTATCTTGCCTCTTTTACTTGGCCAATTTTGTTTACTCGTTTTAATTACCAAAGCCATTCTTTAATTGATTAAGTCCATTAGTGAGTGTTCTCTAATGGAAAGATGACTCAAACCACAAGGTGCTTTGGGCATGAAAGAGCCATTACACTATTGGTAATGAACCCCCTAAGGGATTAAACCATTAGGTGTAGCACCTCCATTTCACACTCAAGCAAACAAGGGGTTTAAAGCCACTTTCAAAGCAAACACAAGAGTGAAGAATTAAGGGAGATTGCAGAGATTTTAAGTGCTGAAATGAAGTGCAAAACAACACTAAAACATGCTATTAGCTCAAAACAATGATGATTAAAGCATTAAAACATCAAGCTAGTGAATAAAATTACACTACAACTGTGCAACACAAGACTCAAATGAATTAACCAGCCCAAAGCAGGTCAAAATAGAGCTTAAAACATGCTAGACTTGAGCCACAAAAAGCATGTGAGGCTAACTAGGCATGCAAACAAGACACAAGGAGGGGAGGCTAACCCCTCCAATTTTGTACTTCAAAACAATGTTTTTACCACTGAAAAACCTCTGAATATCAATAGTTAAAAGGCCCAAAAAATTTGGTTTAAAAATGATGAAAAGTGGTACAAAAGCTTAACAAGTAAAGAAGGGTGGACAACCCCCTAACTCAAAAAGACCTCAAACCAACATTTTTAAGACACAAAAACAGAGTTTTTGATAGTTCAAAACCAACCCAAAAATAGTTGAAATAGATGACAAAACAAAGATACAAAACAAGCTTAAACAAGGTAAGTGTTATACCTTTGAAGCAAAGCACAAAATAGCCAATAATCCAGGCTCAATTCACCTTCTAGAGCTCAAACAAGACTCCAAGTAATCTCAGCCCAAAGGTGAGAGTATTTGGTTAAGGGTTGGTATGCCAAAGCTAGGGACTTGTGAGCAAATGTGCACAAAATAATAAGAGAGAGAGAGAATTCTAGAGAGAGATATATTTTTGCTCTAATTTTTCTAGCCCTCAAAAATGGGGGAGGGACCCCCTCTATTTATAGAAAAACACCCCTTGACCTTAGAAACATCTCACCATACACGTGTAGGGAGATGCAACTCAGTGTGTAACAGCTGGCACAACTGTCAATAAATATCTGGAAAAAGGAACTGGTGGCCGTCAGCCACCACTGATAGCCGACCGGCCACACTCATGGCCAACAAAAACATCCCATGGCCGACAGCCTTGGGTGGTGGCCGACAGGTCACCAGGAGGTCCAGACACCAAGTTTTGTTCCAAAACAAGGCATAAAAAGAATAAGGTTTAGTGGCTCAAAGACAAGGCGCTCCACTGCGGACTTCGGGCGCTCAAAACGAACACAAACACACAATCATCGAGTGCACGAGCGATAATGTCTAAGTCTTGAGAACGGTCAAAAATGGGGTGTCTACAGTTGCTCCTCTTGACAGAACTCGGAAGTCATAAAATGATGGGAGTGAATGTCAAAGCCTAGAGACAACCCATTTTTGACAAGGCCGAAGACTTGGACAAACCAACAAACAAGACAAAGAATGGTTGCACCCGTAGGCTGCCTACATATCCCTTTGCAAGGAATTAAACCAGTGTAGTTCTGGGGCAAGATGCAAGTGATATGCACAATGCAGAACATAACTTATGATCATGTAATGAGGCTGTAATGAAACATCTGAATGCAAATGCTATGCAATGAAAATGCCATATTCATACAAACCAAAGTAAGGCACAGTAATTTCATACAAGAAAAGAAGTAAGTAAATAAACACGCTATGCGTGAGAATCACAAGCCAAACCACATTTCATGCAGAAAAGATGTAAGAAAATTATGCAAGCTTAACTACACAATGCATAGGAAAGATCAAAAGCAACACCACCGTCGGGCACACCCGAGGTTTCAAACAAGATTCCAACGCGTTGCCCACGAAGACAGAGAAGGTAATGAGAACACCGGGACGCACCCAAATGTCTCTAACCAAAGCGTCCCAACGTGTCACACGCGAGAGGAGAAAAATATGTGAACACCGGGACGTACCCAAATGCTCTTGATCGAAGAGTTGGTGTAAACACCGGGACGCACCCAAATGCTTTTGACCGAAGGGTTGGTGTAAACACCGGGGCACACCCGAATGCTTTTAACCAAAAAGAGTGGTGTAAACACTGAGGCTCACCCGAATGCTTTTAACTAAAAGGAGTGGTGTAAACACCGGGACACACCCGAATTCTTTTAACCAAAAGGAGTGGTGTAAACACGGGGACACGCCCGAATGCTTTTAACCAAAAGGAGTGATTCGAAGGATAGGAATGATTTCACCTAGAACTCCTCTGAATGAACCGTACATACAATATCGTGCCTGCATAAGAAAGAGACTTAACAGATACAGCATAGTAAGGGTGCTTGTTCTACGCACAATAAACGAAGCATATTCTATGCAAATGTAGTGAGAGCATGTTCTATGCATGATAATTGGAAGCATGTTCTGTGCTATAATAGAGAAGTGCATGTTCTATGCAACAAATGATGAAAGATATGTTCTATGCATATTCTATGCAACAATGGAGATTCGATTTACCTCTCAGAAGAGTTGCAACAAGTTAACAAGGATACGCCTCATTGATATTGATTAGTGATGAACCATCATGCATCAAAGACACAGTTCGAAGCTTCCGCAAAGACAATTTGAGCTTAAAAGTGAACTTTTCTTGCACTTCTCGAGAACTGAGGGCACAAAACAGCAGCAAGACTCAAAGGAGGAGCACTTGAAGCTTGACGGCCATGAGGGAGAAGTGTCGGCCACCTGTCAGCCAGCCCTAAGCACTGTCGACCATACCCCATGACCGAAATCCATCCCCCTCTCACTCTAGACCTTCCTTCTCTCTAGATCCGAGCTTTATATGCATTTTCCAACGCCCTACACGAAGTTGATTCGCTAAAACCTCTTATTTCCTTCATTTTGAACTGATTGAAAATTGATTTCGGTGCTTTTTTCTTCATTTTCACCACTTGATGCTTGTTCTCTTCGAGTTTCTCTTGGGTTTGGTGCCTTTTCCAGGGTTTTCACTTTTTCTCTCATTTTCTCTCTCTTAGGGTTTGACTTGAGTTGACTTTTGGCATTTTCCACCTATTTTTCCATTTTCTTCACTTTTCATTAACTCTTCATCTATATTCTAGATGGCATACAACTTTCCACATGACGAGGCTCCTCCAGAGGCGGAGTTCAAGGCAGAGTTCGATTCTGATACAGAGCCGGAGCCCTTAACACTGGGAGTGAGGCCTCTTGACGCAGCAAGGTATCATCCCCAAATGCACATTCTGCCTACTGGAAGTGTTAGGCACTTTACTGATTTCGCTGATGCACTAGCGGAGCTCTTACTGAGGGAGCCAGATTCCCATCTTTCAGCTGTCACTGTAGAGGTACGAACTCTATGCACTTGCACATCTGATGTTCTTTACTTGCATTTCTTGCATTACCCCTTATTTGACTGTGTTTTCATCAATATGATTGCATTTGTTTTGCACTTCCTTTTCATTGAATTGTATTTATACTGATTCACTTATCCTCCTCCATAGGGTGACGCCTGCGCATACAAGGGATATGGGGCCACGACGACCAAAGATTGGTACGATGAACTCCCTACCGGAGTACAAGCTATCATTGACGAGACAGGCTTTGGCCTATTCTGCTCTGGATTGTCACGAGTCGTCCGCTTCTTAGAGCATTAGTGGAGAGGTGGTAGGATGCCACCAACTCTCTTCACCTTTCCACTACCGGAGAGATGACGATGACCCCTTACGACTTCGCCATGATCACAGGCCTAGGCAGGGTGATCTGATTCCTCTTGATCCTAATATGGGGGAGTGGGAGGCTGCTTGGATTGAGCTTCTAGGGGTGAGCCCACCTTTGTTCTGGACAGCCTGTGTCAGATACAGCTAGTTTGAGGAACGGTTCCGAGGGACCGAGCTAGAGACAGTAGAGTAGATAGAACACTACGCTCGAGGTTTTCTGATGTTCCTCTTCAGTACCACCCTGTTCGCAAACAGGGCGAACACCGTAGGGCTATATTTGTTGAGCGCACTGGTGGTCCTTCCCCGAGTGAGCTTCTATGATTAGAGCGGAGCCAGCCTCACCACTCTCTATGGCTATATGAGCTCGACCTCCCGCAGGAGCAGACACTTGATCGAAGGCTACTGGCGAGCCTAGGAGGTACACATCTCAATTCCCTCTTTACACTTTGTATCTCCTATTCAACATTTCTTGCTTGACATCTGTTCAACACATGTACTTTTTGCTTTATACTTTCTATACCCATTCATGCACTGTATGTTTTCTGCTTTGCATGTTCTATATCTGTTCATACATTGTATGCTTTCTGCTTTGCATTTTCTATATTTGTTTGTTCATGCACTGTTGACCACATGTCATTGCACTTTCCCTACAGCTATGGGTGTACGCATACTTCCCGACTCTTTCTCCAGAGCCTGTAGTGGAGGTTCCATTGACGATCCTCTATTCACGAGTATACGATAGCCAGCTATGCCGCAGGACTCGCGAGCCCTTTACCTTCTTCAGGAGTTACTTTGACACCGTAGCTACTCATGAGGTAACCTAAAACACGGTCATCATTTGCTTTCACACTGTTCTGATTCACATTATAGCCACTGACAACAATTGACAATCTATACAACTTCTATTTGGAGGCCGATATAATGCGGCCTGAGGCATTTCTCGTCATCACATTCTACTTGAGGGTCCAGTCTGCTGAGCCTAGTACCTTGGTGAGAGAGTCGTATGCCAATCTCTAGGTATGCCTGCTCAGTTCATGCCGATGACACCACCAGAGTCCATGAGATCAGTAGACAGCCTATCTGTTGACAGAGTCATCCAGTTCATGGTGGGCTTAAAGGCGTTATACTTCCGAGTTGAGGGTGATTATGCAGTCTTCATTCAGACATACCTTATGCCTCCTCTGACCGGTGTCAGCGGAGGTGAGGGAGCAAGAGCTCCTGTTGTGAAGATGGGGCCTAAAGCGACCCGGGCAACCAGGGCCTATGGCAGAGGGGCTCCTCAGGTAAGGCAAAGGACCGGCTGGTCGGAGCTGCCTACTACACTCACTTATTGACGGTATACTGGGGAGGCATATCAGATTCCAATCGAGCCTTCCGCAATAGGGCACAAATATGTCAGAGCTCCCGACGCACCCCCGGAATGTACTGCATTTTTATTTTTCCTATCTCTTTCTGATATTTGTTCTTTCTAGACATTGATCATTCCCAAAATGCATTTGCAGGCACCCCCAGGATACACCAAGGATATGCTTGAGCTACTAGCTTCATTCGAGGGCATGATATTGAGGAGGGAGGCACTGCCCGTCTTCCACAACATTCAGGTAATTTCATCAGTTTTCTTACATTCTAGTCATCAAATTTTTGCTGACACATTGAAACTGACATTTCAACTGAACACTTCCTCACACTGCACTGATACACTGCATCAGAAATACTGCTCTTCCAAACTGTACTCATACATTGTATCTAACTCCTGCATACAACCATTCTGCACATCATACTTGCATCTGATACGCATGCTGTGGCTGACATATGACAACCGTCTTTTCAGGTTCCACCCAGAATGACAGCACCAGGACCATCAGTACCTCCTCCCGCAGTGAGGAGAAAGAGACAAGCTCCAGTACGCAGCCGAGGCAAAACCAAGGATGCCCGAGATGAAAGTGGCCCTCCGAGCCCATTCTGAGAGATGACGAGGTGAGACCAGCGAGGCCGAAGAGACAACGAGTTAGCACGCTGAGTCATTTGAGAGCGGAGATGATGACGCTAGCTCGGGTTCTGCTAGTGGAGTTGATGGTGAGTCAGGCTCTAAGTCAGATGGCAGCGACGATTCCGGTTCTGGTTCAGAGGGAGGTGTAGACAACGGCGTTGACAGAGACAGCTCTGAGGCTCTGCCCAGGAAGAGGATGAAGAGGGCCTCTCGACACTGAGATAACTAGCACTGATTCTTCGCAGTTTTTGTTTAGCTTCCTTTTGCTAGTAGTGTTAGCACTTTGTACAACTTTAGACAGGTTTTATTTGCTTTAAAAACTTGTACTCCTTTTGTAAAAAGTAACCATGATCGGAATGCAAACCAGTTTTTGTATGAGAAAAAAAATGTTGTATTTTGCATTCTAAGCACCGCATTGTATAAAAATGAGATTGAAATTGATTGATAGAAATGAACATTGTATTGGCTTAACCTTCTTAATCAGGTAATGAACCGACCAACACTTAACAAACAGAGTAAAATAAACTCGATAATCAACACAACAACTCGATAAATAAACAATACAAACACAACTCGATAAAACAACACAACAACTCTATAAGCAAAACGGGGTAAATACAACTTGATAAACAAATCGAAACAAAACATCCCCACAAAACTTACTAAAACAAGACAACCCAATGCACAAAGAGCAGAACAAAACATAGGTTCTCAGCACCCTCAACACATAGGTGGACCACAGGACAGACAGGAAGGTTGTCGGCCATAAACAGAAGTTGTCGGCCGCAAAAGGTGGCTATCGGCCACTAGTGATGGCCGACCGGCTACCACCACTAGTCGGTCAGCCATCAATGTGAGGGACCTCCAGATTGTTGCCACCTATCTTCCACTCAGTGCCTTATCTTCTACAAAAGCTAGGACATCATAGTTTCTTCATTCCAGCTATGTTTTTGCCACAAATGGAACCATTCTTTGCCCAAAAACTCTCAGATTGGATTGCAACCTAGGATGGCTCGAAAAAGGTGAATTTCTGGGGTTTTAGGATAAATGCACTATTCCCACTAAGTCGCTCTCTGCTTTGTTTTCTGTTCCTTCATGCCGCAGCTAGGTGTTGGAACTCGATCACACATGTGTTTAGCTTTGGAGGGCAAGAGATATGCCCTACAATTAAAGAATTCCAAGTTTTGATGGAAGTCCTACATGATAAGGACATCTTGCCTCAGTCTTATTTTAGCCACGCTCAAGCCATAGGACGGATGTGTGGGCTTACTATGCGTGAGGCTCGATCTCTAGCCCATAATGGAGAACTAAACATACCAAGCTTGATTCGCCAATTTTCTAACGCCGGTGACCAAAGTGACCCTTTTTGGCGGGGTTTTTGGCAACATTCCCTTTGTTTGTGCATGTTAGCACATTTTCTGCTTGCCCCTGGTTTCGGAGGGTCCAGCATTCACTTAATTGAAGTGGCACAAGGCTTGAAAGAGGGAAAGAGCTACATTGGATTAGTGTTGGTCGACACTGTGATGGGCTTGGACGCTGTAGACACCCCATTTTTTACCGTCCTCAAGACTCGGATGTTCTTGCAGGTTCATCTAGCAACAACTTTGATTGCTCACCGAGTGTTCGACTTTCACGGCAGGACATTCTAGGTTTGATCCTTCCAAACCCCATTTCCATTTTGTCTCATTTTTGGACCATGAGTTGGTCTTTGCTTTGTGATGTCCTTGATGGCATGCCAGCCATCAGAGAGGGCTGCCAGCCATGGGTTAGGCCCTGCCAACCACCACTGATGGCCGGCAGCCACCTTGTTTCAGCAGATATTTTGCTAGATATTTTGGGCCAGTTGTGGCTTACTGAGCCATCCTCCATACATATGGAGGGATGAAGGCAAGTATAAGCTTGTCAAGCAAGCTTTAGCTGGCATTGCTTATATAAGGGGAGGTGCTTCCATCTTATAGAGGGTTCAGAAAATTGAGGGCTAAAAATCTCTCTCTCTCTCTCTCTCTAGAGTTCTCACACTCTCTCTCTATATTGTGCTCAATAGTGCCTAAAGTGTATTTTTCTTCATATTCTTGTAAAGCAACACCTAGTGAAACACCATTACCTTGTTGCTGAGGTACTTAAGGGTTTTGTTTGGACTCAAAAAGCTAGTTTTCGCTCAGAGAAGTTGCTGCTTCAAAGTTATGCTTCAAGGGTGAGTGTCTTCCCTCTTTAAGCTTTATTTTGATCAAGTGTTTGGCCACCTTTGCATGCTGATTTAGGCCTGGCCTTCAACTACAAAAACCTTTGTTTTTTAGTGTTAAAAATGATTGTTTGAGGCCTCTTTGGTGTTGGGGGTGTTTCCCCCCTTTGTGTGCCTTATTTGCTTGAGCTTGGTGCCATCTTTTAAAGCCTTTGAGACACCCTTTGTTTGGCCTTTCTACCACTAAAACTCAGAGGACTTTCAGTGGTAGAAACCATGTTTTGAGGTCCAAAGTAGGAGGGGGTGGCCTCCCCTCCTTGCTTCTTGGTTGCATGCCTTATTGGCCTAATTATTGAGCATGTTTTTCTAGCATGTGTTGGCTTGTTCTCAGCTTATTTTTGGTCTTATTTCAGCATGGCATAACTCTATTTTGGCTTGGTTGAGTCACCTTGTGCATGTTTTTTACACTTGTAGTGTAATCTTGCCATTTAGCCTTACATGCTTGCCAATTTGGCTCATCATTCTAGCCTATTTTGGCTACACTCCATGTTTCTAGCATTGTTTGGACATGCTTTAGGACTATTTTGAGTGACCTTGGTCCTTTGAGCATTGCTTAGTATGGCTATGGTACAAGTGCCTTAGCTAGTCTTGAGTTTTGAACACCTTAGCATGCTATATTTGTGATGGTTGCATGTTTTGGCATCATTAAGCATGTAATTTCAGAGCATATACATGTGTCATGTTCTCACTTATTTCACTTCTTGAGAGCTTTTGAGAGTTGTGCTTTTGTGCCTTATTTGTGAGCTACCAAGGGAGCATGATTTTCTACTCTTTTGAGCCTTAGTTTGAGCATGTTTTGGCCACTGATTTAACATGATATAACTCTATTTTGGGTTGGCTTGGTTGCCTCTTGCATGCTTCTCGCACTTGTAGTGCAATTTTGTTCACTAGCCTAGTGTATTTGGTGTTTTAGCCTATTGATCTAGCATGTGTATGCACTACTCCAGCACTTTTTTGGCTATGGTTTAGCATGCTTTAAGTCTGATTTGAGTGATTTTGGTCATGCATGCTTGGCTTTGCATAGCTATAGTGCATTTGGCTTTGCTAGTCTTGCACTTTGAGACCTCTAGCATGTCATATTTGAGCTTTTTGCATGGCATGGCATCATTTGGCATGTTATTTCAAACCATATACCTCTACCACATTCTTGCATTTATCGCCCTTTCATTGTGTTTGAGGGTTGAGCCTTATGCTTCACTTGTAAGCCAACATGTATGCATGCTTCTCTAAGCTTTTGGGCTTCCATCTCAGCATGTTTTGGTCTTTATTTTGGCCTAATTGAACTCTGTCCAGAGCTGGTTTAGTCATTTGTGCCATGTATTGCATGCCTCTTGTGTGATGCTCTTTGCTTGCTTTAGTGCTCTTGGCTCCATAACATGTCTTGCATGCGTGGCTTGTATGGTTTAGTGTCTTTAACATGCTAAGATAACCATGTGTTGTGTTGCATTGCATCTTGTTCAACCGGACGTTATGTTGAACACAAGGTGGATTGGCCCACTTCATACTCAAAGTAATGAAAGTGAGCCAATCCCCCTTGTCTCCATTGTCATTGATCACTCATGATAAGGCCGTGGCCTTAGTGTTTTGCTTGTTTTGTTTGTTGTGAATTCATTCAATTTGTGCAAGTTGGATCTTTAGCCATCATGCATTGCAATGCTTGTTTGATGGTCTTGGATCCAATGATGCCTCTCCACTGATGTGTTGAGGTGATATGGAGTGGCATAGTACGTACATACCCTTTGTAGTATGGCAAAAGGTGACAAATGCAAGTATATGGCTACACCACATAGACTGAAATCACATATGAAATAATGCCAAATCATGAAAATGGTCTAAGAAATGCATGTTAATGACTTGGACACTCAAAGCTAACAAGCTAGATTGAACCATGGCTATACAAAACAATGCAAGCATGACCAAGACAACACAAATTAGAGCTTAAGCATGGTAAAACAAGACTAAAAGCTTCATGGAGTTGAGCCAAGACATGCAAGAATGATAGTCTAAATGCATGATACATGTTAAGGCAAATGAGAGGATTACACTACAAGTGCATGATGCATGTAGGAGGCTATCAAACCAACTTTGGATAGAGGTATAGCATGGCAAAATAACATCAAATACTTGCTGAAATGAAGCCAAAACATGCTAAGCAAACATGCTACCAATAAGAGCCATTTACACTAGCAAACAAGACACAAGGAGAGAGGGGGTGTCCCTCTCCTATTCAAGACTCCAAAACCACTTCTCCACCACTAAAAATCCTCTGGATTTTAGTGGTGAGAAGGTCAAAACAAGACGGTTCCAAAGCTCAAAAGGGAAGGCACAAAACAAGGCCAAACAAGGCCTAAGAGTGAGTAGACTACCCCCAACCAAAAAGTGACCTTAAACAAACTTCACAAGCATAAAAAATCAGAACTTTTTGTAGTTAGAGTTAAGCTTAAAACAATATGCAAATAGGTCTAAAAGCTTAAGCAAGAATGGGAGATTAAAAGGCAGTTTACTCACCCTTGAAGAATACCTTCAAGAACACGACTCCAACAACTTTTCTGAGTTCAAACCAACCCAAGAACACTAAAACCAACTCCCTAGTACCTCAGCAATAAAAGGATGGTGTATTGCTAGGTGTTTGTGTACAATAGTATGAAGATTCTACACTTTTGAGCACAAACAAAGGCTAAACAAGAGAGAGTGGTCAAATATAGAGAGAGAGAGAGAGAGAGATATATATATAGAACTTCTATATGCAATTTTCAGAACCTCTAGAAAGGGAGGGGAGGCTCCCTTCTTATAGAATTTCAATTCTCAAGCTTGTTGAACAAGCTTGAGTCTTGAAACAAATCCCTCCATACACGTGTATGGAGGATGGGAATTGTGCATACCAGCTGTCACAGTTGGCACAAAATATCTGCAAAAAGCAGATGGAAAGGTCTCAGCTCAAAAATATGGCCGATCGACTAAAGGGAGTGCCGATCGACCAAAAAGAGTGTCGATCAGCCACCACTTTTGGCCGATGGCATCATGTCTTAGCCGATGGGTTGAGGGGATGGCCAACAAGCCACCCTCTTCCCTCATAAGCAAAACCACAAGTCCTTGGTCCACATCCAAGCACAAAACAAACAAGTTGAGAGATCCTAAGGCAAGGCGCGCAGCCGAGACCTTTGGGAACTCAAAACGAACACGAGCATGGATGATCACCGAGTGTTCAAACGATGACGTCCAAGTCTTGAGTACGGTCAAAAATGGGGTGTCTACAGTTGCCCCTCTTTGACAGAACTCGAAAGTCATAAGATGGCGGGAGTGAATGTCAAAGCCCAGACACGACCCATTTTCGACAAGGCCGACGACTTAGACAAGCATACAAGACAACAAAGATATGCGCCCGCAGGCAGGCGCAAGATGCAAAGGACATGCACGATGCCGAACATTACTTATGATCATGCAAAGAGAGCTGTAATGAAGCATAACATGCAACAGTTTAAGCAAGCGAATAAGAATCAAACTATATTTCATGCAGAAAGGGCGTACGAAAATTATGCAGTTCTCACTACGTCTCACGCGGAGAAGTCTAAAAGTGACTACTGAGGAAACCCGAAGTCTCAAACACAACATCTCTCAACGTAGCATACGCAAGAGAGGAAAGGAGTAACAATTCTCGACGTATCACACGCAAGAGAAGGGAAAGGGGCAACAATTCTCAGCGTGTCACACGCAAGGGAAGGGAAGCAATTCTCAGTGTATCGCACGCAAGAGAAGGGAAGAAATTATCAACATATCGCACGCAAGAGAAGGGAAGCAACAATCAACGTATCGCATCGAGTGCGCCGGGGTGTTTCTAACTGAAACAAAACGAATTCAAAGGACAAGAAAGGTCTCACCTAGAATTCCTCTAAATGAACCGTACATACAATATCGTGCCCTGCATAAGAAAGAAACTCAACAAGTACAATATAATAACAACACGTATCCTAACGTCACGTCAAGATACAAATCCAATATGAAATAAATGCGTGCATGGGCAATGCAAGCGGAAAGATGTGTAGCAACGCGAGTGAAAAGTGCACAACAACGCACGTGAAAAGTGCATACCAATGCAATGAGTAGTGATGTATATTCAATGGTGCATATTCTATGTGAGAGGGAGAAATGCACATTCTATGCAAAACAACAAAAAAGATGCATGCTCAATGCAACATGTACGCCCTACACAATGTAATTGTGGATACATATCCGACACAACATGCACATGTTAGGAGAACGCGATGGCTCATATTCTAAGCGACAACGCAACATGCATGTTCCACGCAACGACATAGAGATGCCATATTCAATCCAAGAATGGTAAAGGCAAGTTATTCATAATATTGAGATGCAACTTCAAAGCAAAACGAGGCATGCTCAATGCGAGAACGAGAAGACGCATAACAAGTCTGCTTATGACAAAACATTGTAATGTAATACAAAGAAATTCTTGAATTTCACAATATACAAAAGGATACGAAAACGATACACCTCACGCGCGTTGAGTGCCGCACATGGAAAACACGATTCGAGATCGACACGAAGGCCGGTTAAGCTCCAAAAGTGTATTTTTCTTGCATTTTCTTAAGAGATAAGGGTACCAATCAACATAACTGACCCAGACAAGGGCAATGGAGGTTCATCGACCACAAGGGAAGGCCATCAGCCATCCATCGGCCACAAAAAGAGATCATCGGCCAAATATTTAGCCGATCGGCTAACAATTTAGCCGATCGGCCAAAAATGACAATTTCGGGGCAGTTTTGTCCATTCACCTTGGATCTTTAAATATAAGGTTCCAAACCCCAGTTCCTCACTTCCTCAAGCTTGAAAAACATTTCCCTACCTCTCTAGGTCATTTTTCTTGCTTCGATCCTTGTTTTTCCTTTGTTTTCGAGCCTCCCGCATCGTCCGATTCGCGAAACCCTCTTCGTTCTAAACACTTTAAACCGAACAAAACTCGATTTCGGTGCCCCATTCTCGATTTCCTCAACTTGGGGTTTGTTTCCCCCAAGTTTACCTTGGTTTCTGTGCCTTTTCCCACACTTCGACTTTTTCTCCCATTTTCACCCCTCGGGGTTGACTTTTGGGTTGACTTTTGGCATTCTTGCCCATTTTCACACCCTTGACCGTTTTTGCATCTTTCTCGAGATGGCGGATGACATTCCACATGGCGGGACTCCCCCGGAGATAGATACGGATCCCGAGGTCGAGTTTCTACCTCTTAGCATTCGACCGTTCGACCCGGCGACATACCGGCCGGCGATTCACATACTGCCTCCCGATAGCATCTATCAGTTCAAGAGCTTTGCGCGAGGCGCTCCAGAGGACCTCCTGCTGCGCCAGCCGGAATTGCATCTTTCTTACGGTCCTACTGACGTACATTCTTTCCCTCTTTTACTTTCTGCAATGTAGATCAAATATGTTCGATAGCCGATACTATTCTGTAACTAATTAACCCAAACACAGTGATACATGACATGCTTAGTTTACCGTGAGCACACCCACACCCGATGTCTATGTAAACTCGAACACATGCACACACATTGCATTTTCATCAATTCTGAATGCATTCAAACACTGCATTTCTGACACTGCTTCATGCACTGTTTGTCTTTGAACACAGGGAGATTCCCATGCCTTCCGGGGGTATGGGAACACCATCCCCCGAGGTTGGTACATGGAGCTGCCCGATGCGGTCCGCCACATCGTTGATCAGGCTGGCTTCGACATCTTCTGCATGGGACTCTCGCGCCTCACTGCGAGCAGGCCCCTTCTTAGCGCACTAGTCGAAAGGTGGTGGGACACCACCGATTCCTTCCACCTTTCTGCTACAGGGGAGATGACGATGACCCCTTTCGATTTCTCTATGCTCACCGGCATTGGAGTAGGGGGTGATCCGATTCCCTTAGACACTGACATGGATGAGTGGGACGCCGCCTAGATGTTTTTGCTCGGTGCTCGGCCGCCTCTCTCCCAGCCAGGGTTCATGAGGTACTCTTGGTTCGAGGACCACTTCAGGGTACAGGTGCCTACGACCCGGGAGGAGGAGGAGCAGTATGCCCACGGATTCATCATGTTCTTACTGGGGACCACCCTTTTCACCGATTGGGCGAACACTGTTGCCCTTTATCTACTAAGTGCATTGGTGGACGTGACGCGGATTCGGCGCTACGACTAGGGTGGCGCAGTCTTGCCATGCTCTACGGATATATAAGCTCATCCTTCCACCGCAGCGGACACTTGCTCGGAGGCTACTGGCAAGCCTGTGAGGTACATTTTCCTTTTCTATTTTTACAGTTTTGCTTTACACTATTTGTACACCACACACATTGCGCACACACAATCTGCTTTACACTGGCTGTACACTGTACACACTGCAAAATACACTTCACATGCTGCACAATATACTGCGCACACTGCACAATGATTTTGATTTCTGCTTTATCTGCATACTGCCTTACTGATAAGCATACTCATTCTTACCCTGTTACATTCTGTAGTTGTGGGTGTATGCCTACTTTCCTAGGCTTACACCAGTGGCAGATGTGGAGATCCCCCTCGGCGTTCCATATTCTTACCGATATGACGTGAGGTGCGAGCGGAGGCCACGGGAGTCCTTCCTGTTTTTCTATAGATACTTCGATACCATCAACGTCGCAGAGGTATTTCAAACTTTACAGTTCATTTAAGCTTCACTTTATATCGTACCTTCAATAGTAGATAACAAACTGTATATCCCATTATTTGCAGATCACTTGGCTCTGCTGTTCGACGCATGAGGAAGCGATATCTGGCCTTCGAGACTGCCCGGTTCAGGATTTTATTGGAGGCTCCAATCTGTCGAGTTTGGTACCTGGGTGAGCGCTTCCTGCGCCAGACCCTCGGCTTACCGGAGCAGATAGTTCCGAGTCCACCTCCTACCTATATGAGGCATACCGAGAGGTACACCTTGGAGGAGATGATGGATTTCACGATAGGCTGGGATTCTGATCCCTTCAGAGGCGAGGGCGACTATATCGAGTTCATCCAGGCTTATCTGATGCGGCCTCTGACCAGTGCTCGCCGAGTCGAGAGAGAGAGGCCTGCAGCGCCAGCGGCAGGAGCGGGAGCATCGAGGGTGGCTCAGGCTCGTTGCAGGAGTGGGTCCCGGAGGGGACAGGGAGTAGAGTGGCCAGCCCTGCCCACTACCATGACATGCCGAGGACAGGGTGGGGAGACTTATCAAATACCCATCGCTCCTCCTCCGGCAGATCATGAGCTTGTTGGAGTTCGCAGCTTGACCCCGGTATGTACAGTCATTTCATTTCATTTGATATCCCGCAGAATACTAAATATTTCAACACTTTTGGAAGCTTCAATTGAGTACACCGGACAGTCTTTGGAGCTAACGGCCTTAGTGATGGGGATGCTGCAGCGGAGCATAGACCTGCTCACCATCTACGGGATCCCAATGAGTTCTTTCAACCTCAGTTTCATAACTCTGCACATTCTGTTCCATACTGATATGATAAATCACATTATCAATACAGCACCTAACACACAGCACTCACATACCACTCACGGCACTGATACACTGTACTCACATATTGTTCACAGCACTGATGCACTGTACTTATAGCATTCATATACTGCTCACAGCATTGCCCACAACATTCATACACTGTACTCATAGCATGTATTCGGTATTCATACTCGACTTTGCATAGCATAACTGATGAATTTGCCATTTGTTCTTTTCAGGCCGCATTCCAGATACCGGCCGCAGGGGGTGCTCCAACTGGACCTTCTGTACCTGCCCGAGGAGAAGGGGGAGTCAGGCGGGGCATGACGATACACAGCCGAGGCAGACATAGGCATGCTCGTGCTGAGAGTAGTTCACGGGAGCCTTCCCCCGATGATTCTGACGAAAAGGCAGTGTCGTCGCAAGGTGAGGCTGGAGACAACTCAAATAGCGGAGATGACGGCAGCGATCCTGGACCTTCGTTCGGGAAGAGGACCAGAACGGACTCCCGTGCTTGAGACGACTGATGCTGACCCAGACAATTTTGATGCTTTTCTTCTTTTTCTACTTTTTGTTTTATTTTTCTTTTTACTAGTAGTTTGAGCACATTGTACTACCTCAAGCAGGTTTTATTTTCTTTAAAACTATGTACTTTTTGCAAGAGAAAATATAATGAAACGAAACAGCTGTTTTGTTCAAAAAGTGTTACATTTGTACATTCTGTACATCGCATCGCATTACATAACAATGTAAATGAGATTGAACTTTGTTTTGAAAACTAAACACTCAAATTGCAATTAATTAGGTAGTAAACCAACTAATAACAAAACAACTCGATAAGCAAAACAAAGAACTCGACAAGCTAACCAAATGTAAATACAACTTGATAAGCAAAACAAAAACTTAAAGAATGCAAAATACAACTCGATAAGCAAATGTACAACAACTCGATAAACAAATAGTCGTAACACAGGCGTGACTTCGCAAAATCATCACCGAAAGGCATTGGAAGTGGAACCGGTCACAAGTTCTCAACATCTTCAACTCAAAGACAGCTCAGAGAACAAGATGAGAGGCCATCGGCCAAAGGAATTGGCCATCAGCCACAAAATATGGCCATCAGCCATCATTACTAGCCGATCGGCCAAAAAGATGGTCGGTGGGCACTCTTTTTGGCCGATCGGCCAAAAATGGCACGAGCCTCCAGAATGTTGACACCTATCTTCCACTCAACACCTTATCTTCTACAAAAGCCTCAGCTTCGTAGTTTTCTCCATTTCAGCTCAGTTTTGCACAAAATGGAAGCATTTCTTGTTCAAAATCTCACAGATTGGATCGCCAACTTGGATGGCTCGGAAAAGCTGAATTTCCGGGGCTTCGGCATAAATGCACTATTCACGCGAAGTCACATCCCACTGCATTTTCTATTCCTCTATGCCGCGGCAAGGTTTTGTAATCCGGTAACGCAGGTCTTTAGCTTTGGCGGACAAGAGATGTGTCCTACTTTCGAGGATTTCCAAGCTTTAATGGAATCCGAATGCGACGAAGAAATCTTGCCTCAACTCCGCTTCGGCCACATCCAAGCCTTGGGACGGATGTGTGGCCTTACTTTCCAAGATGCTCAGCCATTCATTCACGACGGAGAGCTGGACATTCCGAGCTTGGTTCATTAGTTTTCTAATTCCGGTGACCGCGGCGACCATCACTGGCAGGGTTATTGGCGACATGCGCTTTGCCTGTGCATGCTGTCTCATTTCTTGCTTGCCCCAGGCTCTAGTGGGTTTACCGCTCATTTGATTGAGGTCGCCGATGGCCTGAAAGAAGGCAAAAGCTACATCGTCATGACGCTAGCCGAAACATTGATGGGTTTGGACGCTTTTCATCACCGGGAGACGACTAGATTTGTGGGGGGTCCACTACTACTACAGGTAATGTTTCCCACCCCATCTCACATATATTGCTCACATCACTCGGCTCTCATGCTTAGTTTTTCTCTCAAAATCCTTTTCTCACTTTTCTCTCAACGTACACCTCTCTATTCTTTAATCTCTCATTTTTCATCCCTCCCCAGGTGTGGTTGATGGATAAATTGAAGATTGTGAACTCATGCCCAGCATATTCAGCTCACAACTATTTCTTCCAGCGACGTCTAGTCGATGCCCCTGATAAGGGATGGTGGTACAACTGGATGTGCAGTTTGTCCGCGGACCACATTGCTTGGCGCTGCCCTTGGCTCAATCTGCCAGCGATGAGCTACAGCATGACCAGCCAGCCCGGGATTCAGTTGATTGGCTTGACACACTGTGTCTTTTACTTTCCGTTCCAAATCCGGTGCCAGTTCGGACATGATCAGACTTGTCCGAAGGAGGAGATAGAGTACCCTGCTATATCTCCGGTCCGAGGCGTACAGCTAGCTCGGTATGCCGTAGCATGGAGGATGAGAGAGCTTCTGTCCCCCGCTTCCACTTTCAGTTGCACCCTCTCTGATGAGTGCATAGATTGGCTCAATAAAGAGGCATAGGTAGGGCCCACTTTGGCATCAAAGGCTTCTACCAGCTCGGGGAGGGGACACAGGAACACCTGACTATGCCCCAGATTTATTTTCTTTTAATCAGAACTTTCAAGTTTTCTTTATGAATGTAATGAAAAGCAACTTCACTTTGTATTCAAGAGTAGGAGAACTCTGTATTGAAATCAATGTAATTGGAGGTTGTGTGTACTGAAAATTTTCCGTTTGGTCCAAAAATGGTCTAAGTTGTAAAAAGATTAATTTGAGTAAAATCAACTTTTATTAAAACTTTTCAAAACCATTTTCGATATGGATCAGAATTGGACACGCTTGAGATCTATCACTGAGATCTACAACCCCGGATCCTAGCAACTGGAAAGTTGCCCTAGTCTGAATAGCACTGCATCTAGAGATGACAAACCAAGCTCTTGAATGCAGAATAGACAAAGATGACCTAACATGATCACATGGACAAAGTTGATCAAGGAAGTGTTTATGGCTGGACTTCAAAAAGAAGTTGCCTACGTATCCCAAAGATGGGAATCAAGCCTTACATAGTTCGGCTTGGGTTCACTCGTGTATTAACTCTCTCCTTTTACGCTCTAACTTTTGCCAAGGCCGCCCTTTTTGGGTTTTCAACCTTGCGAGCTCAGTTTTTATAATTTCCAATTTTTCGTGCTCTAACTTTTGCCTAGGTCACCCTTTCGGGGTTTCAGCCTAGCGAGCCACTTAGGAAAAATATTTCATCAACTTGTCCATGTTGATCAGCTAAGAGAACTCTAGGCCATCTAGGTCCATCAGAATGACAGCTCCACCCGACCAGATAGACTTGATGATATAAGGACCAGTCCAATTAGCTCTGAACTTGCCCCTAGGGTTGTGGATGGGAGCTCGATTGTCTTTGAGCACCAAATCTCCTTCTTTCAAATTCCTAGACTTAACCTTGTTGTTGAAAGCCCTGGCAATTCTGCGTTGGTAACCCTGAACATGGTACAGTGCTTTCGGCCTTCTTTCATCAAAGAGCATGAGTTCTTCGAACCTGCTTTGCTGCCAATCTACCTCAGCTATCTGACACTCAGCCAGTACTTGTAATGACGGAACCTCAATTTCGATAGGCAGAATGGCCTCCATCCTATAGACCAAGGAATACGGAGTCGCCCCAGTAGAAGTTCGAATTAAAGTCCAGTAGCCTCACAAAGCAAACGGCAGCTTATCTGGCCAATCCCAGTAGGTTTCCACCATCTTCTGCAGAATACGCTTGATGTTCTTGTTGGCGGCCTCAACTACTCCGTTGGTTTGTGGCCGATATGTAGATGACTTATGAAAAGCCACGTTGTATTTCTCCAACAAGTCAATCACTTCTTTCTTGAAGTGGGAACCATTATCTGAAATGATCTCGTTCGGGACCCCGTAGCGATAGATGATGTTGTTCCTGATGAACTTTGCAACGTGCGACGCCTTCAACACCGCATATGATTAGGCCTCAACCCACTTTGTAAAGTAGTCTATCGCGACCAGAATGAACTCATGCCCATTGGACCCCTTTGGAGTGATAGCCCTGATTACATCAATCCCCCAGACTGAAAACGGCCATGGTGAAGTCATGTTGTACACCTTCGACGGCAGAATGTTCATGCGGTTTGCATGGATCTGACATTTGTGACATCACCGAACAAAGCCAATACAATCCTCCTCCATGGCGGACCAGTAGTAACCCTGTCTGAGAATTTTCTGGGCTAGCATCACCCCGTTCACGTGCGCTCTGCACTCTCCTCCATGGATGGCCTCCATCAGGCCTTCGATTCTTCAGCATCAACACACAACTTATGCATCCCGAGATGACCTCTCTTATACAATTTTCCCCTGCAGACGATGAACTGAGCAGCCATTCTTCAAATTGCCCTTTTATCTTTGGCATTTGCCCCTAGTGGATACGCCTCTTTTTCCAAAAAGTTCCAGACATCGTAATACCAAGGGTTCTTATCTTGTACCTCATCTATGGCAGCAATCAACTTGTAGGCCGGTGCAAATTTCTGGTCAATGATGACCGGACGCATCCGGACTCCAAAAAGGATGTCTATCATAGAAGATAAAGTTGCTAATGAATCTGCGAACCTGTTGTTCCCTCTTAACAGATGAGTGAAATTTAGTTTCTCAAACCGAGGAATTAGCAAGTCCAAGGTCTGGTGGTAGATTCTCATCTTTTCTTCTTTGACTTTCCAATCTCCCTTAGCTTGGGATACAACAAGGTTTAGGTCCCAGATGACGTCCAACCGTTTTGCCCCTAGTTCCGGAGTTGCTTCTAGTCCAGCAATACACGCCTCGTACTCTGCTTCGTTGTTCGAGACTTTGAATTGGAGTTTGAATGCTAGAGGGATACGGGAATTGTCGGGTGCTATCAACAACACCCCTATCCCATATCCATATTGGTTTGACGCTCTGTCAAAGTACATCGTCCAGGTTTCGTCTTCGACATGCAAAATGGCCTCATCTGGGAATAGGTACTCAACTGCTTCATCCCCTTCCACTGGGTGATCGGCTAGGAACTCCGCTACCACTCTCCCTTTCACTGACTTGCGCATCACATACTTCAGATCAAATTTGGGAAGCAGAAGCAACCAACGGGCTAACCTACCCGTAAGTGCCGATTTCTCGAAAAGATATTTGATGGGATCTAATCTCAAAACCAGTATTACAAAGTGAGCTAACAGGTAGTGCTGCAGCTTCCTGGTAGCCCATACCAAGGCCAGACAAGCCTTCTTCAGCGGAGTGTAGCGGGTCTCATAATCCAGCATTTTCTTGCTCAGGTAGTAGATAGCTCTTTCCACTTTGTCCTCAGACTCCTGTGCAAGCATGCAGTCCATTGTAGTTTCAGTCACTGAAAGGTACAAAATCAACGGTTTCCTTAGCTCAGGTGGTGACAACACAGGTGGGTTTTGTAAATATTGCTTGATCTGTTCAAAAGCAGCTTGGCATCAGCCGTCCCATTGGAATTTCTTTCCTTTCTTCAGGAGACCAAAGAGTGGTTCACAAGTTAAGGTTAATTTAGCAATAAATCGTCTTATGAATTGCACTTTACCCAGAAAGTCTTGCACCTCCTTTTCAGTCCTTGGTGGTGGCATTTCTAAGATGGCCTTGATTTTGTAAGGGTCGACTTCAATACCTCTCTGTGTAATCAAGAACCCCAGCATTTTCCCTGCTATAACACCAAACGTACATTTCTGAGGATTCAACTACAACCGAAATTCTCTGATCCTTTGAAAGAACTTTTGCAAGGCAGTGTAGTGGCCCTCTCTTTCCTTGGACTTGACAATCATGTCGTCTACGTACACCTCAACCTCTTTGTGGATCATGTCATGCAAGATCATGGTCGTGGCCTGTTGATATGTAGCCCTAGCATTCTTCAGCCCAAACGGCATCTCCCTATAACAATAGGTCCCCCATGGGGTGGTAAAAGCAGTCTTCTCCCGGTCTTCGGGTGCCATCACAATCTAATTGTAGCCAGAAAAGCCATCCATGAATGAAAGCAACGCATGCCCAGTAGTGAAGTCCACTAATTCGTCGATATGTGGCAGAGGAAAGTCGTCCTTCGGACTGGCTTTGTTCAAATCCCTGAAGTCCACACATACCCGAATTTTTCCATCCTTTTTTGGCACTAGAACTATGTTGGCCAACCAAGTTGGGTATTCAGATACTAGCAGGAACCCTGCATCAATTTGCTTGGTGACCTCTTCTTTGATCTTGATAGCCCAGTCCGGGCGGATCCTTCTGAGTTTCTACTTAACAGGTCGGGCCTATGGGTCAAGAGGGATCTGGTGCTGTACAATCTCAGGATCGATTCCAGGCATGTCTTCGTAGGACCACGCGAAAACATCTTTGAAATCTTTTAACAAAGCGACTAAGCGCTCGCGCTCCTCCGAAGACAACGTGGACCCGATCTAGACCAGCCTCGGGTCCTTCTCAGTACCAACATTAATTTGGATGATTTCATCAACCAGCGGTTTTATAAACCTCTCCTGCCCTTGATCTAGCAAATATTTCAAAACCGGAGGAATTTCTTCCTCGTCGTTTTCATCGAAATTTTGAAAGTCTAAATTATTGAAATAAATCAAGGGCACAGAAAAATGCTCAAAAGCCACAGCCATTCCATTCTCATTAATCACTTCCAAGTCACCTGATTCCTCTATTACAACAAACTCAAAGCAAAAAGAAAAAGACGACCTAGACAGGACTGTGGCATCCGGGTTGTCACCCCCAGGAATACCGGACTCAAACTCAGACAAGCTAGAACCTGATTCTGACCCCACAAACTCAGTGGAATCAGATTCCGGCTCACTACCTGACCCGGTGCTGCTCGATAAGAATCCCTCCTTGTACTGCCAAACGAAGGAGGATGCGATGGACGCATCCAGAATGTTTGCAGATGGGCTCGCAGCCGCTTCATTTCCAATCATAGACACTGAGAGGTCATTCCCCAAGCACTCATGTACGATCGGAGGATCTACAAGTAGACAAGCCAGTGCTACCCCCATTTCAATCTCGGTGCTCTCGAAATCCACTTCCTTACACTGCTCAACCTCAGCTGATGGGTCTGTCTGCTCCTCGGCAACATCATCTCCGGTCAACTGCAAGTCAAAGAAGATCCCGAAACCCGGCAGGTGCCACTTCTCGGCATTCAACCATGGCTCTGGGAAGCTGCAAAAGAGAAAGTCCTCCCCCTCCCGGACAAAGTGTTCATTTAGGGTGCCTTGGATACGCCGATGCATCAACTCAAAATGCCTCCCGGTCTGCTTGGCTCTGGTTCTTCCGGCCATTTCTTTGCCTTTCCTCATCCAGTCCTCTTTGGTGGGCAGATAACCCAAGCCAAAGGTATGCGGGTTGTGCAACACTTCGGCCGATACAGTAATGCCCTTCCGGCCACTTTTTCCTAGTCCCATCTTGGGGATGTGCTGAAGCTTGTTCATAAGGTACACTGACTGTGCGCTGACATATAACCCCTCATCAACGGCTAAAATATTCTGAACAACCCGGGCCTCGGCTAGGGTAAATCCTGATAGGAACACATCCTCTGTGCCATGCTCGATTTCCAAAACCGGTGTAGACACCTCTGGCAGTGGATGGATTGACGAATTCCAAAAAACAATAGCCACCCCCTTCCCGTGGGGTATTTCAACATATGATGCAAGGTGGAAGAGACCGCCTTCACCTGGTGCAGTCACGACCGCCCTAGGAGTAGATTAAAGGTTGCGGGAACGTCCAAGACATGAAAGTCAATATTATGCTATCCTGGACCAACCTGAGTCCGAATTTTCACAGTTCCCTTCACCTCTCTGCTCGTATTGTCGTAGGCCCTTATTACCTGGGTAGTTGGCACAAAGTCCGCGGGCTTCAACCAGATTGCATATGTCGTCCTCTACGGGCACATGTTAATGGCGGATCCTGTGTCAACAAGAACCACCGATATACATTTTTCTCTACACTCCATAGAGATGTAGAGAGGTTTGTTATGGTTTGCGCCCTCAGGCGGTAGCTCCTTGTCAGTGAAAGTCAATGTCAGGGAAGCTCCTCCCGAAAAGACCAGTCCTACCAGCTGCTCAGGCATGGTATCTATTGAAAGTTTGGCCTTGTCCATTGCAGAGAGGACAACCTGGCGATGAACTCTTGAAGCCATTAGCAGTCCCCAGATAGAGATGTTTGCTTGTGTCTTTTTCAACTGTTTCAGCACAGCCTCCTCTTCGAGCAACTTTTCTTTATGATTCTCCGCCTTCGTGTCCTTCCTGGATGCCTTTGGTTGATCTAAGTGCAGGGGCTTGAAATACTGCACGCTCCTAGTCATGTGGTCTACTTCGCCAACGTACCAGGTATCATCCGGCTGGCTTTGTCCCCAGTCTTCATCTGTGTGGGCAAGACATAGGTCATCATCTTCCCACCACATACCGTCGGCAGCTAACAGATACATGTCCAAATTACTATAACTATCTTCGTGCCCACAAAGACCTTCCGTTCTGTGCCCAAGATGCGTTACGTTCTTGTGCACACAGCGCTTTCTGTCCCCGCAGAGGCTTTGGCTTTTCTAGCCCTCTCCAAATCTTCGATCTTTTCCTGTTCAAACCGCTTTAGCTCAGCTTGCTGTTTAGTATCCCTTATACCCAAACTGCTCTGATCCCGAGAAAAATTCTTTACACCGGTGCTCTCTGGCGGTGTACTTTGTTCTTCGGCCCTTCCGACCACAATTGATGTCCCCGTCCTTGACGGACCCTATTCTAACTGAGGTTGTTCAACAACATCTGACTCGTCATTGAGCCAGCTGGTAGCTTCTACTGATCCTTCCAAACCAAACCAATTGACAGTCACGTCCCCCGGATCTTGTTCGTTGAAGAACTGAAGGTTAGTAATGTCTTGTCCCAGATCCACTAAGTCATCTAGCCCCTGATTAGGTCCATCCTCCCGGACTACACAAATCCCTGCCTCCACTGGCAATTCCACATTCGGCCTAGCCTGGCCTGCTGATGTAATGTAACCGCTCGGGTTGTACATGAAGCTTGCAGACCTCTCAGGCTCTGTATCATCAATCTCATCTGCCCCTGCAGTCGACCTAATTCCATCTTCGATAGCCACCACCACCGTTTCAGGCTGGGTTTGGGAGATGTCCAACATGCACAAGTCAGTGCTATCAGGAATGAACACTTCTGGCTGGGGTAGGTGGGAAGGAGTGATATATAAGCTAAGGTCGTATGACACAACCCCAGTTTGGATTAGATTGATGCCTTTGGGAGGTGAAGCTTGGTTATGTGGTGGGAGAGGGTTGGTTGTGACATTCGGTTTCTCCGGAGGCATGATCACCTTATTGTCAATGAGATCCTGAATCTCATGATGCAATCTAAAGCACTGGTCGGTGTCATGACCATGCTATTGGTGAAAGGCGCAGTACTTCGCCGGGTTATGGGTTGGTGGGAGATTACTTGGTAAGGGCCATGGCTCTAGGGGCTTCAGGTGCCCTTTCCTGATCAAAACCCCCAAAGCTTTGGACAAAGACATGTATAGCGGGGTAAAGGTTCTCTAGCCTCGGGGAGCGAATTTGGTTGTTTGCGAGCTACTTCCGGACGCACCGGTGAATGGTGTAGCTGAAAGGGTTCTGGGAGGGGTAGTCGTGACCATTCCCACATCTAAAGATCTGGCAGCTGCAACACTATTTGTGCCTGCATTCGTACTGCAGTTGAATGCCCTCTTGGGCTGCTCTCTCTCATGATCAATGAGCCCCTGTTTCATAGCATCCTCGATCTGCACCCCTATCTCATGTAGATCTGCAAAGGTGGGAAGGGGGAGAACGATCATCTTCTGCATGAGCTTGGGCTGGAGGTTGCGCACAACCATCTGAATCTGATCTTTGTCAACAGGCCTGATGGTCATCATCGAGGCCTTGGCCCTTCATCGGGTCACAAAATCAGAGAAGCTTTCCTTCGGCTCTTGCCTAGTTGTCTCGAGATCATGAGTTGTAACCTCGATCTATGTATTATAGGAATATTAAGCTATGAAGGCCTCAGCCATGTCCTCCCAACTTCTCTTAACAGAATCTTCCAGTTTTGCATACCAAATGGCCGCTACACCCAACGGGGTCCGGCCAAACAAAGAAAGCTTCTGCAATCTGGAAAGGCCCATTGGCCTTAGTATGTCTAAGAACAACCACAAATGCACCATAGGATCTCCAGACCCGTCGAAACGGTCTATGTGCAGCATTTTAAATCGGTCTGGTAGAGTCACGACCCATCCTTAATATGCGGAATGGATTTCACACCCTAAGACTTCTTGAACAGCTTTTCAAGCTTGGTCACTTTTAGCACTGTGGGGTCCACCTCGAACTTAAAAGGGGAATCTGGCAGGTTGGTAGGTGCTTTGGATAGCTAGGGTAAGATCAGGGGCAGAACTGGCCCTGTTGGAACATCCATATTGTCCTGGACGTGTGCTGTCTCCCCAAGTATTGGAATTCTTGGTGGGGGAGGAACCTGGTGCCAAGCGGATGCCCCGGCTTGCTGTGGTGGTTGTTGTTGCTGCAATCTAACAATTAACTCTGCTTGTTGGGCCATAACCTCGGCATGTTGTTTAGCAAATTCTGCTTGACGGGCAACGTCTTGCTGCATGGTTTTCATACTTTCCTGGAGCTGACGCATCATCTCCTCTATACCTGCCATATTGTGCTGATCTATCTAAACAACCGGTATATCTATCCCTGCAGTAGAAACTGAGACCTCAGCCTGACTGTTCACTGATGGGGTAGACCACTGATCTGGCGACCGCTGTACCGATACACTGTGCCTTTTTGACCTCCGTCTAGCAACCGGAGGTAAAGAAAGGAACACTACTTGTCCGTCTATCAGATCCCTGGATCGATTAAGTCTACGACCTCTAACCCAAAGTGCTCAGGGAATATCTCCCTAGTCAGATGCAATGGTGCTAAACTACCTTGCAAAAAGATAAATAAAGCATAATAAGGAAATAATGAACAGAAAAACGAACAGCATAACAGCTTAAATAAAGACAACACACAGCTGACATATACACGCTGAAAAGACTATTCTCAACCGCTGATCACTGTTCCCTAAATCACTACCCCAACTCTGAATCTGATGCTCGCAGGTAAAATTGATTCCCGAAATACTGATACTGATGTTCGCAGTTCGATGATACGGATTTGCAAACCGACACGTGCATTCTCAGAGAGGCGTACTCTAAAAGCACATAACAAGTAAGTGAGAGCCAAAACACCCCTATGAGGGGTAGGGTTTCTGTAATACCCTTGTTCTGTAGTGTGCTAATTGGTCCTTAATACGAGTATGCCTATGTGCTTAATATGATTTTGTGTGCCATTATGTGGAAATATGTGGTTTTGAATTTCTATCTGTTCACCGTAGGAATATCTACTTGATTATCTGCTTTGGGAATTAAATTGAAGGCCTTATCGGCCACTGAAACCAAAATTGATTGCGCCATTATGATTAGCATAATTTTTAGAGCCTACGGTGAAATTTAATTGAAAATTGATTTGGGTCAGATTAAATCGATTAAATTCATGAATTAGTGCCTAATTACCTTATTATTATATAGGCATTAGTGGGTTATGTTGTAATGGCATTACACCCTCAAATTCCTTCCTTAGGACATTTTGGCTAATTTTTGGACTCAAAGAAGGAGAGAGGGTCAGCTGAGAGAGAGAGAGAGTGAAAGAAATTGAGAGTTTGATCATTGAAGCTTGATTTTGGAGGCCAACTCTAGATTTGACCATAGATTAGAGGAATTGAAAGTCTAGGTAAGCATTGATTCTTGAATTCATGAGTTTAAGGTGTAATCTTGTGTGTTCAAAGTTAATTAATGATCAAGAGCATGTTTTGAATTTGTTTTGTTGAATTGGAAGACCATATATGCATGCATGTATGTAATTGTTTGGAATTTGCATAATTGAGCTTGAATTACATGATTCATGTTGCAATTTGGTTGAAATCCATGTAAATTTGTAATTGAAGCTCATTTACCATTGGTATCATCTAAGTTGAGAATGGGAGCTAGACATCACATGCATGTACAATCTATGAAGATAAGAGCTTTGAATGCATAAATGTGTATGTTAGAATTGAGTTTGGTGTCAATTTGAGCCATGCATGTGTTAAATCTTTGAAATTGAGCTCCATGATGATGTGTTTTGGTGTTTATACCATGTTAGTACAAGTATGTGTGGAATTGGAGCTATAAAATGCATGAATTGTTAGTTGAAAGTCGAAATGGAGCTCAAGAACACAATCTGGAAAACCCAGAAAATTGAGGTCCGCTCGAGCGAGGAACCCGCCGCTCGAGCGTGAATTACGTGCTTCTAGTACTTTTTGCAGACTTGGTGTCCGCTCGAGCGGGTGAGTTCACGCTCGAGTGGGTAGCTAAGTAGACAGGCCTTCCGCTCAAGCGCCCTATTTAACGCTCGAGTGCATTTTTGATGCAACCAGTACTTTTGCAGGCCTTAAGGGTCCGCTCGAGCGGGGGAGTCCACGCTCGAGCGGGGACCTTGCTTTCTGAAATTTTGAAAATGCATTCTGTATTCTGTTTTCCATTTCCTTTTCACTTCTAAGCACTCTTAGGCATACATTGAGTATTGTAATTGAATTAAAGAGATAAGAATGAAGCCTAAAGAGGAAAATGTGAATTAGAGAACGGATTAAATTAATTGTGACCCATATGTGTTATGTGATGTGTAGGGTCAAGCTCCAGGGCAAATCCACAAGCCGATCACTATGAGTAATATCTGAAATACATATTGTTGTCCAATTGCTTACTTCTATGTTAGTTTTGTAAAGTTCATTAATTTTGAATGGTGGACAAGGTTTGAAAGGCTTAAATGCTAGTTTATTATGACAAGTTTGAAAGGCTTAAATGCCAGTTTGGCATAACAAGTTTGAAAGGCTTAAATGCCAGTTTGATATGACAAGTTTGAAAGGCTTAAATGCCAGTTTGATATGACAAGTTTGGAAGGGCCGGAAGGCCAGTCTGATACGAAAGTTTGATAAGGCCAAAAAGGCCAGTCTGATATAAATGTTCGAAAAGGGCCAAAGGCCAATTTGACATGAATGAATTAGGCCAAAGGTCGTCTGATGTACAATGTTCCAATGTATTTTCTTTATTTGATATTATTCACTGGTCTTCCGCTCACGCTCATTCATGTGTTTGTAGGTGAGCCAAGAGAGGTCTAGACCCAGCCCCAGTGAAATCTGTATGGAACAACCGAGTTTTGGAAAGTCAGCCTATGTGTCTCACGCATGAGACTCACCTTAGCCTTTGTTATTTTGTTTTATGTTGTCACATTGGCGGAGCCTTTGTATATGTCTGTATATAGTTCATGGGTTGACTTAGTTTTGGATGATCCTGTCTGTACAAAACTTTTTGATACTTTAATTCTGTTGTGAGTTATTAATGTTTATATGTATGACTTGTTTGACGTGCCATGTAAGCACAGCTCTAAGGACAAAGTTTTTAAATTGCTTCCGTTTGGCCCCCATTAACTTTGTTAAAATACGTATGGTTTCGTTTGAGGCCATAGGTAATCTCACGATTACTGGCCGGTTATGTCCTTAACCCACGGGGGCAGGTTCGGGTCATGACAGAGTGGTATCAGAGCACGAGTTAATAACTCACACATTTGTCCAAAAGAGCAATAAGCGTCTAGATAAGACCTAGGATGCATTCATGTGATAAGTTTGACTTTGATAGTATCGAGAATGCATCTAAATGTTTCAATATGAACAACTATGTGTTATAAGTGATGATTTGTCTGCATTGCAATTTATTTAGATGTGCATGCTCTTTAATACATGCATACGTGTAAATCTTTTGTATATAATATAACGCAAGTTTAATTAGATGGTGAGAACAAGAGGTGATGAGATAGGGGAATCTTCTACTGCCAGACTAGATAGAATGGAAAGGCTGATTCAGGAAATGGCAGAGACATTGAGACAACAACAAGAATGGCAGCAACAGTGGCAGTAACCACATCCTCCACCGCCACCTCCGGCACTTCCTGTGCCAGATAATCATAATGATGACCGAATCATAGCTTTCACTAAAGAGTTCAAGAAGATGAAACTGCCATAGTTTCATGGTAGATTGGATCCTTTCAACACTGAAGCTTGGGTCCTCGGCATTGAAAAACTGTTTGAAGTATTTCCGTGTTCGAATACACAGAAAGTGCTTCTAGCCACCTTTATGCTAGAAGACAAAGCAAGAAGATGGTGGATGTTAATGCGTGAGAATCACAAAGATGCCGATTAGGCAAAATTTCTGGAAATCTTTTATGACAAGTACTTCCCACAGTGTGTCCAAGATAGGAAAGTGGCAGAATTCATGGAACTGAAACAAGACAATATGATTGTAGCCGAGTATGAGGCCAAATTCACTAAATTGGCCAGGTTTGCACCACATGTAATTGATATTGACTATAAGAAGGCAAGACACTTTGAACGTGGGCTCCGAAGTGACATTTTAGAAAGAGTGAATGTCCTAAAACTGGAGACTTACATTGGGGTGCTAGACAGGGCCATTATATCAGAAGCCAACATAGCTAGACAACTAAGCCAACAACAGAATGGAAAGGCAATAAAAGGCAAGGCTTCTTTTCAAAGAAGAAATTTATGAAAAAGAAGAATACGGGTGTAGACGCGCCCGTGGGGGCTTTCCTCTACAGTTCGGACTCCCTTTTGTGTCGGTTCTAAATCTGAACCAAAGAGTCCAAATTCGGCAAATCGTTTGAGAAAACAGATTTTTGAAAAAGTAGTGCCAAACATGGACTGATTTGCCAGATTACAGAGTCGCCACCTAAATATTTTTTAATTGGGAAATTTAGAAAACCCTGACTCGGTGCCGAAGGCCACATGTCCGTCATCACCAAAGTGGTCTTGGCTCGGGAGCTTGGGTACGATCGGGGAAGGTCAGCTATGAGCACCCCCTTTCGCCCGGTCCGAAGACCGGCCTCTACTAACCGTGATATCCATTTTTGAAAACTTTATGCGTTCTTATCCCAATTATTAGCTTAGAATTACTATGTGATGCGCACAACACAAAAGTATATACTAGATCGCCTAACTTGGAAATAAACATTGCATATCCGTTTTGCCTCGAAAAACGTGTCGTTTCCTTTTGCTACTCGCAAGTAGGCTAAAACACGGATCTCAATGAATTGTTCCAACTCAAGTAACCCAACCTCCACCCACAGGCATTCAAACAGTTTATCTCACATAAGCACTTAGCCGCATGGTAAGCATACTGTTATGGCAACATTCACACGCATGTGGTATGCTAAAGCGTAAAATACTTACATCGTACTCCGTGCCAAAAACAACCCGGTTAGCAAAAATGCATGACCTAGTTCATGTTAAGTGGCTAATGCAACACAGGCATAGATGTAATCTAGAGTAGGCTCGGCTAACCCTAAAATATGGCATGTGAAATGCGCGAGTAGCACGTATTCAATTTGGAATTGAAAATACAATGCAGTTTGTATGATGTACCGAGCCCGGTGCATGTAAACAAATGCATGTATGCACGCATGCATTGCATAAGGTATGCTAAAATAGACATGCCCTAATCTACCATCGAAAGCGGGTAAATAAAAGGGTTAGAAAGAAGTGGGGATTGGAAGACATACACCCACTCACGCACACTTATTACAAATACGCCCTCACACGGAGGGATAGAAAGAATAATACAAAACCGAATAAATAATTAACTATTCTAGCTAATTAAATATTACAAATCAACTAAATTAATTAAATTAAATAATTAATCTAATTAAGCATTAAATGCCTCGGGATGAGGGCTAATCGCATACCAGATTCGCTCGAACCGCACTACCATAGCATCATTGTTTCTGTTACACCGCCATGCTCCTCCGAAAATTGCCAAAGTCCTGTGATTGCTTCTCCGAGTCCGTGGAACACCATCGGCTCAGGGAATGGCCACCGCCAAGGGAAATGACCACCGCCACAAATTATGCTATCGGCCAGAATTTTGTTGTCGGCACTTGATGCCGGTCGGCCAAAAGTTGTCGCAGAACACGCAATTTGACAAAGAGAGGACAAGCAGTTGTATGGCATGGCAATTCAAAGCATGTATGCACCAAACACATCCCACATCATGCTATGGACTCAAGAGGGCATGTGCCTCGATTCCGGACCACCAATCGCGATTTCCATGCATGATGGCCCTAAGAACCAAGAGTGCAAATTTGATTTCAAATGCATGCAATGCAAACAATCAAACAAGGGTGCCAAACCTCTATCATACTTCACTTCAAGAGGCTTAACATACATGCAAATGTGATGCAACCCTAAGCATGTTATCTATCATGCCAAATGAACAATGTGATGCACTTGTGCAAGGCCTACAAGCAAGCATGCAAAACAATGAAATGATGGACTTAGACATGAATTAGGCAACTCAAAAAGGCCTAAAATCAGTAGGCAAAATACCTACAATTGGAGACTAAACACACACACACACACATGCACATGTTAAGGTACAAAACCCGAGGCATAAACAAGCAATATCCAAGCACACTTAAAGAGGCCAAACACGGACTAATAGCATGCACATAAAGCTCTGAAAATCACACGAAATGTGATACCAAAACATGCAACAAAGCAAGCCAAATGTACAACAAATGGCCCAAGTCTTGAAACAAGCCATGAAGGCTTAAACCAAGGCCAAGTCCACCAAGCCTCACAAGGCTAAGGGGCCTCAAAATAGGTCATAAGCAGACCTAAACAAAGCCTAAGGAGCACCTAGATGGCATCTAAGGGGCTCAAGTACAAAAGCATGCAACATGACCAAAACATGGAGCATACAACATATGCTTTTAAAGCATTAAAGAGACAACTAAAGCATGCATACAAGCACACCAAAAAGTCTGAAATAACATGCTAGATGGTTCCAAACTATCAAAAATGAAGTAAGCATGGCATGCTATGCACTCATACTCTCAAGGCCAACAAGCCAAATGCAAGGGAGCTACATAATGCATGATGGGATTGGCCCAAATGACTATGGACAGAGTTCAATCATGCCAAAATAAGTACACAAGCTTCACAAATACAAGCCTAAAACATGTTAGAAACTAAGGCTAACAAGCTAGTCATGTTAAGGCAATATTAAGGCATTACAAAGTAACTATGCAAATCATGCAAAGAGTACTAAAACCAACTTGAAATCATGTTATAACATGGCAATATAAGCATGGAAAACAAGTCAAACATGCTCAACACACACTCAAGCATGAAGCTCCTTAAGGAAGCAAAATTTGTCCTTTTTAAGGACATCAAGGAGAGGGGGTGGCCCTCTCATTCTTGAGACTTCAAGGCATGCTCTTCACCACTGAAATCTCTCAAGATTTCAGTGGTGAAGAGATCCTACCACCAAAATCTCGGATCTCTCCAAAATAGCACAAAAAGGGACCCTTTTCAAGGTCTAAAGGGGGTCAAACCTCCCCAAACCACAAAACACTCTCAATATACAATAAAGAGGGTTCAAAATCAGAACTTTTTTGTGTTATATGCTAAGCACAAAAACAGTTTTAAACTAGGTAAAAGTAAGGTGCAAAAATGGGGAAAAAAGAGGTTAGTATCTCACCCTTGTAGCCCTCTTCACAAAGGTTGTGGTTGATGCTTCCTTGAGCTCAAAATCAGTCAAGAACTCCAAGAACCAGCCCTTAGAACCTCAGTTGCAAGGAGAAGGTGGAACACTAGGTGTTTTAGTGCAATAGTGTGAACTAAAGCACCTAGTGTATTAAACAAGCAAGGAAAGAGAGAGATAGGATAGATACAACTATTCTAACCTAAAACCAGACCTTGGCTCTCTCTAACAATGGTTAAGTCTCTCAAGAAGCCAACCCTTGAGCAAAAGGAAGAGCTTTCCCTCTTATAGGCCAAAAGCTTACAAGCTTGGCCACTAAAGCTCATCCTCCATACACGTATGGAGGGGAAGACAATGCACACCGCCGTCGAAAATATCTCGTAAAGCAAGTGCACGTGTCCGGCGCATAAAATGTCATCTTGACAAAATTTAGTGCCGATCGCACAAAGAGTGCCGACCGCACAATAAAGTGCCGATGACAACTCTAGCTACCGGTGGCCTCTAGCCCCAAACGGTGGGGATGCCTCAGAGCATTCCGCCTCACAAGGCAAAACACAAGTATTTGGTGCAAAACCAAACACAAACGGTCGAGTTCGGAGGTCCTGAGGCAAGGCACGCGCAGCCGAGATCTCCGGGAACTCCAAACGAACACAAACATGGATAATCACCGAGTGTTCCCGGTGACGCCCAAGTCTTGAGGACGGTCAAAAATGGGGTGTCTCTGATTGCCCTCTTTGTAACTTCGGAAGTCATAACGATGACGGGAGTGAATGTCAAAGCCCAGAGACGACCCATTTTTGACAAGGCCGAAGACTTGGACAAACATACAAAACACAAATGGTTGAACTCGCAAGCTGCCTACGTATCCCTTTAGGAATCAAACCAGCGAAGTTCAAGCACAGGCACACATGCCAAGGATAAGATATGCGCCCGTAGGCAGGGGCAAAATGCAACTGAGAATGCAAGAAGCCGAGCATAACTTATGATCATGCAAAGAAAGCTATAATGAAGCATACATGCGACAGTTATAAGCTAACATGCGCCAATCTACACTACAATGTAGAAAGGATGTAAGAGAATTATGCAATTCTCAAAACGTCTCACTCGGGAGATACAATACCTGTGCGGCTCGCCTGGTTCCACCAGCGGTAAATGAACCGTACATACAATATCGTGCCTGAAAAGAAAGCAAACTTAACAGGTGCAATATGATTAGCAACATGCATGACATATGCAATGCGAATGATGAATGATATGCAATATATACAAAACTATGTATGAATAATGCAAATGAAAATGTAGTGCAATTAAAACTAATGCAAACTACACGCAGGGCGATTGAATCATGATTCAAACCGGAGCGGTTCGAAACCACACAAATGTCAAATAGATTGATGGAGGTGACAAGTCCGTCTCCCATAGAACGATGTCTGATCTATGAGTACTTCGCACGGACACAAGAACAAGTATTGGGTGGAATGACATAAGTGGGGAAACGACCCGCTGGGGTGAGAATAATGATCCTAATGCCGGACGCAATGACTACACTACAATGTAATGGAAATGGATACAATGGATATGGCACGCGGGCCAAACCGTATTTTGCCTAGGAAAGGCATGCACACATACAAGCCATGTCTAGCACAGAACTTCTGCATACAGAACCGTGCTTCGACGTGAAAAGTATAGGCACATACCAGACCAAGCTCAACAAGGAAAGGCGCAGGCCATGGATGGAAGATGATGCAGCGAAATGCATGCAACTATAATGCAATGGATATCTACAGAAAATGCATGACATATGCACTATACTACAAGGATGATGCATGACATATGCATGGTTTTTTTTGTTTTTGTTTTGAAATGCATGACATATGCAATAGTATTAATGATGCATGACAATGCAGGTGTTTTTTTGTTTTGTTGTTTTTTTTGAAGTTTTGAAAATGCATGACATATGCAATATTATAAATGATGCATGAAATGCATGTGTTATGCAATGGCTGCGATTGCAGTTTTCCCTATTCTCCCAACGGGGCGATATACTAGGTTGGTTCAGTATCCAGAATCGAGGCGTAAACACGCCGCCTCAACCTATGAGGCTTCCATACAGATTTCAAGCCGAGGGTACACCCCCCTGGGTATTTAAACCAGACTTTAGTCTCGGAAATTCCGAACCTTTGCGTTCTAGGCATAAGCCGTTTAAACTCTAGTTTTCACCGTCCCCATTGGTCTTCTAGGACTCATCAAGAACACGCATGTGGCTTTACAGGACCAGAAAGTCGTTCGAAACACGACAAACACCGGCGAATTGCACCTTGAGAGGATTTAAGGTCTCCTAGATCGTGCGTATTTAAGGTCTCGCCAGACCCGGGCAAACGCGATGAGATCAAAACAACGCTATGAAATGCATGCAAAATGCAATGAGGTGCACCTTAATGCACCGAAGGTTTTGCACCTCCCGAGGATTTAAGGTCTCCTAGACCGTGCGTGTTTTAAAAGATGGAAAATGGAGTGCAATGAGGTACGAGTGCCTCAAAGGATGGAAAATGGAGTGCAATGGAGGTGTGCGTCAAACGGCGCGATAAAATGCATGCCAAATGCAATGAGGGGCAACTTTAATGCACCGAAGGTCTTGCACCTCCCGAGGATTTAAGGTCTCCTAGACCGTGCGTATTTAAGGTCTCGCCGCACCGCGTGTTAAGGTCCATGGGACCGTGGCGAATGAATGCACATGAGGCACGCTGCCTCATTGGATGGAGAATGAAATGCAAACGAGGCGTGCTCGAGATGCAATGAATGCGAAATGAGGCACACGCACCTCATTTGATGGAAAATGAAGTGCAAAGCGAGGCGTCGTGCCTCGAGATGCAATGAAATGCGAAATGAGGCACACGACTCATTTGATGGAAAATGAAGTGCAAAACGAGGCGACGTGCCTCGAGATGCAATGAAATGCGAATGAATATAATGAGGTGCACCTTAATAGGTCAGAGTCCTCCAGGAGTTAAGGTCTCTGGACGCGTGTTTTGGTCCCATCGATCACAGCTTGGTCCTCACGACCCGGCAACTGATGAGGTGCGGGAAATAGTGCGATGGAATGCATGCCAAATGCAACGAGGTGCACCTTAACGCACCGAAGGTCTTGCACCTCCCGAGGATTTAAGGTCTCCTAGACCGTGCGTGTTTAAGGTCTCGCCAGACCATACGTGTTTAAGGTCTCGCCAGACCGGGCGTGTTTAAGGTCCCGCCGGACCCGGGGCAACTGATGAGGTGCGGGAAATAGCGCGATGGAATGCATGCCAAATGCAACGAGGTGCACCTTAACGCACCGAAGGTCTTGCACCTCCCGAGGATTTAAGGTCTCCTAGACCGTGCGTGTTTAAGGTCTCGCCAGACCATACGTGTTTAAGGTCTCGCCAGACCGGGCGTGTTTAAGGTCCCGCCGAACCCGGATGAAACTCTGAGGTGCGCGAAATAGCGCGATGGAATGTAAAATGCAAAACGAAATGCAGGATGAAGCACGCGAGGTAGTACACCTCATGTGGATCAAAATGAGATGCAAAATGAAACACGTGGAGTAGTACACCTCACGTGGATCAAAATGAAATGCAAAATGAAACACGTGGAGTAGTACACCTCACGTGGATCATTTATGAGATGCAAAAATGAGGGAGTATGACACGCATGCCACACGACAGTACAAAACGGTGCAAGTCACAAGGGACGTGCAAGATGGCGCGACACGATGCGCCGGACAATGTGAGGGATGCACGTGACGCACACGGGGCAACTTTTGAATCTCTGTAAATGACAAAAGGATACAAAAGGATACAATCTTTGCTTGAATTTGAGCGTCATGCACAGTAGAGACGGTCCGAAGTCAAAACAGAGGCCGGTTGAGCATCGGGGATGCACTTTCTTGTACTTTCTTGAGCTATGGAGACCCAAAACTCCTCAACTTGCCTAAACAGGGCCTTGGGAACACCACCGGCTGGGTGGGGTGGTCATCGGCTACCACCGGCTGCATGAACTCATCTATCGGCACAAAAATGTGCCGACCGGCACAAAATAGTGCCGACCGGCCAAAAATGGCTGATCGAGGCGTTTGACAATTTGCTCGTCTTTTAAAATAGGGTTCCAAACCCTATTTTACACATCCTCCTTAGCAAAATTAGATTCCTCTCTCTCTCTAGAGCATTTTCTCTCTTCTTTTCTCCGTTTCTTTGCGTTTCACGCTTGGTTTAAATCGTCGATTCGCGTATACCTTCGCGTTTCGAACACTTTGAACCGAATATTTCTCCATTTCGGTGTTCCTTTCGCTATTTTCGCCTTTTCGGGACTTGTTCCCCTCGATTTTCTCTTCATTCTCGTGTCTTTTCACATTCCGACCCTTCCGGCCATTTCCGACCCTCTCGGGGTTGACTTTGTCGGTTGACTTTTCGTATTCCGGCCCATTTTTCATTTTCCGGTCATTTTCCACCATCATTACCCATGGCAGACGATGTTCCACATGTCGGGACTCCCCCGGACCATGAGATGGACCCCGGGGTCGAGCTCCTCCCATTGAGCGAGCGCCCATTCGATCCGGCGACCTATCGCCCGGCCATCCACGTGCTACCACCCGATGGACTTCGCCATTTCCGCGGCTTCGACAGAGTTTTGGACCCAGAGCCTGGCTGCCACTCATTTGTCTTCTGGCGCCGCCGAGGTAACATTCTCGTTTCTTATTTTCTACAATGTAGGATTTTCTGTCAATTGCCGTAGCTAACTGAAACCCCTTAACTGCTTAGTTCTGATGTACTGTACTGTAGTCGATTGTAGACAAACTTACTACTGACATCTGTTTAGGACCGACGCACATGCACACACACTACACTAGTCTGAATCACCCAAACACATGGCACACATTACCGATTCGCCGACACCGGCGCTTATTTGATTCTGAAAACTTCGACGCATGCGTTGCACAAAACTACACCAACAGCGGACACATCACACGTTGTAGTTCTTTGAAACATCGAGACGGCTTCTATTTGAACGTTGAAAAGCACGCACACCTTCGCTACCGATTCTCATAGAACCGACATGTCATGCATCGTAGCCCACACCTTTGGTAAGTCAAACCGATATCCGCTTGAATCGAAAAATGTGCACACACGCACCAAGTTTACATGGAGCATCTAGAACATAGCGACGCATCACGCTTGTAGTTTAACGCGACTGCTGGCGATATCTGCTTGAATCTGAAAAATGTGCACACATGCACCGTAATTCATATGCTATTTCTCACAAAACCTGTTGACACATCACGAGAGTGAGTCACAAAGATAATCAAGCCCGATATCTGCTTGAATCTGAAAAATGTGCACACATGCACCGTGTTTATACTGGAGCATCTACAATACACTGACGCATTATACGCTTGTAGTTTACTATAAGCACACCGGCACCCGGTTTTTTTGTTTGAATTTTTAAAAATCTGCACGCATACCAGATTTGTACCGACTGCATATCTTCATATGGCTTTGCAATTTCTTGACTACAGGGAGACTCCCATACTCTTCGCGGGTATGGGAACGTTATCTTCGTGATTGGTATCTTGCTGACGCCGTTAAGCGCATTGTGGATCGGGCGGTACTTCTGCACGGGACTTTCCAGACTCTCTACTTGCAGACCTCTTCTTGCCGCTCTGGCAGAGAGGTGGTGGGATACCACCGATTCTTTTCATCTATCGGCGACCGGGGACATGACGATGACCCCTTACGACTTCTCGATGCTCACTGGCATCGGGGTGAAATGATCCGATCCCTTGACAGAACATGGACGAGTGGATTGCGCCAGTTCATTTGCAGGCGAGGCGCCGCCACTTGTTAAATCGAGGTTCGTCCGCTATTCTGGTTCGAGGTGCAGTTTCGAGTCGGACCATCTTTGGACGCAGCTCCGATGACCCAGGAGGCCGCTGAGAGGTATGCACGCGGCTTCCTCATGTTTTTGCTGGGGACCACCCTGTTTGCCGATCGGGCGAACACAGTGCCCCTCTGCCTGCTCAGCGCCTTGGTGGACGTCGAGAGGATTGTGCAGTATGACTGGGGGGGCGCGGCTCTGGCCACCCTTTATGGTTATATGAGCTCAGTCTCTCGTGGCGTGAACCTTTGGGAGGCTATTGAGCTTGGGAGGTATGTCTTCTCCTCTTTTTCATTTTTCATTCGTATTTTTACTCAGTACACTACACACTTGTTGTCGTATCGTACACCTGACACACACATATCATACTTTATCTTGTTGTACACACATATACACTTTATCTTGTTGTACACTTATTCTGCTTTACGCCGCACAACACAGCTCTGCTATTTACGCTTTATTCAGATACCTTTTCGATAATCATCTCGACGTCTGTTTTGGTTTGTGGGTGTACGCCTACTTTCCCAGGCTAGAGCCAGTGCCGGAGACGGAGACCCCTCTGGTCGTCCCCTTCTCTCGCCGTTACGACGGGCGATGTGTCCGGAGACCCCGGGACACTTTTAGCTTCTTCCGTCGTTTCTTCGACACCATCACCCCCACCGAGGTATGTTTTACTTACAGTCCGTTTAAGCTTCACTTTCAAACGTACATTTCTATATCAGTAGATAATCAACTGTATTTCATTTCAGGTCACCTGGCAGCCGTGGGCTCCACTCCCAGCGGTGATACGAGATCGGTACGCCGGCGCCATCGAGACCTCGCGCTTGGGATTCTCTGGAGGGCCGTGCTGCCGGACTGGTACTGGGTGGCGCTTGCGTCGAGACCACAGGATTGCCGAGCAGATAGTTCCGATCCATCCTCCCGAGCACATGAGGGACACCGAGAGGTTTTCTGTGCAGCAGATGGAGGACTACACCCTTGGCTGGGCCGTGGATGTAGATGCCTACAGGGGCGAGGGCGACTACTCTGAGTACGTCCGGACCTTCTTGATGCGGCCTCTGAGCGGGGGCTCCCGAGCTGATCCAGCGAGACCTGCGGCGCCAGGCCTCGAGGCGAGCAGGAGGCGAGGCGGGGCCATCACAGAGGGCCCGAGCTCGCGGCGGGGGGTGCAGAGGGGACGAGGGACGGGCTGGCCCGCTCTACCTACTATGTTGACTTATAGGGGGCAGAGCGGGGAGACCTACCAGATCCCTTTTGCTCCTCCTCCGGCTGGTCACGAGTTGGCCGGCATTCCCGACTTGCCTCCGGTATGTATTACTTTATTTCTGCTTTATGCATTGTTATTTCATTTCAGTTCATTCAGATATCCCACAGAATACTGATATATTTAATACTTTTGCAGACCTCCTCCGAGTATACCCGTCAGTCTGTGGAGTTGAATGCCTCCCTGATGGGGATGCTGCAGCGGACTCTCGACGCTTTGGCCGTCTACGGCTTGCCGGTATGTTCTATCGACCACGATCTCAAATCATACTGCTTTCGCATAACCGCTTCCGCACAAAAATCGATAAACCGCTCACGGCTTTCATACATCGTACTCATACTGCGCATTACGTGAGCGATAACCGCTCACGGCATTCACACACCGTACTCATACTGCATTCGTATTGATAAATCGCTCACGGCATTCACACACTGTACTCGCCTGCGCATTACGTATTGATAAAGCTGCTCACGCTTTACGATGTATTTGTTCTTTGTATTTTGACCTCCTTTCCGATCCCTCCAAGGGCGACCTTTGTTCGGTGAGCCTCCCTCTCTACTCGGGATGGCGGGATATTCCTCGTACGAGAGGGGGCGTGGTCATGTGGGGACTCCACGAGCTCCAGTTCGAGAGATGGGGAGTCGGAGGCGAGTCATTTATGGAGGAGGCCGGGATAGCTTGCCTCGGGCTCAAGGCATTTGCCCGACGACGCCTTTGTGCTTCTGCCCAGGAAGAGGGCGAGGACAGATCCTTAGGCATGGGGCCTACCGCTGATGATGATGATTTTTGTTGCTTCTTTTCTTTATTTCTTTTCTTGTACTTTTCTCTTTTTGGTAGATAGAGTACCATGTACTGCCGCAGGCAGATTTTTGCTTTTTTCAAACTATGTATTCGAAAAAGATGATATGAAACGAACTTTTTATCTGAAAAGTGTTATATTTACATATCTCATACTTTGCACTGCATTGCGTCATTGTACACTTCAAATGTAAATGACATTGATCTGTTATCTGACAATTGAACACTTGCACTGTAATAATCAAATAACCAACCATCTAAACAGCAAAACAGCTCATACAAACCACTGCTCAAAACTGGGTTCACAACCCGTACTCTGCTAAGGACTAATCTGCTGGGGATTGATCTGTATTTAGCGCATAACACAGCATTCGGTTCATTCTGCACATAGCAAACCCTGAACAAATAGCCCCAATCTAATGAGACAGATCACAAAACTGATACGGTTGTAGACGAAACACACTCGGATGTCCCAAATTTTCCCTTCCCTTCTCTTGCTTTGCACGGATGTAGAGAATGGCACAGCATTCTGAGCACAAGCGATTACCTTTTGGAAGAAGACGGGTTTTCAACCGGGGTGTCGAGCCTACCACATAACACGACGAGACAGACTCGAACAGAGAAGCAAAAGGCACACATCCTATCACAACGAGACACGTTCGGAAAAGGCTTCAAGGCCAAAATTGAGACCGACAAAGCAAAAGACACGACACACAGACGTGTTTAAAAGAGACCTCAAATTTCGAGGAGCCAGTTCCTCCGGGTATACCTCCCACCCTTTCTGATTTGTAATACTCGCATCGCTCGGCTCTCAGGCTCGGTTTTTCTCTCAAAAACCCTTTTCTCACTTTTCTCTCAACTCACTCCTCTCTATTCTTCAATCTCTCATTTTGCATCCCTCCCCAGGGCGGATGACAGATGAATAGGAAGTTGCGGATTCACATCCGACGCTGTTAGCTCGCGGCTATTCCTTCTGGCGAATAGAGTGCCTCTCGGGCAATCAGGTTAACGGGGGGAAGACAGAGGACCTGACTCAATCGTGCCCCTAGTTCGTCATTTTGACCATTTTTTGTTGTGTTTTCTAAAACAGTTCTGACCAAAATGAGAGTTAGATTAACGCACTTATTCAATTTTTGATTTGAAAATTATGCGAGTCAGGCTGTAAGCACTGAAAATTTTCCCCTCTTGGGTCCAATCATGGTCCAATTTTGAAAGCGAAACAGTTTTCGAGAAAATAAGTCAACCTCAGTAAAACTTTTCAAAAACCGTTTTTGTAGACAATCAATGCTCAACGAGCGTAGAACTTACCCTCGAGATATGCGAACTCGGATCGGAGGTAATGGAAAATTGCCCCTGGCTTAAAAGGGGAGGGGAGGCAACGGAAAGTTGCCCCTGGTTTGAACGGTAGCTCAGGGCAATTTATGGCAATGGAGGGCAACGGAAAGTTGCCCCTTGTTTGGATGATGCCGCGGCATGTTGTAAGCCAGTCTTTGTCGATGACGATCGAACCCTCGGACGCGGAGGAGTTGAAGACGGTTTGAATCAATATGTGGACACAGTCACCTGGAAGGTGTTGGTGGTTTGGCTTCAGGAGGAAGTTAATCACGATTCTTGTTCAGAATCAAGACATTGGATTCGAGTAGGCAAAAGTGATCAAAACCATGACATGGCCCGAGACGCTATGGAAGCGTTGAAATTTGGACTTCAAGATGAAGTTGCCTACGTATCCCAAACATGGGAATCAAGCCTTACGTAGTTCCGGTTAAGGTACACTCAGGTATTTTAACCTTCACTATTTTTAGGCTCTTACTTTTGCCAAGGCGCCCAATGCGGGTTTTCGACCTTGCGAGCTTTTTTTTCATTCTCTTTTTTTGTCTTCTATATTTTTTGCATTTTTCTTGTTTCTTTTCTTTTTCTTTTCTTCTTTATATTTTTCTTTCTTTTGTATTTTCGTATTTTTCCTTTGCTCTAACTTTTGCCTGGGTCGCCCTTCCGGGTTTTCGGCCCAGCGAGCCTCTCAAAGGGTAAAAGTGTAGCAAGCCCATGTCAAATGGTTCTAGTAATTGAAGCCTTCCTGTATCTAGGAGAACGGCTGTTGCGGTACCTTACAGAAGAGTCCATCACGGTTGCTTCACGAGCTTCTTCTAGTTAGGTATAATCTTTTGCTCGATTTCAATGCCCTTGTCCGAGAAGCTTGGCCGCAAGACGGCCTCCTATGATGGTCGTCCGTTGAACGGTCTGGATGAGTTGGAGGAACAAAACGGGCGGGTTGATACTTGAGGCTGAGAGCGATCCTAGGCTGCACAATCTCAAGAGCGATTCCACACAGGTCTTCACAGGACTGCGCAAAACAATTTTTTTGAAAAATTTTAAGAAAGCGACACATCGTCATACGAAGATAGTGTGGAACCAGTCTGGATCAAGTCAGGATCCTTCCCAGTACTCACGCTGACAAGCATGATTTCAATCGTTAAGGGCTTAGCACGCCGTTCTTTCTTTCAATTTTGATCAAAGTTTTGCCAAAACCCGAGGAATTCCTTCCTCTTCGTTTTCACCGCAGTGTTCAAAAAGTTATGAAAAACTTAGGTCAATGCAATAATTTCGGGCACACGGGAGGCGGTGGAATGCACGTCATACCGCTCGAGTTCTCTGGCACAACTAACCCAAAATAAGCAATAGGCATGGGAACACGGTAGCCGCAGCTGTTTCATTCAGTTTTTTTTTTTCGGATGCAACTGGCTCCATGACAGAGACAGACTCAAAAGGAAAGCAAAAAGAAGTAAGTACAAAATGGTGTTCGAGGCAACAACCCCGGAATCACTCGGTATTCTATACAAAGAGGACCGACTTATCGTAGCAAGACAGACCCTTAAGCAAAGGAACTGACTCAAAACGATGAGACGGACTCAAAACAAAACAAAACACTGACTCGACACTCAAGCCAGGATTTACAAAAATAAGCGTCAGTGCTCAAAAATGCATGCCAAACGCCATATCCAAAATGTACGGATATTGCCCAAGCAGTTGAATCCCAATTACATACTCATGATGTCGGTGTCCTCGTATCCTCACAATCCAAGAACTCAGAGTGACTGGCCGAGGTAGGCGGGAGGATGACCTTGTTATCAATCAAATCCTGCACCTCATGACGAGGCGGAAGCAATTATCGATGGCGTGGCATCGCTGATGGTATGATCTTGAGTGGCATCATGGCTCGGAAGGGTTTGGGGAGCGGCCTAGGATCGAGGGTGTGAGATGCCCTTTGGCTAAAATCGAAGTGCCTAGACAAAGGCATGTAGAGAGGATGGAAGGCCTGCGCCCTCGGGCGGTGTACTTGAACTCGAGCACTCTTGCTAGATGCACTAGCGAGGTCGTGGTGCGACCACTGGTTTCTGATCCTTTCCGGTGCAAGGCCGGAGTGGGAAGAACCTTTTGGCATGACGGGCCTATCCGGTTCTCGATTGAATCGCCCTCGGTAGGAGTAGGAAAACATCATCCACAATCTTGGCTACAATCGCGGATATCTGTTGTTTGCTCATTCCTCCGGCTTTCAAAGCCTGGACTGCCCACAGCAATTGTTCCACAGGGTCGGCATCGGCCTTCACTTTGTCTTAAACCGCCTCGGCGATGAGAGGTTTGGGTTGTCTTGGTACATCATTTGTTGTGGGTGGAGGTTATCTCCGTCGAGTGAGCTCGATCACAATCCGCCCGATGTCGGGGCTCGGGTTCGAAATTTCCAAGATACGGTGCAACCGGTGGTGAGTTGATATTCCAAAGCGAGATCCGCCACGGACCTGGAGTTCGCCTATCATTCCCATTAACTCGAATGTAGTGGGCTCGCGAGCCTGATAGAATTGAGGGGTCCAGATTGGGTGTGCAGCGGGCGACCTAGGTGGGTGCGGCATATCAATAGTAGCTTCATCTTGTGGGGTGGTTCCTTGACTCAGCGCGGCCGTCATGACCACAATCTCTTCTGAGTTCTGCATTATGTTCGGTCCCGCGGCGAGGAAGGCACTAGCATTACGACTTAACTCTCTGAATCTCTGAACTGAAACGGAAAACAAGCAGCATTTCAGCCCTAATCAGATCAAGCACGGGTGTAGTCAAACAACTGTACTCCACTACTGAACACTGTTCCCCGAAGTCACTGTCCCAAATCTGAAACTGATTCCCGCAGATATAACTGATTCTCAAAAACACGTCTCGGTGCCCTCGGGCGGATACGCATGAACTTCATGGTATATATGCATTCCTCAGAGATACACTCTAAAAGCACATAGCATGTAAAATGAGAGCCAATACACCCCTATGTTGGGGTAGGGTTTCTGTCCTATTTTGTCAGAGCTAGGGTTTCACTACGACGCAATGTTTCAAACAACCTAACATGGGGTGAGCAACCTGTCCTAGTTTGGAATGGTCACTATGGATCTCGATATGCACTAGGTCGAATGGTCAAGAAGGGTGCCCCGGTAAAACCGGGGTTTGTGTTCCCATACTGGCAGAGCCCACAACCGGTCAGCCTTATGGACATGTCTTGACGAGACAAGCCTCCGGCAAATCGCTCAGGAATAGCAGATGGCCAACACGGTGTCCTAGGCGCACCAATGCACATGCAATGCAAAGAAACACATAAATGAAATCAAAATAGGATATCACGAGTTCGAGTCAAGCTCTCTAAAATCCCAATGATGCCAGAATCGTAGACGCGCCGTGGGGCTTTCTCTGATTCGGACTCTTTTGTGTCGGTTCTAAATCTGAACCAAAGAGTCCAAATCCGCAAATCGTTTGAGAAAACAGTTTTTGAAAAAGTAGTGCCAAACATGGATCGCTTTGCGGACTGAGTCGCCACCTAAATATTTTTTAATTGGGAACTTTAGGAAACCCTGACTCGGTGCCGAAGGCCACATGTCCGCCATCACCAAAGTGGTCTTGGCTCGGGAGCTTGGGTACGATCGGGGAAGGTCAGCTATGAGCACCCCCTTTCGCCCGGTCCGAAGACCGGCCTCTACTAACCGTGATATCCATTTTTGAAAACTTTATGCGTTCTTATCCCAATTATTAGCTTAGAATTACTATGTGATGCGCACAACACAAAAGTATAGACTAGATCGCCTAACTTGGAAATAAACATTGCATATCCGTTTTGCCTCGAAAAACGTGTCGTTTCCTTTTGCTACTCGCAAGTAGGCTAAAACGCGGATCTCAATGAATTGTTCCAACTCAAGTAACCCAACCTCCATCCACAGGCATTCAAACAGTTTATCTCACATAAGCACTTAGCCGCATGGTAAGCATACTGTTATGGCAACATTCACACGCATGTGGTATGCTAAAGCATAAAATACTTACATCGTACTCCGTGCCAAAAACAACAACCCGGTTAGCAAAAATGCATGACCTAGTTCATGTTAAGTGGCTAATGCAACACAGGCATAGATGTAATCTAGAGTAGGCTCGGCTAACCCTAAAATATGGCATGTTAAATGCGCGAGTAGCACGTATTCAATTTGGAATTGAAAATACAATGCAGTTTGTATGATGTACCGAGCCCGGTGCATGTAAACAAATGCATGTATGCACGCATGCATTGCATAAGGTATGCTAAAATAGACATGCCCTAATCTACCATCGAAAGCGGGTAAATAAAAGGGTTAGAAAGAAGTGGGGATTGGAAGACATACACCCACTCACGTACACTTATTACAAATACGCCCTCACACGGAGGGACCGAAAGAATAATACAAAACCGAATAAATAATTAACTATTCTAGCTAATTAAATATTACAAATCAACTAAATTAATTAAATTAAATAATTAATCTAATTAAGCATTAAATGCCTCGGGATGAGGGCTAACTGCTGCGCGCGCCCAGGATTCGCTCGGAATCGCACTACCATAGCACTGTTGCCTCTGTTTACACTGCCATGCTCCTCTGAAAATTGCCAAAGTCCCAGGATTGCTTCTCTGAGTGCTGTGGAACACCATCGGCTCAGGGGAATGGCCACCGGCCAAGGGAAATGACCACCGGCCACAAATTATGCTATCGGCCAGGAATTCTTTGCCGGGCGGCACTAACAAATGCTTGGTCGGCCAAAGTTCTCGCAGAACACCGCAATTTGACAGCAGCAGAGGACAAGCAGTGTATGGCATGGCAATTCAAAGCATGTATGCACCAAACACATCCCACATCATGCTATGGACTCAAGAGGGCATGTGCCTCGATTCCCGGACCACCAATCGCGCATTTCCATGCATGATGGCCCTAAGAACCAAGAGTGCAAATTTGATTTCAAATGCATGCAATGCAAACAATCAAACAAGGGTGCCAAACCTCTATCATACTTCACTTCAAGAGGCTTAACATACATGCAAATGTGATGCAACCCTAAGCATGTTATCTATCATGCCAAATGAACAATGTGATGCACTTGTGCAAGGCCTACAAGCAAGCATGCAAAACAATGAAATGATGGACTTAGACATGAATTAGGCAACTCAAAAAGGCCTAAAATCAGTAGGCAAAATACCTACAATTGGAGACTAAACACACACACACACACATGCACATGTTAAGGTACAAAACCGAGGCATAAACAAGCAATATCCAAGCACACTTAAAGAGGCCAAACACGGACTAATAGCATGCACATAAAGCTCTGAAAATCACACGAAATGTGATACCAAAACATGCAACAAAGCAAGCCAAATGTACAACAAATGGCCCAAGTCTTGAAACAAGCCATGAAGGCTTAAACCAAGGCCAAGTCCACCAAGCCTCACAAGGCTAAGGGGCCTCAAAATAGGTCATAAGCAGACCTAAACAAAGCCTAAGGAGCACCTAGATGGCATCTAAGGGGCTCAAGTACAAAAGCATGCAACATGACCAAAACATGGAGCATACAACATATGCTTTTAAAGCATTAAAGAGACAACTAAAGCATGCATACAAGCACACCAAAAAGTCTGAAATAACATGCTAGATGGTTCCAAACTATCAAAAATGAAGTAAGCATGGCATGCTATGCACTCATACTCTCAAGGCCAACAAGCCAAATGCAAGGGAGCTACATAATGCATGATGGGATTGGCCCAAATGACTATGAGCAGAGTTCAATCATGCCAAAATAAGTACACAAGCTTCACAAATACAAGCCTAAAACATGTTAGAAACTAAGGCTAACAAGCTAGTCATGTTAAGGCAATATTAAGGCATTACAAAGTAACTATGCAAATCATGCAAAGAGTACTAAAACCAACTTGAAATCATGTTATAACATGGCAATATAAGCATGGAAAACAAGTCAAACATGCTCAACACACACTCAAGCATGAAGCTCCTTAAGGAAGCAAAATTTGTCCTTTTTAAGGACATCAAGGAGAGGGGGTGGCCCTCTCCTTCTTGAGACTTCAAGGCATGCTCTTCACCACTGAAATCTCTCAAAATTTCAGTGGTGAAGAGATCCTACCACCAAAATCTCGGATCTCTCCAAAATAGCACAAAAAGGGACCCTTTTCAAGGTCTAAAGGGGGTCAAACCTCCCCAAACCACAAAACACTCTCAATATACAATAAAGAGGGTTCAAAATCAGAACTTTTTTGTGTTATATGCTAAGCACAAAAACAGTTTTAAACTAGGTAAAAGTAAGGTACAAAAATGGGGAAAAAAGAGGTTAGTATCTCACCCTTGTAGCCCTCTTCACAAAGGTTGTGGTTGATGCTTCCTTGAGCTCAAAATCAGTCAAGAACTCCAAGAACCAGCCCTTAGAACCTCAGTTGCAAGGAGAAGGTGGAACACTAGGTGTTTTAGTGCAATAGTGTGAACTAAAGCACCTAGTGTATTAAACAAGCCAGGAAAGAGAGAGATAGGATAGATACAACTATTCTAACCTAAAACCAGACCTTGGCTCTCTCTAACAATGGTTAAGTCTCTCAAGAAGCCAACCCTTGAGCAAAGGGAAGAGCTTTCCCTCTTATAGGCCAAAAGCTTACAAGCTTGGCCACTACAGCTCATCCCTCCATACGTGTATGGAGGGAAGACACTGCACACCGCCGTCTGAAAATATCTCGAAAGCAAGTGCAGTTGTCCGCCGGCATAAAATGTCATCTTGACAAAATTTAGTGCCGACCGGCACAAAAGAGTGCCGACCGGCACAATAAAGTGCCGATGACAACTCTAGCCAGCCGGTGGCCTCTAGCCCCAGCCGGTGGTGTGTGGGGATGCCTCACAGAGCATTCCCTGCCCTCACAAGGCAAAACACAAGTATTTGGTGCAAAACCAAACACAAACGGTCGAGTTCGGAGGTCCTGAGGCAAGGCACGCGCAGCCGAGATCTCCGGGAACTCCAAACGAACACAAACATGGATAATCACCGAGTGTTCCAACGGTGACGTCCAAGTCTTGAGGACGGTCAAAAATGGGGTGTCTACAACGGGCTCCTCAAATACTTCGAATACTTCCCAAGACACATCTCCCATGTGCAATATTTGCAGCAAAAGGCACCGTGGGGTTTGTTACCGTGTGTCAGGGGCCTGTTTCAAGTGTGGTAAGAAAAAGCACATGGCCCGAGATTGTAATCAGAACAGTGGGAGCGTAACTGCTAGTTCCACTGCATCGACCCCAAAACCAGGAAATATTATGAGACCTGCTACCACCGGGGGTACTGTAAGGCAAGGAAGAGTTTTTGCGCTTGTTCCGGGCGATACACGGAATGCCAACGCAATTGTCTCAGGTACCATTTCTATATGTAATCGGGATGCCTTTGTGTTAATTGACTCTGGATCAACATATTCATTTGTAACATATGCATTTGCATCTAGACTGAATAGACCCTTAGAATTACTGCGATATCTACTATGTGTGTCTGCTCCATCTGAGGAATCTGTATTGTGTGAATCTATATACCGGTTTTGTGATATGCGTGTTGAGGATGCTATCCTATATGTAGATTTGTTGCCCTTAAACTTTAGGCATTTCAATGTAATTTTGGGCATGGATTGGTTGACCAAGTATTGTGCCACCATTGATTGTGTGACAAAACGGGTTGTGTTTAAACCACCAGAACAGAATGAGATTGTGTTTGTGGGAAATGGGGTAGTGCCTCCACCTTATTTGATATCTGCAATGAAAGCATGTAAACTGATTAGAAAGGGGTGCCAGGGTTATCTGTGTTATGTGTTATCGGAATAATTTGTGAATGTCGAATTGAATGATATCCCTATTGTTAAAGAATTTCCAGATGTGTAGGGTTATCTGTGTTATGTGTTATCAGAACAATCTGTGAATGTTGAATTGAATGATATCCCCATTGTTAAAGAATTTCCAGATGTGTTTCCAAGTGAATTGCCAGGGGAATTGGTAGACAGGGAGATAGAATTTACAATTGAGACTGTGCCAGGCACCCAACCTATTTCCAAAGCTCCCTACATAATGGCTACTACCGAAATGAAAGAATTGAAAGAACATTTGCAAGACCTGCTTGACAAGGGGTTTATCCGACCTAGCACTTCGCCTTGGGGTGCACCAGTATTATTTGTGAAAAAGAACGATGGAACTTTGTGTTTGTGCATCGATTACCGAGAACTGAATAAGGTAACGATAAAGAACAAGTACCCCCTACCCCGTATTGATGATTTATTTGACCAGTTGCAGGGATCACAGGTGTTTTCCAAGATTGATTTGAGGTTCGGGTACCATCAGTTGAAAGTAAAAGCAGAAGATGTTGAGAAAACAGTGTTTAGAACAAGGTATGGTCATTTTGAGTTTCTTCTTATGCCATTTGGAGTGACTAATGCTCCGGCAGCATTTATGGACTTAATGAACCGTATTTTTAAGACGTACCTTGATGAATTTGTCATAGTCTTTATTGATGACATTTTGATATACTCTAAAGATAGATTTGAACATGAACAGCATTTGAGAACTGTCCTGCAATTACTTAGGGAAAGGAAATTGTTTGCTAAACTAAAGAAATGTGAGTTTTGGTTGGATGAAGTTGTTTTCCTAGGGCATGTGATCAACAAGGAGGGAATTTCAGTAGACCCGCAGAAAATAGAGGCGATTGTGAATTGGCCTACACTGACAAATGTGACAGAAGTCCGCAGTTTTATGGGTTTAGCTGGATACTACGAGAGGTTTGTGAAAGATTTTTCAAAAATAGATGTGCCTCTTACCCAACTGACACGCAAGGGGTAACCTTTTGAGTGGAACGATGAAAGAGAATCAGTCTTTTATGAATTGAAAACAAGATTGACCACCGCACCGATTTTGACACTACCTTCAGGTACGAAAAATTTTGTGATTTTCAGTGATGCATCTTATAAAGGTTTGGGTTGTGTGTTAAAGGAGAACAAAAAGGTTATTGCTTACGCCTCCCGACAGTTGAGATTGCACGAGAAAAACTACCCAACACATGACTTAGAATTGGCCGCAGTGGTTTTTGCTTTGAAAATCTGGCGGCATTATTTGTATAGGGCAAAGTGTGAAGTCTACACAGATCACAAGAGCCTGAAATACTTCTTTACACAGAAAGAGCTGAATATGCGACAGAGGAGATGGCTTGAGCTGATAAAAGACTATGATCTTGAGATTCAGTACCACCCCGGGAAAGCCAATACAGTTGCTGATGCCTTGAGCAGAAAATCAACAGGGAGTATGGCTTGTTTGCTTACTGAACAGAAGGAGATTCTGCAAGATTTTGAGAAGTCTGAAATTGAAGTGGTATTGTGTGAAAAGGGTGGATTGATAGCCGCTATCTTAGCTGAACCAGCAATCATTGATAAAATCAAGCAGAAACAGAAAGAGGATGAATTCCTCAAGAAAGTGATTGATGAATTTGAGACAAGTCCGAAGGCAGAGTTCAGTATTGAAAGTGAAGTGTTGAAATTTCAAAACCGAATGTGTGTTCCAAACATTCCGGAACTCAAGAAGAGGGTTTTAGATGAAGTCCACAGATCCGTGTTTGCTATGCATCCGGGTAACAATAAAATGTATCGGGATTTGAAACAAACTTATTGGTGGCCTAAAATGAAGAAAGAAATTGCAGAATATGTGTCCAAGTGTCTCCAATGTCAGCAAGTCAAGGCTGAACATCAGAAACCAAGCGGTTTACTTCAACCTCTCCCTATTCCTGAATGGAAGTGGGAACATGTGACTATGGATTTCATTGTTGGCCTACCTCAGACTTCTCGAGGTATGGATTCTATTTGGGTTGTAGTTGATAGACTGACTAAATCTGCACATTTTCTGCCAGTTAGAACTACGTTTAATGCTTATAGATTGGCTACTATTTATGTTGAGGAGATTGTCCGTTTACACGGAGTTCCGGTATCCATTGTGTCGGGTAGAGATTCAAAATTTGTATCTAGATTGTGGAAGAGTTTGCAGGAAGCTATGGGAACAGAATTGAGATTCAGTACTGCATTCCACCCACAGACAGATGGGCAACCGGAACAAACAATACAAACTTTGGAAGATATGCTTCGGATGTGTGCTTTGGATTTTCAGGGGAGTTGGGAAGACTATTTGCCACTCGCAGAATTTGCTTATAATAACAGCTTCCACTCTAGCATCGGTATGGCACCATACGAGGCTTTGTATGGTAGGAGGTGTAGATCACCTATTTGTTGGACAAAGGTCGGGGATAGAGCTTTGCTTGGACCTGAAATTGTGCAAGAGACTTCTGAGAAAATCAGGACTATTCGTCAAAGGCTCAAAACAGCTCAAGACCAACAAAAGAACTATGCAGATGTTCGAAGGAGACCTCTTGAGTATGAGGTCGGTGACCATGTGTTTATTCGTGTGTCTCCAATGAAGGGCCAAGTCAGGTTTGGAAAAAAGAGCAAGTTGTCGCCCCGTTACATTGGGCCATTTCAGATTCTGGAAAGGCTTGGTCCAGTTTCTTATAGAGTTGCTTTGCCAGCGGGATTTGAACAAATTCACAACGTGTTTCATGTGTCGATGTTGCGGGGTTACCTCCGAGACCCATTTCATGTGATTGATTATCACCGGGTAGCTATTGATGAAAATATGGAATACGCCGAATGGCCGGAACGAACTGTTGACCGGCAAAAGAAACAATTGAAAAGCAAGTCCATCCCAACGGTGAAAGTGGAATGGAAGGAACACTATGGGACGGATGCAACATGGGAAAATGAGGAGGAAATGCGACTACGCTATCCACATTTGTTTCCCGGCGAAAGTAAATTAAGTTTGGGGGACCAAACTTCCTAAATAAGGGAAGGCTGTAATACCCTTATTCTGTAGTGTGCTAATTGGTCCTTAATACGAGTATGCTTATGTGCTTAATATGATTTTGTGTGCCATTATGTGGAAATATGTGGTTTTGAATTTCTATTTGTTCACCGTAGGAATATCTGTTTGATTATCTGCTTTGGGAATTAAATTGAAGGCCTTATCGGCCACTGAAACCAAAATTGATTGCGCCATTATGATTAGCATAATTTTTAGAGCCTACGGTGAAATTTAATTGAAAATTGATTCGGGTCAAATTAAATCGATTAAATTGATGAATTAGTGCCCAATTACCTTATTATTATTATATTGGCATTAGTGGGTTATGTTGTAAGGGCATTACACACTCAAATTCCTTCCTTAGGGCATTTTGGCTGATTTTTGGACTCAAAGAAGGAGAGAGGGTCGGCTAAGAGAGAGAGAGTGAAAGAAATTGAGAGTTTGCTCATTAAAGCTTGATTTTGGGGGCCAACTCTAGATTTGACCATAGATTAGAGGAATTGAACCTCTAGGTAAGCATTGATTCTTGAATTCATGAGTTTAAGGTGTAATCTTGTGTGTTCAAAGTTAATTAATGGTCAAGAGCATGTTTTGAATTTGTTTTGTTGAATTGGAAAACCATATATGCATGCATGTATGTAATTGTTTGGAATTTGCATAATTGAGCTTGAATTACATGATTCATGTTGCAATTTGGTTGAAATCCATGTAAATTTGTAATTGAAGCTTATGTATAATCACCATTGGTATCATCTAAGTTGAGAATCGGAGCTAGACATCACATGCATGTACAATCTATGAAGATAAGAGCTTTGAATGCATAAATGTGTATGTTAGAATTGAGTTTGGTGTCAATTTGAGCCATGCATGTGTTAAATCTTTGAAATTGAGCTCCATGATGATGTGTTTTGGTGTTTATACCATGTTAGTACAAGTACGTGTGGAATTGGAGCTATAAAATGCATGAATTATTAGTTAAAAGTAGAAATGGAGCTCAAGAACACAATCTGGAAAACCCAGAAAATTGAGGTCCGCTCGAGCGAGAAACCCGCCGCTCGAGCGTGAATTACGTGCTCCCAGTACTTTTTGCAGACTTGGTGTCCACTCGAGCGGGTGAGTTCACGCTCAAGCGGGTAGCTAAGTAGATAGGCCTTCCGCTCGAGCACCCTATTTAACGCTCGAGCGCATTTTTGATGCAACCAGTACTTTTGCAGGCCTTAAAGGTCCGCTCGAGCGGGGGAGTCCACGCTCGAGCAAGGACCTTACTTTCTGAAATTTTGAAAATGCATTCTGCGTTTTGTTTTCCGTTCCCTTTTCACTTCTAAGCACTCTTAGGCATACATTGAGCATTGTAATTGAATTAAAGAGATAAGAATGAAGCCTAAAGAGGAAAATGTGAATTAAAGAACGGATTAAATTAATTGTGACCCATATGTGTTATGTGATGTGTAGGGTCAAGCTCCAGGGCAAATCCACAAGCCGATCACTATGAGTAATATCTTAAATACATATTGTTGTCCAATTGCTTACTTCTATGTAAGTTTTGTAAAGTTCATTAATTTTGAATGGTGGACAAAGTTTGAAAGGCTTAAATGCCAGTTTATTATGACAAGTTTGAAAGGCTTAAATGCTAGTTTGACATAACAAGTTTGAAAGGCTTAAGTGCCAGTTTGATATGACAAGTTTGAAAGGCTTAAATGCCAGTTTGATATGACAAGTTTGAAAGGCTTAAATGCCAGTTTGACATAACAAGTTTGAAAGGCTTAAATGCCAGTTTGATATGACAAGTTTGAAAGGCTTAAATGCCAGTTTGATATGACAAGTTTGGAAGGGCCGGAAGGCCAGTCTAATACGAAAGTTTGATAAGGCCAAAAAGGCCAGTCTGATATAAACGTTCGAAAAGGGCCAAAGGCCAATTTGACATGAATGAATTAGGCCAAAGGTCGTCTAATGTATAATGTTCCAATGTATTTTCTTTATTTGATATTATTCACTAGGCTTCCGCTCACACTCATTCATGTGTTTGTAGGTGAGCCAAGAGAGGTCCAGACCCAGCCCCAGTAAAGTCTGTATGGAACAACCGAGTTTTGGAAAGTTAGCCTGTGTGTCTCATGCATGAGACTCGCCTTCACCTTTGTTATTTTGTTTTATATTGTCACGTTGGCAGAGCCTTTGTATATGTCTGTATATAGTTCATGGGTTGACTTAGTTTTGGATGATCCTGTCTGTACAGAACTTTTTGATACTTTAATTCTGTTGTGAGTTATTAATGTTTATATGTATGACTTGTTTGACGTGCCATGTAAGCACAGCTGTAAGGACAAACTTTTTAAATTGCTTCCATTTGGCCCCCATTAACTCTGTTAAAATACGTATGGTTTGGTTTGAGGCCGTAGGTAATCTCACGATTACTGGCCGGTTATGTCCTTAACCCACGGGGGCAGGTTCGGGTCATGACAGTTTCCCTGTCCTATTTTGTCAGGAGCTAGGGTTTTACTACGCACACAGCGGTTTCAAACAACCTAAAATTGGGTAAGCAACCTGTCCTAGCTTGGAATGGTCACTACAGTTTCCGATATGCACTAAGTTGAATGGTCAAAAAGGGTGCCCCTGGTAAAACCGGGGTTTGTGTTCCCGTCGTGGCAGAGCCCGCAACCAGTCAGCCTTATGGTGCGCTTCTCAAAGCATGCCTCTCGCAAACCGTTCAGGAATAGCATACGGCAAACATGGTGTCCTAGGCACACTAATGCAAATGCAATGCAAAGAAACACATAAGTGTAATCAAAACAAGATATCATGAGTTCAAGTCAAGTTCTCTAAATTCCCAGCAGAGTCACCAGAAACTGTAGACGTGCCTGAACGTCCTGGGCTCCACGCGCGAAGTGCGCGAAATTCATTTTTGTTCATTAGCATACTACAGTTCGAACTCAAATGTCACGGTTCTGAATCTAATCCCACAAAGTGCAATGCGAGACCAATAAATCACCAAAGAGTCCAAATCCGGCAAATCGTTTTGGAAAACTGATTTTTGTAAAGAAGTGCCAGACATGGACTGCTTTGCCAGATACAGAGTCGCCACTTAAATATTTTATTTTGGGAAAATTTAGGGAACCCTGACTTGTGCTTAAGGCCACGTGTCCGTCACCATCAAAGTTGCCTCGGCTCGAGAACTTGGGTATGAGAGGGGAACGTCATGCAATGAGCACCCCCGCTCGCCCGATCAAAGATCGGCCTTTACTAACATGATATTTTGTTTTTGAAAACACATGTGTTCTTATTCCGGTTATTAATCTAACCTTACTATGTGATGCGCACCGCATATAAGTATAGACTAGATCACCTAAGTTGGAACAAAACATCTCATGTTTGTTTAAAAATGGTTTGAAGGTGCTACTCGCAAGTAGGCTAAGACGTGGATTTGCCACCCTCAAGTGGGCTTAAGAAAACATGATTTTGCCACTCTTAAGTGGGCTTAAAACTCACATTTCAATGAATTGTTCCAATTCAAGTAATCCAACCTTCACCCACAGGCATTCAGGCAGTTAAACACTTAAGCAGTTAGCCTCATGGCAAGCATGCTATCATGGCAACACTCACACTCATGCAAAGATGCTAAAGCATAGATACTTACAGTGTACTCCGAGCCAAAACAACAACTAGTTAGTAATCAATGCATGATCCTAGTTTCTGTTAAGATGGCTAATGCAACACATGCAAAAATGCAACTAGAAATACGCTCGGCTATTCTAAGATGTCATGTGAAATGTAACTTGATAACATGCTGTTGAACACGTATTCAAGTATATGTATTGAAATACAATACAATTAGCATGATGCGCCGAGCCTGATGCATGCAAGACAGATGAATGGAAGCAAACATGTGAAGCATAAGTATGCTAATTGAAACATAACCTAGAACTAACCAACAAAAGCTGATAAATAAAAGGGAGAAAGACGTGGGGTTGGAAGACATTCACACACTCATGCACACTTATTACAAAATTTGCCCTCTCGACGGAGGGTCAGTATGAAACTAAAGAGGCTGCCACAGCTCCGCCTCAGAATGATTGAAAGATGCATGCTTGATCGCCTCACTCGGAAACCCGTTGCCATGCCTCATGTTGCCTCAATTTGCACTGTTTTACACCTCTGAAAACTGCACAAATCTCCAACTCACTTCTGATTCACCCCATGGGCATGCTAAAAGGTCATCGATCAAGAGATATGGCCATCGGCCAGAGAACAATGGCCATTGACCAATTTTTATACTATCGGCCAAAAATTGTTAGCCGATTGGCACTCCAGATAGCCGATCGGCCATCTCTTCCAGTAAATTGCTCCTTTTGCTGCAACAGAGGACAAACAAGGGCATGGCAATACATTTGCAAGAAAATGTTATGCACCTACACCCCTTATCATGTTTGAGACTCAAAGGAGTGTAGTGTTCGACCCTCGAACCATCAATCACGTATTTTGATGCATGATGGCCAAAGAGGCCGAATTGCACAAATCAATATAGAATGAATGCACAAAAACACATGAATGCCTCACTATAGACACACCATTTTTTACCGTCCTCAAGACTTGGATGTCATCATTTGAACACTCGATGATCATCCATGTTCGTGTTCGTTTTGAGTTCCCGAAGGTCTCGGCTGCACGCCTCGCCTTAAGATCTCTTAACTTGTATGTCTTGTGCTTGGTTGTGGACCAAACACTTGTGTTTTTGCTTCTAAGGGAAGAGGGTGGCTTGTTGGCCATTCCCTCAACCCACCAGCTAAGGCTTGAAGCCATCGACCTTGTTTTACTTCCATCGGCCAAAAGTATTGGCCGATCGGCACTTTATTTGGTCGGTCGGCCCTTGTGTTGGTCGATCGGCCATTTTTGTTGGCCGAACCCTATTCATCTGCTTTATGCAGATATTTAGTGCCAGCTGGAACAGCTGGCATGCACAATTCACCCCCTCCATACACCTGTATGGAGGGATTGCCTCCTTTGCTTAGCTTCTCTTAGAAGCTTTAGAATTGAACCTCTATAAAGAGGGAGCTCCTCCTCCCTCCTCAAGGGTTCAAAAAATTTGTTCTTGAGAGGATAGATATAGTATTGTATCTATATTTCTTGGTTTATCCTTATTTTGTGCCCTAAAGTGTTGTTTTGTCTTACTATTGTACACAAACACCCACTAGAACACCATCCTCTTGGAGCTGAGGTCCCTTGAGGTTGATTTTAGAGTTTTTGGACTGGTTTTGGTCAGAGGAACCTGCTGGAGCCTTGTTCTTGAAGAAGTTCTACAAGGGTGAGCAAACTTGATTTAGATATCCCTTTCTTGCTTAAGCTTTTAACCCTTCTTGCTTATTGTTTTGAACTTAGTTTATAATTGATAAAATTTCTATTTTTACTTTATTTAGAACTTTGTTTAAGGTCATTTTGAGGTTTGGGGTTGTTTACCCCTTCCAAGGCCTTGTTAGGCCTTGTTTTAAACCATCTCTTTTGGCCCTTGCTTTAAGATTTGCATGACCTCTCTACCACTGAAATCTAGAGGATTTTCAGTGGTGGAGAGATGGTTTTGGCATCTTAAATAGGAGAGGGTCATCCCCTCTCCATGTTGTCTTTAATGCTTACATAAATGGCTTATGTTTGTAGCATGTGTGCTTAGCTTGTTTTAGCTTCATTTCAGTATATACTAGGCTTTGTTTTGCCATGATATAGCACTTTTTTGACTTGGTTTAGACATACCATGCATGCTTTGTATACTTGTCTTGTAATCCTATGATTTGCCTTAACATGCACCATGTCGTAACATGTCTTTTTAGCATGATTTTGGTTCAACTCCATGAAGCTTTTAGCCATGTTGTGACATGCTTAAGCATTGATTTTGGTCCTCTTGGTCATGCTTGCATTGTTTTGTATAGCTTCCATGTATTCGAGCTTGTTAGCTTTAAGTGTCCAAGTCATTAGCATGCTCTATTTGGGGTTATTTCAGTGTTTTGCATCACTTGTAATGTCATTTTAGTCCATATTCCATGCTCATATGCTTGCACTTATGACTCCTTTAATGTCTTAAAGAGTTAGTGTCTTATGCCTCATGAATGTGTCATCGTGTATGTCACCATGCTTAGGCATTTGGGATGTCATCTAAGTGGGTTTTTGGACTCATTTTGGCATGCCATATCTCTATTTTCATTGACTTAAAACATGCCATGTTTGGTTGTCATAGGTGTAGTGTAACACCTCTTTTGTAGTCTTGCATGTCTCATGTTTTTTCCCGTTTGTTTTAGCTTGTTTTGGCTTTGGTCATTGCATGTTTTAGGCTTACTTTGCCATGCTTTAGGACTGTTTTGGGTTATGCTTGCCATATGCTCTTTGTTTTGTGTAGCTTTGGTTCGAGTCCCTTCACTAGTCTTAGGCTTTAAGCCTTGTGCATGCTATGATTATGATTTGTTTATGTGATTTGGCATCACTCCTAGCATCATTTCAAAGCATGTAATGTTGTCACATTTGCATGCTTTTCATTCCTTTTAAGTATTCTTAAAAGTTTCCCTTCGATGCTTAAGTGTTAGGCCAATTACCATGCATGTTTGTATGTGATTTTGTCCCTTATCCCTTAGCATATTGGCCACTGATTTGGGCCTATTTGAGAGCTGTCCATTTTGGTTTAAGTCCATCTCCGCATGTTGTTGCATGCTTGCCTTGCATGTTGTCGCATGCTTGTTGCATATTTGGTAAATTGCATGTCGTAACATGCTAATTCAATTGTGCCGTGTTACATACTTAGTTAATAACATGTTGTTGCATGTTTAAGTTGTATTGCATTTGGCATGCTTTTGTTAAGTTGCTTTGCATGTTTGCATATCTTGTCCTTTTACATGTTGTCACATGTTTGCCTTGCATGCTTGAGTTATTTGCATCCTTATTCATATGCTCATGATTAGTCTTGCTTGCATGCATGCATCCCTTGCCTCTTAGTCAAATATGATAGAGGTTGAGGCCCCCTTTAGGTGTTATGTGCATTTCATTTGATATTGAATTGCACATTCGGCACCTTTGGCCATCATGCATTGAAATGCGTGATTGATGGCCCAAGGGTCGAGAACCATACTCCTTTGAGTCTTAAACATGACAAGGAGGGTGGTGGTGCACACATTGCCTTGAAAATGCATTGCCATGCTCTGTTTGTCCTTTGCTGCAGCAAAACAGCATTCTGCAGTAATATATGGCCGGTCGGCCATCTGAAGTGCCGGCCGACTACATAAATCTAGCCGATGGCTTCACAAATGGTCGATGACCAGTTTGCCTCGGCCGATGGCCTTACCTTATGGCCGATGGACTCTCAGCATGTCCCCCAAGTTGGTTCAGAAGCATCCTCGAGACTTGTGCAGTTTGCAAAGGTGCACAGTAGTGTAAACAGAGGCAACATGAGTATGGCGATAGATTTTCGAACGGAGCCGAGCATGCATGCATTTGTCCCTCTTCCCGAGGCTGCTTTACTGCTTTACTAGCTTAGTTAATTTGTTTAATTAGTTAAGTGGTTTTGTAATAATTGATTAGCTTTGTTAGTTACTTAATTTGTATTATTCTTCGAACCCTCCGAGAGAGGGCCAATTGTTATAATAAGCGTGCGTGTGTGTGATGCATGTCATCCAACCCCACGTCTTTCTCCCTTTCACTTAACCGTATATGATGGTTAGTTTTAGGGCATATTTGATTTAGCATACCTTATGTTGTGCATGTTTGCATCATTCATCTATAGTGCATACACCGGGCTCGGTGCATCATACTAACTGCATTGTATTTATTTTCCTACTTGAATACATGTATCAAGTTGTCGCATTTCACATGACATTCTTAGATTAGCTGAGCCTATTCTAATTGCATTCCGCATGTGTTGCATTAGCCATTGTTAACATGAACTAGGATCATGCATGATTACTAACTAGTTTCTTGTTTTAGCTCAGAGTACACTATAAGTGTTTATGCTTTAGCATCTTGCATGTATGTGAATGTTAACAGGAAAGCATGCTTGCCATGAGGCTAATTGCTTATGTGATATAACTGCCTGAATGCCTGTGGGTGAAGGTTGGATTGCTTGAATTGGGGCAATTCATTGAAATCTGTGTTTTAGCCTACTTGCGAGTAGCAAACATCAAACTATTTTCCAAACAAACGGATATGCAATGCTTTGTTCCAAATTAAGCGATCTAGTCTATACTTGTGTGTTGTGCGCATCACATAGTAAATTCTAGCTAATTAACCGGAATAAGAACACCTATTTTCAAAAACAAGATATCATGTTTAGTATAGGTCGATCTTTGATTGGGCGAGCAGGGGTGCTCATAGATGACCTTCCCTAATCGTACCCAAGTTCCCGAGCTGAGGCAACTTTGGTGATGACGGACACGTGGCCTTAGACAACGAGTCAGGGTTTCCTAAATTCCCCCAAAATAAATATTTAGGTGGCAACTCTATATCTGGCAAAGCAGTCCATGTTTGGCACTTTTTTCTTAAAAATCAGTTTTCCAAAACGATTTGCCGGATTTGGACTCTTTGGTGATTTATCGATCTCGCATTGCACTTTGCAGGATTAGATTCAGAACCGTGACATTTGAGTCCGAACTATAGTAGCAAAGCCCTCAGGGCGTGTCTACACTCACACTCTATCATGTTGGATCAAGAGTGTCGGCGACCGAGGATTGAGGCACGTTTCGTCACTTCAAATACGAAACGTCCCTCGGTCCTCGTGTTTGGTTTGACACCCCAAACCAAACACAATGCAATGCATGCAACAATGGAAAAGCTATGCAATGGAACATAAACATGCCAAATGCAATATGACTCAAACATGCACACAACGCTAAGGTGACAAGCATGCCAAATGTAATGCAACCTACATGTAATACCCCGACCCTCATATATAATTATGATATCTTTTCAGTCCTCTATTCTGTGTCTTTGAATGTCTATTGTGAAACTTTAGGTGAAAGTATGGTAAATTGCATAGAACTTAAAAATATGGACTTCCATCTGTTGAGTTAGAACACTATCTGTTGCATTTGAATCATTTAAATCTGAAATTGGACATTTTCGAGCTTTAATTTTCAGAAATTGATTTGGTATTTAGAATCTACATGATTTTTAAGTTTTAATGGGATTTTCTGTGAAATTTTCATTTCGGCATGCTAAAGCGATTGAAATTCGTCTTATTCTCCTATTATATATATATATATATATATAGCATCTTAGGAGATATTTTTGAATCAACTCTTGTGTTAAGAAGAAGAGAGAAACGTGAGAGTTGAAGAGGAGAATTAGGGGAAAACGTGGGTCATCAAGGAAGCTCATCAAATTGTTGGATTTGTGTGAATTACTTTAAGGTAATGCAAGTTTTGTTATAACTACTCAAAGATTACAACTTATGTTTGTGTTATGTTTGACTCATGAAGTTATATGTTGAGTTATGAGGGTTTTGGCAATATTTGTATACTTTGACACTTCAAATTGAATGATGTATGAAGTTATCCTTCAATCCTTAGTTTTATATCATGATTCCAAGCATATATGTTAATATTATGTGATATGGTTGTTGAACTTAGCAATAGGCTGAAATTTGAGGAAGTAATAAGTTGTTGAAGCTTCTAAGTTGGGTTAAATTGTTGTAATCAAGTTTAAACCCATGCTTTGATGATGGTTAAGTTGAAGTATTGCATAAATTAACCTTTGATTGTATGAAAATGAGATTTGGTTGTTGAATTTTGGGAAAAATCACCTCCCAAAAGTAGCTCGAATTACTCTTTTCCGCGAGGAAGAATTTCCGCCGAAGCGAGAAATCGATCCTCAAAGATTTTTGTAGATTATCCGCTCCGCTCGGGACAAACCGGCGCCTTCGGCGGAGGGCCTAATTTTCGTAAAGAAGTATGCTTGCTCGCTTTTGCGTGCTTGATTCCCTGATGGTTTTAGAATATGTTTCTGATGATTTTAAGTTAGTTATCAGTTCATATGAAGTGTAATGACGCAGGAAATGGTTTCCCAATGACTTAAGAAAAAAAACAACTAATTTATAAGTTATGATTGTGTGCGCACACAACAGAAAGAGACTACCACGCCTAACGTCAGTGAGTAATAGTGCTTAAATGCACCCTTATCTCATTATTAGTTTATATTATGAACTCGTAGTATCTTTATGTGAGAACTATATTGCATGAAGTTATGTGTTAAACAAGAAATATTCTCAACTATGGAAACGGACGGATAAAGCTTAGAAATTCATGTGGCCAAGGGCCATCTGTGTACCAAGGGATTATGAGGCCAATGGCCAATACGAGAAATGTGATATTGAGGCTAATGGCCAATATGAGAAATGTGATATTGAGGCTAATGGCCAATATGTGATATGTGATTATGAGGCTAAAGGCCAATATGTGAAATGTGTATGTGTGTGAACTCGTGAATCAAGAAAATAAGGGGCCGAAGGCCATTACCATAAGCCGTGAAATTATGAAGCTTAATGGTTTTATTTGTGAATATGTGAATTCCTCAGGCCAAGGGCCAAATGGGGAAATTGTGAATCAACAAAATGTTCTATGGATACAGAAGCAGACTAACTACACGGATGTTATGATATTTTGTTTTACATGTATATAAGGGCTATTATTCACTGAGCTTAGCTCATCCTGTGTTCTGTCTGTTTTTGTAGGTAACCAACCAGGAGGTCGACCATAACCCAGTGTCGTCATACTTTTGTCAGCCTAGGCACAGCCAAGCTTTGGATTGGAACCCTCTTTTTTGTGGAGTTCATTAGATGATGGCTTACTCTTTTACTTTTGATTTAGGTGGTAATGTACTTATTATGTTGTTGTACACCCCACTTCGGGGTTGGCTTTGTGGAGGCATGTAAATACCTAACTCGCAACGTATTTTGACTTTTAATGTACTTGTTCCATGAGATGTTTATGATCCTGGCATAATTTAGTAGCTCAATGGATGACATAGTTTCTAGTTTTTATCACTTACTAGTGCAGCTTCCGGTCAGGCCCCTAAATGAAATCAGGTTAGGTGTCCTTTTCTGTTTCGATCATGCCCAAACTTTTAGGGGCAAGTTTCGGGCGTGACACTACACAAGCATGTGACAAAATGCAAACTAGCAAACATGCAAAATGCAACCTAAACATACAAACATGCATGAAATGTAAAGATGGACAAGCATGCAAATGTTATGCAACTCAAGCATGCAAGCATGATGTAAAGTAGCAACTTTGAGCCACATGGTAAATGGACTTAAACTAAAGATAGACAGACCTCAGTCATGCCCAAAATTAGTGGCCAAAATGCTAAGAAAATGATGGAATGAAATGCAAAACAAGCATGCGTGCCAATTGGCCTATCACTTAGGTATAAGGACATAATTCTCAATCATGGGCCAGGAGTGATAAACATGATAATGTGGCAATAAGGTAAGTTCTGAAATCATGCAAAGAGTGGTGCCAAACTACTCAGACAAGTCAAGCATAGCATGCAAGAAAGCTCAAGGCTTAAGGCTAGCCAAGGAGCTTGTACTAAGGCTATACAAAGTAAGCCCCAAAGGGCCAAGGGCAATCAAAATAGTCCCAAGGTAGGTCAAGATGAGGCCAAAAACAAGCTTGAACTTAGCCCACACAAGCTAGAACAAGGGTCCAAAAGCATGGAGTATGCAAGGCTAACAAAGAGGTGTTACACTACACCTATTACAACCAAACATGGCATGTCTTAACCAATAAAAAAAAGAGTTGTGGCATGTCAAAATAAGCCCAAAAACCCACTTACATGGCATCCCAAATGCCTAAGCATGGTGGCATACACAATGATGCACTCTTGAGGCATAAAACACCAAACCTTCAAAGTATGGAAAAGGTGACAAATGCAAGTATATGGCTACACCACATGGACTGAAATCACATATGAAATGATGCCAAATCATGAAAATGGTCTAAGCAATGCATGTTAATGACTTGGACACTCAAAGCTAACAAGCTAGATTGAACCATGGCTATACAAAACAGTGCAAGCATGACCAAGACAACAAAAATCAGAGTTTAAGCATGGTAAAACAAGACTAAAAGCTTCATGGAGTTGAGCCAAGACATGCAAGAATGATAGTATAAATGCATGATGCATGTTAAGGCATATGAGAGGATTACATTATAAGTGCATGATGCATGTAAAAGGCTATCAAACCAACTTTGGACAGAGGTATAGCATGGCAAAATAACATCAAATACTTGCTGAAATGAAGCCAAAACATGCTAAGCAAACATGCTACCAATAAGAGCCATTTACACTAGCAAACAAGACACAAGGAGAAGGGGGTGTCCCTCTCCTATTCAAGACTCCAAAACCACTTCTCCACCACTAAAAATCCTCTGGATTTCAGTGGTGAGAAGGTCAAAACAAGATGGTTCCAAAGCTCAAAAGGGAAGACACAAAACAAGGCCAAACAAGGCCTAAGAGGAGGTAGACTACCCCCAACCAAAAAGTGACCTTAAACAAACTTCACAAGCATGAAAAATCAGAACTTTTTGTAGTTAGAGTTAAGCTTAAAACAATATGCAAATAGGTCTAAAAGCTTAAGCAAGAATGGGGAATTAAATGGTAGTTTACTCACCCTTGAAGAACACCTTCAAGAACACCACTCCAGCAACTTTTCTGAGTTCAAACCAACCCAAGAATACCAAAACCAACTCCCTAGTACCTCAGCAACAAAAGGATGGTGTATTGCTAGGTGTTTGTGTGCAATAGTATGAAGATTCTACACTTTTGAGCACAAACAAAGGCTAAACAAGAGAGAGAGGACAAATATAGAGAGAGATATAGAACTTCTATATGCAATTTTCAGAACCTCTGGAAAGGGAGGGGAGGCTCCCTTCGTATAGAATTTCAATTCTCAAGCTTGTTGAACAAGCTTGAGTCTTGAAACAAATCCCTCCATACACATGTATGGAGGATGAGAATTGTGCATACCAGCTGTCACAGCTGGCACAAAATACCTGCAAAAAATAGATGAAAAGGTCTCGGCTCAAAAATATGGCCGATCGACCAAAGGGAGTGCCGATCGACCAAAAAGAGTGCCGATTGGCCACCACTTTTGGCCGATGGCAAGAAAACAAGGCCGATGGCATCATGCCTTAGCCGATGGGTTGAGGGGATGGCCAACAAGCCACCCTCTTCCCTCATAAGCAAAACCACAAGTCCTTGGTCCACATCCAAGCACAAAACAGACAAGTTGAGAGATCCTAAGGCAAGGCTCGCAGTCGAGACCTTCGGGAACTCAAAACGAACACGAGCATGAATGATCACCGAGTGTTCAAACGATGACGTCCAAGTCTTGAGGACGGTCAAAAATGGGGTGTCTACACCCTTGGGAGACCATCCCTTTTCCTCTAGTTTGTGCCCTGTTGCAGAATGGTGTTGCAAAGACACCAATGGTCGCGAAGGCCTTGTAGATGGTAAACCTTTGCTTCACTTTTGGCCGGCAGTGCATACCCCTGGCCGGTAGGTGGCCAGCAGCAAGCCTTCATGGCTGGCAGGCCACTGGTGGATTCCTCAGAGTGGTTTTGGTAAGATGGAGCAGAAACTTCATAAAAACACCCTACAAGCAGAGCCTTTCAAGAGCAATCCGGAAAGCATTTCGAGGTGGCAATCAAGAGCATGCATCCTTCATTGTTCAAGGCTGAGCTGAGGCAGCCTACTTTACATAGTTTACATGTTTAGTTAATTTGTTAATTAATTAAAGTGTTGTAATAATTAATAATTAGTCGTAGCTAGTTATTTAATTTGTGTTGTGTAATAATTAGTCTAATTAGCATAATTACATTAGTTGCTAGCTTAGCTTAGATTTAGCTTACCTAATTCATTCGAACCCTCTGTCGAGAGGGCAAATGTTGTAATAAGTGTGCGTGTGTGTGTCAATGTCTTCCAACCCCACGGCTTTTTCCCTTTTATTTACCCACTTTCAGTGGTTAGTTTTAAGGCATGTTTCAATTAGCATACTTATGCTTTGCATGCGTGCATCATTCATTTGTATTATATGCACCGGGCTCGGCGCATCATTCCAACTGCATTAAATTTCAATACTTACTTGAATACGTGTTTCAAAGCATGTTATCGAGTATTGCATTCATATGCCATCGTAGAATAGCCGAGCCTATTTAGCTGCATTGTGCATGTGTTGCATTAGGCATCTTAACTTCGCTAGGATCATGCATTGATTTCTAACTAGTTTTCTTTCTTTGGCTCGGAGTACACTGTGAGTGTTTACGCTTTAGCATACTGCATGAGATGTGTATGTTGCCATGTTAGCATGCTTGCCATGAGGCTATTTGCTTAATTGCTATAACTGCATGAATGCCTGTGGATGAAGGCTTCATTGCTTGAATTGGAACAATTCATCAAAATGTCAATTTTTAAGCCCACTTGAAGTGGCAAATCATCATGTTTTAAGCCCACCTTGTTTGGTGGCAAATCCGCGCTTTAGCCTACTTGCGAGTAGCAATTCCAAACCATTTTCAAAAAAAAAAAAAAAAAAAACAAGCATGAGATGTTTTGTTCCAAATTGAGTGATTTAGTCTATACTTGTATGATGTGCACATCACGTAGTAAGTTAGCTAATAACCAGAATAAGAATACATGTGTTTTCAAAATAACATATCATGTTTAGTAGAGGCCGATCTTTGATCGTGCGAGTGGGGGTGCTCATTTCAGGACCTTCCCCTCTCGTACCCAAGTTCTCGAGCCGAGGCAACTTTGGTGATGATGGACACGTAGCCGTAGGCACGAGTCAGGGTTTCCTAAATTTCCCAAAATAAAATATTTAGGTGGCGACTCTGAAATCTGGCAAAGTAGTCCATGTTTGGTGCTTTTAATTAAAAATTGATTTTCTAAAACAATTTGCCGGATTTGGACTCTTTGGTGATTTATCAGTCTTACATTGCACTTTGTGAGATTAGATTCAAAACCGTGACAGGAGTCCGAACTGTAGTAGCTATGAACCCAATTCGCGCCCTCGCGCACGGAGCAAGTTTCGGGCAGTCTACAGACGCCTTCCATCAACGAGAGACTACCAAGTTCGCGGGAAGCCCATTACTTCTTCAGGTAATATTTCCCACCATATCTCATATGTGTTTCTCACATCTCTCGGCACTCAAACTCTATTTTTCTCTCAAAATCCTTTCTCGCTTTTTCTCTTAATGCATATCTCTCTATTCCTTAATCTCTCTTATTTTTCATCCCTCCCCAAATATGGCTCATGGACAAGCTGAAGATAGTGGATTCTTGCCCTGCATACTCAGCCTGGGGCTATTTCTTTCGTCAACGACTAGTTGATTTCCAAAACGAGGGATGGTGGTGCGAATGGATGTACAGCAGGTCTGTTATTGACATTACTTGGCATTGCCCCTGGTTTGATCTGCCTGAAATGAGCTACAGCATGGCTCGGCAACCTGGCATTCAGCTGATTGGCCTTACACACTGCGTGTTCTATTTTCCATTCGGGTTCAAGCGTCAGTTCGGACAAGACCAGATTTTCCCAAAAGAATGGGTGGAGTACCCGGTTTCATACCCAATCCGGGGTTCACATTTGGCTCAATACCCCACTACTTGGAGGACAAGAAAACTTCTGGTTCCTGCTCCCAATTTCAGTTGTAACCTTTCTGGCGAATGCCTGGCTTGGCTTGAAGATGAGGCAGAAGCTAGGCCTACTTTAGCATCTGAAGCGTCTATGAGCTCAGGAAGGGGACGCAGGAACACCTGACTCATCTATGCCCCAAGTTTATTGCTTTAATCTTTACTTTTCAAGTTTTTCTTTTTGAATGTAATAAAAGCAACTTTGATTTGTATCAAGAGTTGGAGAACTCTATATTGAAATCAATGAAATTGAAGTTATAGGCACTGAAAATTTTCCTTTTGGTCCAAAAATGGTCTAAGTTGTAAAAAGATTAATTTGAACAAAATCAACTTTTATTAAAACTTTTCAAAACCATTTTCGATAAGGATCACAACTTGACACACATGGAATCTATCCTCGAGATGTACAACACTGCATCCAGAAATAGAAAATTGCCCCTTGACTGAATAACACTGCTCAGCACTGTAGTCAGCTTTTCTCTCAAGGTAAGGATCACAACCGATCTTTCAAATAATGAACAAACAAGGATGCCTTGATCAAACATATAGACACAGTTGATTTAGAGGTATTTACGACCGGACTTTGGAATGAAGTTGCCTAGGTATCCCGAAGATAGGAATCAGGCCTTACGTAGTTCGGTTCGGGTTCACTTGGGTATTAACGCTCTCCTTTTGCGCTCTAACTTTTGTCAAGGCTGCCCTTTCTGGGTTTTCAACCTTGCGAGCTCAGTTTTTCTTTTTTCCAATTTTTTGTACTCTAACTTTTGCCTAGGTCGCCCTTCCGGGTTTTTGGCCTAGCGAGCCTCTCAAGGGTAATATTTCTTCAACTTGTCCATGTTGATCGGTGGGGCAAATTCTAGGCCATCCAGGTCCATAAGAATAATGGCTCCACCCGACCAAATAGATTTGATAATGTAAGGACCAGTCCAATTGGTTCTGAACTTGCCCCTAGGGTCATGGATGGGAGCTTGGTTGTCTTTCAGTACCAAATCCCCTTCTTTGAGATTCCGGGACATAGCTTTCTTGTTAAAAGCCCTAGCAATCCTACGTTGATAACCTTGAACATGGTACAGTGCTTTTAACCTTCTCTCATCGGACAACATCAATTCTTCGAACCTGTTCTGCTACCAATCCACCTCTACTATCTGACACTTAGCCATAACCTATAGCGACGAAACTTCTATTTCAATCGGCAGAACAACTTATATCCCATAAACCAGAGAGTACGGAGTTGCCCCAATAGATGTCCGAATTGAGGTCCTATAGCCCCATAGAGCAAATGACAATTTGTCTGGCCAGTCCCTATAAGTCTCAACCATTTTCTATAAAATATGCTTGATGTTCTTGTTGGCGGCCTCAACAGCTCCATTGGTTTACGGCCAATTTATGGATGACTTATGAAAAGCCACGTTGTATTTCTCCAACAAATCGATAACTTCTCTCTTGAAATTGGAGCCATTGTCTGAAATGATCTCATTTAGGACCCCATAACAACAAATGATGTTATTCCTGATGAACTTGGCTACATGCAACGCCTTCAGCACTGTATAGGATTGGGCTTCGACCCACTTTGTGAAATAATCAATCACCATCACAATGTACTTATGCCCATTTGACCCTTTCAGTGTAACTGCCCCAATAACATCAATTCCCCAAACTAAAAAAGGCCATGGTGAAGTCATGTTGTATAGCTTCGATGGCGGGGTATTCATGCAATTTGCATGAATTTGGCATTTGTGGCAGCGCCGAACAAAACCTATACAATCCTCTTCCATGGTTGACCAGTAATAACCCTGCCAAAGAATCTTCTGGGCTAACATTACTCCGCTCATATGTGTTCCACACTCTCCTCCATGAATGGCCCTCATTAGGCGCTTTGACTCTTCTGCATCAATGCACAACTTGTGCATTCCCAGATGACCCCTTTTGTACAGTTTACCTCCGCAGATGATAAATTGAGTGGCCATTCGCCATATTGCCCTCTTATCTTTGGCATTCACCCCTGGTGGATAAACCTCCTTTTCCAAGAAGGTCCAGATATCATAATACCAGGGGTTTTGATCTTGTACGTCATCTATTGCGGCAATGGTCTCATATGCTAGTGCATATCTCTATCATAGAAGATAAAGTTGATAAAGCATCAGCGAACCTGTTGTTCTCTCTTAACAAATGCGTGAAGGTCATCTTCTCAAACCTAGGAATCAGAACATCCAGGGTCTGGTGATAGATCTTCATTCTTTCTTCTTTGACCTTCCAGTCTCCTTTTGCTTGAGATACAACCAGGTTCGAATCCCCGATGACGTCTAACCTTTTTACCCCTAGTTCCAGGGCGACTTCTAAGCCAACGATACATGCCTCGTATTCTACTTCGTTATTGGATACTTTGAAACGAAGTTTGAAGGCTAAGGGTATGTGGGAATTGTCGAGTGCTATTAGTGACACCCCTATCTCATAACCATACTGATTAGACGCTCCGTCAAAGTACATTGTCCAAGCTTCTTCCTCAACTTGTAGAATGGCCTTATCCAAGAATAGGTATTCTACTGCTTTGTCCCATTCCACTGGGTGATCTGCCAGGAACTCTGCTACTGCTCTCCCTTTGACAGACTTGCGAGTCATATACTTCAAATCAAATTCGAAAAGGATAAGCAACCAACAGGCTAGCCTACCCGTAAGCGCTGGTTTCTCGAAGAGATATTTAATGGGATCTAGTCTCGAAACTAGAATTACAGAGTGAGCTAACAAGTAGTGCCTCAACTTCCTGGTAGCCCATACCAAGGCCAAGCAAGTCTTCTCCAAAGGGGTGTAACGGGTCTCATAGTCCAACATCTTCTTGCTCGGGTAATAGATGGCTTTCTCCACTCTATCCTCAGATTCCTGCGCAAGCCTGCATCCTATCGTTGTGTCCATTACTGATAGATACAGAATCAATAGCTTCCCCGGCTCTGGCGGTGACAACACAGGCGAGTTCTGAAGGTACAGCTTGATCTGCTCAAAAGAAAATTGGCATTGGTCATCCCATCGGAATTTCTTTCCTTTCTTCAGGAGACCAAATAGTGGTTCACAAGTCAAGGTTAATTTTGCAATAAACTGTTTTATGAATTTCACTTTACCCAGAAAGCCTCGTACCTCCTTTTCAGTTCTTGGTGGTGGCATTTCTAAGATGGCCTTGATTTTGGAAGGATCAACCTCAATGCCCCTCTATATAATCAAAAATCCCAGGATTTTTCCTGCTGTCACACCAAATGTACACTTTTGTGGATTCAACCTCAACCTGTATTCTCTGATCCATTGAAAGAATTTCTCTAAGGTAGTGTAGTGGTCCTTTCTTTCCTTGGACTTGATAATCATGTCATCTACATACACCTCAACCTCTTTATGGATCATGTCATGCAGAATTGTGGTTGCAACCCGTTGATAGGTAGCCCCAGTATTTTTCAACCCAAACAGCATCACCCTATGGCAATAGGTTCCCCACAGTGTAGTGAAGGCAGTTTTCTCCTTGTCCCCAGGTGCCATCAGAATCTGGTTATACCCAAAAAATCAATCCATGAAGGAGAGCAACGCATGACCTGCGGTGAAGTCCACCAATTCATCGATGTGCGGTAGAGAAAAGTCATCCTTCGGACTAGCTCTATTCAGATCTCTAAAGTCCACACACACGCGAATTCTGCCATTTTTCTTCGGCACTAGGACGATGTTGGCCAACCAAGTTGGGTACTCAAATACCAGCAAGAACCCTGCGTCTATCTGCTTGGTGACCTCCTCTTTAATCTTTAAAGCCCAATCCGCGTGTATTCTTTGCAATTTCTGTTTGATGGGTCGGGCCTCGGGATCAAGAGGGATTCGATGCTGTACAATATCAGGATCAATTCTAGGCATGTCTTCGTAGGACCACGCGAAAACATCTTTGAAATCTTTTAATAAAGCGACTAAGTACTTGCGCTCCTCCAAAGACAACGTGGACCTGATCTGGACCAGATGCGGATCCTTCTCAGTACCCACATTAATTTCAATGATTTCATCAACAAGGGGTTTTACAAACCTCTCCTTCTCTTGATCAATCAAATGCTTCAAAACCAAAGGAATTCCTTTCTCATCATTTTTATCAAAATTTTGAAAATCATGATCAATGCAATAAACAAAAGGCACGGAAAAGTACTAAGAATCTGCCGCAGCATTCTCATTCAAAAGATCCAGCTCATCTAATTCCTCGGTTACAACTGACTCAAAAAAAAAGGAAAAAGACGACCTGGACAACACCTCGGCATCCGGGTTATCAACCCCAAAAATACTGAACCCAGACTCAAAAGAATCGGAATCTGATTCCGACTCCACAAACTCGGTGGAATCAGATTCTAGTTCACTACCTGACTCAGAACTGGTGGACAGGTAGCCCTCCTCGAACTACCAAACAAGGGATGGTGCGTCATATGCATCCAGAATACCGCCGGAAGGGGGCTCAAACCCGATTGGTCTCCGATCATGGAAACGGTTAGGTCATCCCCCAAGTTCTCTGAGTCGATCTGAGGATCCGAAAGGAGACACACTAGTGTCATTCCTATCTTTAGTTCGTTGATGTTAGACTCACTTTCTGTGCTTTTTGCAACCTCAGTAGTTGGTTGAGCCCTTTCCTCTGTGGCTTCACTCTCTTACAGCTGTAAGTCGAAGAAAATCTCGAAACCGGGAACACTCCACTTCTCCGAGTTCAACCATGGCTCAGGAAAGCCGCAAAATGAGAAGTCTTCCCCCTCTCAGACAAAGCGGCCGTTCAGAGTTCCCTGAATTGGCCTATGCACAAGCTCATAGTGCTTCCCAGTTTGTTTAGCCTTGGCTCTTATGCCATTTCTTTTCCTTTCCTCACCCAGTCCTCTTTGGTGGGCATATAGCCCAAACCAAAGGCATGTGGGTTATGTGGCACATCGGCCAATGCAGTAACACCCTTTCGACCGCTCTTTCCTAATCCCATCCTAGGCATATGTTGTAGGTTGTTCATGAGATACACTGATTAAGCACTAACATATAAGCCCTCATCAATAGCCAAGATACTCTGCACTACCCGGGGCTTAGCCAAGGTAAACCCCAAAAAGGAAAACATCATCTTCGCCGTGCACAATCTCTAACACAAGTGTAGTGACCTCCAGCGGAGGATGTATAGATGAATTCCCAAAATCAATGGCCACCCCCTTCCCATGGGGGTACTTTAGCATTTGGTGGAGGGTGGAAGAAACAGCTTTCACTTGGTGCAGCCACGGTCACCCAAGTAACAAGTTAAAAGTAGCCGGAACATCTAGAACGTGAAACTCAATATCTTGTTGAGCTGGGCTAACTTGTACTCTAACTTGTACTGTTCCCATCACTTCTCTGCTCATATTGTCGTAAGCCCAGATCACCTGGGCCGTAGGTACAAAATCTGCTAGCTTCAAGCCAATAACATTGGCTATACGAGATGGACAAACATTGATTGCAGACCTAGTGTCAACCAATACAACCGACACCCACTTCTCTTTACACTTAACTGAGATGTAGAGTGGTTTGTTATGTACAAAGCCCTTGAGTGGTAATTCCTTATCTGAGAAGGTCAAAGTAGGTGAAGCACCTCCTGGGGAAACAAGATCCACTAGTTGCTCAGGAGTTGTGTCGATAGAGAGTTTGGCCTTATCCATTGCCGACAATACAACTTGCCTGTGTATTCGTGAAGCCATAAGCAACCCCCAGATAGATATGTCAGCTTGGATCTTCTTTAGCTGCTTCAGTACAGCTTCTTCCTCTAACTGCTTGTCCTTTTGTTTTTCAGCCTCCTTGTCCTTTCCGGATGCTTCAGGTTGGTCTAAGTGTGGGGACTTGAAGTACCGCCCACTTCTAGTTATATGATCGACCTCCTCAGAATACCAAGTGTCATCTGGCAGGTCTTGGCCCCAATCCTTGTCTGTGTGGGCAAGATGCAAATCATCATCTTTCCACCATACTCCTCCGACAACTGACAGGCAATTGTCCAATTCTGTTGTAATCACTCTTGCATCGCAGTCATCCCCTATAGGGTATTTGGCTTTTCCAGCTTTCTGACTATTTTAATCCCTTTCCTATTCAAACCGCTTCAGTGCGGCTTCTTGTTCAGTGTCCACAGTACTCATGATGCCCATTTCTTGAGCGAAATTCTTAATACCGGCACTCTCTGACAACTTCCCCTTGTCCTCGACCATTCCGGCCTTCATAGCAGTTCTTGCTTCTTGCCCTTCCAGCTTTGGTTGAAATCCCTCATCCGCATCAGATTCATCACTGAGCCACCCAGAGTTGTCTATTGATCTGTTCAGATCGAACCAGTCAATGTGTGCATCGCCGGAATCTTACTCATCGAAAAACTACAAATTGTTGATATCTTCCTCCAGGTCGGCTAAGTCATCTAATCCCTGGCTTGGACCATCCTCCTGAACCACAATGACCTCCGTTCTTGTTGGCAACAGTACATCTGGTTTGGCCTAATCGGTTGGCATAATGTAACGACATGGGTTGTATTCCTCCCCAGACAAGTCCACAGAGCTCTCAGGCATTGGACTGACATTCCCATTCTCCACTAAGGCTATCCCGTCTTTATCTACCACGATCACCACCACAGGTTTGGGTTGGGGTGTGGATGCGTTCATCATGCACAAATCTGTGCTTTCCGGGATAAACAACACCGGCTTAGGTAGGTGGGCAGGGGTAATGTATATACTGGGGTTGTAGCGGACGGCCAGTGTTTGTATAAGGTTCACATGTTGAGGTGGAGGTACTTGGTTATGTGGTGGGAGAGGATTTGTAGTGACATTTGGCTTTTGGGGAGGCGCTATCACATTGTTGTCAATGATATCTTGAATCTCATGACGTAAACTAAAGCACTGATCGGTGTCATGACCGTGCTATTAGTGAAAGGCACAATATTTGGTCGGGTTATGTCTTGGGGGGAGAGGATCGGGCAGTGGGCATTGTTCTAACGGCTTAAGATGCCCTTTTCCGATTAGGACCCCCAGGGCTTTAGACAGGGACATGTATAATAGGGTGAAGACCCTCTGGCCTCAGGCCTAATTGCTTGAGGTTTGTGAGGTTGGGTTGGATGTGCCGGCAAAAGGGTTGGCGGTTTTGGGCGTGGTGGTGACAGTATTCACGTCTAAAGGCCTTGCAGCTGCGCTACCGCTAGTAGTGTCATTGGAACTGCGTGTGAAAGCCCTCTTGGGCTGCTTTTTCTCACTGTCTATCAACCCTTGCTTCATTGCATCCTCAATTTGAACTCTTACTTCATGGAGCTCAGAAAATGTAGACAAAGTTAAGACTATCATCTTCTGTAACAGTCTTGGTTACAGGTTATGGACCACCATTCTGATCTGGTCCTTTTCAAACGATCTGATAGTCATCATAGAGACCTTATCCCTCCACTGGGTCACAAAATCTGAGAAGCCCTCCTTCGCATCCTAGCAAGTTGCTTTTAGGTCACGAGTAATGACATCGATTTGAGTGTTGTAGGAGTACTGTACTATGAAGGCCTCGACCATTTCCTCCCAAATGGCCGCTATACCCAATAGGGTCCAGTCGAAGAGGGATAACTTCTGCAGTCTAGATAGGCCCATTGGCCGTAGAATGTTTGAGAATAGCCGGAGATAGACCATGGGGTCCCTAGAGCTGTCAAATCGGTCTATGTGTGGCATTTTGAATCTGTCCGGCAGTGTCACTGCAGAATCAATATAGCCGTCCTCAATGTCGAGGATCGAATTGACACCCAATGTCCGTTTGAAGAGCTTTTCCAGCTTGCTCACTTTCAGTGCAGTAGGGTCGACCTCGAACCTCCATTTGATAAACTGGTGCCTTGGAGGTTTGAGATGGGATTGGCTCTACCGGAATGCCCATATTTTCCTGGACATTAATGGTGATCCCGGGCACCAGAATACCCGTTGGGGGTGCATGGGATGCAGAGGCTACTGCCAGTTGTGGTTGTTGTTGTTGAAGCCTTTCTATTACCTCTGCTTGGTGGGCTACAACCTCGGCTTGGCGAGTTGTGGTCTCAGCTTGTCGGGCAACATCTAGCTGCATGTTTTTAATAGTCTTCTGGAGTTGGCGAAGCATATCTTCCATAGTAAATGAAGGATTTTGAGCCACTGGAACTGATGAATATTCTCTATCTGGAGTAAAAGTAGAAGACTAAACTTCACTGAATGAAGGTAGCTGCCGAACTGATGAATTATGCCTGACTCTCCTCTGTCTTGTAACTGATGATAGTGAAGCAAACACTGGCTGTCCTCTCACAAGATCCTCGGATCAATAAAGTCGCCTTACTCGGGTCCAGAGTGCTTGAGGGGTAACAGACTCGTCTAAAGCAATGGTGTAAAACTACCTTGCAAAAAGAAAATATAGCAAAAAGAAACAAAAATTAGAAATCACACAGCACCTCGGCTCAGACAAAAACAACACACAGTTGCAATCATAAGCTGGAGAACTGCACTCAAACACTAATTTTTGCCCCCAAAACTGATACCCAGACTTGCAACTGATACATACATTCCTGTAGAGTTTCACTCCAAAAGCACATATCAAGCAAGTGAGAGCCAAAACACCCCTATGATGGGGTAGGGTTACCCTGTCCTAATTTCGTCAGAAACTAGGGATAACTATTCAAACAAAGTGGTTTCACCACAATCCTACATTTGGGTAAGCATCTTGTCCTAAGTTGGAACAGTCTTTATGGCTTTCGATATGCAATCTAAGTCAATTGGTCAAAAGGGGTAACTCAGCAAGACTAACTAATAGATCTCACACCCAACACCGAAAAGTGAAAGGTGGATCAAGCGGTACAGCGGTAATCAAGATCTAAGGGTTGTGTTCCTATCATGGCAGAGCCCGCAACTGGTCAGCCTTTTGGCAAGCTTTTCTAAGCAAGCCTCTGGCAAACCGTTCAGGAATAACAGATGGCAAACACTGTGACTTAGGCGCACTGATGTAAATGCAAATGCAAAAAAATGCATAAGTGTAGATAAAATAACATATCATGAGTTCAAGTCAAGTTCTCTAAATCCCCAGCAGAATCTCCAGAAACTGTGGCTCGCCTTTTTCGAATACTGTGACCTCGATCTATGTGTTATATGAATACTGTGCAATGAAGGCCTCAGCCATCTCCTCCCGACTCTGCTTAACAGAATCCTCCAGCTTCGCATGCCAAATGGCCGCTATTCCTAACATAGTCCGGCTAAAAAAAGATAGCTTTTGCAGTCTGGTCAGGCCCATCGGGCCGTAAGATGTTTGAAAACAGCCGTAGATGAACCATGGGATCTCCGGAGCTGTCGAATCGATCAATATGCGGTATTTTGAACCGATCTAGCAATGTCACTACAGAGTCAATATACCCATCTTCTATGTTGGGGATGGAGTTAACCCCTTATGCTCTCTTGAATAGCTTCTCCAGCTTGTTGACCTTAAGCACAATTGGGTGAACCTCAAACTCAAATGGAGCTTCAGTTTGATGCACAGGTGTGTTGGAGGCTTGCGCTGGCATCAGCTCTGCCAGATTGCCCTGATTTTCTTGGACATTAGCGACATGGCCAGTGGCTCCAGGTGCTGGAATACCTGTGAGAGGTATATGGGATACGGTTCTTTGTACCGTGGTTGTTGTTGTTGTAACCTATTTATTACCTCAGCCTGACGGGCTGTGACATCGGCCTGACAAGCAGCATCTTGTTGTAGAGCTTCAACAGTTTGTTGCAGATGGTGTATCAGTTCTTCTATACTGGCTGGGGGATACTGTGCCATCGTAATAGGCGAGTACTCTCGTACTGGACTAGATGTAGAAGATCGCCCTCGAGCCTAACGAGGCGGTGTGAATTAAGGGTGATCAGAAAAACTGGACCGGTGAACTCTGCCTAACTCTCCTCCATCTCGTAATCGGTGGGAGTGAAGTAAACACTGGTTGTCCCCTGACAAGATCCTCAGCTTTGCAAAGCCTTCTGACTCGGGTCCAGAGCACTTGGGGGATATCCGAACTTTTCTGAGGCTATGGTGTTAAACTACCTAGTAAAAAGAAATAAGGTAAAAAGAAAGCAGTAATCAGAAACCACACAGCACCTCAGCTAATGATATTACCAACACAGATGTAATCAAAGCTATAGGACTGCACTCAACACTGAATTCTACCCCCAAAACGGATACCAAACTTGCAATTGATATGCACATTCATGTATACTTCCATTGTAAAGCACATGCCAATTAAGTGAGAGCCAAAATACCCCTATGAGGGGATAGGGTTAACCTGTCCTAGTTTCGTTAGGAACTAGGGTTCACTATTTAAACAACGCGGTTTCATGCAATCCTGTATTCGGGTGAGCATCCTGTCCTAGTTTGGAACAGTCTCTATGGCTTTTCGATGTGCAACTAGGCCAAATAGTCAAAAAGGGTACCTCAGCAAGACTACCTGATATACCTCTCACACCTAACACCGAGAAGTGAAAGGTGGATCAAACGGTACATCAATAGTCCCGATCCAAGAGTTGTGTTCCCAACATGGTAGAGTCCATGACCGATCAGCCTTTTGGAAAGTCTTTTGGGTGAGCCTCCTGCAAACCATCCAGGAATAGCAGATGGCAAACACAATGACTTTAGGCGCACCAATGCAAATGCAATACAACGAAACATATAATGTAGATAAGATTCACACATTATGAAATTCAAGTCAAGTTGCTGGAAATTTGATTATTATTGCCTTAATATTATGTTAGTGGATGTATATAATATGTTAGTGGCTGTTAGTGGACATATAGTGGCAATATAATGCAGCACCATCTTCTCCACTACCCCAATGGCCAACCCACTAGAGAGTGGAATGGGTTTGGTGACAACCAATCACCTCCTCCCTCAATTGTGTATAAATTGAGGTGAGGAGGAGGGGTAGAGATATCAAGAAACAACAACAACACATCTGTGAGAGATTGTGAGAGTTTGAGAGTTCTATAGAGAGTGAAGGTGAGGTGTGAGTGTAATCTCCCTCCGGGAAAAATTCTATAGTGATAGCTCTCCGTGGACGTAGGCAATTGCCGAACCACATAAATATTGTTGTGTTCTTGTGTGTGATTGATTTTTAAGTTGGTATCGAGCAACAAAAAAGTCACGTCCGAAACCACTTCAACCCCGCCACGCCATTAGGTGAAACGGCCAACAAGGTCAGAAATTACCGTAGAGTTTGATGATAAGCCACAGTGCGGTGTGATTTTTGCAACAAGCTCGCCATACACGCCAAACGTGTTGGAAGATCCATGGCAAACTGTCAAGCTGACGACAAACAAGGAGAGAAGAATTGTGGCTTTCCTACTGCTAATGAAGCCGATTCGGGTCCCTTCAACAAAGCGATTGATCAACTCTTAAAGCCGATAAAATCCAACTCCTCATCCCAGACTCCTAGTGATTTTTGGCACAAAGTAGAAATCCTAAAGCCTTCTCTTGTCTAAACTTCTCTCGTGGATCATAGATTCCGGTGCCTCCGATCACATGACTAGTTTTTCCCATTTATTTAGTACCTATTTCCCTTGTTACGGTCATGACAAAATCGAGAATAGCCGATGGTAGTTTTCACCTATTGCAGGAAAAGGATTTATTAAACTAGCGAGAAAATTAATCTCAATCTTTGTTCTTCACGTCCCCAACTTAGCTCAGAACCTTTTGTGCGTCGATAAACTATCTAAGGATTCTAATTGTCGTGTTACATTTTTGAATCCCATTGTGAATTTCAAGACCGAACTGGGGATGATGATTGGGCGTGCTAGGATGCTTGAAGGTCTTTACTACTTTGATGAAGTAATTGTTAGTAATAAAAAGTTCGAGCTTTAATAGTACTAGTTCAATCTCATTAGAAAAAAATAATGCTATGGCACTATAGGTTAGGACATCCTAGTTTTCTTTATCTCAAACATTTATTTCGAATTATTTAAAGGGATTGATTGTTCTTCTTTTCATTGTGAAAGTTGCATTTTTGCAAAATCTCATCGCTCTACTTATTTGCCAAAACCTTACCAGGCTTCCAAACCTTTTTATTTGATTCATAGTGATGTTTGGGGGCCTTCTAAAATCACTACTCTTCGGTAAAAGATGGTTTGTTACATTTATTGATGACCATACCGCTTATGTTGGATTTATTTGATGAATAAAAAATCTGACGTGAAAAATTTATTCACAAATTTTTACAATATGATTGAAAACCAATTTCAAACCAAAATTGGTATTTTACATTCTGATAATGGAACATAATATTTCAATGAGCAGTTGGGTGAGTTTTGGCAAAAAAGGATTTTTCATCAATCTACATGTCGGGATACCCTCAACAAAATGGCATTGCGAAAAAATAAACATTTACTTGAAGTAGCACGTGCTATAATGTTTTACATGCATGTTCCTAAATATTTATGGGGTGAAGCAATTTTATGACCTCTTATTTGATAAACAGATGCCTACAAAGGTGTTAACATACAAAACACCTTTTGATTGTCTCAAACATTTTTTCTGACACGAGGTTGTTTTCTCGATTTACCCGCCAAAGTTTTTGGATGTCTATATGTTCATGTTCCAATTTCGTTCAAAACTTGACCCCCGTGCTATAAAATGTGTTTTTTTGGGTTATTCCTCAAACAAAAAAGGGTATAAGTGTTTCGATCCTCAAACCAAGAAATTTCATGTGAGTATGGATGTGTCATTTGTGGAAACAAAATCCTATTTCCCCAACACTTCTCTCGTGGGGAGACAAGTGGAGTAGAAGACAATTTTTGGGATATTTCTATCCCGCTCCCCAATGTCATTTATCCTACACAAAAACCACATCTGTCTGATAATGATCACTTAGGAGAACCAAGTTCTATGGTGCCTAGTCAAGAAGATTCTTGTTTAGGGGGAAAAGTACTACAAAATGATCTAAATTCCGAGCTTGTGTTTATACTAGGAAGAGATTTCATCGAGGAATAATGACCGAATGTCCATCCTAATGACCGAATGTCCACCGAGAGTTACGCATCGAAATTTTAGGTAATCCTATTCCTTCTATTTCCGACCTTGATGTTCCTATAGCAATTAGGAAAGGTGTCGAAATTGCATTAAACATCCTATTGCAAATTACCTTTCCTATCAAAGACCGCCTAAAAACCATAGAGCTTTCACATCTAGGATTTCACACTTGTTTGTTCCAAGGAATATCTGAGGAAGCATTGGATGATCTGAATTGAATTAGCGGTCATGGAGGAGATGAATGCTTTAAGGAGAAGTGGTATTTGGGAGATAGTTGATCTACCCAAAGACAAGAAAACAGTTGGGTGTAAATGGATGTTTACGATAAAATATAACGCAGATGGAAGCGTTGAGAGATACAAGCGAGGCGGTGGCTAAAGGCTTCACTCAAACTTATGGGATTGACTATCGGGAGCGTTTGCTCTGTTGCTAAAATAAATTCCATTAGAGTCAATCATTATCTCTTGCGAAGAAATTCAGATTGGCCTCTACATCAACTTGACATTAAAAATGCTTTTCTCAATGGTGATCTTGAAAAGGAGGTGTTCATGAGCCTACTGCCGGGATTTGAGCAGAGACTTGGTAGCAACAAAGTATGCAGATTGAACAAGTCATTATACGGACTCAAACAATCACCAAGAGCGTGGTTTGAAGGAAGGCATCAGGCTTCTCGCAGAGTCAGAGATCACACAATATTTTATAAACATTCAAAAGACAGTAAAATTGCAATTTTGATTGTTTATGTTGATGACATCATTTTAACAAGTAATGATGAAGCAGAGTTAGCAGCCCTCAAAGAGAAACTCGCAAAAGAATTTCACATTAAGGATCTGGGAGCCCTCAAGTATTTCCTCGGAATGGAATTTGCAAGATCCAAAGAAGGTATATTCGTTAATTAGAGAAAATATGTTCTTGATCTCCTTGGAGAAACAGGTATGCTTGGTTGTAAGATGGTAGAGACTCCGATCGAGCCTAACTTGAAGTTACAAGCTGCTAAGGCTGAAGAAGTCAAAGAGAGGAACAATATCGGACTTGTAGGAAATTGATTTACTTGTCTCATACGCGCTGATATTGCCTTTTGCAACAACATGGTAAGTCGGTTCATGCACTCACCAAAGCAGAGCACTTTGAGGCCGTTTATAAGATCTTAAGATATTTGAAAGGGACTCCAGGAGAGGCTTCTTGCTCAAGAAACATGGACATCTTCAAGTTGAAGTATACACGTCTGCAGATCGGGCAGAAGTGTTCTGACAGAGATCAACATCGGATGCTGCTCCTTTGTAGGTGGGAACCTAGTTACATGGCGGAGTAAAAAACAGAATGTGGTAGCTAGAAGTAGTGCAGAAGCAGAGTTCAGAGCTGTTGCCCATGGAATCTGTGAAGTAATGTGGATTAAAAGAATTCTTGAAGAATTAAAGCTTTCTCACCCGACACCTATGAAGGTCTATTGTGACAACAAAGCAGCTATATCTATAGCTCATAATCCAGTTCTACATGATCGCACAAAACATATAAAAGTGGATAAACATTTCATCAAGGAGAAAATCAATGCTGGCATAATCTATATGACCTACCTTCCAACAGGTGAATAATTAGCTGATGTGCTAACGAAGGGACTACACAAGAAGCAATTTGATAAGCTGACTAACAAGCTGGCTATGGAAGATATCTTCAAACCAAACTTGGGGTCTTTGGAAATATGATTATTATTGCCTTAATATTATGTTAGTGGATGTATATAATATGTTAGTGATGTATATAATATGTTAGTGGTACATTAGTGGACATATATTGGCAATATAATGCAGCACCATCTTCTCCACTACCCCAATGGCCAACCCACTAGAGAGTGGAATGGGTTTGGTGACAACCAATCACCTCCTCCCTCAATTGTGTATAAATTGAGGTGAGGAGGAGGGGTAGAGATATCAAGAAACAACAACAACACATCTGTGAGAGATTGTGAGAGTTTGAGAGTTCTATAGAGAGTGAAGGTGAGGTGTGAGTGTAATCTCCCTCCGGGAAAAATTCTATAGTGATAGCTCTCCGTGGACGTAGGCAATTGCTGAACCACGTAAATATTGTTGTGTTCTTGTGTGTGATTGATTTTTAAGTCAAGTTCTCTAAATTTCCCCAGCAGAGTCGCCAGAAACTGTAGCTTGACTTTTTTGTTCCCCCTTTCAGAAGACGAATAAGCCCTACAACATCGGACTCCTGCGGTTCTGAATCTGATCTCACAAGTGCAATGTGAAATAGATAAACACCAAAGAGTCCAAATCCGGCAAATCTTTTGAATCAAATTGCCAAAAATGGACTGCTTTGCCAGATACAGAGTCGCCATCTAAATATTTTTGAGAAATTTAGGAAATCCATGACTCGTGCCAAAGGCCACGTGTCCGTCATCACCAAGATTGTCTTGGCTTGGGAACATAGGTACGAGAGGGGAAGATCATGAATTGAGCACCCTTGCTCGCCTGATCAAACATCAGTCTCTACTAATCATAATGTGAATTTTATTTACATTTTGTTCCGATTATTAGACTAACATTACTATGTGATGCGCACATACACAAGTATATACTAATTTGCAAGATTTGGAACATTCGATTCATGTTTGTTTGCAAAATTGTTTTGAATATGTATCACTTGAAAAAGTGATCGCATATAAACATTACTCAAATTATTCCAATTCAAGCAATTAGCCTTCATCCACAGGCATTCAAGCAAATTATCATTTAAGCACTTAACCTCATGGTGAACATGCTTTGACATGGCAACACTAACATTCATACAATTATGCTAAAGCGAGTAAAGGCTTACCTAGTACTCCAAGCCAAAAAGATAAAAGAGTTAAAAATAGTCCTAAACAAGTAAGATGCAATCAACTCAAATAAGATGGTGTCTAAGACCTAAAACACCAAACTCATGAGGACAATTATACTACAAGCATACAAAACAAAGCTCAAATGCAACAAACACTTAAAAACAGTCCTAAACAAGTCTTAAAACATGCTGGAATTAAGACAAAAATAGCTAGAATGATAAGCTAAAACATGGATTGTGCTAGGCTACTAAACAAAACACAAGGAGGGGAGACTAACCCCTCTAATTTTGGACTTCAAAACATGATTTTAGCCACTGAAATAACTCTGAAAATTAGTGTTTAGAAGCTCAAAAAAAGATAGCGTGAAGGTGGGATACACAAAGGTAAAGGCCTTGAGAGTAAGGTGTAAAGAAGGGTGAACCACCCCTCAACCTTTATTGGCCTTAAAACGCAAGTTTCAGCCCAAAAATACAGAGTTTTTACAGCCCAAAAACAGTTGGAAAATAGTAAGAAAAAAAGTGAATACAACAAGTAAAGAGACAAAGCTTTATACCTCTTGAAGAGGAGATCACTTTCAAGCAATAAAACAAGGCAAACACACCCTCAAGAACTCAAACAAGGCTGAAAGATACCTCAGCTCAAAGATGGAGAGGTTTGGTTAAGAGTGTATAGGCAAAGGTGAAGAGTGTATAGGCAAAGGTTAAAAAATTTCCAAAAGAGAGAAAGAATTGTAGAGAGAGAGGAAAAAATTTTGCTCCACGATTTTTCTAACCACAAAGCAAGGGGGAAGGCCCTCTATATATAGAAAACCAAGCATCTCCCTCAGAAATATCAAGATAAACACGTGGGAGCAGATGCATGCATCTATGCAAACAGCTCGCACAGTTGTCACAAAATATCTGTAAAACACACTAGTGGTCGGTAGGCCACATCAGTGGCCAGCAGTCAAAAGCTGTGGCCAGCAGCCCATAGCAGTGGCCGGCAGGCCACCAGAGGTTACAGGCTTGAAAATCCAAGGTTTTGGTCCAAAAACAAGGCAACAGGGGTGCAAGGTTTGAAAGGGTCAAAGCTGTGGCATTCTGCTGAAGACTTCGAACACTTGAAGAGCCTACACACTCATCATTGGGTGTGCAAGCGATGACGTCCAAGTTGTAAGGGTGGTCAAAAATGAGGTGTCTGCAACATAAACATTGCATATGCATTCACCTTATATCTTTGTTAAGATTCATAAACGGTGTTAGAGTGTTTCTACTGGGCTTTGGCTCGCCCTATATGGGAAAAATCATTTTCAGGTGCTGATGATATGCCTCTGCCAAGGACACATAGCTTGGGAGGAACTTGGAGCTAAAGGATTCATTTTTTTTAATTGTTGTATTTAATTTGTACAAGCCTAGGGTTTTAATTGTATTGGATTTAAATCCATTTTGGTGTAACCAAGCATTGCCTTGGAAAATTGTAGCCATTAGGGTGTTATCTTATTTGTTTGCATTTCAATCCATTTCTCTATTAAGTGAGATATGCTATAGATTCAAGGTTAGGCTTGTGAATGTATATCTGCATATGTTACTCTTTTGGACAAGTAATTGGAACTAATGGAAGAATTATATATATACATTGTCGTTATTTATTACTATTGTGGATGGTTTATCATAATTATTTTAGGGCATTACAATAAATCTAAATATCAATTTTGTCTGCCCAAAGGTCTAGGCATTAAAATATTGTCCAAAAGGACAAGCTTAAGCAAAATGACTAAAAAACCCTTGTATATATCATATACACACGGTTCAAGTCTCACATTCTCTCTCATCATTTCCAAACCCTAGCCTCTCTCTCTCTCTCTCTCTGCGTTGCTTTCTCCATCGTTATTTTCTCCGTTGCCACCGCCTCCCTCCCACTCGCTAGCAGTGTCACCTTTGCTCCCTCAGCCATGTCTCTCTCCTCATCTTCATCTTCATCTTCTCTCCCTTACCGATTTGAGATTTGTTCTCTCTTCCACTGATGGCTCCTCAATCCTCCGTCTAGATCAATCGATATGTTCACCATACATGCAAATCAAAAACCCTAAGATCAACCTCCTATTCTTCCTCTTTCAATCCCCAAACTTAATACAACGCTCTCTTCCACTTATGTCCTTTAAACTATTGGAGAGTGTATTTAATTCCTTTATTTTCACTTTGGGAGTCTTTGGAGTTGTTGTATTTTGGTTTTGACAATTTGATTTAAACTTGTTAGGATCGTTTGTTCACGCTTGTTGAAGTTGAAAAGTTCTTTGGAAACTTGGAAAATTTATTCTGGGGTCGACACTTGCCTTTTAGGGGGTCGACAACACTTTGTTGCCTTACTCTTAGTGCCTCTACTAGTTTTTGGGGTCAACACCTGAGTTCCTAAGGTCGACCCTCTCCTTGCTGATTTGTTCTGGGTGCATTTTGAAATTTACGGTTGACACCACTGATTTTAAGGGTGTGTTTGATTGGACGGACAGGATAAAAGGGGATTAGAATCCATCAGACTTAAATCCTGAGACTGTGAATCTCCCGAACTATTTGATTGGATTGGATGTGTATCCCGTGTTTATTTTCTCATGTGATTAGAAGTCTAGAAAGGACTATTTTTTGTAAATCCAATGTTTGGTTGGATGGACTGGATAGGATAAATGAGCAAAAGACTATTTTACCCTTTTTCAATTATTTACTAAGTAATAGCAATATTAAACATATCTTTAATATTTTAATTATTTTTAGCTAAATTAAATAAAATTTTATTTTATTTTATTTTTTACATAATTAAATAAATTTATTTTTTTAAATAAAATAAATAAAATATCAATAAAAATATATGCTATTTTTTTAATTAAAATTTTAAATAAATTTTGTAGGGGCCGAATGTTGGGAGATGTAAAGAGGCCGAATAATTGAACCTGAAGAGTCGAAATATATACATCGCATTCGACCCCGTCTTATACATACAAATCCAGAAGTACCCTATTCGGCCAAATAACCAGTTGAGTAAGGGGCCGAATGAAGAATGATTTGCAACGAAAGGAGCCGAGTAAATAGTTATACGGCGAATTGAAGGTGGGCCCAGCCCTGAGCCCCAAGAAAGAAAAGATATAAATAGAAGAATATCAATCAGAGAGAGGTATGTGAGAATTAGTATGCTTAACTTAAGATACAAGCAATCAAGAGAGTAGATACTGACTTATCCGTCGGAGTGCTAATTCCGGCACCACCGACCGGAGTGTTCATTCCTTTTCAGGTTATTAGGTGAGAATCTCGAGCGTCCCATTGGATCCAAAGAGTATTTCCAAACCACTTACCCACAATTGGTGCCGTCTGTGGGAATACTCAACTACATCCATGGTGAGCGTGACAGAAGATCCTCCGATAGTCACTGATGAAACCACACAGAGAGATGACCTCACTCCGACAAACATGTTTGGACCGGAAACTATCGCCGCAAGACGTGCCTTGAACTTTGACTCACATGCCCAGAACTCACCATCGACCTCAACACATGAGACAATGCAAGCGATCATGGAACAGGCAAAGCAAAACGAACAGAGGCTAGAAAACATGATCACTGAGAACGAGCGCCACCGTTAGGATTTGGCCTTGGAAGTAGCAAAATCCAAGCAAGCTCGCCAAGATCCCAGACAACCTCTGAGAGAAGATGGTCGACAACCTCGAGTTCGAAGACAAGAAACCAACAGTGATTCTAACTCATTATCACCAGAACCCAAAAAGAAGGGACGACTAGAACCCACTAGTTCCTCCGAAGAGAGTCTGCGTGCACGCCATAAGCGAAGGCAAAATGATTCAGGCGACGATGACCAGCATAATCCCTTTGTGCAACAAATCGCAAAGGCGATACTACCCAAAAAGTTTAAAGCCCCATCGTTCACCCTGTACGACGGGAAATCAAATCCCACTAATCAAATCCAACATTACAAGCAAGCTATGACGTTGCATGCGGATGACGAGGCCCTCATGTGCTGAATATTTCCGAGCAGTTTGGGACCGTTGGCCATCAGATAGTATTATAAATTGGAACCGGCATCGATTAAGAGCTTCCATCAACTCCAAAAATCCTTCAGGGCAAGGTTCATCACCAATGAGGTCCAACCGAAGCAGGCTGACTCTCTCTAGGCAATACAAATCCAGTCAGGGAAAACATTACAGGCGTATTCGGCGCGCCATTGGGATTGCTTTAATCTTGTGGATGACGCCTGCAACGACTCCATGGCCATCACCGCCTTTAAGATGGGGTTGCATCTTGATAGTGCCCTCCGCAGTTCCTTGACTAGAAGGCCCCCCAAAACAGTCTAGTCATTGATGAAGAAAGTCGAGGAATATTGCAAAGTTGAAGATGACGCATGTAGACGCGCCATTGGGCCTCACTACAGTTCGGACTCAATTTGTGTTACGGTTCTTAATCTGAACCAAAGAGTCCAAATCTGGCAAATCGTTTTGAGAAAAAATTGATTTTTGAAAGAAGTGCCAAACGTGGACTGCTTTGCCAGATATAGAGTCGCCACCTAAATATTTTTTATGGGGAAATTTAAGAAACCCTAACTCGGTGCCAAAGGCCACGTGTCCGTCATCACCAAAGTTGCCTCGGCTCGGAAACTTGGGTACGATTAGGGAAGGTCAGCTATGAGCACCCCCGCTCGCCCGATCCGAAGATCAGCCTCTACTAACCATGATATCCGATTTTGAAAACGTTATGTGTTCTTATTCCAGTTAATTAGCTAGACTTACTATGTGATGCGCACAACACAAAAGTATAGACTAGATCGCCTAATTTGGAACGAAGCATTGCATATCCGTTTGTTTGGAAAACGCTTTGAAATTTGCTACTCGCAAGTAGGCTAAAAACACGGATTTCAATGAGTTGTTCCAACTCAAACAATCCAACCTTCACCCACAGGCATTCAGGCAATTATATCACATAAGCATCTTGCCTCATGGTAATCATGCTATCATGTTAACATTCACACTCATGTGGGATGCTAAAGCATAATGAGCTCACCTAGTACTCCGCACCAAAACAAGAACATGTTAGCAATCATGCATGATCCTAGTTCATGTTAAGATGGCTAATGTAACACATACAGGATGCAACTAGAATAGGCTCGGCTATCCTAAAGATGGCATGTAAAATGCAGCAACTAACAAGTACTCGACTTGGAATTGAAATACAAGTGCAATTAGCATGATGTGCCGAGCCCGGTGCATGCAAGACAAATATATGGATGCATGCCTGCATAGCATAAGGTATGCTAAAATAAATATGCCCTAGTACTAACCATTGAAAGCAGGTAAGTAAAAGGGAGAAAGAAGTGGGGGTTGGAAGACATACACACTCACCCACACTTATTACAAATTTGCCCTCGCTCGGAGGGACCGAAAGAATAATACAATTTAATTAATCTACAAGCTAATTAAATATTACAGACCACTTAAATCAGCTAAGAAAATTAACTAATTTATTTAAGCAATAAACAACGGCCTCGGGAAGAGGGTCTAATGCGTGCGCGTTCAATTCCGCTCGGAAATCACTGCCATGCACAAGATGCCTCTGCTTTGACTGTCCTACTCTGAAGACTGCAAAAGTCTCAGGATTGCTCCTCTGAGTGCTCTAGAACACCACCGGCTGAAGGGATTGGTCACCGGCCATGACATACTCCATCGGCCAACAATGGATGGCCGGTCGGCACTAAAGATGGCCGGCCAGCCAAATCTTCCTGCAAAAACTAGTTTGACAGCAGCAGAGGACAAAGCAAAAGCATGGCAATGTATTTCAAGCAATGTATGCGCCAACCACATCCCTTATCATGTGAATGACTCAAAGGAGGATGGGCCTCAATTCTCGGACCACCAATCACGCATTTCCATGCATGATGGCCCAAAGAATCAAGTGTGCATTTTGATATGGAATGCAATGCGCATAAACAAATAAAGGGGCTCGACCTCTATCACAAGCAATTCAAGAGGCAAAACATGCATGCCAATGCAATGCAATCCTAAGCATGTCGACTAGTATGCAACATGGACAATGCTAAGAAGCATACAAGGCATACAATGGTCATGCAAGACATAGGGCATGAGACAATGCAACTAACAAGTATGCAAGGCACAATGTGGGTGTTCGAGCATGCAAGCAAGCATGTGACTTCATTCAATCATACAACACACGAATATGCAACAACATACAAGGGGAGCATGCAACAACATGCAAAGGGGTGGACTTAGACTAATTTAGGCAGCCCTCAAACTAACCTAAAACAGTGGCCAAAGTGCTCAAACATGAGGGCCAACACACACACACATGCACATGTTAAGGGGCCATCACTTAAGCATAAAATAAGCAACCTCTAAGCACACTTAAAAGGAGGTAAGCATGAACAATTAGCATGCAAGGTAAGCTCTGAAAATCATGTCAAAGATGATGCCAAATCAAACAAACAAGACAAGCATAGCATGCAATTATGGTCCAAGATTCAAGGCAAACCAAGGAGGCTTAAACCAAGGCCGAGTCAACCAAACCTCACAAGGCTAAGGGGACTTAAAATAGGTCCAATGCGGACCTAAACAAGGCTAAGGGTGTACCTAGATGGCATCTAAGTGGTCTAAATATGTAAGCATACAAAGAAGCACATTCATGGAGCATAAGGCAATAACCTGTAAACACATTGAAGGGGCATCAAATACAGGCATATAGGCACATTATGAGGTTTGAAATGACATGCCAAGTGGTTCCAAACCATTGAAACAATGCAAGGATGGCATGCTAGAGAGGCCAATGCTTAAGGCATACAAGAGGGATTACATGGTGGCTATACAAAGCAAAGCGTGGATGACCCAAACAACCAAAAATAGTCCTCAAGCACACTAAAACATGCATATAAGCTTCACAAAGCTTGGACAAAATACATAAACATGATAGTCTAAATGCTATGCATATATTGAGGCAAATCATGGCATTACAAGGCATGTATGCTAAGCAAGCATGGTGTACCAAAACCAACTAAACACAATGCTATATTATGACATAATAAGCATGAAAATCAGTCAAGGCATGGCCAACATGAACCTAAACATGGTGCTCACTAAAGATGCAAAAATGGCCCTTTTCAAGGACAACAAGGAGAGGGGGGTGGCCCTCTCCTTCCTAGTACCTCAAGGCACCATCCTCACCTCTAAAATCCCTCAAGATTTCAATGGTGAGGAGGCCCAAACACAATGGCCCTAGAGCTCAACCAAAATGGCACAAAACAAAGGCCAAACAAGCCTTAAGAGGGGTCAAACAACCCCAAAGCTTAAAACACCCTTAACAAACTATTTAGAGCAGATAAAAACAAGACTTTTCTATTTTATATGCTAAGCTCAAAAACAGATGCAAGATAGGCTAAAAAGCTTTGCAAAAAAGGGGGAAAAAGAGCAAGTTTGTTACCCTTGAGGACCTCCTTCACAAATGGTGGTCCAACTGCCTTTCCAAGCTCAAAACCAGCTCCAAAACTTCAAAACAAACCTCAAGGGCCTCAGCTCCTAAGAAAAGGTGTGATGGTGGGTGTTTGTGCACAAAAATGGAACAAAACACACACTAAACACTAGAAAGAGAGAGATATAGAGATAAAGGATATATGTAAACCCTAACCCTAAAACTCAAGCTCTGAAAATGTTGTCTAAAAATGTCTAACCCTAAAACAAGAGAGAAGAGCCCCTCTTTTATAGACAATTTGTCTTGTAAAGCTTCCAAAGGAAGCTAACAAGAGGGCAATCCCTCCATACACGTGTATGGAGGGGGTGACAGTGTATGCCAGCTGCACAAAAATATCTGCAAAAGCAGATGCACAATAGTCGGTTGGCCAAAAATGCAATTAACCAAAGAAAGATAGCCGGCCGGCCATCTATAGTGCCGGCCGGCCAAACATTTGGCCGGTGGCAACAAAACACAGCCGATGGCCTCAAGCCATGGCCGGTGGAGTGTGGGGATGGCCTACAAGCCATTCCTTGCCCCTCCAAGGCAAAACACAAGTGTTTGATACAAAACTAGACACAAAATAGTCAAGTCGAGAGATCCTGAGGTAAGGTGTGCAACCGAGACCTCCGGGAACTCAAGACGAGCACAAACATGGATGATCACCGAGTGTTCAAGCGGTGACGTCCAAGTCTTGAGGACAGTCAAAAATGGGGTGTCTACAACGCACTGCGGGTCAAAGCCGGGCAAAAGGCCATCAAGATGGCCTCGTCTGAAATTATTCAACCGATTAGTTCTGTACAATCACGGAGCCCTGAACCACGGGGCCGGGCTAAACGAGACAAGAGAAGTTCGCGCCGATCAAACGACCAATGCCCCCACCGAGCCAATGAACAACTTCAAGTGGATTACAGGCGTGCAAGGTGCGCGAACAAGAAGTATACGGAGTTGTTAGAGCCGATCAGCACAGTTATGACTAAAATTCAACATCTGTTGTTCTTCAAGTGGCCGCCTAAGAGGGTGGGACCTCCAGACATAAGGAGACGGGATAGGCGGTACGAAAATCACAAAGATCACGGTCATGATACCGACAGTTGTTATGCCTTGAAAGACCACCTTAAGGAGTTGGTACAAGACGGTCGGCTCCAGCAACACGTCCAAAAGAACAACTCAACCAAAATAGTTGCCCTAAGGCAGGATTCACCTCCGCTCGGCGTAATCCATATGATATACAGCCTGCCGACAGCCCCCGCCGTGCATTCAATTCAGTCTCATCCTGGCCCCCAAAAGTAAATCACACCAGCAAAGCGATCCTGCGAAGCTCCGAGTATTACCTTCAACGATTCTGATTTGATCGGTGTGACACTCCCCACATTGACCCATTGGTCATCGAACTACACGAAAATCGATTCACCGTTGAACGCGTTCTCATAGACTAGGGGAGTACTTCGGAGGTTATGTATTACAAGACCTTTATCAAACTCAGGTTCACTGAAACAGACCTGTCTCCGGCTCCTTATCCGTTATTCGGCTTCAATGCTAATCTAGAATACCCATTGGCAAAATCACATTCCCAGTTCGAGCGGGCTCCCGAACAGTAGATGTGGAATTCTTGGTCGTCAAGCTGCCTTTGCCGTATAATCTTATCATGGAATGAACTTGGCTATATGTCGTGCCCAACACCTATCATCAACTACTCCGCTTCCCGACTGAACGAGGCATTGAACAAATCCGTGGTTCCCAGAAATCGGCACAAGCATGTTATCTTCTCGCCGCAAAGACACCAAGAGAGCTGGAGGTGAACTCTATTGAGGTGCTGAATCGTGAGAGCCTAGACGATGTTGGACGGCTTCCAAGTGAAAAGGCCACGAAAGCCCTAGACCAAGTTAAAATTAACAGGGATCCTGACAGGTTCTTCATGGTCAGCGCCTCCTTGAGTAAAATGGACAGGCAACAGCTAATTACCTTCCTGCTCAGCAACCTTGATGTATTCGCATGGTCGCCGTATGAGATGCCGGGGGTAGATCCATCTGTTTCTGAGCATCGTCTAAATGTTGACCCTAAATGTAAGCCGATCATTCAGAGAAATCGGCGGTCAGCCGCAGAGCACACTGCTGTCATCGTTGAAGAAGTTGACTAGTTGCTTGATGCCAGGGCAATCCGGGAAGTGACCTATCCTACATAACTGTTGAATACTGTGGTGGTAAAGAAGAAAAATGGAACTTGGCTTGTCTGTGTGGACTTCACAGATTTAAATAAAGATTGCCCTAAGGACTGTTTTCCTCTCCCCAGAATTGATCAACTCGTAGATGCCACGGCACGTCATCAACGTATGAGCTTCCTCGATGCCTACAGAGGCTACCATCAAATCTTCATACATCCAGAGGACCAAGACAAAACTGCATTCCTCACCCCAAGAGGAACCTATTGTTATAAGGTTATGCCTTTGCGCTGAAGAATGCAGGGGCAACTTACCAAAGACTGGTCACTGCCATGTTCAAGGAGCAACTCGATCGTACTATAGAAGTCTACATTGATGATATGGTGATGAAGTCAAAGGAAGAGAAAATTCATTTGGCCGACCTGGAAAAGACATTCGGCATTTTAAGAAAGTACAAAATGAAGCTGAACTAAGTGTGCATTTGGGATTGGATTCGACAAATTCCTTAGCTACATTGTCAATCACCGAGGCATCAAAGCCAACCTGAGGCAAATCACAGCAATCCTGGAACTCGGCTCCCCTCAATCAGTGAAAGAGGTTCAAAAGTTGATGGGGATGGCCGTCGCACTCAACAGGTTCATCAGTCGTTCCACTGACCACTGTCGACAATTCTTTCATACCCTACCGCAGGGCAAGTCTTTTAAATGGACCCCTGAGCACGAAGCCGCTTTCAACGATCTGAAGACCTACCTCCGATCAGTACCACTCTTGACAACACCTTCGGCAGGTGACCCACTCATTCTATATCTAGCAGTTTCCGACCAGGCCGTCAACGCCGTACTGTTAAATGAAGAGCTTGGAGAGCAGCAGCCAGTGTATTATGTGAGCAAGGCAATGGTTGACGCCGAAACATGATACCTTCCGTTGGAAAAACTCATCCTAGCCCTCGTCATAGCAGCAAGAAAGCTGATGCATTACTTTCCGGGGTATACCATTGGGGTACTAACGGACCACCCCCTCCGGCCAGTACTCCGTAGTGCAAAAGTGTCAAGGCGCGTTTCAAAATGTTCTCTTGAACTCAGCCAGTACGATATTCAATTTCTACCTGGACCTTAATCAAGGGGCAAGTGCTTGCCAACTTTGTGGCCAAATTCACTGGGGGTCTTGCCGACTTCAAGCCTGCTGAAATTCGACCTACGCCGGACTGGAAAATTTATGTTGGGGACATTTGGCAATTGTACTGTGATGGATCGTCCAATCAATGCAGCAGCGGGGCTAGAGTAGTGATCATGGCTCCCGACAGAGCAATAATCGAGCAGGCTGTCAAACTCGACTTCGAAGCATCAAACAACGAGGCCGAATATGAAGCCCTGCTACCTGGCTTATGGAATGCACATCTCCTGAGTGCTCGGCATATGCTTATATTTTGCGATTTGAAACTGGTGATCAATCAGCTAAAGGGGGAGTACGTGGCCAAAAACGACCTTATGGCCGCTTACATAAAAACGGCAAATTCCTTGTTGGCAAAATTTGACCATCATGAGCTGAACCAAATAACTTGTGATCAGAACACACATGCAGAAGCCCTGGCTTGCCTAGCCTTTGCCATTAACTCAGAGATTAAACGGACAATCGAAGTGGGTTTCATCCCTAAACCAAGCATTGGCCCTTCAAAGGAAGTCTAGATCAATGTCATAGAGTCAAGTCTGAGTTGAATGGACTCCATTGCTGCATTCTTATCTTCCGAATAGCTCCCGTCGGAAAAGAAAAAAGCACACAAGTTACGAAACAAAGCCCTGAGATACTATTTGGATCCGCAAGGAAAACTTAACAAAAAATCCCTTTCTGGCCCGTACCTAGAGTGCGTTCATCCGGATAAAGTCGAGGGACTCCTGACTGAAATACATGAAGGTAGTTGTGGTGCCCATTCTGGCGAGCGCTCTTTGGCCCATCAAGCTGTGACACGGGGATATTATTGGCTGACAATGAGAGCTGATGCCGAATGTTACGTGAAGAAAAGTGAACAGTGCCAAAAGTTTTCTCCCTTAACCCATCTGCCTGTTGAGGAGTTAAGCTCTATAACCAGTCCTTGGCGGTTCGCCCAATGAGGACTTGATATCGTCAGACCGCTGCCTCGCGCCCCGGGCAACAAGCGATTTTTGATTGTGACAACAGATTATTTCATAAAATGGGTAGAAATTAAGGCATTAACGCACATTCGAGACACTGATGTGAAGCGTTTTGTATGGAGAAACATCATAACGCGATTCGGCATTCCAAGAGCACTAATCTCAGATAACAACACTTAGTTTGATTGCAGTGTCTACAAAGAACTGTGCAGCGAGTATGGTATTCGGCCCTATTTCTCCACCCCAGCTTATCCACAATTAACAGCCAAGCTGAAGCCTCCAACAAAGTCATTCTGGACGGCATCAAGAAGAGGCTAGAGAAAGCTAAAGGCAGATGGGTCGAAGAATTACCGAGCGTATTGTGGCCTCATCGCACTACTCCAAGACGGTCCACTGGGGAAACGCCTTTTGCTTTATGCTTCGGAAATCAAGCCATCATCCCCTTGGAAATCGGCCTCCCAACCTTGAAATCAAAAGTTTTTGATATGGGCCAAAATGACATGATGTTGCCCTTGGATTTAACTCTGATTGAAGAACGAAGAGACTGTGCCCTTACATCCATGGCACGGTACCAGCAGCAGCTCGCTAAGTCGTATAATTAACGCGTTCAACTGCGCCGTTATGTTCCAGGTGAATTGGTCTTGAAGAAAGTACTTCTAGCTGCCAAGAATTCGGCTGATGGAAAATTGGGTCCTAACTGGGACAGCCCCTACCAGATCGACTCAATCATGGGAACAGGGGCATATCGACTCAAAGACATGTCTGGAAGAAGTCTACCACACCCATGGAACTCCTCGCATTTGCGTAAATTCTATCATTGAACCCGACCTGTGGGGCAAGATATTTGTTTTGAATTATTCATCATGTACATATTTCGTTTTTGCAACGCAAAGTCTTTTATTTCCTCACTATGAAATTCAATTCGTTGCAACTCTCAAGCCTCCGGATTCGAAGCGCCCTTCATAGATATCATGATTGGCCAATATAAGTCTCCGAATTCGGAGCCCCATCGGCGCAAGACGCTTTTGGGCCAATTAAGCCTCCGGATTCGGAGCGCCCTTCGTGAATATCACAATTGGCTAACATAAGTCTCCGAATTCGGAGCCCCGTCGACGCAAGATGCTTTTGGGCCGATTAAGCCTCTGGATTTGAAGCGCCCTTCGTGGATATCACGATTGGCCAATATAAGTCTACGAATTCGGACCCTCATCGATGCATGCCGCTTTTGGGCCAATTAAGCCTCCGGATTCGGAGTCCCTTCGTGAATATCACGATTGGCCAACATAAGTCTCCGAATTCGAAGCCCTATCAGCGCAAGATGCTTTTGGGCCGATTAAGCCTCCGAATTCGGAGCACCCTTCGTAGATATCACGATTGACCAATATAAGTTTTCGAATTCGGAGCCCCATCCGTGCAAGTCACGTTTTGGCCGAAAAAGACTCCGAATTCGGAGCCCCATACATCCATGACACATTTGGGCCGAGTAAGACTCCGAATTCGAAGCGCCCTTCGTGGATATCACGATTGGCCAAGATAAGTCTCCGAATTCGGAGCCCCATCCATGCAGGTCGCCTTGGGGCCGAATAAATACTCCGGATTGGGAGCGCCCTTCGATGATACCACAATACACGGCAAAAATGTAAGCATCCAAGATGAAATGTTTCATTAAATTGAACTGGCACAAACCGTATAAACATTAGCTGAAACATGCAAGCATTTAAAATGAAATATTTCCTTAGATTGGTCAATTGGCAGAAAGTGTATTAACATAAGTTGAAGAATGCAAACATTTAAAATAGAGTATTTTATTAAATTAACCAATAAATACATAGTTGGCGCCCAATCTGCGTTGGAGCATTTACAATATGTTCAATTTTATTCAACGTCACCCTCGTCGTCGCTCTTCTCGATTTCGAAAGCGCCAAAAGAAAAATGATGACGTTGGTGTAATGGCAACGCCGATTCAACGCCTGTTTCTTGGAAAGCCTCTGCGGCTTTGAGAGCCTTGATCCACCCGTGCCTAAAACCCCAATTCTCGCATCGGCATACTTCCTCGGCAAGTTTCTCTTTGGTCTTGTCTATCCTGACTCTCCGGCCGTCATAAAAGCCTTTTTCATAACCCAAGGACCTTGCATTCTCTACTGCAAACATGCTTGCCGTATCTCGATTAGCAATCACATGACTTATCAGCCGTTGGGTCACTCTTTACTCCACAACAGAGTTAGATTGTCCGGCCGCATGCGGCTCGACAATTTGGGCCTTCCTTAGCTCGCACTCGGCCTTCTCCGCACGAGCCTCCAAGTTTCGAATTCGTTCGTTCTTCTGCTCTATCTCCCACCGTGTGACACATAGAGGTATGCTGACTTCATAGGCGGTATACAGCCATTTTACTGCTCCATGGATGCCCTCTCGAAACACTTCGAAATCCTATCGACCAACCATCGACTGCTGGACTTCCGGTGGAAAAATCTGTCGAGCAAACTCGACTGCTACACCTGGGTTGTGAACAATAGAATCCACCTCCGTCATCGGTTTATTCCTCACAAAAATTGCAAAACTCAACAGTAGCTGTGTTGCATCGGATTCACTTCTTGGTCGCAGTCGACGTGAGCTGCCCCGTTACTGTTTTTCCCTTCTAGGTGATCTACTTCGATGACTTGGGGGCTGACATTTTTCCTGTTCCCTCGACGTCCTACTGCCCGTGCATGTTGGCTCGCCGCTATGATTCATTTTAGTGTCAAGCTCAACCAATGTCCGCCCCTTTCCTTTGCTGTTGAAGAATAGCCTATTTGACATTCGCACTTATCTAACCTTCTGTAACAAACTGGTTTGAATTGAGTCTGAACATAATAAGTGGATTTACGGGCACAAAGAACTCACCCCATTTATTCCTAACGCATGCAACGCCCCTGAGGCGATTTCATTAATGCTAAACTTCAAAAGCCCAATGCCGATCGACGTGTGCCGCAGCCACTCCATGAACTAATGCTATTCGGCCTTTGGAGTTCATACATTGGCTGGGGCAAGGGAAAATTAATTAATCTGATCGGCCAAATATCTAGGCCCCATGCTGACCGACGTGTGCCGCAGCCACTCCATGAAATGATATTCGGCCTTTGGAGTTCATACATTGGCTGGGGCAGTGGTAGATTTATTAATCTGAGCAGCCAAATATCTAGGCCCGATGCCGATCGACGTGTGCCGCAGCCACTCCATGAACTAATGATATTCAGCCTTTGGAGTTCATACATTAGCTGGGGCTGGGGCAGATTAATTAATCTGATCGGCCAAATATCTAGGCCCCATGCCGACCGACGTGTGTCGCAGCCACTCCATGAACTAATGATATTCGGCCTTTGGAGTTCATACATTAGCTGGGGCAGGGGCAGATTAATTAATCTGATCAGCCAAATATCTAGGCCCCATGCCAACCGATGTGTGCCGCAGCCACTCCATGAACTAATGATATTCGGCCTTTGGAGTTCATACATTGGCTGGGGCAGGAGCGGATTTATTAATCTAATCGGCCAAATATCTAGGCCCGATGCTGACCGACGTATGCCGCAGCCACTCCATGCCGGCCTTTGGAGTTCATACATTGGCTGGGGCTGGGGCAGATTTATTAATCTAATCGGCCAAATATCTAGGTCCATGAACCAAGGATAGATTCATGAAGCTAATCGGCTACTCAACAAGGCCTTGAGCCCTTGCACTTATTCGGATAAATTGAAGGATAAATTACTAAATTGCCTAGTTATCTAATCGGCAAGTGTACACGAATGTTTAATCCCAAGTAGCAAAAGGCAATACTATTCATCAATAGCAAAATTAAGCACAAATAATAACAAAGTACAAAGGAAATTTTCATTAGTAAATTGGGTACAGACAGTAGCCATTTTACATATGAAAACTACTAAACAAAAAGCTACAACTTTGCATGGAAAATGCCTAGCAAAAACTTAACAAAAACAGTAGCCATTTTACACATAAAAACTACTAAACGAAAAGCTACAACAATACATTCAAAATCCTTAACAAAAACAACTAAAGTGTCACCCTAATCAATCCTCGGGCTCCTTGGGATCAGACTCCAGCGGCTCAACGTCCACTTGCTCGTATGGAATTGGCATAGCCAATGTCACATTTGCAGCAGCAAGAGCTTTGAGCAAGCCGTGTTTGAATTCCCAATTTCCAAATTTGAGGACTTCTTCCACATAATTTGCAAGGGCGGCGCCTTGCCCAGCCTCGTACGCCTTGGAAGCCTCGGAGTCGGCTATATCCTTCGCCTTCTTCGATTCTTCCAAGTCAGCCTCCAGTGTGGCAATCGCCTCTTGGGCTAACTTGAGCACACCTTCACTCGCATTTGCCCTCTCCTCGGCAACCAATCTGAGCTGGTCTGAATTTCTCGCCCTTTCCATCTCAACCTCGGCCCTTGCACTTTCCATCATCGCCCTCGCTGCTTCGAACTCAGTCCTGCTCCTCTCACCCTCAACTTTCGACTTTAAACGGCCAATTCGTTCGATGGCGTCATGCTAACGCAGGCCTATCTCGGCTATCCTTCCAACTGTCTACAAAACAAGAAATTAAAACCAAAACAATACACACATAAAAGCAAAACACAGGATCAAGTTATATACCAGAAGAGCCGATTGAGCGGCTAATGTTATTGCCAACTGATCCAACTTCGCCCGAAAAGCTGCCTTGCCAGCTGGCAATGAGACCGACGAAGCCATGCTCAATGCCACGGTTGGGTCTTTCATAGCTGACACATCAAAAGAGATCGGCATGTTTTTTATCTTTGGTTGAACGACAAAAGGCACAACCACATCCGACTCCTCTAAGCGCGGCCGTTTGTCAGCAGGGTTTTCTTCAGAGCTGGCCTTGACCTCGGCAGGACGTTTTCCCGCCCCTCGCTCAGCCTCCTGATCTTCCTGCTCTACCGGCTCTGACTTGGCATTCCGGGTTTGAGCCGTCTCCACTTCGATAACAGGCAAGGAGGGCTCAATATCAGCAACGGGTGGCACTTCCGATCGAATGGCCTTTGGCACTTCAGACTGAATGGCCTCTGCTCTCCGCTGCGTAGCTATTCTTTCGGCATTTTTCTTTTTGGCGAGTTGTGTGAGTGACAACCCAGCCATGTCGTCAGGGTACATGCTAGGAAGGTCTTCTAATCCAGTAAAGATGTCATCGAAGGAAAGGTCTCCTCGGCCCAAAGTGGACGGAGGGTTGGCTGAATTGAGGCCGGCTTCCTCAAAGGCCAACTTCAAAGCCTCGACTACTTCGGCTTCGGATTGGTTTGACTCTTCGATGACCTCCTCAGCTACCTCCGCCTGCTCCGAGTCAGATCTGTCCAAACCAACTTGCTGCAAGTTTTTCAAGTTGGTTAAAACAAGAGCTGTAAGAGACTCTTCACCCCTCAAAATTTGGATGTTTTTTGCCACTAAAAACGTCGTATACGTCGGCTCGTATCGAAGAAGAATGTGGGCCACCCTCCCTTGTTTCTGAAGACTTGGACGGCTGAAGTATTTGAGCGCGACTTTAATTTTCGCAAGAACGGCGTCGTCAATTGAAATCAAAACTTTCTTCAAATTGTTTCATGCACAAGAAAAACCATGAGACTACAAAAATAAAGCCTTGTAAATATAAGAAAAATAAATGCAAGGAGCTATATGGCCACCTGGTTCGCCCCTCCGTCTAGGAATAGGATCTAGGCGGTCCTCGCCTTCGCCAAATTCCCAGTTACCTTGGACAACGACCATGACATCATCGACTCGCTTGCCAGAGCTGGAAAGCATAGTCACCAATTGATGGTCGGTGTCCTTGGCCCTAAGGAAATAGTGCCCACGCCGGCCAGAAGACCTGGCCAAGGCATAACAGTGCCGAATAGCAGGTATGCCGAGATTAATCCTATGGTGACAGTTCAACTCTATAATCCCCATTACGATTCAAAAAAAAATTACATTAGGCTGGAAAGGGATTAGACCCCAATGGCGAAGGACAGCCCTAAGGAATGGGTGAAGGGGGAAACGAACTCCGCCCTCTACAATTGATAAGAGAAGGAAGACGATTGTGCTTTCATCAACCCTCTCCATATCAAGGGTACTGTCACTCACAAGTGATAGACGGACATCATCAGGGATAGAAAAATGGCGTCGAAAGCCGGAGACTCGATCCACGGAGATGAGGTCTTTCAAATGCTTTGCCATTTTCGTCAGCCTATAGGAGTACACTAAACTAAAAACAAACCAAGAAAAGGGATTCAAAGCAGAGAGGAAGAAAACTTACAAGAGACAGAAAGGATAATGAGGGATAAGAGGAAGTTGCAAAGATGAGTCGGAAGGCACTCCAAAAGCTTCAAGCGTCCAAAAATGTGTATGTATTCGAAAAGATGACAAAATTTTAAATCACAATAAATGGAAGAAGCGTATGAAGGGGTGGGAAGTTGTAATGATGACCGAAAGGCATGAGCTCTAACATCCGCATTGGAATGAGGTTAACCGCCGAATTTCGGCTCTGACTTTTAGAGCTCGAAACCAAACACACCAGCTAACTGTTGTTAGTGGAGTGTTTGGGGGGCAATTGTGGGGGCCGAATATTGGGAGACGTAAAGAGGCTGAATAATTAGACCTGAAGAGTTGAAATATATACATCGCATTCGGCCCCGTCTTATACATACAAATCCAGAAGTACCCTATTCGGCCAAATAACCAGTAGAGTAAGGGGCCGAATGAAGAAAATGAGATTTTGTTCTAAAAACATGGATTTTGGCTTGTGTTGGAAAAATATAAAAATGATGTTGATTTTGTAAGAGATGGGAAGAAAATGGTTGTTGATTACTCTTTTGAAAAATATATCTATATTGATATCTTTGATTATTGCATTAGAGATAACTATTTTGGCTATTGGTGAAGGATAACATTGCCATGTGATAGAAATTGCATGTGGATTAGGCAAATTTGAAATCATTCATATCATGGAGCTTGTAATGGGTTTTTGGTTTTAAAACCATATGCTTGGAAAGAAGTTTTGGAAATTCTTGTATTATATTTTGGAACATTTGCATTGTTTTGGAAAAAAATAATATTTTGAATCACATGTATTGTGCTATTGGAAAAAGATTAAATAAAAAAAATGGTAAAGCTACAAAGGGGTGTTAAAACATAATTAAGTTGGCCTGTGTGTCCATGTTAAAAGACCTTAACCCGCGCGATAAGTGTTGAGCCTTCCAGTTAGCACCAATAAAAATGACCTTGTGACTTGTATAGTTACTCGTATGAACACTAGTCCTGAGATTTACCCATTTTATTTATTATCATTTTGGCTTGAAAGAATGTTTTGGAAAATGGTTTTAGCAATGTAGTCACATTTGATTTAGCAATGTATTTGCTGGTTGGTATTGAGATACTTGGATTGGTTTTTGGAAAGGGATTTTATATCAAACAGATGTTTTGAACTCGGAAACATTTTGATTAAACGTAAGGTTTTGGTAGTTGGAAAGAAAGGATTTTGTTAAGAAATCAAATGGATTTGAAAATGCATTTGGGCATATTGTATATATTTGTATTGTATCATGATCATTTATGCTAGTGGAGCATGTTAGTTTTTGAAATATTCTCTATTGGGCTTTATGCTCACTTTATGTGGCTGAAATGTTTTTCAGATGTACATGTTGGATGTGGATTGTGACGTGAAGCTATGTTCAGAACCGTGTAGGGTGGTTCTATTATTTGTAGGCCAAGGGCCATTTGTGTTATTTGTTGGTCGTGTGCCATTTCTTGTAAGGGTCGCACCCTTGTGTATGATAAAAGCCTCGGGGCATCTAATTTGATTTTATAACATCTGTGCATGTTTTAGTTACAGAGCATCCATTCGACTATAGATGTTGTATCTAGGAATGTATAAAATTGGATAAAAACATATATTGTGTGATTATATAAAATATTCATTTGCATTGGAGTTGTTATCTGTTGTTCATCGTTGGATGGTTTATTCACGTGAACTGGACCGTGTAAATCTGGGGCATGACAACTTGGTATCAGAGCTAATCGAGTTTGAAAACCTTGGGCTCGTGGGAAGTGGTTAGCTATAGTGGGTTTATCATGCTCGGTGAGGACATTTGTATGTTGTGTGCTAAGTGATAACATACTTATGTGTTGAATTTTATATGGGTATGGTGTTGAGACTCATAGATATTATTCGGTGTCTAGTTGACTAACTTGGAAGTCTTGTTGAAAACGTGCTTGATCAACATTGTTTCTAATGGGAAATCTAAGCGAGCACTGGAACGAATAACTATCTTTGTAGACTTAGCACGATTATGTATAATGTGTTATGTGTAACTGATGTGTGAGTTGATTTGAGTCTAAATGCATTTGTTTGAGTATTTGCTTATATGATGGTACTGTGTTAATATTTCGGCGAAGGGTACTTGTGTTGTGTGTCCTAGGTTGTGTGTTTTCTCTTTAATAGAGACATTTTGGATGGTGGTAGTGAACTGTGTGTACCACATCGGTTATGTATTAACTTTGGTGGTGAGTTAACATTGGTTTTCTTGGTGGCGGTTGGTACGTCTTTAAGAGACGGTAGTGTTTTCAAGTCCTTCGTGACGACGTGTGAAGGTTGAGTTTTGATGGTCACTTAGGTGGTATCGTGTATGTTTGGTGTTGGTTGTTAGTCTGTGGACTAGTATGTGCTAGAGTTAGTTATGACCTTGAGTGGTCAAAGATGTGAGGTGTAGTGTGGGGTGTGTTCCCCGATTGAGTGTGTTAGTTTAAGTTTTGTAACCCGTGGAAGGGGTGTTGGTGGTGTTAGAGTTTCTAAAATACGAAGAGTTAGGTTTGAACTTGTATGTGTGTATGGTTCTAACTTCGGTGTTGGTAACCTAGAAGTCCATATTGTGGAGTGAGGTTGATTGGGATGTAGTGTTATGGTTTGACTTCCCTCGGGGTTGGCGAAGTTAGATGGGCCATCTCGGCCATGAGTTGTTCATTGTAGATGATGCATGATTGGTTGGAATAGGAGTGGTTGTTTCCTGTAGTTGGGTGAGGCAATTGGTTGAATACCAGGTGGAGTTACCATTGTTGTAGGCAATTCTATAAGGCACAAGGTGTGTCGGGAGATAATGGATGGTGTGATTGGTTTTGAGTTAGTATTTTGGCGACGGGTTGTTGCGGCGAGCTGGTCTAGGGTTGACCTAGTAAATTAGTACGATGTAGTGTAAGGATGTATGCAAAGGTAGAGTATTCCTTTACTCTGGATATGGAGAGACTTAGGATTACTTGTGTTTTGAGAATAGCATATAGTTTCATTGGGTTTAGACTTATGCCTTAATGATAGGTATTGTTAGAGGATCTTGGTATTATCTGGTTAATTATTTCTTGTGAAGGGTTGTTAGTCCCTCATTGTAGTATTGGTTGTTAGTGTTTGGTGGGTGGTGTGTTATGAATTGTGTTGTATTTTGGGCAATGGTTTTGCAGACATTTTCCTAAGTTCTAGAATTTAATTATTGTACTTGGGCGCGAGAGGTGTATACCTCAATTCTAGTTAAGTTAAGAGATGTTTTTAGAAGGGTTGGTCGGGTATGTAACCTACTGTTAGTGCGTGACCTATGTGTAGGGTCACAGTGATTTAGTGTTTATTGGTCAAGGTATGGAATGACGATGAGGAGATGACTGTTTTCGGAGATGGGCCATGTTTTGGCTCACGTAGCATTCTAGGTTGGTTGAGAGAGTAGTTGGGAATATAGTGTTCTATGACTCGGGTGGAGGAGGTTGAGACCTTCTTTTGTTCTTCTATGGAGTTAGGATAGTGTGTCTTTGAAAACTTGGTGAGTGTTGTGTGTATGTGTTGGGGCTTGATTCAGGGTGATTGTCCAGTAAGTATTAGCAACCGGTAGATTGACTAGGAGACTTAGTGTTTTGGTTGTACTTGTACAATGGGTGATGGGATAGAATGTGGAATAACGAGTTGACTTTATTGGTCACTGATGGATGGAGGTGTTATGTTTATTTTTTGCTCGATTTGGGTCGTTACGTGATGTCGATAGCTTGTAGCGTGGTAGGCCTTTGAGAGTTAGCTTGGTATGAGAGGCTAGATATGTGAAACTCGTTGTTGTGAACTTGGTCGAGATTGTGAGCACATTGGCAGAGTGAGAGCGTTAGTGTTGAGATAACCCATTTAGGGTTAAGGGTGAGATGTTGTGCAGTAAGTCATGGGCCTTGTTTGTGTGGTGTGTACCAATGCGTGGTTGGGGGTTGTGCGATGTTGTATCGAAGGGGATTAGTCATAGGACTATCCTAGGAGGTTGCCTTGGTGTAGCAATAATGCAATTAATGTGTTGCTAAAAATGGTCTAATGTTCAATAGTGCTGGGTCACATAGGTATGGTGTTTGTTGTTGGTTGTTTGGTTTGGATAGTGGAACTCTGAGTGAAGCAGTGAGATGGTGCAGAGGGATTGGTGCGCTTCGTTAGAGTTGATTTGACCTTATCGATCATTGTGTACGTGGTGTGAAAGGTTGGTGTATGCGTTGACTTGAGGGGGTGTGTCATATTTTCACTTGAGAAATCCATTTCGGACCCAAACGTGAAGTGAGGATGTGCATGCCACCTAGGCATACATGTGATGGGTGAGTTGGGAACCAGAGTACTATAGGTTAACTTTGAGGAATCCGGAAGGATTCAACGAACATGTGAGGTTGTGTCTGGAACTCCATTTCGGAGTTAGTGAGGTTGGGCAAGGTGTTGGTATTGGTGTTGGTGTTGGTGTTGGTGTTAGTTTATGTGAAGTTAAGTGGTATGTAGGTGTGTAGAGACTAATGCAGGATAGTGGTGTTGGATAGTTGATTGGTTAGTGTTTGGGTGGGTTGACACATAGTCACCTCAGAAATAGGTTGGAATTGAGGGATATGTAATTGAACAATGTCATGGTGTGGCATGTAAGTCCTGTATGGACAGTTGGGAAGTTGTTTTGAGTTTAGGGTAACCGGTTTGGGGTTACAGTTGGGAGCTTTGGTCTTATGCTGTGCTTTTGCATCACTATGTGATCGATGAGTGTGAACTTTCTTTCTCTTGTGTTATTGTGTTGTTGGCACTTTGGAAAATTTTCCTAGGGATTTTTTTTTTTTTTTTTTGGAAATTGGTGTTGATTTTTTGGCGTCGCCAAGGGTATGACGGATTTTATTGGGTGACTGTGTTGTAAGTCACCGGAGGAACGAAAAGGAATGATTTTGAGGAAAACTAAAATCTTCTTTTGATGTTGTGGCCTTGGATGGTCTTTTCAAACTAAATCGGTTTTGGTTGGAAATGTAAGTTTTTGGTTTAATAAAAAAGATGTATTCAAAAAAAAAAAAAAAAAAAAAAAAGAAGATAAAACAAAATAATATTTTGAAAGTGAAAAGAGTTTTGTGTTATAAATATCTATGGTTTCGGAAAGACGATTTGGAAATCTTTGGGATTTTGTTGTGAACGGTTGAAAATGCGTTTGGGTTGTGACAATGCGAGTTTGAACATCTTTTTGGAAAGCAAAGTGTTTTGAAACAAATGAGAAGAATAAGGAATTTTCTTTAACCTAAATAGGTTGTGTTTTATCTTGTATTTGGGAGACTTGTTTTGTTCTAGCCTGAGTTGCTAGCTATGTCGTATGTGTTTGTTTTGCATGAGCTTGGAATTGTAGGGCATTGATGTGCCATAATGTTGTTTGGATTAATCATGTTTGGTTTTATGTTATCGTGCCACGAGAGAGCTGATTGGGAGCTTTATGTACAAGTAGCTTTCTTATTTTTTGTGCCTGAGCATTGAGCACTCGGTAGCAATTTGAGTATTGTCGGTGGTTGAGGCATTGATCACGTCTTTGAGTTCGAGGAGTTCTTGTTGTCGTTGTTGCTGTGGTGGTTATTATTTCTTGTCTCGGAGACCACATCGACTTATGTGGATCGAAGGGTCATCAGTGAAGTTTTCTTACCATTCTTGATGTTCGGGTGTCTTCGGAACCTCAAGGTGTTGGACCAGGATGTATCCCCAAATAAATCTAAGCTTGGGTTAGCATTGTGCTTCTTTTATAGTTTGGGTGGCCTTTGTGGTTTTGGCATTTCTCAAATTTCGGGACCAAAATTTTCTAAGGTGGGAAGGTTGTGGCCCTTGTGTCCTTTAAACTATTGGAGAGTGTATTTAATTCCTTTATTTTCACTTTGGGAGTCTTTGGAGTTGTATTTTGGTTTTGAATGAGTACAATTCGATTTAAACTTGTTGGGATAGTTCGTTCACACTTGTTGACGTTGAAAAGTTCTTTGGAAACTTGGCGAATTTGTTCTGGGGTTGACACTTGCCTTTTAGGGGGTCAACACCACTTTGTTGCCTTACTCTTAGTGCCTCTGCTAGTTTTTGGGGTCGACACCTGAGTTCCTAGGGTCGACCGTTCCCTTGCTGATTTGTTCTAGGAGCATTCTAAAATTTAGGGTCGACACCACTGGTTCTAAGGGTCGACCCTTGTCCTCTGCACACATTAGTGTCTTAGCTTTTTTTCCTAAGGGTCGACACCTATGTCAGAAGGGTCGACCCCTGTGAGTAAATTTCCAGATTTGTGGTTCGATTTTGGGGCTCTACTTTTGGAGATTTGACTTATTCTTTCCTTTGACTTTAGGGCTATTATTTTACCACTATAAATAGGCCCCAAACACACTTTTCTTGTTCGCTTTTTCCTCTTTCTCCCTCTCTTTCTTAGAAACTCACCTTTTTCCACTTAGATGATTTTGTATTGATGTTGAGATATGTTGACATGGTGGCTTTCCTTTACTCAAATTTGAAAGAAAGTGAGGTTTTGTTCTAAAAACATAGGTTTTGGCTTACGTTGGAAAAATATAAAAATGATGTTGATTTTGTAAGAGATGGGAAGAAAATGGTTGTTCATTACTCTTTTGAAAAATATATCCATATTGATATCTTTGATTATTGCATTAGAGATAACTGTTTTGGCTATCGATAGAGGATAGCATTGCCGCGTGATAGAAATTGCATGTGGATTCGACAAATTTAAAATCATTCATATCATGGACTATGTAATGGATTTTTGGATTTAAAACTGTATGCTTGGAAAGAGGTTTTGGAAATTCTTGTATTATGTTTTGGAACATTTGCATTGTTTTGGAAGAAACAATATTTTGAATCATATGTATTGTGCTATTGGAAAAAAGGTAAATAAAATGGTAAAGCTACGATGGGGTATCAAAGCATAATTAAGTTGGCCTATGTATCCATGGTGAAAGACCTTAACCCGCGCTTTAGGTGTCGAGCCTTCCGGTTAGCACCAATAAAAATGACATTGTGACTTGTATAGTTACTCGTATGAACACTAGCCCTGAGATTACCCATTTTATTTATTATCGTTTTGGCTTGAAAGAATGTTTTGGAAAATGATTTTAACGATGTAGTCACATTTGATTTAGCAATGTATTTGCTGGTTGGTATTGAGATACTTGGATTGATTTTTGAAGGGATTTTCTATTAAACAGATGTTTTAAACTCGGAAACATTTTGATTAAACTTAAGGTTTTGGTAATTGGAAAGAAAGGATTTTGTTGAGAAATCAAATTGATTTGAAAATGCATTTGGGCATATTGTATACATATGTATTGCATCATGATCATTTATGCTAGTGGAGCATGTTTAGTTCTTGGCTCGAGCGGCTCTTCTTGCGCTTAAGCGTTGGCCTTCTATCTGTAAAACTACTAGGAATTTGTATTTCATGCTCAAGCATCAACTTCTTGCACTCAAGTGGTCACATCTTTTTTGTCTTATGCTCGAGCGTCACTTCTAGTGCTCGAGCAGACTGCACGTATATCAGTACATAAAAGTCACTTTTTACATCTCTTTTTCATGTCTCTCTCTCTCTCTAAACATTTCAAAACCCTAACATCTCTCACTCTCTCTCTAAATTCATCTTTAACTCTCAAATACACTATCATCCATTGGTCTCTACAGCTTACTCCCTTTGTTAAAAAGGTAGAGCTCACCTAGAACTTCATTTTCATCCGAATAGAGTTGGGTTTTGACTTCATCTGAGTTTCATCTATGTTTATCTCATCTTCTAACTTTGAGGTAGGGATCCTCTACACTCTTTTATGATTTTTAACTTAGCTATTTATTTTTATAAAATAATCTTGTGATTTTGGAGGATTTTGAACAAACCTAGGGTTTTGGTTTAAAATCAAAATAGGGGTTTCTAGATGGATGTATTGAAAATGGTTGTGCGAGTGGAAATGAAGTTAAGTTGTGATAAAATTATTGATGTTCATACTTGGAATGAATTTTGTAAGAAAAATGAGTTATGCCCTAAATGTCTCAAATGTTTATTTTGTATAAATAAATGAAATTGATGTTGGAAATGTGATTTTGGATGGATATTGATATGGATGGTGGAGTTAGATATGTATTGTCACTCACATCTTGAAATTTGGAAAGTTTATCTATATTGAAGATTTTATATCTGTTTAGAAATATCTGTTTTGGGCTATCAGTGGATGATTGCTATGATTGTTATAGAAATTACATGAGGATTAGGTGAATTAAAACTAATTTCTCATCCATTTACATTGAGTATTATCACACCTTGACACATTGTACATGTATAACGTTTTTGAGAAAAATGGGTAAATCTAGGAAGGAGATGTATTCCATTGAATTAAGTTGGCCTATGTGTCCAAGGTAAAAGTCTCGAAAACCGCACGTATATATGGTTCTGATACCTGAGGATGAAATATTTGTAAAATGACAGAAGTAGTGCTTATATAGCCTACGTTTACATGGGTGTCGGTTATGGTTTTCCGCAGATGAAATATCCGTGAAAGGTTGTACTTTGAGATTCCTAGAGTTATAATTCATGGCCCTGTTTTCTAATGTAAAGGAAATGAATGATGAATTGTGATATAAACTGGATTTTACATGGTTTTGGAAAGAGAAATGAGACGTTTTGGTCATGAGAATTGCATATACATTTCAACCTTATATCTTTGTTAAGATTCATATAGTGTGTTGGACTATTTCTACTGGGTTTTGGCTCACCCTATATAGGAAAATCATTTTCAGGTGTTGGTGAGATGCCTCCACCAAGGCTTGGGAGTATTGGAGCAAGAGCTTCATTTTGTTTACTTGTAATTATTTTGTACAAGCCTAGGGCTTCATCTGCATTGGATTTAAATCCATTTTGATGTAACCAAGTAAAGTCTTGGAAAGTTATAACCTTCAGGGTGTTTCAATTATCTGTTTAACTTCTATTTCATACCTTTGTTGTTGACACACACTATAGATTCAGGGTTAGGACTTATGAATGTGTATTCGCATGTGTCACCCTTTTGTACAACTGAGTCTTATGTAATGGAAGGATATTATACTCTAATTTATATTGCTATTTACTAATCATCGTGGATAGTTTATTGTATTTATTTTGGGGTGTTACAACTTGGTATCAGAGCGTACTGGGTTTGAATACTTTGGGTACGTAGGAAGTGGTTCTTACCACAATGGGTTTATCTCGCTTGATAGAGATGTTTGTATGTTTGTAAAGCTATGTAATAACATGCTTATGTGATTATATGGGTATAGAATTGAATTTCTAAGATATTGATTGGGTCTACGGGTTTCTAGAAGTCCTATTAGAAGAGCACTTGATCACTGCTATTTCTGATCGAAACTCTGGCAATGCCGCAAGACAACCATTATCTAGGAAGGAAATTCATGTGTTTATGTGATTATTTGCTTATGTGGAGTGAATTACTGTTGTCCACCACATTAGGACGCGAGTGAGTTAGAGTTAGCTTCGTCACATTTGTAAATGTGCTAATCTCTTTTGTTACCTTCATTAGGATGTCAAAACGTGGTCGCGATGGTAGGTGTGGTAGGCCTAGACAGCAAGAAGTGCCGATACCCAATGATATTTCAGCACAAGAGGAGGGAGTTGGTCAGGCCAATGTGGCCGAGCCGACAGGTTAGCAGGCCCTGGGCGCCTTAGCCCGCGAGATGGCTAGAGCATTACGAGAATCCATGGACGTTCTCAGAGCTGAAAATCAAGTCCAGGCCCATGTTGCTAAGACAGGGCCGTCTTTTTTGAAACGAGAGTTTTTCCAATCAAATCCGAATGAGTTTTTGGATGATCCTAAGGAGCCACTAAAGGCAGATAAGTGGCTAGAGTAGATAGAGAAGACGTTTGAGATACTTGGCATCGAGGACGACGGATTGAGAGTGACCTTAGCATCCTTCCAGCTGAAGGGAAATGAGGGTCAATGGTGGAAGTATGCGCGTGAGCACATTGGAGTGACTTGGGAGGCTTTTGTCAACGTCTTCCGAGACAAGTTCTTCCCTTCCACGGTTAGGGAGAAGTTGAGGGAGCAATTCTCAAAGCTCAAGAAGCTCAACACACCTATAGCCGAGTTTGAGGCAGCCTTTACTAGCCTCTCTAGGTTTACACCAGAGTTAGTGGCGATGGAGGAGCGTCGTTGTATGGAGTTCAAGAAAAGGCTAAGGACCAAGCTTCTTTTCAAGATAGTCAATTCAATGATTAGAGATTACGGGTGGCTTGTAGAATCGGCGGCTCATCTTGAGACCGTGATACAAATGGAAGAGGAGCGGATGAGGGGCTTCAGGAGGAGTTAGGATGTTCAGGGGGACAGTAAGAGGCAAACGGGTTCTACCCCAACAGTCCCAAGGAGCTTAGTCGATGTCCACTTTTCCAGTACCGAGTTCGGGTTCTGGGAAAAGTGGTCAGGGAGATTTCTTTTGCTTTAAATGTGGCCAGTTAGGCCTCAAATCTCCAGCTTGCCCTCAGAGGGGAGGAGGGTAGCAATCTGCATCATCTTCGACTCATTCTCAGAGATAAGGTCAAGAAAAAGGACAGCCGCTCACTTGTTATCAGTGTGGGCAGGCAGGGCATTTGAAGAGGTTTTGCCCTTAATTGGGTGGCACACTTGGTGCATCTGGTTGAGGCAAACATAGAGCCACCGTTCTGCGTAGTCAGCACAGGCCTCGAGGGCCAATCAGGGGGCTTCTTCGACTCAGTCAGTACATTAGATGTATGCTCCGAGGAATGAACAGGTAGAGTAGAGACCTTTAAGGCATGTGTATACTGTTACCGCACCAGATTTAGTGCCAGCGCCTTCAGTTGTGAGAGGCACTTTCTTGTTATGCAATTCTATTGCCAATGTGTTAATTGATACGGGTACATCCCATTCATTCATCTCGTCTGCATTTGCATCGGTATCGGGGTTAGAGTTGGCTCGATCAGCATCTCCACTCAGTGTAGAGTCACCCATTGGTAGTGAGATTGTTTTGGAACAGTGGTGTCAGGGTTGTGACATAGAGGTTGTTGGTCACTGACTTCCGATTGTATTTGTGTTGATTGGCACGTCGAGTTTTGATGCTATATTGGGTATGGATTGGTTATAATCGTATCGGGCTATCATAGATTGTTATTGTCAGTGGGTTACTGTATATACCTTAAGCGGTGATTGTTTTTATTTCATGGGGGACAGAGCTGATAGAGTTTTATCACCAGTATATGATCCGCGTGGTCGAAGTGAGCTTAGTTGTCTTCTTGTAAACTTTTTGGGTAGTAAGTGTGACGAGGTTCGAGTTGATTTGCCAAGGGTAGTTTGTGAATACCTGGATGTTTTTCCTGAGGATCTCACTAGTTTACCACCTCATCATGAGATTGAGTTCTCTATTGAGTTAGTGCCTAGCACGACACCGAACTCTATGGCACTAAATAGATTTGCACCCGCTGAGTTGAGTGACTTGAAGATTCAACTCCAGGAATTGTTAGAGAAGGGCTTCATCTGCCCTAGTACGTTGCCTTGGAGAGCACCAGCCCTCTTTGCTAAGAAAAAGGATAGTCTTTTATGGCTTTGTATTGATTACCAAAAGTTGAACTGAGTAACTGTTAAGAACAAGTACCTAATGCCTCATATAGATGATTTGTTTGATCAGTTGAAGGGGCCTTATTGTTTCTCTAAACTAGACCTGAGATCGGGTTATCACCAGTTGAGGGTAAGGGAGGAAAATATCCAGAAGACGGCATTCTGTACATGGTATGACCATTATGAGTTCCTAGTGATGCCTTTTGGGCTAACCAATGCACCCGCCGTATTTATGGATTTGATGAATCGGATCTTTCTCAAGTTCCTAGACCGTTTTGTAGTGGTCTTTGTTGATGATATTCTGCTTTACTCACCCTATGAGGAGGAACACGAGGAACACTTACGAGTTGTGCTTGAGTTGATTAGGGCCCACAAACTATATGATAAGTTTGGAAAATGTGAATTCTGGTTAAGTGAAGTAAAGTTCTTAGGCTACGTGGTATCCAAGGAAGGAGTGACATTAGATTCAACCAAGATAGAAGTCGTACAAGATTGGAAACAACCTAAGAGTGCCTTTGAGATCCATAGTTTCTTGGGGTTGGCCGGGTATTACCATCAGTTTGTGAAAGATTTCTCTAGATTAGCTTCACCATTGACTAAACTAACAAGGAAAGGAATTAAGTTCGTATGGAGTGAGACATGTGAGAAGTCATTTCAAGAGCTTAAGGTTAGACTTACCATCGCTCCAGTATTGATTATTTCAGAGAGAAGTTTGGGCTATTCGGTGTATTATGATGCGCAATGAGAAGGTTTGGGTTGTGTATTGATACAAGGGGGGAAACTAGTACCTTATGGCTCACAACAGTTGAAAACACATGAGAGGAACTACCCACTCACGATTTAGAATTAGCAACTGTGATCTGTCCCCTGAAGATTTGGAGGCATTATTTGTATGGTGAGAAGTTTGAAGTTTTTTCTGATCATGAGAGTCTGAAATATTTGTTTACACAGAAAGACTTGAATATGAGGTAGATGAGGTGGATGGAGTTTATAGAAGATTATGACTTCAAGTTGCATTATCATCCGGGGAAGGCCAATGTTATGGCCGATGCCTTAAGTAGGAAATCCATCAGTAGTGTAGCTAGTATTGCCATTCAGGAATGGAAGATATTGGGTGCTATTGGTGAGTTTGACCTATATCTAGGCGAGTCCATTGATTCTACAACCTTGTTTTCAGTAGTTGCACAACCTACACTTGTGAGCCAAGTTATAGAAGCACAGAGAGGTGACCTTGAGGTAGAATCCCTTCGGGAGAAGATCTCTAGTAGAAAGGTAGAGAAGGGCTTGAACGTGTATTCTGACTCGAGTGTTAGATACCTTGACCGTCATTTCATATCGGAGTCTTGCCAAAAGGAAATACTCCAAGAGTTTCACCATTCATGTCTTGCGGTGCATCTGGGAGGCACAAAGATGTATCACGATCTTAGTCGTCAGTTTTGGTGGAAGGGGATGAAAAAGGATGTAGCGATGTTTGTGTCAAAGTGCTTTACTTGTCAACAAGTAAAGGCTGAGCACCAGAGACCAGCAGGTTTGTTGCAACCCCTGCCTATAGCCAAGTGGAAGTGGGAGCATGTCACGATAGATTTTGTGGTGGGTCTTCCAAGGACTTAACGGGATGATGACGCCATTTGGGTGGTAGTTGATCGATTGACCAAGTCAGCACACTTTGTACCTATGCACACGAGTGACTCGGCAGATTATCTAGTTGACCTTTACGTTAGGGATATAGTTCGTCTTCATGGCGTCCCTATGACTATTGTTTCGGATAGAGATCCACGTTTCATAGCTCGATTTTGGAAAAGCCTGCAGAGTGCCTTAGGCACTAAACTGACTTTTAATACTGCATATCACTCATAGACTGACGGGCAGTCAAAGCGCATCATTCAAATTTTAGAGAATATGCTTCAGGGTTGTGTTCTTGATTTTAAGGGGTCATGGGAGAGGCTCTTGCCCTTAGTGGAGTTTGCCTATAATAATAGCTTCCAGTCGAGTATTGGCATGGCACCGTTTGACGCCTTTTATGGCCAACTATGTAGATCTTCTGTGTGTTGGGCCGAGATGGGCGATGCACCTAGGTTGGGTCCAGAGTTAGTCTGGGAAATGACAAAGAAATTTTCACTTATTCGTAAGAGGTTAGTCACGGCTTTGTGTGATAACTCTGGTCCGTATTATGCTAATTGACGTTAATTATGATTGTGATTATGTGTTTCATATGATTTTGAGTGCCATTTATATGAATATATGTGGTTTTGAATTTCTATCTGTTCACTATAGGAAAATCTGTTTGATTATCTGCTTTAGAATTTAAATTGAAGGCCTTAGAGGCGTCAAAAACCAAAATTGATTATGCCATTGTGATCAGCATAATTTTTAGAGCCTACGGTGAAATTTAATTAGAAATTGACTCGGATCAAAATAATTAGATTCAAAACAATTAAATTAAGCCCGATTGCTTAGCCTTAATCAATTTGATTAAGAGAGCCTATAAATAGGCCTCTATATACACTTAATTCCTCTCATTTGAGTTCATTTTGCTGGGATTACACTCTAGAGAGAGAGTGTGTGCCTGTTAGAGAGAGAAAGGGAGCTCCAGTTGAAGAATTAATCAAGAAACTTAAAGATCTTGAAGGCCAATTCAAGAATTGACCATAATTTGGGTGATTAGAGCTCCTAGGTAAGCATTTGAGTACAAATTCATGTGTATAAGTTTGTAATTTTGTGAATTCAAGATTAGATGGCAAGCAAGAGCATGAGTTGTGTTGATTATGATGAATTAGGAGCCTATATGCACATGCATGCATAGAATTGCCATGATTTTACACATTCAAGCATGGAGCATGTTGAACATGATGAATTGGGCACCAAATCTCACATGCATGCATAATTCTCATGAGTTTCATGATTATAAGCATCATTAGTGCTAGTTAAAAGGGAATTGGAGTCAAAAGTTTACATGCATGCTTGATTGATGGAGATATGAGGCTTGTGTGAAGTTTGAATGCATGAATTTTGGTCATGCAAGAGAAATGTTGATTAATTTGAGAATTAGATCACGATTTTGAACAATTGGTCTCATATTGCTTACATCCTCATGATATATAATGCACTTCCACGTTTTTGAACCCAGAACATGAGTTTTGGGCCTTTGAATGTCGAGTTTGAACTTCAAAACCAGTTCTGGAAATTCCAGAATTTGGCATGTCCGCTCGAGCGAGGAAAGGGCCGCTCGAGCGTGGAATGTTGGTTCCGAGAACTTTTGCAGACATTGGTGTCCGCTCGAGCGGGAAGATTCACGCTCGAGCGTCAAGCCATGTAGTTTGACATTCAGCTCAAGCGTCTGAAGTCACGCTCGAGCGTATTAATGAGGTAACCAGCACTTTTGCAGACAAAAGGGGTCCGCTCGAGCCGAAACCCGTGCTTTCGGCGAAACTATTCGTAAATTTTGTAAACATGTTTTGTGTTTCATTTTTCGTTCTCTTTTACTTCCAAGCACTCTTAGGCATGCATTGAACATTGTAAATGTATCAAAAAGATAAGAATGAAGCCTAAGAGGGATACATGAATTAAGAACGGATTGAGTCGTTTGTGACCCATTATGTTCATGAAATGTGTAGGGTCAAGCAGAAGGGCAAACCATCCGGTAGATCACTATGAGTAATATTTTAGTAGAGATATTTTGAAGTATGTTATTTGTCCTATTGCTTATTCCTGTAAAAGTTTTGTAAGCTCATCAATTTGAATGGTGGATGAATATCTATTATGCCATATGATTGGGCCAAAGGCCGTTTGACATGAATGATTGGGCCTAAGGTCGTTTGACATGAATGATTGGGCCTAAGGCCGTTTGACATGAGTGGTTGGGCCAAAGGCCATTTGACATGAATGAATTGGGCCAAAGGCCGTTTGACATGAACGGCTGGGCCAAAGGCCGTTTGATATGAACGATTGGGCTAAAGGCCGTCGGATATGAATGGTTGGGCTAAAGGCCGTTAGATGTGAATGAATGGGCCAAAGGCCGTCGGATATGAGTAAATTGGGCCTGAGGCTGTTTGATACATCTAGAACTTTTGCCATTTGATTCATTAGCCAGAAACATGAATTAGGCCCAAGGCCGTTTGATATAACTATTTCAAAGTTCGTTCATGTATCTTCTTTACTTGATATTATTCACTAGGCTTTCTCTCACTCTCATTCATGTGTCTATAGGTGAGCCAAGAGATGTCCAAACCCAGCCTCAGTGAAGTATGTGAGAGATAGTCAAGTTTTGAGGAGTCAGCCCATACGTCTCACGCATGAGACTTGTTTTCGCCCTTTTGCTCTTTTGTTACGTTTTTGAATGTTGGCGAGAACTTTGGATCACCTTTGTATATAAGCTTTTGGTTTGGCTGACCATGATCTGAATGATCTTGTTGTGTAAAGCTCATACGTCAACTTCCTTTGAGTGAGTTATTATAGAATGCTTTTGGAATGATTTTGTTATGCCATGTAAGCATAGCTCTATGGACAAAGTTTTAAATTGCTTCCGTTTTGGCCCCTTTACTCTGTTGAAATGCGTTTTATTTAGTCTGAGGCCGTAGGTAATCTCATGATTATTGGCCGGTTATGTCCTAACCTATAGGGGTGGGTTCGGGCCATGACAGAGTGGTATCAGAACACAAATTTATAACTCACACACTTGTCCAAATGAGCAATAAGCGTCTAGAGAAGATCTGCGATGCATTCACGTGATAATTATGAATTGGAAAACATCAAGAATATGATTCAAAGCGAACAATTATGTGCTATAAGTTTGTGATTTGCTTGCATTGCAAATTATTTGAATGTCTGCGCTCCTTAGTGTATGCATACTTGTGAAATTTTTGTATAAAGAATAATGCAAGTCTAATCAAATGTTGAGAACGAGAGGTGATGAAATAGAGGAGTCCTCTACTGCCAGAATGGATAGGATGGAAAGATTGATTCAGGAAATGGCAGAAATATTGAGGCAACACCAACAGTGGAAACAACAATGGAAGCAACCACATCCTCCACCTCCACCTCCACCTCCACCTCCGGCACCCCCTGTGCCAGATTTACAGAATGATGACCGGATAATAGCTCTCACCAAAGAGTTTAAGAAAATGAAACCACCACAGTTTCATGGGAGATTAGATCCGTTAAAGGCCGAAGCATGGGTTCTTGGCATCGAAAAGCTATTTGAGGTGTTTCCTTGTTCAAAAACACAGAAAGTACTCTTAGCCACCTTTATGCTAGAAGATGAGGCAAGAAGATGGTGGACGTTAATGCGTGAGAATCATAAAGACATTAATTGGATGAAATTCTTGGAAATTTTCTACGACAAGTACTTTCCACAGTGTGTCCATGACAGGAAAGTGTCGAAGTTCATGGAACTTAAGCAAAACAGTATGACAGTGGCGTAGTATGAGACCAAGTTTACTGAGTTGGCTAGATTTTCACCACATGTGGTCAACACCGACTACAAGAAATCGAGGCATTTTGAAGGTGGGCTTCGAGATGATATCTTAGAAAGGGTAAATGTTCTCAAGCTGGAAACCTACATTGAGGTGCTAGACTGGGCCATAATGTCAAAAGCTAATATAGCCAGACAAGCCAAACCAACAACTGACTGGAAGGATAGAAAAAGGCAAGGCTTCTTTTCGAAGAAGCAATTTTCAAAGAAGCAGAATACAGGCTCCTCAAGTACTTCTAATTCTTCCCGAGATATATCTCCAATGTGCAATATTTGTAGTAAAAGGCATCGTGGAGTTTGTTACCGTGTGTCAGGAGCTTGTTTTAAATGTGGTAAAACGGGCATATAGCCAGAGATTATAATCAGAATAGTGGAAAATTAGCTGCTAGCTCAACGGCATCTGCCCCAAAACCAGGCAATTCTATGAGATCTGCTGCCACCGGAGATACCGTGAGGCAAGAGAGAGTTTTTGCGCTTGTTCCGAGCGATACACGAAATGCTGAAGCCGTTATCTCAGGTACTATTTCTATATGCAATCAGGATGCTTTTGTGTTAATTGACTCCGGATCAACACACTCTTTCGTAACTTATGCATTTGCATCTAGACTGAGTAGGCCTCTAGAACCATTGCCATATATGCTATGTGTGTGTGCTCCATCCGGGGAATCTATGTTGTGTGCATCTATATATCGATTTTGTGACATGTATATTGGGAATGTTATCCTGTATGCAGACTTGTTGCCCTTGGACTTTAGACACTTTGATGTAATTCTGGGCATGGATTGGTTAACTAGATACTGTGCCACCATTGATTGTGTAACGAAACGGGTTGTATTTAAACTACCGAAACAAGAAGAAATTGTGTTTGTGGGTAACGGGGTAGTGCCTCCACCTTATTTGATATCTGCCATGACAGCATATAAGTTGATCAGGAAAGGGTGCCAGGGTTATTTGTGTTGTGTGTTATCCGAACAATCTGAGAATGTTGAATTGAACAGTATCCCTATTGTTAGTGAATTTCCAAATGTGTTTCCAAATGAATTACCAGGGGGATTAGTGGATAGGAAGATAGAGTTTATTATTGAAGTTGTGCCAGGCACTCAGCCTATTTTCAAAACTCCCTATAGAATGGCTACTGCTAAAATGAAAGAACTAAAAGAACAATTGCAAGACCTGCTTGACAAAGGGTTTATTTGACCCAGTACTTCACCGTGGAGTGCACCGGTGTTATTTGTGAAAAAGAAAGATGGAACCTTGCGCCTGTGTATTGACTATCGAGAACTGAACAAGGTAACAATAAAGAATAAGTATCCTCTATCTCGTATTGATGATTTGTTTGACCAGTTGCAGGGATCACAAGTGTTTTCCAAAATTGATTTGAGGTCCAGATACCACCAGTTGAAGGTGAAAACAGAGGATGTTGAGAAAACTGTGTTCGAACAAGGTATGGCCATTATGAATTTCTTGTTATGCCATTTGGGGTGACTAATGCTCCTGCAGCTTTTATGGACCTAATGAACCGAATTTTTAAAACCTACCTTGATGAATTTGTTGTGGTTTTTGTTGATGATATTTTGATATACTCAAAGGATAGACTTGAACATGAACAACATCTGAAGATTGTGTTACAAATACTTAGAGAAAAGAAATTATATGCCAAACTAAAGAAATGTGAATTCTGGTTAGATGAAGTTACCTTTTTAGGGCATGTTGTCAACAAGGAGGGGATTTCAGTGGACCCACAAAAGATAGAGGCAATTGTGAATTGGCCTACACCGACAAATGTAACAGAAGTCTGCAGTTTCATGGGCTTAGCTGGGTACTACCGGAGGTTTGTGAAAGACTTTTCGAAAATAGTTGTGCCTCTTACCCAACTGACAGGCAAAGGGCAGCCATTTGAATGGAACGATGAAAGAGAATCTGCCTTTCATGAACTGAAAATGAGACTAACCACTGCACCAGTGTTGACATTGCCCACAGGTATGGAAGATTTTGTAATTTTCAATGATGCATCTTATAAGGGTTTGGATTATATATTAATGCAGAATGGAAGGGTGATTGCCTACGCCTCTCAACAGTTGAGGCCACATGAGAAGAATTACCCAACACATGATTTAGAATTGGTCGCAATTGTATTTGCTTTGAAAATCTGGTGGCATTACTTGTATGGGGCAAAATGCGAAGTTTACACGGATCACAAAAGCCTAAAATACTTCTTCACTCAAAAAGAGTTGAACATGCGGCAGAGGAGATGGCTTGAATTGATAAAAGATTATGATCTTCAGATCTAGTATCACCCCGGGAAAGCTAATACAGATGCTGATACCTTGAGCAGAAAATCGATGGGGAGTTTGGCTTGGTTGCTTACCAAACAGAAAGAGATCTTGCAAGATTTTGAAAAGTCCGGGATTGAAGTGGTATTGTGTGATCAAGGCGGATTGATAGCCGCCATTTCAGCCAATCCAGCAATCATTGATGAGATTAAACAGAGACAAAAAGAGGATGAATTCCTCAAGAAAGTGATTGATGAATTTGAGACAAGTCCGAAAGTAGAATTCAGCATTGAAAATGAAGCATTGAGGTTTCGAAACCGAATGTGTGTCCCAGATATTCCGGAACTAAAGAAAAGAGTTCTAGATGAAGCTCACAAGTCAGTATTTGCTATGCATCCGAGCAACAATAAAATGTATCGAAATTTGAAACAAAGCTATTGGTGGCCTAAAATAAAGAAAGAAATTGCAGAATGCGTGTCCAAGTGCCTTCAATGTCAACTAGTCAAAGCTGAACATCAGAAACCAGGCGGTCTACTTCAACCTCTCCCTATTCTTGAATGGAAGTGGGAGCATGTGACTATGGATTTTGTGGTTGGTCTACCTCGGACCCCTCGAGGTATGGATTCTATTTGGGTTATAGTAGATAGGTTGACTAAGTCTACACATTTTCTGCCTGTTAGAACTACATTTGATGCTTATAAATTGGCCACTATATATGTTGATGAAATTGTTCGCCTACATGGGGTTCCGGTATCCATTGTCTCGGATAGAGATCCAAAGTTTGTGTCTAGATTGTGGAAAAGTCTGCAAAAGGCTATGGGAACAGAATTGAGATTTAGTACTGCATTCCATCCACAAACAGATGGACAATCAGAACGGACCATATAGACTTTAGAAGACATGCTCTGAATGTGTGCTTTGGATTTTCAAGGGAGTTGGGAAGATTATTTACCATTAGCAGAGTTTGCATACAATAACAGCTTCCACTCCAGGATCGGTATGGCACCATATGAGGCTTTGTATGGTAAAAGGTGTAGATCACCAATTTGTTGGACAAAAGTCAGGGATAGGGCTCTTCTTGGGCCTGAAATTGTGCAAGACACTTCTGAGAAGATCAAAACTATTAAGCAAAGGCTCAAAACAACTCAGGACTGACAAAAGAATTATGTAGACGTTCGAAGAAGACCTCTCGCGTATGAGGTTGGAAACCATGTGTTTATCCGTGTGACTCCAATGAAGGGCCAAGTAAGGTTCAGTAAGAAAAGGAAATCGTCGCCTCGTTACATTGAGCCGTTCCAGATTCTGGAAAAACTTGGTCCAGTTGCTTATAGAGTTGCTTTGCCACCGGGATTCGAGCAAATCCAAAATGTGTTTCATATGTCGATGTTGAGGGGTTATCTTCGGGATCCGTTTCACGTAATTGATTATCACCAGATAGCACTTGATGAGAATATGGAATATGCAGAATGTCCGGAACGAATCATCGACCGGTAAGTGAAATAGTTGAGAAGCAAGTCCATTCCGATGGTGAAAGTAGAATGGAAAGAACACTATGGGACGGACGCTACACGGGAAAGAGAGGATGAAATATGACTATGCTATCCACATTTGTTTCCTGATGAAGGTAAAATAAGTTTGGAGGACCAAACTTCCTAAAGGGAGGAAGACTGTGATAACCCTGGTCCATATTATGCTAATTAACCTTAATTATGATTGTGATTATATGTTTGATATGATTTTAAGTGCCATTTATATGAATATATGTGGTTTTGAATTTTTATCTGTTCACTGTAGGAAAATCTGTTCGATTATCTGCTTTAGAATTTAAATTGAAGGCCTTAGAGGCGTCAGAAACCAAAATTGATTACACCATTGTGATCAACATAATTTTTAGAGCCTACGGTGAAATTTAATTAGAAATTGACTCAGATCAAAATAATTAGATTCAAAACAATTAAATTAAGCCCGATTGCTTAGCCTTAATCAATTTGATTAAGAGAGCCTATAAATAGGCCTCTATATACACTTAATTCCTCTCCTTTGAGTTCATTTTGCTGGGATTACACTCTAGAGAGAGAGTGTGTCCCTGTTAGAGAGAGAGAGGGAGCTCAAGTTGAAGAATTAATCAAGAAGCTTGAAGATCTTGAAGACCAATTCAAGAATTGACCATAATTTGGGTGATTAGAGCTCCTAGGTAAGCATTTAAGCACAAATTCGTGTGTATAAGTTTGTAATTTTGTGAATTCAAGATTAGATGGCAAGCAAGAGCATGAGTTGTGTTGATTATGATGAATTAGGAGCCTATATGCACATGCATGCATAGAATTGCCATGATTTTACACATTCAAGCATGGAGCATGTTGAACATGATGAATTGGGCACCAAATCTCACATGCATGCACAATTCTCATGAGTTTCATGATTATAAGCATCATTAGTGCTAGTTAAAAGGGAATTGGAGTCAAAAGTTTGCATGCATGCTTGATTGATGGAGATATAAGGCTTGTGTGAAGTTTGAATGCATGAATTTTGGCTATGCAAGAGAAATGTTGATTAATTTGAAAATTAGATCATGATTTTGAACAATTGGTCTTATATTGCTTACATCCTCATGATATATAATGCACTTCCACGTTTTTGAATCCAGAACATGAGTTTTGGGCCTTTGAATGTCGAGTTTGAACTTCAAAACCAGTTCTGGAAATTCCAGAATTTGGCATGTCCGCTCGAGCAGAGAAAGGGCCGCTCGAGCGTAGAATGTTAGTTCTGAGAACTTTTGCAGACATTGGTGTCCGCTCGAGCGGGAAGATTTATGCTCGAGCGTCAAGCCATGTAGTTTGACATTCAGTTCGAGCGTCCGAAGTCACGCTCGAGCGTATTAATGAGGTAACCAGGACTTTTGTAGACAAAAGGGGTCCGCTCGAGCCGGGAAACCTGTGCTCGAGCGGGGGGGGCCCTATTTTAGAAATTTTGTAAACATGTTTTGTGTTTCATTTTCCGTTTTCTTTTACTTCCAAGCACTCTTAGGTATGCATTGAACATTATAAATGTATCAAAAAGATAAGAATGAAGTCTAAGAGGGATATATGAATTAAGAACGGATTGAGTCATTTGTGACCCATTATGTTCATGAAATGTGCAGGGTCAAGCACAAGGGCAAACCAGCTGGTAGATCACTTTGAGTAATATTTTAGTAGAGATATTTTGAAGTATGTTATTTGTCCTATTGCTTATTCCTGTAAAAGTTTTGTAAGCTCGTCAATTTGAATGGTGGACGAATATTTGTTATGCCATATGATTGGGCCAAAGGCCGTTTGGCATGAATGATTGGGCCTAAGGTCGTTTGACATGAATGGTTGGGCCAAAGGCCGTTTGACATGAATGGTTGGGCCAAAGGCCGTTTGACATGAATGAATTGGGCCAAAGGCCGTTTGACATGAACGATTGGGCTAAAGGCCGTCGAATATGAATAGTTGGGCTAAAGGCCATTGGATGTGAATGAATGGGCCAAAGGCCGTTGGCTATGAGTAAATTGGGCCCGAGGCCGTTTGATATGTCTAGAACTTTTGTCGTTTGATTCATTAGCCAGAAACATGAATTGGGCCCAAGGCCGTTTGATATAACTGTTTCAAAGTTCATTCATGTATCTTCTTTTATTCACTGGGCTTTCGTTCATTCTCATTCATGTGTCTATAGGTGAGCCAAGAGATGTCCAAACCCAGCCTCAGTGAAGTATGCGAGAGATAGTCAAGTTTTGAGGAGTCAGCCCATACGTCTCACACATGAGACTTGTTTTCGCCCTTTTGCTCTTTTGTTACATTTTTGTATGTTGGCGAGAACTTTGGATCACCTTTGTATATAAGCTTTTGGTTTGGTTGACCATGATCTGAATGATCCTGTTGTGTAAAGCTCATATGTCAACTTCCTTTGTGTAAGTTATTATAGAATGCTTTTGGAATGATTTTGTTATGCCATGTAAGCACAGCTCTATGGACAAAGTTTTAAATTGCTTCCGTTTTGGCCTCTTTACTCTGTTGAAATCCGTTTTATTTGGTCTGAGGCCATAGGTAATCTCATGATTATTGGCCGGTTATGTCCTAACCCATAGGGACGGGTTCGGGCCATGACACTTTAAGTCGTCAAAGGAGTTATGCTGACCATAGAGGAGACCGTTATCCTTTAAGGTAGGAGATCACATCTTCTTGAAGATATCACCTAGATGGGGTTTGATGAGGTTTGGAAAGAGTGGAAAGTTATCTCCTAGATTTTTCGGGTCTTTTGAGATCCTAAAGTAGATCGGAGAGGTAACTTATCACTTGTCCTTACCACCACAGTTTTTCAAGGTTCATGACGTGTTTCATATCTATATGCTCCGGAAGTATGAGCTAGATCCATCACACATGTTGGATTGGACCAACTTAGAGGTAGATTAGGATGCCTCATATGAGGAGAAACCGATAAGAGTCATAGATACTCGACTCCAAGTCTTGCGAGGCAATACAATTCCCTTGGTTAAAGTATTGTAGCAACATCACAAAGTTAAGGAAGCAACTTGGGAACATGAGTTGGAAGTCTGTGAGAAATATCTGGACCTCTTTGTTGGTACTTGAGCATGTTCTAAGAGCTTTGTTGTGTTAATGTAATATAAACATTATGTATGTTTTGAAAATATGAATTGAATATTCAGTATTAAGAACTTGTTTAACATGTTGATGAGAATGAATGACCGGTGGATGGATCATGGTATTGGAATTGATTGATTATCATTGTTGTAATTGGTTTAAAAATGAGATTCGAAATGAGATTTGTTGAAATCGACAACAACATTTTGCCAAAGAAGTATAAAAGTGCAGTCGTTGAGTAACTTGTAGTGTCCAACTAGTTAAGAACCATTGTTAGGGTTCTGTCTTCGTCATCAGATCTTATCAAGGTTCTCCGATTTGAGAGAGAAAAGCTTGACGAATCGAGATCGGGATCGTGATTTCTCAGTCCTAGCTATTGCAATGTGCTCAAACGCGAATGCTCTCTATGATTCCAAAAAAAAGAAGATCATGATTTGTTGAATACTATTTGAGCTCTCTGTGATTCCTCCTGCAATTCTCCGAAACCTCGCCGACATACTCTAGGGTTAGGGTATGAAGAAGGAAAGAAAGAGTAAAGTTTGGGTACTAGTGTTTCGTAAATGTCATTTCCGTAGAAGTTTTGTAATATTCCATAGGGAAATGGATATGTTTAACTTTTAAGATTTGGATGCAATAAGTTAAATAGTTGTTAAGTGTATTAGAGATGTTGGTTTTGTTTTTTTGTTTTTGGAAACAAATACAATGCAATAGCTTTCATATCATTTTGGAAATTTCGCAGGCGTAGACAACTCTTTGTCGATTAGGAAAAAGTGTCCAAATATGACCTAATCTTAATTAATGGAATTATTCAATTGCTGCCCAAGTCTTTGAAATCTTCGAAGTTGTTTGACAATGCTCTCCAATGGAGTGTTTGAGGTATTGATGATTCTAAAAAATTGAATAGATAGAGAAACAAATTTAAACAAATAGAAAAAAATTGAATAGATAGGAAATTTTTTTGAATAGATAGGAAAAAATTTGAACAGATAGTCAACAAAAGTCAATAGAAAAAAAATCAACAAATAAATTAAGGGGTAAAATTAGAAACAAAATGTCTTTTAAAACCAACAAAACGATTTTTTACCAAACTATTTCACAAAGGGTGGACCTCTCACACCACAAAAAAATATCCACTGGATTTAATGTCTTAAGTACTCTCTAAATTGAATTTATCACAAATTCGCCCTATTTTATATTCTAATATAAACCAAAAAAGGAAAAAAAGCCAATTAAAAAAAAGTTAATGTTGATTTTTTATAGTTCAACTCTTACGACATTCTTTGTCAAAAAAACTAGTATTTAAAATTGCCATGTTTGCCCTCACTATTTTTTGTAGAACCCTCACTTCTTTAAACCTCCACCACCCAAATTGCTCTCCTCCTTCTTTTTCTTTAGACCACATCATAATATCCAAAGTACCCTTTCTTTGGACCCCCACTTTTGCCACAACCTTTTCTCTATACCCTTCCTTATCACCTCCATCTTGAGCCACCTTCACCACTGCCAGCCATCCCCAACCCTCCATCTACCAATCCTTTCAACCAACCTTTAGCCCCATTTCAAACCTCTGTTGTTGTCCAATAGTAGCCCTTCAACTCCAACAACCTTTTTTGAACTTTTTTTTTAATGTGTTTGAATCCGAACAAACTTTTTTTTTAATGTGTTCGGATAACCAAGTCCGAACAAACTTCATTTGTTCAATCGTGTTCTGTTGAACAATCTAAGTTTGTTCGGTTTTAGTTGATTGAACGAGACAAAATTAGTGAAATTAATCACATTTAACCTTAGTCACCCAAACAACCTTAGAATGTTCAGCTACCAAAGGGTGACCAATCTTAATTTGTTCAGCAAACCAGAGTCGAATAGAGTTTTGGATACATTTTTTTTTCCCAAATCATACAAAACACATCAAAATGATAACCAAACTTACCTTAAAAACCAAAATCTTGCATATAATTGATTTACAATTATCATATTATAAATTTGAACAAGGAACTTTATTATTTTTTTGTGTACGTGTGTGTTAGTTTTTATTTTTATAGTGGTAGCTTTTTAAAGAAAGAAGAACAAAATGGAAGAAGGGTTTATCGATGGAAGAGGGTGCTAGAGAGGGGGCAAAAATAATGGAGAGAGTTTGGGGAGGGTGGTCATAGTTGGTGGTGGTGGTGGTAGGAGGGGTAGGGTAGGGTTAGGGTTAGGGATCGGGAGGTTAGAAATAACAATAAAATTAATATTTTATGTTAAGGTAAATTTATAATAAAAATAAATTAAAGCAAGCAATGGCCTTAGATAAAATGTGGAGGTTATATTAACAAGAATATTGCTATTCAGATCCAAAAATTAGATCCACTTTCTAAACCTAATAATGTGGCACTCTATTAAATATCTAAGTCAATTCTCTCTCTCTTATTTATTCTTAATTATGTACCAATCATATTGTTGACACATCACTGATTCTAGAAAGCGGGCTTGTATATTATTTTCCTATTAACAATTCCCTAAATAAAGTAGACATGCATCACTAAGTGGCCACGTGACATAGCTTTATAGGCTTTTGATGGTCAGCTCATTTTAGGATATCAATGTAATGAAGAAAAAAAAAAGGTTTAATTTAGGGCATTTCTAAATGCCCCTTCATTTCTTCTTAGAACCTCTCACTTCTTTAAACCCCCACCATCAAGATTGCTCACTTCCGTATTTTTCTTTGGACCTCTTCCATAATCCCAAATATACCCTTTAAACTCTCATCCCAACATTTTTCAACCGATAATCTCCCCCACTTCTGGCAACCTCTTTCCCTCACCAACTACCCTTCCACAGTCCTTCTCCTCCACTAGAAACCCTCATTCAACCCCCTCTCCCTCACAAGCGGCTTTTCTTTTCGGACGGTCCACCTCCCTAGCTCCATCTTTCTTCTCATTTTCTATCGGCAATCCTCCACCTCGTTTCTTTTACCCAAATCTCTCATTCTACTAATCTCAATCATTTGCCATCATTGCCACCCATATTACTACCCTAGAGCCCTCTCCCACATGCTCGTGTTCAATTTTTCTTCATTTAAAATCGTTTCACTTCATTCGAAAAACCAGTATTGAACAAACAGTGGAAGTTTGGATGTAAACCATCGTACAAACGATGATAATTTGGTTGTAGACCACCAAAAAAATGGTGGTGGTTCGGCCCTAAACTACTAAACGAAATCTAGGGAGATCGCAACCAGCACTACAGTCGTGATAATCGTGCAATGATGGTAGATTTTCTACCATCAATAATCTTTTGTGATCACAATTGTGATCTGGTGAGAGATAGATAGATAAAGATAGAGAAAGTGAAAGAGAGTCGAAAAGTGGTGTGGGTGGTGGCGTTGCTGGTTGATAGTAAGTATGGGTGGAGGTATTAATGGCTAGAGGTGATGTTGGTGATGGTAGTGGAGGTTGCCGGCCGATAGAGGAAGCGACAGCCGATGTTATGATAATGGGGATGGTTGGTGGGATTATGGTTAGGGCTTGAAAAATTAGGGTTAAAAAGTTAGAGATGGGAATAGAAATAGAATTTTATATTTGGGCAAAATTAGAATTAAAAAAAAATAAAAGATATGGGGGATTCTAAGAAAAAAAATATGGGTAAATAGCAGTACTCTTAATTTAAGGGTGGTTTGGGAAGTGGCTTTTTTTAATACTTTTAAATTTTTTGATTGAAATATAAGTTGAAATAAAATTAATGTTTTTAAAAATGACTTTTTAATTCTTCTAAATATATATATATAGTAGAGAGAAGAGAAAGAATCTTTGATTTTTGGGTAAATTACACTGACCTCCCCTAAGGTTTACCTTGATTACAAGAACCTCCCTGTAGTTCAAAAAAAACACTAACCTCCCATACTTTTGAAAATAATATACAGATTCCCCATTCTATTACCCATCCATCCAAAATTAAGTAGGTTCTGCTGATGCCATCCATAATTATTTTACAAATTCCAATACTACCCTTTGGCCATTGTAGGGTTTATGTTGACCATCAACAAAGAACAAACAGATTCAACATATCAAAGAACAAACAGATCAAAAACCAAGATCTCATATAAATACCAAACACAAACACAACAAATATATATATATATATAGAGAGATTTAAAGAGAGATGGAGATTAAGGAGGAGGCAAATTTACAAAATTCTTCATTTGAGTTTTACTCATTGTTACATTTAAGTACTTGCCCCCTCTGTTTGCAGACAAAATCTGAATCTGGGTTTGCTCATTGCAGCATTTTCAAATCAGACCCTCTCTGTTTTTCTCTTATTTTAGGGTTTTTATAATTTGGGCCACTCTGTTCTTCTAAGTTCTTCACACATCTCCCTTTACATTGTTTCCAACAAAAATTTACAAAATTCTTCATCTAGGTATTACTCATTGCTACATTTAGGAATTTTCTCTGTTTTCAAAAAAAAATCCCAAAGGGGGTTTTCGTCGTTGCAGCATTTTCAAATCTGGCCCTCTCTGTCTCATTTTAGGGTTTCTATAATCCCACTCACTCTATTCTTCTAAGTTCTTCACACATCTACTATTACATTGTTCCCAACAAAAATTTACAAAATTCTTCATCTGGGTTTTGCTCACTGTACCTTTTTCTAATCTAGGCTCACTCTATATTTTTCTAAACAAGAGACTCAATGTATCAATATTCAGCAGACAAATGCTATCGACCACCACCACCAACACTAACAATGGCGGCTCCAAAGACTAGTTCTCATGCCTCATTGGAAACCTAATCGATGATTGCTAGCAGTGCGACCCAAACTGGGCCAACAACCGCCAACGACTCGCCGATTGTGCCATTAGGTTAGGCCAAGCAGCCCTTGGTGGCAAAGGTGTCCAAATCTGTGTCGTCACCGACTCCTCCGATCACGACCCTGCAAATCCAACTTTGGCTTTCGATGACTACTCCGGCTCAGTTCCTCCATCGAGCCAGTACCTCAATGATTCAAACCCATATGAGGTTAAAAAGTGCCAACTCGTATCCAATCTCCCCCCTCATGCCTCCTCTTTGCCATAAAAAAGTCTTCTATCAGAGGCTTCTAGGTAAGAGAAAACACAAATAGTTAGAGAGAGAAAGTGTGACTGAGAGAGATAGAGAGAGACAGAAAGGCAGAGATCGAAGCCCTGACTTCCTTCAAGCCTAGCCCTAAAACCCTAGCTGAGATCGAAGCCCTGACTTCCTTTAAGCTCAATCTCCATGACCCTCTCGGCTCCCTCAACGGCTGGGACTCTTCCACGCCCTTAGCTCCTTACGACTGGCGTGGTGTCGCTTATTACAACAACCGAGTCAGTGAACTCCACATCCATCGCCTCTAACTTGCCGGACTACTCTCAATCCAAATTGCTAACCTGCACAAGCAGAGAGAGAGATAGAGAGAGACAGAGAGGCAGAGAGAGAAATAGCAACGATCGCAGGAAAGAGAAAGAGAGATAGACAGACAGATAGATAGACAGAAAGACAAAGAGACAGAAAGAGACAGAGCACACAGAGAATGAGAGGGAAGAGAGATGGAATGGGTACAGTGATATATATATATATATAAGATATGTATGTGTTTATATATCTTCTCTATATATATAAAGGAATGAATGAGAAGGGTATTATAGTCAATTCCACTGTCAAGTTAACGTCATTAAGGCTCTTTTAACGGGAAAAAAGAATCTGTATATTATTTTCAAAAGTAGGGAAGGCCAGTATTTATTTTTAAACTACATGGAAGGTCCCTATAATTAAGGTAAACCTCAAGGGAGTTCAATTTAATTTACCCTTGTTTTTTTTTAATAAATTTTTTTGACTTTTTAATTTTTAACTTTATAAGAGGTTTTTTAAAATCTTTTAACTAAAATCTCATATTTTCAAATGAGTCTCAAACAATTTATTCTAGGTCATGTTTATTAAATGGAAAAGGCTACTCACTCACTACCCACCCATGGCTAGAGTCAAAAGGGAGAAGCTTCTCCCCAGTCGAGAAAATCAATTAAAGAATGATGTTGGGTTTTTGTGGGTCAATTATTTCGCATCGATAATCCGAACAGTCAACCAATGACCACCACTGATTGTGGTCTATCGGCAACCACCGACCACCAATTCCGTACTTCACCCTCACCGATGGCGAAGAAGATAAATTTTCAGTGATATTCTTAACATAGATCTACTCAGATCTAGTCAACATCACAGGACAAGACTCATCGAAATGTTCAAATATAGAGCAAATTTGAGTAGATCTACATCAAATCTGGCCATATCTAAATAAAAAATAATTACTAGAGTACAATCTTGTCTCTATGTCTATTTCTCTTTTTTGATCTCTCGATTTTTTTTCTCTGCTACACACTTCTCTTTTTCTGTTTTAATGGAGAAAATTTTCAAGTCCTCAACAAATATTTTTTGAGTTTTAGTTATAGGAGGTGAAAATTGTAAAATTTTTCAGTTTTGAAGATACATTTTTGCTTTTCTTTATGACTGTAGCCCTTTTTTCCTCTCTTTATTAAAATAACAAAAAAAAAAGTTATTAGCAATTATTGACAAACTTAAAAGTTACAAACCCTTAGAAACTACTGATCTAAGATCTCTACCATCGTTGCGACGTAAAATTGTGTTTTAATAAATTACAAATGAGTAAACTAATAATTTTTGCAATTTTGAAACTACAAACAGATAATTTTTGTAATATTGAATCTGCAAATTTATGTAGTTTGATGAGCAATAAATTCAAATTTTAAATTTTTATAATTTTGTGAATTAAAAATGATGTGCTCTGTATGATAAAGAGTTTTTCTTTGTGTTTTGTGGTATTAGAGAGGATATAGTTAAATTTTACTATATTTTCCCTTTAATTTTTCACTTTCTTCTTCTTCTTTTTTTCTCTGGTGATGTTTTAGACATTTTGGTGAGTCTCCAAAAATATTCGTGACATCCAACAACGTTTTGGACATTCTGGCGACTTCCGGTGATGTTCAGAACACTCCTGCAAATTTCTAGCGATACTCCAGCTACTTTCCGACACTATTGAACATTCTGACGAGTCTTCGGTGATTGTCAAGCAGAAGTCCAACGATGGTAGGATGTTGCAATATTTTTAAATTAAAAATATATATGTATAATTTTTTGGGCAAATTACACTAACAGTCCCTATAGTTTGGAGCTCGTGTCACTTTAGTCCCTAACTTTTCAATTGTAACACATTTGACCTTGAATTTTGAATCTTGTTCCAAATAAGGACAATTGAAGATACCATTGCTCAATTTCAAGGGCAAAGTTGTCAATTTGATAAAATATAAACTAATTTGACAAAAATAAATGTCAAAAGAAAATTTTTGAATTTTTAAAAATAATTTCTACACACCAAAGATAAAATTATGTAAAATTGATAAATCTTTTAGACATTTATTTATTTTACCAAATTAATTTTTATTATGTGTTTGAATGATGATCATGTAATGGTTGGCTATTAGGCTTTTAATGTGTAATCGATATATTTAATATATGAAATGTTTTTAGTTTTGGATTTTTTGATTTAATAGATTGGTTTAATAATGATATCAAAGTTGTCGCTATATTTAACTTTTGAAAAAATAGAAACTAATTTAATGAAAATAAAAACAACCACCTATTAGATGATCATCATTCAAACACATAATAAAAATTAATTTGGTAAAAAAAACAAGAAAAAGAAAACAAATGTCTAAAAAATTTATCAATTTTACATAATTTTATTTTTAGTGGCTAGAAATAATTTTTAAAAATTTAAAAATATTTTTTTGACATTTATTTTTGTCAAATTAGTTTATATTTGCCCTTGAAATTGAGAAATAGTATCTTCAATTGTCCTTATTTGGAACAAGATTTACAATTCAGGGTCAAATGTGTCACAATTAAAATGTTAGGGACCAAAGTGAAAAAAAAGCCCAAACTATAGGGACCGCTAGTGTAATTCGCCCAATTTTTTTAGTAACAATAAGAAATGTGTAAGACTAATTGGTACAAGTATCTTATTTGAGAACTAGATGGGTTCTGAATTTTATATATGGGACCTATGGTCAATGTCCCAAAATAAACTGTTAACATGTTTTGATATTTTTTTTTTTTAAATTAAGAATTGATCATGGGCCTACGAATGTCCGATTAACTTAATTTTTGTGTGGGCTATATACTCAAGAATCATATAATATGAATGGTTTAGATCATGAAAATAGGCCCAAAATAAACTCCCACGAGCCCTTACAGCAGCAATCTCACTGTAGACACCCCATTTTGACCGGCCATAAGACTTGGGTGCTTTTTTTTTGTTACCCAATGATGAAAATCAGAATGTGTTTCTTGCACAATCCTTAATAAATAAATAAAAATATGGAATTTAAGCTTTATTATCTACCCTAAGCCTATTTTGGCCAAGTGTTTAGGTCACATCGAGCATCGGAGTGAAGCTGGACTAAACTGGAGCAAAACGGCCGAAATCCTCTCTGGCCGGTCAACCGCCCCATAGCCAATTTGCACCAGTTTTTGTTTTGGTTTGGTGGGCACTTCTCAACCCAAACCTATTTTTTGACCCATTCATGCATTGAATGCATGTGTATACTCATCCTCCATTGCCTAGTGCTTGATCCATTGCAGCTAATGCTACACTTTTGTTTTCTATTAGCTCCATTAGTGCTCCATTTGCACTCCATTTGCACTCCATTTGCTCCATAATCTTCCCTAATGCTCCATTAATCTTCCACTTTGTCTTCCACCATTTGTCCACTTACATGGCCTATATGAATACATCAGATTGTTGGGAGGAAGAAGAGAATAGATTAAAGAGAGAAGGCTAGAGATATACAAGAAGAGGGTTTAAGCTTTGAATTCAAGAGTTAGTCAAAATTAAGTGTTAGTTGTGAATTTCATTTTCTCAAGCTATACACCATACCCCATATCTCATCTTCCCTTGCAAACACCACTCAATAACCAAGTCCTAAAGCCTTGATCAAAGAGAGAGTAGTCTTGCTAAGTTAAAAAATATTAAAGAGTGATCATATACTTGCTCCAAAACCATTGTTCTAGCTCAAATTCCAAGCTCTTGAATTAAGGATTAAGAGCATAATTCACAAATTTGAGGATGATCAAGAGGAATCTTGGAAATCAAGAAGTTCACTCTTTCTTTGGAAGGTGAATTTTCAATTCTTTCATTTCTATCTCATCTTTGTTTTCTTACTTTTGTTTCAGATTGTTTTGTTGTAAAGTGATTAGGTTTCAATTCCTTCATTTTCTAGCACTTTCTATCTTATACTTGTTTTCTTACTTTAGTTTCATATTAGTTTTGTTGTAATCTAATTGAAAGTGGTTAGTTGAGTCACCTACATATTCCTTGTTTGTTCATTTTCTCGGTTTTGCAACGAGATAGGTTTTGCTAGGCCTAGTTGGCCGGCCGACCGACCGGCCGGTTAGCTTCTTTTAGACAAAACAGAATAGCTTTCTAGTGTTGAGCATACTAATTTCCACCAATCCTCAAGACACACGAAGCTTCTATTTTATTTTTGTTTTTTTATTTGAGTGTTTTGTGAGATTTTTATTTTGTTGTAATATTTTCCTCCTCCCTCTCTAATTTGGTTTGTAATTATTCTTTCAAGTGTTCTAATAATTTCCCACCCTGCTTCTTCTTATCTTGTTCTTTTACTTGCTTTCACTATTTGTACATAAGCATCATATTTTGTTTTCCATCATATCTATGCTTTGCATACATGTTTCATTCATCTTGATTCGGCTAAGTTTTCATTTGTGGATTTAATCAATTCCTATGTGATTATATGCGCTACCTCGTGTTCTTGAGATAATTCACATGTCATATATTAGAAGCTGAATTTTAGTTACATCTCATGAGTGAATTACATTAGGATTTTTTATAAAAGATTATGCATATTTCGCTAACTTTGTTTTGTAGCTATTCACGGGACATCGCTAAACATGTAAGTTTTTATGCTTTAGCATCCCGCTTGTGTATGTTTTTCTTACTATGTTTAGCATTCTAAAGTGAGGCTACTTGCTTACTTGATATAACTATATGAATACCGGTGGATGGAGATTGTGTTGCTTAATTTGGAATGATGTTGATTTTCATTTTTGTAAACTTAATTTCTTTGAGTTATGCATCTTCAAAACTCTTTCAAAACACATGAAATCAAGTTGTTCCAAAATGAATGACATAGTCTATACTTGTATGCTTCACATAGTAACTTTTAGGATTTATTTAATAACCAGAATATGGACATATAAAGTTAATAAAACTTATATCATGGTTTAGTAAAGGCCGATCTTTGATCAGGTGACGGGGGTGCTCAATTAATGACTTTTCCCTCTCATAACTAAGGTTCCGAGCCAAGTATCTTTAATTACGATGAACAGTGGCCTTGGCACGAGTCACGGGTTTCCTAATTTTTTCAAAGATATTGGGTGGCAACACTAAGATCTAGTGATATAGTCTATTCTTAGCAAAGATTTTGTATTAAAATGGATTTTTCATAAAAATTATCAAATCTAGACTCTCATTTATGTTTCACATTACACTTGTAAGACTAGATCAAAAAGTCGAGAGTCCGAATTGTTTAATGCACACAAGTACCCTGGACATGTTACACCCACTCCCATTTTTCTTCTAGCCTTAATCAGGATATATAGTTAATTAGTTGATCAAGTCTGGTTTTTTTTTTTTTTTTGATAAATATATTGTGGAAATTACTTGCCCTGGATTTCAAAGCTTAATTACAAAATTATGAAAAATTTAAGATTTTACATACTAATATTTATAATGAATACCACCAATCTGAAAATATTTTTATGAGTACACACTAATATGATATTTCTCCAAATATATTCCCTCTTTTGATTAGTTTTTTGTCAGATTGTTGTTGCAGTTGTGGTAGCCAAATATCTTGGAGCAATACTTGTGCTCCCTGACATCAAGGGAACCAATCCAGCAAAGACGAGGTCTGTCCTCTCTACTCAACACAACATATACAATGCATACATACATACAACCTAAAATATAAATTATAATAGGACAAACTTCAATTTACTTACTTGTAATTTGGGTAACATACAATTTATTCCAAACATTTAAAAATTTTCACATAACCCTCTTGGCCCTTGCATCCATTCAAATTTGAAAAATATGTCATTCTTCTTCATTCTCTCTACTATTTGTTTCCCTCATCTCTCCCCCTTCCCAATCCTCCATTACCACCCCAAAACCATGGCCACCACCAATATTACCTCACACCCAAATGTTAAGGCAAAAGGTTTAAAAAGTTTACAACAGAGGACTGGGAGTTCCTCTAACATCAATGGGTGCTTCTTCACAAGTATCCACCAGATGGAGAGATAAGCCCTTTTGAATAAGGACTTTGAAGATGATGAAACGCTTCTCAAATCCAACCAAACATGAAGTAAATGGTCCTCTGAAGCATCTCTCTAAAATTTAGAGAGAGAAACTCCCATCCCACTTTGATTACTAAGTTTTTCTAGATCATTTGCCCTTGCAAGAAGTATAATACAATTGTTGAAGACAATCAAGAAGAATATAGTAAGAGAATATAAGACAATTAGAAGCAAAAAAAAAAAAAGGATTTCTTAAGTGAATTTTAAGCTGGAAGCAATTAGAAGGAGAAGATGAGAAAGGATGCAAATAGTATGTAGCAAATAGAAACTAAAATAAGGTTTTTGTTCAATTATCTTATTTGTAAATCATCCGAGTGCTGTGCTACCTCAGTGCGGCCATGGACGACACGTATAACAATCTCGGTTTTCCCCTTCTTTGTTTATTGTAACCCGGACTCGGTTCCGTGAATGATTGTTGTTGTCTTTATCGCATTTCCATCCTTTACTCTTTGTATTTGAGTTTTAGGTTGAGTTGGGCAGATTTGAAACAGGTTGGTTGTATTTAGAAATCAAAAGTTGATGCCCAGATTTTGGCCTTCACGCTCGAGCAGGGCTTTTGACGCTCGAGCGGGCCCTTTGCTTTTGCTCCTCCGGTCGAGCGGGCATTCCGACGCTGGAGCGGGATTATTCAACCCTCAGTACTTTTCTCTGCAAGTCATCGGACGCTCAAGCGTCCACTTTCACGCTCAAGCGGGGACCTTCTTCTCCAGAACTTCTAGAAGTATGCATTCGACGCTAGAGCAGCGCTTTTCACGCTCGAGCGTGAGTCTGTGTCTGACGCTTGAGCGGGGCGTTCCACGCTCGAGTGGACTGTGTATTATTTCAGTCCAAGATGAAGATATTTTGGACCACTTTTTCGGTTCTCTCTCTCTCTCTAACTTTCAAAAACCCTACTTTGAGAGTTCCTCTCTCTAGAACTCTCTCTCTCTACATTTTGATCTTGGTTTAGTGAGACCCAACCCTTATGCCTTTATTAAAGTGGTAGAGCTTTGCAAGACCTCCATTTTGATCCGAAAATCTTGGGGTTTGGAGCACTTTCGAATTGGTTCATCATCTCCTTTGGGTTTCAAAATTTGAGGTAGGTATTACTACTCATATTTATGATCTTTGACATAGACATTTAGTCATTTTGATTTAATGTTGAAGTTGGGAAGTTTGGGTGTTAGGGTTTCAAGATGTAAAAAGAGGGGTTTTGTTCTTTTGACCAATGCATGTGTATTTAGGGTCTTAAAATAAGGTTATTGATGTTTATTGATGATATATGAGCCTTTGGGTCAATGTTGAGAAAAGGGGGAGAAAAGCCCTAATTTATTGTGATGAATTAATTTGTATAATTAATTTGGGAAAGTTATGAAAATATGAAATTGAGTTGGAAATAATGAAATTGGTTAATTATGAAGTTTAATAGTGGAGTTGGATTGATTGATCACTCACCTTTGAAATTGTAGATAATTTATCTGTTGATAATTCATTATCTGTTTAGAAATAATTGTTTTGGTCTATCGGTGGAGGATAGTCTTGATTGTTGTAGACATTGCATGATGATTAGGTGAATTAAAACTAATCAATTGAATATGTCATTGAATATGACGGATAGGATAACACATTGAATATGTGCTTGGCTTATCATTGTATATGATGAGTGTTTAAATACATTGTATATGTATATTGTTTGGGAGGAGATAAGGGATGCACTCCACAGTTTGGAAAGAGATAAGGGATGTACTCCACGGTTTGGGAGGAGATAGGGAATGTACTCCTAAACCAGATTTGGGAGGAGATAGGAGATGGACTCCAGTGATAACTAAGTTGGCCGGAGTGTCTAAGGTGAAAGTCCCGAAATCCTAACTGTGTTTGTATAACGTAGATAAATTGAAGTATTGAAATGATGATAATATGAGTTGTAGTCTCATTCGAACTTGAAGTGTTAAAGTGTTAATTATGTGAGTTGTAGTCTCATGTTAATTGATCATAACCGAAGTAGTGTTGATATGAGCTGTAGTCTCATTTGACCTGTCTGGATGAATAGGGAACCATATCTATGAATTGGTTTGGATAATGAAATGGAAGGAGATGTATGTTTGTTTATATGAGTTAAACATTTATCAAATGTTAATGTTTTAGTTATTGCTCATATTATGTTTAGTATATCTCTACTAGGCGTTGGCTCACCCTTTATGGGACATCATTTTCTAGTTCAGGAGTTATGCCACCTCCAAGGACGTAGCTTGGAAGATTTTGGGAGTCGAAGACTCTTTTGATTATTTTGTTATTTTGGTATTACATGTAAATCAAAGCCAATGGCTTATTTTGTATAAAGAGTTAGAACTCTTCTTTTGTTGCAACCAAATGTTGGCTTGGAAAGTTGTAAGCCCGTAGGGCATTTACTTTTGTTGTCAACATGTAATACTTTTTGTACTAAATACTCTGATGAATGGAATTATGCTTTATTCTCGTGTCTATGAATATCCTGAATTGTTGGGTTTATATGTATTATTTTTTAGGGCGTTACAACACGTGGGTCGGTGGTTTCATGTATATACAATATAGAGGGAGAAAGAGCTTTTTGGCCCAAAATCAGTCTTACCTCTCACTGCCCCCTTCCCAACCTCATCTCTTCACAATTATAACCTCAACCACATCAACCATATAACATCGTTGCTCCCCACCATCACCATACAACATGTTACAGGGTCAATTTTTGTTTCAAATTTCCAACCTGTAATGGCACTAAGTTGGGCACTTAGTCTTAGCTAATTATGAATACACACACAATGTTATAACAAGTAAGAGAGTAGGCAGCAAGAGATTACAACAAAATTCCCAACCTTTATTAATTGCACCAACAATACAAAGGAGGCCTATTGTAACTCTTACAAAACACTTAGTAATTTTCGAGTTCCATGGCTATGCCTTAAATAGGCTTACAATCAGTTACAAACTTACAACCAGCATTACAAGGAAAGCATGCCAAATGGCATGGCAGTTGACACCCCCAACCGCCTAGGGACTTAGGAACATTTCTAGGACTAACTGCTAATAACTGCTGCTATCTTCCAGCCTTGGTTCCTGATTTCCAGCCTTGCCTTGTCTCTGCCCAACATGGGTAACTGCTGCCAACAAACAAGCATAACTACTGTTAACTGCTATGTTGTTTGCCTCATCAAGTCAGCCACGAATTTGGTTGTTTTGGCCTCCAGACCAAGTTTTGCCTACTGATAGCTTTGAACCCCCAAGTATGTTGTAGCCCACATTTGGGTCATGTTAATGCCTTGCATTTGTACAACTGCTGCCCATACTTTGGCCAAGGATTATGTGCTGCTGCCTCAGCACTTAGCCAACTTTTCACCTTGCTGTCTTGGCATGCCACCATCATGCCATGGTCTTGGTTGGACATTGGCACAAAGTGTTGCCAATGCCAGACTTGCAGCCTTCAAGTAGAAGGTGCTAACAAACCACTCCCACTAGAAGAAGCCAGCATCCTCATTGGTAGGGTCTTCAAGTACTCTTGGACTTGTTTTTCAAATTGCCACAATGTTACATCCTTTTCCCAACTTGCATCAGATTCTGAAGAACCCTTCCACTTTACTAAGTAATGGGTCCTTTGATTCTTTTTGCTTTGACCCTCGGTCTTGTGATCAAGAATCTGTTCCACCTCCTTGTCAAACTGTTTTCTGATCACTGGGGGTGCTCTCCGTTCTTGTTTCCTTGTTAAATTTGTTTGATCCTCATGAAAAGGTTTCAAAAAGCTAACATGGAAAGTTTGGTGGATTTTCAACTGATCAGGCAACACTAGCTTATATGCAACATTGCCCACACATTTTAAGACTTCAAAGGGGCCATCATATTTCAGAATTAAGCCTCAATGCACTGTCTTATTACTTATCTTTTTCCAGATTTGTGGAGTAAGCTTCAGTAGCACTTTGTCACCCACTTTGAACTCTAAGGGTCTTTGCCCTTTGTTAGCATCCTCCTTCATTCGTTTGCTTGCTTTGGCTAAACTGTCTTGTGCTTCTTCTAGCAATTCTTGTTTGGTCCTTGCAAAGCAGTATGCTGCTGGACATCTACCACCAAAGCCTGTTTTAGCCACTTCGTGAGGAGTTAGGGGTTGCTGCCCTGTGGCCGATTCAAACGAACTCATCCTGGTTGCAAATGATCTATGCAGATTATAGCAAAACTGTGCGTTGTCCAACAATTCGACCCAGTGCTTTTGACTTGCAGTCACATAATGTCGAAGATACTCCTCCGACAATCCATTCATCCTCTCGGTCTAGCCATCTGTCTGAGGGTGATTTGTTATGGCGAACTTTAATTCGGAACCCAGCAAATTAAATAGCACAGTCTAAAACCTTCTCGTAAACCGGGTATCCCTGTCGCTAATTATGTCCTCAGGCAAACCAAAGTATTTTACAACATACTTATAAAATAAATCAACAACAATATCAGTGGGACAAGCATGAGGAGCAGAGATGAAAACAACATACTTAGAGAAACGGTCAACAATTACCATAATGGAGTGCATCCCGTTGATTTTGGGAAATCTGGAGATGAAGTCCATATGGAAACCCAAGGCTTCTTAGAGACAAGCAATGGCTGTAATAACCCAGCTACCTTCTTTCTTTTGGTCTTGTCCAATTGGCACACCATGCAAGTTTTGACATAAGCCTCTACGTCTTCTTCCATTTTTGGCCAAACATATGAACGCGACAAAAGTGCCATCATGCATTGTTGTCCCGGATGACCAGCCCACTGTGGGTCATGCGTTTCTCTAAGAAGTTCCATTCGCAGTCCCCCAACACTAGAGACATGGAGAAGACCATCTTCAAGCCAATACCGACGAGCAATTCCATCATTTACTTGTTGTACCAACCGTTGATATTCTAAGTCAATTGCAGCACTATCCCTAATCTTTTTCGGTAACTATGATTCAATGTTGGAGATAGCAACCACATATTCAATTATCTCTTTCCGGCTTAAGGCATAAGCAACTAGGTTATGTCGTCCAGGCTTGTGTCGCCACTCAAAGTCATATTCTTCAAGGAATTCCTGCCAACGGGCGCCTTGGAGACAACTTTTTCTGAGTTTTGAAGAATGTATTAGCCACATTATCAGTAAAAATCAAAAACTTTGATCCCAACAGATAGACCCTCCAAGTGAGAAGGCAATGCACTACTGTCGTCATCTCCTTCTCATGGGCTGAATAATTCTTCTCAGCAACATTCAATTTTCTGCTTTCAAAGGCCACAGGGTGTCCTTCCTGCACCAATACTCCTCCAAGTGCTTTGTCTGAGGCATCTGTGTGTACTTCAAAAGGCAACTCGAAACTCGGCAGTCGCAAGACCGGTTCACTTGCCATTGCACTTTTCAATTTGTCAAAGGCCTTTTGACAATTAATGGACCAATGCCATTTGTGATCTTTCTTTAGCAAGTCAGTGAGGGGAGCAGCCTTCTTTGAATATCCCTCAATGAATTTTCGATAATAGTTTGCCAAGCCTAAGAAGGATCGCAACTCCGAAACATTGGTGGGTGGAGACCATTCCATAATAGCCTGCACCTTCTTTCCATCCATTTCGACATGGCCTTGGCAAATAATATGCCCAAGAAACTTAATTTCTTTTTGAGCAAATTTGCACTTCTCCTTCTTTACATAGAGTTTATTTTCCCGCAATCGGGAGAATACCTTTCTAAGATGGGTCAAATGGTCTTGTAGTGTTTCACTATAAATTACAATGTCATCTAAGTAAACAGCTACAAACCGATCAACATAATCGTTAAAAACATCATTCATTAAATTACAGAATGTCGTAGGAGCATTAGTAAGGCCAAAAGACGTAACTAAAAATTCAAAAGAACCATATCTAGTTACACAAGTGGTCTTTGCCTCATCTCCTTCCGCAAGCCGAACTTGCCAATACCCCGAGCGAAGGTCCAACTTTGGGAAGAAAGTGGCCTCACTAAGACGGTCGAACAGATCAGCCACCAAAGAGATAGGATACTTATTTCTGATAGTCACCTTATTTAGGGCCCGATAATCCACGCACATCCGCAATGATCCGTCTTGTTTCTTTTGGAACAACACTGGGGCACTGTATGGGGCTTTGGAGGGCTAGACTAAACCGGCTTCCAATAACTCCGACAATTGCTTCCTCAATTCAGCAAGTTCCAACGAAGACATTCGGTAGGGTGCCTTGGCAGGAGGCTTCGCTCCAAGCACCAATTCATTTTTATGATCAGTGGCATGTCAAGGAGGGAGAGATTTAGGCAACTCTAGAGACATCACATCAATGAACTCCGGCAAGACATCAGCCACTGCATCTGGTACTTCCATAGTAAGGTCAGGCTTTATTTCAATCAACGCTGCAAGGAATGTTTCCTCACCTTTCCTTAATCCGTTCAGCACTTGCACGGCCGACAGCATCTCATCCTTCTTCTTTGCCCCATTTTTCTTGTCTGGTCGAGTAGAGCCCGACACAAAACAAGGTTGATTTTCATCCGAAATCAACATCCCACCCAAATATGGCATTAATGCCACTTTTGCAACCACAAAGAAGTCATTCTCAAGGATAACATCGAAGTCATCTAATGGGACTGCCATAAAATTTAGTTGTCCAGTCTATTCACCCACTGTTACCTTCACGTTCCGAGCCATCCCATGCACCGGTTGGGCTGCAGAATTCATTGTCTTGATTCTGCTTGGATTCTGGACAATCTTCAATTTTAGGGACTGCACTACCTTTTCAGATACAAAGTTATGGGTGGCTCTAGTGTCCACCATTGCAAACACTTCGATATTGTCCATTACCACCTTTATGTACATTAAACCGGATAAGGGGGTCTTTTCTGCACGAATTACGTTCAACAATTGCAAAGGGTTGACTCGAGTAGGGCTATCTGAGGCAGATCCTACCTTATCATCTTCAGCGACCATAGCGTTAAGTTTCTCACGCTTGGGACAATCCTTCGCTCAATGGGGTCCATCAAAGATGAAGCACCCTTTGTTAGATTTCTCACCATTGTTCTGGGAAGTTTCCCTTTTCTGCTTGTATTTGGAACCGTTTTTTCCCTTCTTGAAACCAGACTTTTTCTTTGTCGTCTTCTCCTTCCCTTTATCCTTGGTTTTGCTGGTTTCAGACGTGGGTTATTTGCTTAACTTGTAGTCAAGCAACCCATCTGCTGCAGCCATGGCAAAGGGCAAGTCCTTGACACCGAGTCTCCGAAGTTCCAACTAGGCCCAATTCTGCAACCCAGACATAAATTTGAAGAGTTTATCTTCCTCTGACATGTTCTTGATGTCAAGCATCAAAGAACTGAACTCTTTCACATAGTCCCTCACCGATCCGAAATGCTTCAACCGTTTCAAGGCATCTCTTGCAATCCAAGATGTGTTGCAAGGAAGGAATTGTTTCTTCATTTCCTTCTTAAGAGTCTCCCATGTTGAGATCTTTGGCTGAGCATCATCCCCAACATGTGTACGCCACCAAAGTTTAGCATCACCAATAAGGTACATGCTTGTGATTGTAACCTTCTCTCCTTCTGGCACATGAGCAACCTTGAAGTACTGCTCCATGTCCCACAGAAAATTCTCAAGTTCCTTGGCACTCCGATTTCCACCAAAAGCTTTAGGGTCTGGAACTTTGATTTTCGAAGGAGTCTTTTCCAAATTCGTATGCCCACAGACAGCCTTCTTTAGAAGGGTTAGTTCATCCACAACTTCTTGAAACTTGTCCTTCCAAGAATCCGAAATGGCAAGCACATCCGTCAACATGTCTTTGAACCAATCTGCTGTCGACGTCTCAAGGGCAAGAAACCTTGAGGCCACAGCATCCAATCGATCCATCAGCGAGCGGTTCTCATCAGCAGGTTCACCCATGAGATTTTCTAACCGCGTTACTCTTTCTTTCAAGTCATCCATGCCTGAAACCATTAGAGCATAACCGGGCTCTAATACCAATTGTTACAGGGTCAATTTTTGTTTCGAATTTCCAACCTGTAATGGCACTAAGTTGGGCACTTAGTCTCAGACACTTATGAATACACACATACAGTGTTATAACAGGTAAGAGAGTAGGCAGCAAGAAATTACAGGAAAATTTCCAACCTTTATTAATTGCACCAACAATACAAAGGAGGCCTATGGTAACTCTTACAAAACAGTTAGTAATTTTCGGGTTCCATGGATATGCCTTAAAAAGGCTTACAATCAATTACAAACTTCCAACCAGCATTACAAGGAAAGCATGCCAAGTGGCATGGCAGTTGACACCCCCAACTGCCTAGGGACTTGGGAACATTTCTAGAACTAACTGCTAGTAACTGCTACTATCTTCCAGCCTTGATTCCTGATTTCCAGCCTTGCCTTGTCTCTACCCAACATGGGTAACTGCTGCCAACAGACAAGCATAACTGCTATTAACTGCTATGTTGTTTGCCTCATCAAGTCAGCCACGAATTTGGTTGTTTTGGCCTCCAGACAAGTTTTGCCTACTGATTGCTTTGAACCCCCAAGTATGTTGCAGCCTACATTCGGGTCATGTTAATGCCTTGCATTTATGCAACTGCTGCCCATACTTTGGCCAAGGGTTGTGTGTTGCTGCCTCAGCACTTAGCCAACTTTTCACCTTGCTGTCTTGGCACACCACCATCATGCCATGGTCTTGATTGGACATTGGCGCAAGGTGTTACCAATGCCAGACTTGCAGCCTTCAAGTAGAAGGTGCTAACACAACACCACTTAGCCTTAACCTCACTGCTATACACTACCCATCCCCAACTTTCATGACACTACCCCAACCTTCGTTGTGTTCCGTCAAGCAAATAGACACAAATGTTATATATATATATATAGAGGATAAAATAGGTTTTTTTACTTCTGTCGTTAACAGTGTTAACTGTGTATTTCAATCCAATAACCACAGGAATTATACAGTGTTAAACTGTGTATTTCAATCTAGTAACGACAAGGATTATGCAGTGATTTTTAAATGTCAATTATAAACCGTACGCAATCCAAAAAGTGAAGCTTGCCCATTATAATATATGTTTTCTTGATTTCTTCATATATATATATAAATGGTGTTCTACATCCCTCAATGAAGAATTTAGAATACCTTTTACTCGATCAATTTCTTATATATATATATATAGTCAAATCTCAAGCAGAACAGAACTAATTCATCAAATATATGATTTCTTGAACTTATAGTTCGTCAAATTCTTATAATATATACTTTCTTGATTTTTCTTTTTCTTTTTTTGGGTCTGATACTGAAGCAAATTAAAACAGGTTTATCTCTTGATCAAAATATATATAAAATAGAATCACATAGAGTTCTTAATGGAGTTCAGCTTCAAATGATCTACCAGTGTTCTGTGAGATCTGCTTCTAATGAGTCATTTAATGGCTTCAACATTTTTTACAAGTGGGATTGATGTTATGTTACAGTCTATAGTAGGGCTGTGTAAAATATCGTCTAATTCGTTAAAATCACACTGATCCGTATCAATTTGTACTGCTCTATCCGCTAACCGCGGTTTAAACTTTAAAATTTATAATCCGATCTCAAAACCACTCTGCTCCGCTATAGTTAATACATATATATTTTTTAACACATAATGAAATATCAAAGTTCAAAATAAGTGTGAGAGACGTTTAAGATGTGAAATTTATTATAAATTAATAGTTATATATATATAATATTATATAAAATTAGTTTGTATTATATATATATAAAATATTATGCAAAATAATGTTACTATGCAAAAACTTGATAATTAATTAGAATATTCTTCAATCCGTCTAAAACCGCTCAAACCGCAATTTGTTAATCCATGAATCCGCTAATCTGCCAGTTTACAATTTTACTCTCGAACCGCATACACCCTTAGTCTACACTACTAAAAAAATACTGACAAAACAGAACGTTATAATCAGTCCTGAAAAAAAAGAAAATACAAGAAACAGTTTATAATGTGTGGACATACATATATAACATACTTAATAAGCCCCTCCATCCAGGAAGTTAGGAGAAATTTATCAAGTCATGAAATTTGTTAGAGGCCTGGATGGCAAACTCAGAATAGCAAAGGATCAGCCTATAGTCAAGTATCAGATGGAAATATCACCCACGGTGAGGGTCCCTAACAGGAGGATTTCCCAAGGCTATATTGCTGAGAACATTAAGCCATTATTCAAAAGGGAAGGAAATTTGAGGATCACAACTGACTTCCCTTCCTCCTCCCAAACTATGATGAATGCGGCACAAGACGACATTGAACACTTGAATTCACTGTCATGCTTGGCGATGTTTGGAACTCTCGAGTTGGAGTCAAGAGTTGCAAGAAGTAATTGACTTAATGGTAGACAAGCTAAGAGCTTTGAGCAAAAAATCGAATGGCCAGTTTATTGCAGTGGACTTGAAGGTTGAGATGTTGGAATGGCAGGAATGTCGAGAAAGTGGAGCTAGTTCAAGAAAATGGTGTTGCAATGCTGAGGAGATTGGTGAATTTCTAAACAAGATTGGTTTCCACAGAGACACCACAATCTATTTGACTCAACCTGGATGGCATAGTAATCTTGATCCCTTGAGGCATATCTACCCAAATACATTTAGCAAGGTAAGCTTCCCTTGTTTAGTTTTCATTTAATAATCAATCTCATGAGTCTTCCTTTGCTTATATTTTGTGTTCGTTGACATGAACTTGTGTGCGCGTTTCTGAAACTACAATAGGAAGCTATAATGCCGGTAGATAAAAAGGCAAGGTTGCTGAAATTTGAGAAGGTGATAAATTTCCATGTATGTTCTGAGAGTGATGCATTCGTGCCTAGCGTATTTGGAATGTTCTACACCAATGTGGTGGGAAGGAGAATTGCTTCTGGCAAGACTCAAATATATATATGTTCCTTCCAAAATAACTTCTTTGACATCTTCTGCTCCTGCTTCTGCTGCTGCTGCTTATATTTCCTCTTACATCTCCAAAAAGAGCAATTTGGCTTATTCATGCTTCTGCTAACACTTCCATCATAAAAAACAAAGCTACAAAATCTATGTTCCTAAATATGAATATGATATTTGTAAAGGTATAATCTTGTTATTGTTTGTCATAATTGTCAATTGATTGGTAGCTCTTACCAGATCAGACGTACATTGTAGCATAGTGATTTTACTGCAGCAATTGTTTCTTTATATACATATATTTGAATTGGTTCTATTATTTGTTGCCTTCTATTCTATGCACTCTTTTCTTTTATTATGTCCTATTTCATTAGATCTTATTGTTAATGTTGGCAACCCACACTGCAAAAAATTAAGGTTTTGGAGACCAAAATTTAGAGACAAAATTATTTTTTAGAAACCAAATATTTTTATTGTGAAAAGTATCATTATTATATTTTTAGCAAAGAAAATTAGACATTAGTGATGAATTATTATCTTTTTGGGACCAAATTTTTTGTCTAAAAATAATAATAATTTTGAGACCAAATTATTTTGTCTCCCAAAATCTATTTATTAGTGATATTTTCAAAATTTTATCACTAAAAGCCTTGTTTTTGACTTCTCAAGACGACCTTTTAGCGACTATCCTCATGACAATAGAAATTGATCCTTAAATGTCTTTTGTAACAAAATTTTTTTTTTTAGAGATCAAAACATTTGATTTCTAAAATTCTTATATTTTGTAGTGCCATAAGTGTAAAATTATTGTCTTGCAAACCACGTAAGTGTAAAATTATTTTGAGACTTTTTCCGTAGTGGATTGGACAGTGTGAAGCAAAATCTTAAAAAATAGTATTAACAAATTTTACATAAAAAAATGTTAGAGATTTTAAATAAATTATTAAATATTTTATCAAATATTATGGGAGTGTGAGACTAATGTTGGTCTTATTAAGTGCAAGTTCTACACCTATGTAAATATTGTGTAAAATATGATAATTCATTTGAGATTTCTATCATTACTCTTGTTCACGTCAATCATACTCTCAAGTCATTAGGTAAACGAAACAAGCAAAATTTCAAGAATGGGTCAAAATTTTCCGAAATGAGCGAAATAAGCTAGAATGGGCCAGTATTTTACATGAAATAAAACTACCCTCATTCTGCATCTGAAATGGTTACATTTCGACTAGCATTTACTGGTACGGGACAAAATTCGTAACATTAGTTCAAACATGTTCGGTACTCCACTAAACCGGTCTTGAGCATAATATCTCTTGAGAAATTTTGAAAATTGAAATGGAGCCCCAAAAAGCAAGTTAGGTATGCAAGGCAACTTAGTTCACAAAAGAGAAAGCCCCTATTTAATAATTTAAATTTTAAAATAATATAACTTTTTATCTAAATGTTATTTTTTAATAAAACTGGTATTTTAAAATTCTCTCGTCAAGATTTATCAAATAATATCCACGTTTACTATAAAATTCTTTTTTTAAAATAAATAAAAAATTTACTGTCAAAATTACATAAACAATAAAATTTTACTATTTTAAACAGAGCATCAGTAAAATAAAACACTCGACGTATATTATCAAGGCAAATCAAAGTAACATCAATCTAATAAATGACAGTTCAACCACTAATATGATCAACTATCAAATCATGATTGAACAAAATTTCAACTCTTAACACAAATACTAATCAAATGAAGTGATCGAACAACACTTCAACTCTAACTCAAACAATGATCAAATGAAACTTTGCAAACTCAATCAAGCTCTCATGCTCTGCAAACTTGCAACTACAAACTATATGGACTACAATCGATAAAGGAGAACTTTTCAAATCTCGCATATATACATGAAAGGGCAAGATTGTTAAAAAACAAATAAATAAAACATATTCGTTTGTCCTTCATGAAGTAGGCATCTCTTGTTCAGGAAGTTTATGAAGTAAAAAACTTTAGACTGTCCTTTTCACTAAAAAGGAACCTAATATTCTTTGTAAATTAAACTGGGCAAGCAGCTTCCTCTTGAGCATAGAAACTTGCAAGAAAAAACATAACTCAGAAACGTAACTCCGGATAACAAGTTATGAGCAAAATTTGAGTTTGTATGACAATTTAGTTAAAAAGGTGGAAAACTTGATTTTGTGAGGCAAAAATCATTCATTCATCTTCCCTGCAAACAGAGCTCCAAGTTGCAAGTTATGCTACCTTGGCCAAGACTAATAAAAGAATTTAAAGATACCAGCATTTTTAACAAACAAGCTCACACATTAAAAGCGTTTACAAGCTTTTAATTAACTAATTAATCACAACGACATGTTTAGTAAACATGTTTTTCAAGAATAATTAATAATAGTGCTAAAGAAAAACATATTATTTTAATCCAGCTAAATAGCTTGAAAGCCTGTCTATTAAATGCGCTTTCAAAAATACTTAGCAAACACATTTTTCCTTGGATTGAGAACTCAGATCATTCTTCAGCAAATGCAGAATGCAAATTAACATGAAACCGAGATCGGTTCAAGTAAGCTCATTACAATCATTTAGTTTCACAACTACATTTGATAGAGATTTTCAGCAAAAGAACAAGATGAAATTACAAATTTATCCAAAACAAAGGGACGGAAATAAGCAAGAAACAACTAGAAAGCCAGCAGATTCTTTCCTTTTTTTTTAATATTAATATAAAGTACCACAAGTTTCACTAAGCTTTTGTGGATGTGCATTTTTACGTCTTTGTGTACAACCCTTGTATCACCCTGTTAACTGAGAGGGGCAACAGAAACTGTAAGTGTTCTATTTTCATCCAGTAACATCTTGCCTCTTGTTGATTGAACCTGAAATCAAAGGAATAATGTCAAATTAATCAAGCAAGCAAGCAAATCATTGCATCTTGATAACCAAACCAATGAGAAAATTGATTTTTTTTTACCTCATGAAGCTCTTCGTCGACGAAACATTTTGCTGAACGGCTTCTTGGGAACAGGAATGAACTTCCCAACTACTGCAAGAGGCCAACTGGTTGAAGAAAAGTGGTGGTGAAAAACAAATCATTAATTTTTGTAAATTAATTTCACACCCAACTCCCTCATAATTAAAATTGATTTAGCAATTAAATGTGATTAAATTGAAACTTAAATGTGAAAAAAGAAATTATCTTTCAAATGAATCTCATATCATTTGAGAGAAAAAATAAAAAGAAAAAGAAAAAGCATGTTCATACTCGCTCCCATGCGGAGGACAGGATGGCATGTGTGTACATTGGTGGTGGGGGGAAGGGAGCCATGGAAGAGGTTGACAACTATATTATAACCAATCACAAATATCTTGGAAGCATCAGTTATTTGTGCTTCAACATCTCATCACCATTAAACAGACTTACCTGATAAGGCCAATAAAAACAGAAATAAGCCACAGTTTCCAGCTGAGCCTGACAGTAGAGGTAAACTTTCCGAGGAACATGATTATAAGGATCTGATAAAGAACAGGAATTAGACACACAAAGCCACACATGTATGCAGCATAACTTACTAAGAGAGAGAGAGAGAGACCTGAAACACAAGCGTTAGACCAACTATTCCCATGAAAAGATAGTTTTTGGTCACCCCTTTGAATACATTAAATTGATCTGGCTTCCGAGCATTAAACTCATTGAAAATCTGCAATCTCAATGGTTAGCTCTTTTATGTGCGAGTGCTTTTCTTAATTAAAAAAAGCAAAAACAAAAACAGAACAATAAGACAAATAAAATGGCCATGCAATCACATTAAATGTATTTCCATAGTGAAAGGAAGGAAACACTTTCCATAGTAATGGGCATATCAGTTCACTATGGACACATTGTAGCTTAATTGGAGTCCCAATTATGGGATCATTTGACCAGAGAGGAAGATTATAAATAAAAATAATAATGCATGTAGTCAAGTGCTCCGCATGCTCATAATCACAGCTTGCAATCCATTTTCATCTCTTTTATTTGGGTCAGTACATCTACCTGACAAAAAACAAATGCATTGAATATCAACGTATTCTTCACTTTAGTAGCGTGGTAAATGTTGTCATGCTTTAAATTCAGGATACTTCTGCCTTGGAAATTGAGGATAAGAAGAACTGTGACTTGATATAGAGCCTGTAATTTTTTGACCACCAATGACAATTAGCATTTATGGAAAAGGACAACCAAAGGACAAGAGTTTTTTAAATTCATAACAGATTAGCTGCGGTAAATCTAAAAGAAATCAAAGAACACCTGTATTAGTAAGTTCCTCCACATGATATTTGTTATAAGAGGTTCCCTGAGAAAAGAGCAGAAGACAAAGGAATTGGTGCAGTACAAAAATCAAGCACAAACAATATGATGAGAAGACCATCAATAAAACTAGAGGGAAAAAAAAATTTACAAAGGACAATGTCATTTTTTTACAATATTCATCTCTATATGATGGACCACACAACTTTTGGGGAAGTTTTATTGTTGTTAGACAATGGCATTTTACAATATCCTTTAGCTTTGGACTGAGGATGGATTCGGTAACATTGCAATTATTATTGATACTCTTTATGAAGACAAGCCAACCTTCTCTTTATGTCACTCTTTCAAGAGCAAGAGTAGATGTGCGCCAGCAGACAGAGAAATTCCTAAATCTTTTAGGATCTAACTCAGTTATGTTGTGTCATTTGAGATTAGAGTTGAGGTTCTATGGAAACCTCAAAATTGGGGTAGTGAGTCATGAGTGTAAGGCTTTTAACCATCTACCAATGCCTGCCCCAATAAGTCAAAACCTTCGGCTAGAAGTTCATCTATTTTTTAATCAAGAATGGAGAGTAAAGGAGGAAACACTTGTAACTTATTATGTTGGAATAGTATGCATGCCGGTGTAGAAGGAAATGTGAGAATTGGCAAAATAGTTAGTGTATATGAACAATGTGATCTTCCAAGTGAAATGTGATAATGACTTAAAAAGTTGGAGGAATACATCTACCTTAAGTAAATTATGTGACTTTTAAGTCTAGTACTTGAATTTGAGGCATATAGTAGCTTCTCAAAAATAATGTCATGCCATACGTTCCTATATAATTTTATGAATTTTATATCAAATTTGTTGGTTGGTTGAAATTGGATTAGCTTCCTATTTATGATATGTTAGTACTACAAAAATTGGAAGAATTGGTATTTTAGTAAACTTGAAGTGTGAGGGTATTTTTAAAAAGGTTGGATTGAGGTTATGTGACTTTATGAATTGGTGTTATGTGGAGCATCTGAAGGAAGCGCAATACGAGAACATTGATGGAGTTGAGAGACTCCTATTTTTTGTTGGAAGAGTAGAATTTTGGCCATTTTGTATAGGTGGTTCTCGGGTGGTATCGATCTATCTTCAACGAACTTTTGGATTTTGTAGGGCAATCAATTTAGATTGATGTATTTCCATGGTGCTTCTTGTAAATATGATACATATCAAAAACAGAAGTCAAACCTTCGACCAACAGGAGGCCTATCCATGAGGTGATCAGTTGGTGGTTCAGTGGCCAACGCAAGTGCTCCAAGAGTATCCATAATAAGATTGACCCAAAGAAGCTGTACAGAGAAAACCAAAAGGAAAAAATACATCAACCAACAAACACTTAATCATGGAGAGAGAGAGAGAGAGAGTCTTCACAAACCTGTACAGCATTCAATGGGACATCTCCAGCTGAAACTGCCGCCACAACATTAATTACAACAGCTGCAACATTAACTGTGAGCTGAAACTGGACAAATTTCTGAATATTCGCATAAACAGACCTGCCCCAACGGACTACCTGCATTGCACAGGCAGTAAAGTTGTTGATTTTATATTTATTAACTCTAATTTTATGATTATTTCCGGTGCCATCCCACTTATCCATATAGATTAAGATGTTGCGCATGACATATCAAGAAAAAATTAAGGTCGAGTGATTGGTTTCTTAGGTCCCAATTACACTCCCACAAATATCATACATGACAAAATATTGGGGAACTACAAATTAAAAGATGAATGGTTAGGTCCTAAATTCCTGTGGCAGATCGAAGGACAATTGTTCAGGCCTTCATTTAATCAACCTATTATAATATGCTCTTCTAGCAGATTAATTGTCCAAAGATTAGAAAAATAACCCAATAAACTTTATAGAGTTATGTTACAAATCTACTGTAACCTTTTCAGGTGGATTTGGGTTTCAGCAGATCCAGCTTTTGGGATCAACAAGGTACTGTAAGCCATCGTTCTAGTGAAACTATAAAATAATAATTAAAAAAAAGGATAAAATAATAAAAAAGGGATCTAAAAACGCTAGAGCCAATCATGTTCACATCCTTTTTCATTTGAAGCAACAAAATAAATTAATAAAGCTTTGTTTCTGTCTACTGTATCAATGGAACTGCTGAGATCTTTTCGGTTCAAAAGGGCAGAAATCAGCATATTCTCGAATGCTACAATCCAGAAGAAAATATTCTTCAAAAAAAGTTAGTGTAGTCATCAGTTCAAGAAAAGAAAAGAAGCATAAAAAGGCAGTCAACAAGATTTTTAAAGATTTTCATTTCATTATATATATACATTAAAGGGCAAAATCAAATTAGAAAAGATATTAAAAACTCATAAACTAGATGGTGGAATCGAAAAGATGAGAAATTATAAATATTTAAAGAAGCAATGAGGAGTATGGAAAGCGATGTTAATAAGATGTGAAATTTAGTGGCAAAATGCATTAAAGAATATAGAAAGAAGTCCTTAAAATGCCAAAGGGAAAAAGACCCCAGATAATTAGTGGTTTAATAGTGTGATACAAGCTGTAGTGAAAGAAGGGGAGGGAGGGATTGTTTTAGAAAGTGGAGAAAGAAAGAAAATGAGGAAAATTTTAAGAGTTTGACAAGTTTGCTAAAAAGGAGGTTAAAAAGACAATTAGAGATGCTAAGTTAAAAGCCTGTGATGATTTTTATGCTGGACTAGACAGTAAAGATAGAGAAAAGTATAAATTGAGAGAAAGGAAAACAAGAGATTTTACTCAAGTTAAGTGTATAAAAATTGGGGATTTGAGGATGTAAGTGAAAGATGGAGATATTAAGAAAAGGCGGAAAAATTATTTTGAGAAACTGATAAATGAAAAACATTTAGAAAACTTAGAAAGAGAGGGATATAATAGCATGGATGGAACTAAAAAATAGTCAATTAAAGGAGTTTGAGGAGGAATTTGCACTCAAGAAAATGAAATCAGGTAAGCATTAATACTAAATGTATCCCAATTAAGGCTTGGAAATGCTTAAGTAAGGAGGGGATATCTTGGTTAACAAAATTCTTTAATAAGATTCTAATAACTGGAAAAATGCATGATGAGCGAAGAAAAACTATTTCAATACCTATATATATATAAGAAATATCCAAAATTGCAATGTCTATAGAGGAAATAAATTAATGAGTCGTACAATAAAATTGTGAGTGAAAGTGATCGAGCATCACTTAAGGGTTATAACAATAGTGTTAAGAGTTAGTTTGGATTTATGCCCGTTGGATCAACTATGGAGTTGTGACTATGATAACATAACCTGTAGGAGAAACTAATGAATTTCCAATCATTGTTGCATCATGGGTCAGCTTTGAGTCCTTACCTATTAGCCTTAGTTATGAATGAATTAACTAAACATATTCAGAATGATACTCCATGGTGTATGTTATTTGCAAATGAAATTAAGGAAGAAATTACCACTAAACTGAAAAATATTTAAAATTTGTAAAATAAAGAAGTGAAACTGAATTTATAGAATGAAATTTTAGAGATAGGTAGAAATAAAGAAGTGAAAATTGAAAATCAAGAGAACAAATAATCAACATTTTCCTTTCTTAGGTTCGATTATTAATAAGGATGGTGAGGTTGGAGAAGATGTAATCCATAAAATCAAAGTGTGGGTTGGCTCAAGTGCAAGAGTGTGTCTAGCATATTATGTGATCGATGAAGGCCAACAAAATTGAATGAAAATTTTTATAGAACAACAATAAGGCCAATGATGCTTCACGAGACAAAATAATGGATAACTAAGAAACAACAACTTCATAAAATTATTGTAACTGAGATGAGAATGCGTAGATGGATTTGTGGTAAGATTAGGAAAGATAGTATTAGGAATAACTATTTTCGTGAAATAATAGGAGTAGCACCAATTGAATATAAGTTATTAAAGAATAGACTAAGATGATTTGATCATGTACAATGAAGACCTAGAGCATCAATGGTAAGGAAGAGCAATATAATCAACCACAAATGAAAATTATGGGAAGGGAAGGACCAAAACTAACATGGGATGTGGTATTTAAAAAAGATATAAATTTATTTAATGTAACTAAGCGTATAGCCCTTGACACAGTAAAATGGAAAAAAAGAATTCAAGTAGCCGACCAAACTTGAGTGGCACAACTAACCTTTACAACAGTGGCAAAATTGTCATCTAAAATTATTATATCCGAGCTCTCTTTAGCAATTTCCGTGCCATTGATACCCATGGCAAGACCGATGTCAGCCTACATTCCAAAACATGTGAACAGAAAAATTGTTAAAATTGACAAATTAATACTGGCATAATAAATTAAGAAACTGGAGTGCAAAAAAACTGAGGCTAAAACCTATGTTACATTGACTCACGTATGAGTGTCAGATGCACATCTAGAGGTCAGACCCACCAAATCTCAAATTTAAAGGTACACAAACTTGGCATAAAAATGTCATATTTTATATTTTTAATTTGTTATGTGAGATGAAATAGTGCTATATTTTACTCATTTTATAGCAATTATACTACAATATATAAACACAAATATATAAGAAGTGTCAACAGAAAGTCTGACATATCCCACAACCTTGTCCAAGTGTTGAGTGTCTGATACAGGTATTTGCTTTATTTTGAAGAGTCCATTTAATATGACTAGAATAGATGGGCAATAGAGGTTTATCAACTAGATCAACACACATATCGGAAACCCTGCAAACACCCACCACTTAAGTGTGTTCCAAAAAAAAAACCTTGGCATACTATTTTTATGGTGGTTCATTCATTAAATTCAAATGGACCAGATAATCAAATTTGAGTATCATTAGTTTCAACTTCCAATGTAGGGTAGATCTGAGTGGAATATATCAACAGTGGAACGCATGCTACCTAAATACAAGTCCATCTATGGCATAGATCAATCCACAGAGCTCTACCATCAATCAGATCATAAAGATTCTGTCATACCTCATGTAGTGCAGGAGCATCATTAGTGCCATCTCCAGTGACTGCAACAACATGTCCCCTTTTTCTCAATGCTTGCACAAGCAGCAGCTTGTCACTAGGAGCAGACCTTCCCATTACCTGAGTCAAATGGCTTGTCATTATTCTTTGCCAAATTAGCAAATTTTCACTTCAGTTATAAGGCGCAAGCACGCAACAACATAATTTACAGATATTGTTGCACAATGTCTTCAAATCATACCGATATCTTGTTAGCAATTTCTTGTCTTTCAACTTCTGACAATGCGCGGAATACCTTCCCTTCTATGAGATTTGGCTCAGTAGCATCTGCATTTGACTTTAAAATCCCACATTCTAAAGCTATTGCTTTAGCTGTTTGGATATTGTCACCAGTGACCATACGCACCTATTCAAATAAAATTTTTATTTTCAACCAATTGAGCCAGATAAAACAATATAAAAACTGCAAGGTATATACAAACATCAACATGGTATTCCACACATTCCACATTTGAAAACTATTCTTTCAACTAAATAATACGTATCACATCTAAGAAATATCTCGAAACAAATGCTCCACGAGAATCAAAAAAAGGACCAAGTCATGGGTTACTAGTTCAACTATTAGATCAATCAGAATCGAACTATGATGTCATAAATATATTAAAAATTATATATAAATAAATAAATATAGGTATGAAAATTTTAAATAAAAAAATTACCTAAAAATGTTAATTTATCTTAAATATTTCTTCTAATGTTTTCCTTATTTTTAAAATAAAAAGCATCACAAATATTTTAAAAGGTCATTAGTTTTAATTTTGGAGGCAAACCAAACGTTCAATGTTCCCTCCAAACAATATTGAAAGCGTAGCATTAATTTTGGAGGGATATCAAGATATCAACTCTCCCTCCAATAAATTTTATTCAAACAATTTAATTGAATCCCACATGGGTTCTTGGGTTCTTTTTGAAGAAATTTCTTCTTAAAAATATGAAATCTTTTACCATATTTTCAAACTCTCAACGGGATTCCTCAAAGAGGAGATCATTGAAGACAGCTTCTAGTCAAAATTTTAACATATATATATAGATAGATAGATGGATAAGAAACAAAGGGAGGAAGGAAGAAAGAAAAGAAAAACCCAAACCAAGCCTTAAGTCCCATCAAATGGGATCGGCTATATGAATCCTTCCTCTCCACGCAGACCTATCAAAGGCCATTTCGTTAGTCAAATTAAGTAGATCCATATCTCTATTTACAATGCTAGCCAATATCAATCTAGGCCTACCCCGTCCCATAACACTCCCATCTACCGTTACAGTATCACATTTCTTCACCACAGCCTCTATTGGTCTCCGTTGAAAAGAAAATATTAAAAAAAATAAAGAGAAGAAAAATGGCCCAACCAGTTCAACTGATCCATGTCTGGTTTGAACGAAGTGCTGGCTCAACTGCAGTTTTCAACAGTTTTCATAAAAGATGCCGGTTTTCCAACTGGTTCACGAGCCAAGTGGTTTAACCAGCTGGTCCAGTCCAGTATTTAAAACATTGGTCTACAAACCATCTACATTAATTTTGGTCGTTCTATCTTTCCTAAAAGAGAAATTGATGTAATTATGCCAAACTTGTAGAGCTTCTAGTAATTTTTCTAAAACTTAGGGGTGGTCAGTTTATAGTGCGACCCTGCCTGTTGTATGATAATTTTTATATTTTATTTGGTTAAATAGTGCAGTATATAAAATTATTAAAATCAAGGCATGACATGTACTGAAATAAATATCTACCCAACCACAACCAAGAATTTGGCAATTAGTTGGTGCCATAACTGATCTACCAGTGCAATGTACTTTTCATCTGAATAAAGTTCACAACCTTACCACATCATGTCATAAAGTTCTTTTTTGCTAAAAGCTCAATGAAAGCCTAAAATAAAAACTTCAGAAATGGTCAATCATAGGGCACAAAAATATACAACATGATAAATCATAGTAAATCATACACTATTGATACCAAATGCTATATCATCTCAAACAGTTTTCCTGTTCCATTCTTCACTAGGGTAAGATTGGATTGGCAACATTCAAACTTTAAATTAAATTCATAAAATTTAAAATCTGAATAACTTCCAACAGAGATGCTTGCCAAAACTCGCAAAATACGAGGTCGAATGAAGAATCAGGACCAAACAGACCAAATAACAGAAGAATATAGAAGACAACTCACACCTTATCCTGCCATGGGATCAGACATTATAGACTAACAAGAACATAAAAGGTCTGTTCAATACCATCTCGGTTTGAATAGAATTTTTCCACTTGGTTGTATCTATATGAAAAAACCTTAAACATTGGTAAGCCATCCGTCAAGGAGGCCAACACAAAAAAATTGTTTCATACACCAACTTAAGACAAAAAGAAAAAGCTGCAGTGGTCGTGTTGCACTAAACAAGACCAGAAACGCAAACCTTTTGGTCCTCCATAAAAAATTTTAAAAAATAAAAAGAAAACAGAAAATATTTGTTACTTAGCTTTAAAACTTTACTGCAATAGAAAAACAACAGATCTCTTGAAAATTATAATATTAATTTATACAAAAAGTACATCATGACAAACTTTACACACAATGAATAAATAACAAGGATGAAAACCATAAAAAATACCTTAATGCCTGCATTTGTGCATAACTGAATTGCATCTTTCACACCTGGTCGACAAGGATCCTACAAAATATATATGCTAATGTGAAAGTAGGAAGCTTGTCTAGTATTACTGAAAATGAAAGAGAAAAGTTCAAATCATACCATGAGAAAATGAGAAGTACCACAAAACTCACATGAAACCATAAATAAAAGAACCACTGAGCAAGACCAGTGCTGACTTCATTAAAATAATTAGTCCAGTGCAATTAATTTTAATATATCCATACATCGGATCGGTGACAACAAAAGTTGAAATAAAATAGAACTTCTGAATATTGGTAGATACAGTTAACATAAAGTACGCATCAAGTAAAGAATGAGGTATTCTAAGTACAAAATCTAATACTAAAAATATCATCCACACAACAAATCCAAAAAATTCAATTTATTTTAATGTAATAATGAGAGATAAATTCAGAAAACTAGAATCAGGAATAAAACATTGGGTACATTCTATGTAAATCACATCAAACTTCTAAAACACCAAAAATGGTTCTGCCAAACTGAAAATTAATAAAGAATAATATCTATTTGTATATTATGGTAGTTCTGCATTCCAGGACTCCATGAAAATAGTAAGTAGTAACCATGGTATATAGAGACGATCCCTACTGTGAACTCCAATTTTCATAGAATTGTTTCTTATTTTAAGTTATTTTGTTTACCCTAGGGAGCCAACCCATTTGGTTACCCTGCATCATAATATTGTAAATTGTCTTGGTTACCCCACAAATGCACGCAATGATGAGAAAATCAGAAATTGAGCACACAATAGCTACTCATAGTCATACAAGTATATTCACAAAAGGAATTATCTTGTAAACTAATTACAAGACATAAATGTTCTGTACACAAAAAAGTTCCCAGAATTTTAAATGTAAGGATCAGATTCATCCGGTGTATGGCCTACACCACACAAGTTTAAATCCACACCATACATTCAAATTCTAGGCACTTTTCTGTGTATATTTTCTAGGTACATAACATTTCTAATTACAAGAAACAAATAAGGATAAATAGTGCTTCACATCCTTCAATTATGTCCTTGCCCCATTATAATGCACTAGTTAGAAACTATCACAAATGTGTCTTATGTTTTTTCTATTTTGAACTCAGAAACTGTGATTTGGATAAAGAAGTCGACGTCTAATAGGGTATGAAACAGAGGCAGGAATATACAATTACAGCAAAAAACAATTATACCTTCAAACCAATAATAGCTAGCAATACAAGATCATTCTCAGGTATTTCCCAATTAGCCAGGTCCTCCTCATCAGTTGGAACATCCATTTCACAAGATCTATAAGCAATACCAACACAACGCAAACTTCCTGCAGCCATTTCTTCGATAGCTCTTTTATATAATGTCATCTGCAGACAAGCCGCAATAACAAAATGAACCTTAGATTTAAAAATTGTTAAGATGACTACACATGATCCGCAAACACTTACAATTTTGAATGCAAGCACATTCTGTTTTTATAATTTTTTAAAGTTTTGAAACAAGGTACTCTATGATTCTCATATTTCACAGATCACCTTCGCCCAAACGGAAAAGGGAAAAAAAGGAGAAAAATATCATTTTGACTAAACAAACAGGCCTCAACTGTGTAACTATTAATGCCTCACACTATCAACAGGAAAAAAGCAGTACTATCTCAAACCTTATCTTCATCCATTGGTATGATATGATCATTTGAATCAATGTATCTTGTACACGAATCTAAGACTATTTCAGCAGCACCTTTCCAATGTATATGAACTTTGGAGTCAGCCTGTAAACATTAACCCCCAAATACAAATGATATGATTATTCTTTAGATATAAATCCAGTGTTCCCACATATGTTTCGATGATATAATTAAATATTTCAGATCAAGCAGTATTGAAAACATGTTAGAACAGAAAATCATGGCATCACCGCACAGATATCTCGTGGAATTTGGAATGTGAGTTCCAAACCGAATGACAATGTGTACAACCTTAAAATTATCAAGCTCATCATGCATAACAGTTAAGATGACCATGCATTGATCCTACTTTCACATGCTAGATGCTTGTCTGATAGTTTGTGATTTGATAAAATCTAAATGCATAAACACAATAATAGTTCACCAACATTTTAAACACCAAAGAAATATATACGTAGAGGTGCAAATGGACACCTAACTTTCTGGTTATAGTACCCAAAACCAGTTAAGTGGTTTTGTTTCTAACATTATCGAATTGAATCAAGTCTTGGGCAGTAAACACAAGGGACAACCAATAGTTACTGCTTCCTTTCTTCCACAGTCATTAGGTTTAGAAACAAGAAAAGAGAAGAAAATTAATCTACTTATTGGGTAATATCAAGCCTCTAAATATCTTAGAATAATTCAAGATGTCAAAGTAATCATGATAGTAATGCATCAGTTGCCACAAAAGACAACCCTATGCTCCACTCCACATTCGACTGCAACGAACCAGAATATCTCACCCCACGAGATCTACTGAAATTGATGGAGCTTCTACATCGTTAACTGGAGCTCCCCAAACACAGCCTCGCATTACAACCTCAAAATGACCTAAAACGAGCAATGAACCAGAATTGTTGACTGTGAAGAACCAGAATACAATGGCTTCTTTACTGTGATGGTTGGCATGACAGTAAAAACTATGGACGCAGTTGTGATGCAGAAAGAGAGGAGATGCACCGTGACGCAGAAAGAGAGGAGATGCATTGTTAAGTTGTCAACCCAGCAATCCTAACGTATGTCTATCAATGGTTCTTTATGTAATATTAGCAGCTGAAGAGTGGATTGGATTGGATTGGAGTACTTATAATAGGAATTGAAGGATTACCACTCCTTGTGAATGAGATAACACTCTAAACAAGTGTCTCATCTCATCCCTTAATGGATCAAAACTGGCCTTAAATCATGTACAAACTCTTCTAAGTTCTAGAATTTGAACCATGTACCAGGCGTTGCGGACCAATATGGTCGTTGCAGCCTCTGTCGACATAAAACACACCAAACATAAATTGGGTCACATTTTACACCATTTTTCTTTCTCTCACTGCTGCTTCTCCCCACTTGTAAAATACTTAGATCTACTGTCTACTCATTTGGGGCTTAAAACTTGAAGGTTCAAGTGTGATCACGGGATCTAAGGTTGTGGTTCTTGGTGTAAAACAAACTTCCCTCTGTTTATTAAAATATGTGGCTGAAGGTAAACATGCCACAAGAAAAAGCCGAACGGAGATAGAGTAATAATCCAATCAACTTGCATTTCCAATAAATCTAAATAGTGAAATTTTTATTCCAGATGAAATTCTCCACTATTTTCCTTCAAAGCAGCATTCAATATAAATTATAAAACATGTTTTTAGGTGCCAAAATGTTAGTTAAAAATAATTAGAAGCATTCAAATTGTGATAAATAGGGTCAGTTGATGCTTATCAATGACCCTTTTTTTCGCATTTTACAGTGTTTGAAAATAATACAGTTTTCAATTCTCATTACACATTGACCGATACTCCTGATACCATTACACCAGCCAATAATGCAATTTAAAACCATGATAAAAAAAAAATACGACTATCTGTCCTGATTCGCAGCTTATCCCATTGGTTACCCATTGCTGCACTCACAATCTCCTAGACCCTCTTCATCTATATTTAGTTTTTAACCAGTCTCCTCAGTGCTTGAAACAAACTTATGAGACTAAACACATAACACTAATCTATCTTAGTTCAAATAGGACAAAAGGGAAAAATACTGCATGCAAATTTAAAGCACTATGACCAACATTTTTAAAAAACAAATAAATGAAAAAAGAAAACAATCAACATAAAGAAATAAATACTTTGAATGAAATATATGCAGCCCTTATTACCAGTTTTAGTGCAATGCCGGCTCGTTTTTTCTCTGAGTTGAATGGAAAGGCATGGATGATTGAACAAGTTGATCTGATGGCATCAAAATTCATTCCCAGCTGCCGAAGCCATATTAACGATTAAATATATTCTTCGAACAGAAATAAATAAATAAAATTCAAACAACTAAGTAGGAAAAATAACAAGGTACTTTGACTGCCCACTGGAGAATGGCCTTTTCTGTTGGTGAGCCAGAAACCTCGATGTTTCCTCCACCCTGTCAATAATAAAAACATTGAAGGATATAGAATGAAAGACCTAAAAACCCAAGTTTAGTCAATAAAAATATTCAAACTAAACAATCTTGTAATTATCATATTGGGAAAGGCAAGAACATGTGACAGAAGGAACTATCGCAGCAAGATAATGCTTACAAAAGACCTCAACAATGAGACAAGACAAGACAGCTAACAGATAATTGCACTACCAAGACTGATTAAAACCAAAAAATTACCAATATATATGTGTGCCCACAAATACATAAAAATCTTTGCAACACTGCACCTAACAATTTAGCCTCTGAAAAATGTGAGCCCTTAAAAACTAACCAAACACAAGATAAAAAGACAAGCTTGCATCTGTAACTATTGATATTGAACTGACTACAAAACTGGGGCCTAAAACAGCTTACAATATAAATTGTAGTTGTATTTTGTTATAATAAGCTTCTAGGGTTACGGTTCTACAATGTAAAAGAATTCTCTAAAGTTTCTAAAGAAAGATGAGTTTTAACTTGATTTTCGAAAGTGTCAGCTTGCTGAATTTTGATAACAGTCTTTTTAAGGGCCTAACCAGTGAGTAAATTATAGTTTAGTGGTTCAGCTGAAGGGCTATAGGTAGAAAAAGTGGTTGGTGTTGATTGAGTGTAACTAGATAGAATTTGGAATTAAAAGACAAACTTACCCCAAGAATAGTGTATTCAGAAGTTGAATCCTAAAGTAAGACTGCACAAAGCAACACTTACAGCCATGAAATCATCAATCAAGAATAACATGATCACATAAAAGTTTATAGGTTGTTGGCTCTCCTAATTCTATTAGGACTATTACTTAAAAGATTAAGAATTTTTTAGTCTTGGACAACTAAAATATTCTAGACCTAAATAAAATCCATATAAGAACCCAGTAATTATAGTGTGTTAGTCTAGTCTTAAAGGACGTACTATGGATGTATGACAGTTAGTGTAGAGTCTTAAATCTCTATGCTTTGGAAATGTTTCGAATGAATGATGTGTTATGTGTGTATGAATCAAACTCATCTCATACTGCTACTAAAACGGTCATGTCTCCTAAAACTTTTAAGAAGCACAAATGTGGAAACACAACAAGGATACAATACAATACATCAACATGACAATTCCAAAAAATCAAGACAAGTACATGGCAGGGTTCACAAATAAATAAAGATTTAATAGCCATCTATGAAGCACGGGTACTCCAAAAATAGTGCCGTACGAGTACCGGGTACTTACCGGGTGCGGGTACGAGTACCGGTACAGCAAAAGAGGGTTCAGTACGTTTGGTTCATTCGGGTACGGCACGGGTACGCCATGAGTACGGCGTGGGTACGCCATGGGTACGCCAGAGCCTTTTTTTTTTTTCTCTGCCCTTGCAGATTAGCAATTATTATTATTATTTTTTATTTTTTTTTTGGTGCCCTTGCATATCAGTAATTTTGATGTTTCTCTGTTGTCCTGTCTATCTGTATAAATTGTTTAAGCATATCAACAAATGATTTTGATGTTTTTAAAAAGCAATTTGAACCAAAAAAAATAACAAGGCCTATAAAGTTTAGTTCTATGTATGATTATGCATTATGCTTTTGCTTCAGATCCTCCTAGAATTTCTTTATAAAATCTTTAATCATAACAAATTTTTAAAGTTTATGCACAAAACATTAAAAATTGATATTGTATTAATTGATTAGTAGTGGTTGGGAATGATGCAATTTTATGTATTATGCAAATTGCAATTGACAACCTGTCCCAATTGAGAATTTTTTTTCCTTTACTGTTGGCAATTAACTTTAAATCTTTCTTTGGTCTCCTGTTATTTCTTTGGTCTCACCCTATAAAAATAGCAAATTGATGAGTAAAAAGAAAGATTTTAAAAATAAATTATGATCACAAATTCACAGTGCATAACATGTCAAAGTGAGAGATTTCACAAATATTATTTTTAACGCTTAATGGTTTTAAATTATAGGAAAATGAGTAGTTCTTTTTTTAGTTTTGATATTTAATTTTAATTTGTAGGTTAGATTCTTTAATCATAATTATATTTTAAAAAAAAATAAAAAAATATCGGCGTACCGTAGCCGTACCCGTATCGTACTTTTTTTGAGTTTTGTCGAATCGGCATACCCGCACTCATACCCGTACCGTACTCATACCCGCACCGTGCTTCCTTGATAGCCATAAATGTATTGTTTTGATTTTACTCATTCGCCCCAAATTTTCCTTCAAACTTGTGCAAAGAGACCCATATTGGTGCCACGTGTCTCAGTGACACAAGTGAGTTCCTCACATGTCCAAAGTGTGTTCAATTTTAAATACCAAAAAAAAAAAAAAAAATTTACATGTGTTGGGATAGGTTCCTTGGTTGTCAATGACAAACACACACACACAAGCCTATCGGGTGTGTCGTTGCTTCCTAGCATGTGTCTATTGATTCAACCATTTGAACTAAAAAACCTAAAAGAGAAATATGCAACTAAAGTTTTTCTCCAATATATTTGGATTGCTGAAATATTTTGATAGAATATCATCCAATAAAATTTTAAATGGAGGTCAACCTAGAACGGACCATATTTAGAGGCAGCTTAGGCTGCAAGGATGATCCTGTCCAAAGTATCTGGACAAAGAAAAATAGCAGCAATTTTACAAACCAAGAATTCTGTTGAAACTAAATGAAAACATATCAAGAGGATTTCAAATGAAGTAGAAGAAACCCACGGAAGCCTGGATTAGCTATAGTTTCAACATGTAGTAAGAGTTGTCAACACAAATATCAGAATATTATCTAAATTAGTGAGAATAAAAATATCACCACAGAATGGTAAATTTCTGTTTCAATTATTAACATAAAGTATCTATGTAATATCCTTATTCTGTAGTATGTTAATTGGTCCTTAACATGGATATGATTATGTGTTTGATATGATTTTGTGTGTCATTATGTGAAAATATATGGTTTTGAATTTCTATCTGTTCACCGTAGGAATATCTGTTTGATTGTCTGCTTTGGAAATTAAATTGAAGGCCCTATCGGCCACCGAAATCGAAATTGGTCGCGCCATTGCGATTGACATAATTTTTAGAGCCTACGGTGAAGTTTAATTGAAAAATTGATTCGGACCAGATTAAATTGATTAAATTGATGAATTAGTACCCAATTATTTATTATTATTTAATTGGAATTATTGGGGATTTATATAAAAGGCCATATAGACTCTCATGGTTTCTTTTTGGGCTCAAAATTTGAGATATACATTTGAGAGGGTGAGAAGGCCAGCTATAGAGAGAGAGAGGGGAGAATTATGCAATTTTGGCCTTGAAGCTTGATAACTTTGAAGCTATACTCAAGAATTTGCTATTGATTGGAAAAATTGAGCCTTTAGGTAGGCAATTGATCTTGAATTCAAGTTTGAATAATGGTCAAGAACATGGATTAAATTCATTATAAGGAAATTGAGTTGATTTTGTTGTATTTGAAGTCATGGAATGCATGCATGTGCATAATAGCCATGAATTTGTATAGTTGAGCATGAAAAATATGATCCATGTAGAATTGTGGCTAGAATCCATGCTTGTGACCACCATTTGTACAATTTGAGTTGAAATGGAAGTTATATCTCACATGCATGTACCATTCATAAGAAGTATGAGCTTGAATGCATGAAATTGTTATGTTGAAAGTGAATTTGGTGTAGATTGGGACATGCATGTGATTAATTTGTGAAATTGAGCTCCATTGTGTTGTAAATTGGTGTTGGTACCATGTTAGTATATGATTATGTGAAGTTTGAGCCAAAAGCATGCATCTAGAACCATTGAATGTCGAATTGGAGCTCAAGAACATGCTCTGGAAAACCTAGAAAATTTGATGTCCGCTCAAGCGGGGAAACCGCCTCTCGAGCGTGAATTTCGTGCTCCCAGTATTTTTGCAGACTTGGATGTCCGCTCAAGCAGGAAAGTTCACGCTCGAGCGGAGAGCTATGTAGACAGACCTTCAGCTCGAGCGCCAGACTTCACGTTCAAGCATAATTTTGATGCATCCAGCACTTTTACAGACCTCATGGGTCCGCTCGAGCGGGGAAGTCCACGCTCAAGCGGGGACCCTATTTTCTAAAATTTTGAAAAGGCATTCTGAGTTACGTTTTCCGTCATCTTTCACTTCTAAGTACTCTTAGGCATGCATTGAGCATTGTAATTGAGTTAAAGAGATAAGAATAAAGCCTAAAGAGGAAAATGTGAATTTAGAACGGATTGAATTGTTTGTGACCCTTTTGTGTTCATGGAATGTGTAGGGTCGAGCTCCAAGGCAAACCAACTAACCGATCACTGTGAGTAATATCTTAACAAAGATATCTGAAATATGTTGTTGTCCAAATTACTTACTTCTATGTAAGTTTTATAAGTTCATTGATTCGATTGGTGGACAATGTTGCTATGCCAAATGAATGGGCCAGAGAGGCCAATTTGATCTAAATGATAGAGTGAATGGGCCAGAGGCCGTTTTGACATGAATGAATGGGCCAGAGGCCGTTTTGACATGAATGAATGGGCTAGAGGCCGTTTTGACACGAATGAATGGGCCAGAGACCGTTTTGACACGAATGAATGAATGTGTGAGAGACCGTTTTGACATGAATGAATGGGTCAGAGACCGTTTTGACATGAATGAATAGGCCAGAGGCCGTTTTGACACGAATGAATAAATGTGCCAGAGGCCGTTTCGATATGAATAAATGAATGGGCCAAAGGCCAGTTTGATACGAATAAATGAATGAGCCAAAGGCCAATTTAACATAAATGAAAATATGAATTTGGCCCAAAGCCGTTTGAAGCATGTTGTTCTACATACCGTTTGTATAACTCCTTTATTTGATATTATTCACTGGGCTTTCGCTCACGCTCATTCATGTGTTTGTAGGTGAGCCAAGAGAAATCCAAACCCAGCCCTAGTGAAGTCTGTGAGGAACAACAAGGGTTTTGAAGAGTCAGCCCTTGCGTCTCACGCACGAGACCCGTCTTCGCTTTTTTGTCAATTTGTTTTATTTTGTCATGTGGGCGAAGTCTTTGAATATGTTGTATATAGTTTTCTTGGGTTGACTTAGACTTATATGATCCTGTATGTACAGAACCTTGTGTAGTACATATTTTATTGTGAGTTATTAATATGCATATGTATGGTTTGTTATGATGTGCCATGTAACACAGCTCTATGGACAAAGTTTTAAACTGCTTCCGTTTGGCCCCCATTAACTCTGTTAACATACATTTAGTTTAGTTTGAGGCCGCAGGTAATCTCATGATTACTGGCCGGTTATATCCTCAACCCACAGGAGCGGGTTCGGATCATGACAATCTAGATATCAGTAATGAAGATGAAAAGCCTAGTGAGAATAAGCTCCTCAGAAACAAACTAGATATATATTTCTTTCACTCACCTTGGGCACAAATACACTGCCAGTAGTATTCTGTGCAATACCTTCAATGAGCAGAGATTTAACCATCGGGGAAAACACTGACCCATTGTCCACATGCTCAATTTTCTTTCCACCAATGTAGGCCTCAACCACGGTCATCTGTAAACGAAGAAAAACGTAACAAATTGACAATGGGAAAATAAAGGATTCTTGTAACCAACCTCAATTGATTTAGACACAAGGGTTTGATTTGATTTGGTTATCCTCCCCTCCCCTCCCCAGCCCCGACAAAAAAGACAAAAAAGAAGAAATGAAAAAAATAAATAAATAAATAAAGAAGAAGAAGAAGAAGAAACCCACAACTATGACTTCCAGTTTCTATCACTCAATGCTATTCAACTCAACAGGCACCCCCCTAATAGAAAATAGAAAAAATAATAAATAAAACAGAATAACACAAAAACAATATATTTACATATTCACGCGACATCGACTTCCACTTACACCATAATGGTCTATAAATATCTTATATGCAATTTTAATCCTCCTAGCATCATTCCTACTTTTGTAATGTTAAAGCATTACAGCAATTCACTAAAGAAGTAAGCAATTAAATGTGGAAAAGATCCTAGGTCTGGTGGACTCCAAAAATTAAAGTCATTAACCAGAAAATAATACTCTGAATGGGCCAGCAGAATTAGAATATAGAACACAAGATTTTCCAAGGTATCAACATTATCACCCACCTTATTCAACGTCAAGGTTCCAGTTTTGTCACTGCAAATTGTAGTAGCAGAACCCATGGTTTCACAAGCAGAAAGCCTCCTGACCTGAAGTTCAATATTTGTAAACCCATTAAACATATGACATTATGTGGGTGTCTGAGAAGTGAGGGTGTCTGAGAAGTGAGTTTTTTTTTTTTTTTTTTTTTTGTAGGCTTTTTTTTTTTTAGTTATAGGATATTATTAGAGAAAATTTTTTTGTGTTTGAAAAGATAATTAGATTTTTTTGTGATTGAATGTGATATTTGTAAGAGAAAAAATAAAATAATTATAAAATTTGATGTAATATTTTATTTTAATTTATTTTTTTTAATTTTATAAAATATTTGTCTTACAATGAAAAAAAATTTTAAAAAAATCTAAAAATCAAGTTCTCAAACACCCCTATATGCGAATACATGTATATCAATATAATAAGAAGTGAGAATAGGAAAAAGATAAAACACGCATACCAGGGCCTTGTCTGCCATCATTTTCTTCATTGAGTAGGCAAGCCTATAATACAAGTATAGAGCTCAGATAGTACAAGGGGAAAATACAACTAGTGTACTTTAAAAGAGATTAGAAATAGCATCCAGTTTGTTTGATTTGAGTTTTATAGATTAAGTTTTTTAAAAATTAAATTTTTTATTTTTGTATGTTTTTTTATTTTTAGTGAATATTTTTAAAATTTTAAATTTTTTTTTAATTTTTTACTTAAATGTATCTAAAAAGTAAAAAATTTGTGAAAAAATATTTTAAAAAATTATTAAATACATAAAAATATAAAAAAAAATGTACTGAATTCTCGTATTTTTTTTATATTTTTGGTATTTAGTGAATTTTTAAAAAGTTTTTTCACAAATTTTTTTATTTTTTAGATATATTTATATTAGATATATCTAAAAATTAAAAAAAAATATTACTTAAAATATTAAAAAAATTCCTTAAAAATAAAAAAACATAAAAAATAAGAAAGTAAATTTTCTGAAAACTATTTTCAGAAAAACGAAACTAAACAAACTTTTGAACTAGATATTAAAACCAGGCTGGAACAAGCAGTAAATATGCAAGAATTAATAATGGCACCAACAGGCAACGATAGTGATGTCGTACGCAGTAGGGGAAAAGAAGAGAAAATAAGAAAGAGGAGAAGAAGAAGGCCACATCCCTAACACAAACTGCCACAGCCTTATACTTAATATCAATAATCCAAAGCTAACAATTATAATGCAATGACCAAAAAGTTATAGCGCTTAAAACCCTAATTCAAAATTGGAAATCAAATCCTAATAGAAAATGGAACAAGTAAAGATAAAATTCCTAACCAAAATAAAATCTTAATTAAATTATAATTAAAAGAAAATAAATAAATAAATTTTAAAAATAAATCTCCATGTGAGCAGGTTCCACATCAGATACAGCCCACGTTGAAGATAAAAGGACTAAAGTAACCAACATGAAAACATGAGTAAAGCTAGGAAACAAGGACATGATCTCCAATAAAGTTTAGAGAGAAAGAGAGAGAGAGAGAGAGAGAGAGAATCCCTACTTAACACCAATTTTGCACAACCAACCTCAGCTAATTGACAATGCTTTGATCAATTGATAGGAGTTATGTTGAGCCAGACTACAAAATGACACAATGAAGGTCAAACTTACGTCAATGTAACAGCCAATGGAAGCCCCTCAGGAACTGCAACAACCACGATAGTGACCTAAAAGTTCTTCAGGTATTAGTCAACTCCTCGAAATGCATATATATAAACATATATACCAATCAGTTCTGTAAATGGCACATACTGCAACAATGAAAATCTTAATAACTTTCAGCGAAAAAAAGAAAATCTTGATAACTCCATCTATGGCAGCACCAAACTTAGCCCTGCCAGCCGTAAATGAAACAGTTCCATCTGCGTTTTTGGTATTTCCAGTAATGAATCTGCAGATACACAAGTTTATGAATTTCACCAATCAAACATTGTTTTCTCTAGAGAGAGAAACATGAGGAGAGTGTTAAAATTAATGTCATATTTACATTAGATACATTGGATACATTGCATGTATTTGATACATTGAGTTCATACATTCTTTGTATTCATGTATTTTATATTTATTAAGTACATTGTCTAGATTATATTCATATACCTAATTAATTATAAGGTTGTTTAGGTTCATGGATCTTATTCATTGAACTTATGTATAACATTCTCTATATAAAAGGATGTAAGCCTTTGGCAATATATGAATCAAGAAGTGAGAAAAATTCAATACAAAATATAGTTCATTCTAAAGAGAGTTTTATCAAAAGCTAACATAAGTGGTATCAGGGCTTTGGTTGGGTTAAGAGCAAGCTGGGCGTAAAGATCGGATACGGGAAAACAAGCCCCGAAGAACATATCGACGTCTACGGCGAATCCCAACAACCAAAATGTATCCACACCTATCTTTAATGGTGAAAATTTTGATTTTTGGTATGTGAAAATGAGAATTATTTTTGTCTATACGGAGCTTTGGGATCTTGTTGAGAATGGGTTCGAGGAACCTGAAGATGAAGAAGCTTTGACAAATCCCCAAAAGAACCAATTAAAAGAGCAAAGGAAGAAGGATTCAAAGGCTCTCTCTTTTATTCAACGAGGAGTTTCAGAAACAATCTTTCCAAGAATTATCAATGCAACAAAAGCGAAGGAGGCATGGGATATTCTTCAGAAAGAGTATAGAGGCAACTTGAAGGTAAGAACCATCAAACTTCAATCATTGAAAAGAGATTTTGAAAATTTAAAGATGAAGGATATGGAATTGTTGAAGGATTATTTTTCTAGAGTTATGGAACTTGTAAACCAAATGAAAATTTATGGGGATAATATTACTAATCAAAGAGTTGTCGAGAAAATTTTGATAAGTTTACCAGAGAAATACAATCCCATTGTTGCTGTCATTGAAGAAACTAAAGATCTTGTTAATTTGAGTATTGAGGAATTGATGGGTTCAATTAAAGCATTTGAGCAAAGGTTGAGTAGGCAATCTGAAAAGTCAATTGAAAGTGTTTTTCAATCCAAGCTCAATGTTAGTACCTCTAATTCCCAAGGAAGAGGAAGAGGAGGAGGAAGAAATGCAACCGGAAGAGTAAGAAATGCAAGAGGAAGAGGAAGGTCTAATTTTCAAAGAAAATAAAATGAAGAATCCACTCAACAAAAGTGTGGAATTTACAACCGAAGTAATCATGTTGATAAAGATTGTTGGTTTCGAGGAAAGCCAAAATGTTACAATTGCAACAAATTTGGGCATGTCAAGAAGGATTGCCTAGTCAAGAGCGCTCAACAAGCTAATTTTTCCGAGGAGCAAGAAAGTGAAGGGCACATGTTCTATGCTTGTCACAAGACATCAGATCAAACCAAGGATGTATGGTTTCTCGATAGCGGATGTAGCAATCACATGACAGGAGATGAAAGCATTTTTGTGAAAATGGATGCTTCCTCCAGTTCTCAAGTAAAAATGGGGAATGGTGCCTTAGTCCAAACAAAAGGAAAATGTACTATTGCTATAGAAACCAAGATGGGTACAAGATTCATTTCCGATGTTCTCTTAGTTCCAGACTTGGAGCAAAATTTGCTAAGTGCTGGACAACTTATGGAGCATGGATACCTTGTTCGCTTTGAAGATGATTTTTGCAAAATTTTTGACAAAGGGGGGAAAAGCCAAGTTGTAGCAAAAATCAAGATGGAGAAGAATAGAAGTTTTCCTCTCATTTTCCGATATAGCAAAAATGCGGCTTTGAAGATGGATGTGATTGATAATTCATGGCTTTGGCATAGAAGATTTAGGCACTTGAATTTCAAAGCTTGAAGCATCTACAACAAAAGAATATGGTTTTTGGGTTGCCAACCATTCATGAAGTGCAACATATTTGTAAAGCTTGTGCACTTGGAAAGCATCACCGAGAGTCATTTCCAAAGGAGAAAGCATAGAGAGCTAAAGCACCATTGGAGCTTGTCCATACCGATGTGTGCGGACCTATGGATACACCAACTCATGGAGGTAACAAATACTTTATTATCTTTGTTGATGATTTTACTAGAATGACTTGGGTGTATTTCATGAGACAAAAGAGTGAAGTTTTCTCTACCTTCAAGAAATTTCAAAATCTTATTGAAAGACAACGTGGTTGTTTGATGAAAGTATTGAGAAGTGATAGAGGCGGAGAATACAACTCAAATGAGTTTATGAAATTTTGTGAAGATATTGGAATGGAAAGGCAATTGACTGTTGGGTACACTCCACAACAAAATGGTGTGGCGGAAAGAAAGAATAGAACCATAGAGGAGATGTCCAAGTCTATGCTACATGAGAAGGGGCTACCCAAAAATTTTTGGGGTGAGGCCGTGTATACAGCAGTTTACTTGATGAATAGATGTCCTACAAAAAAGCTCTTAAGGACAAAACTCCATTTGAAGCTTTGAGTGGAAGAAAACCATCGGTGAATCACTTAAAGGTGTTTGGTTCCATTTGTTATGCTCATGTTCCAAAAGAAGTGAGGCACAAGCTTGATGAAAAAAATGAGAAATGCATCTTTGTGGGTTATAGCTCAAAATCCAAAGGCTATAGACTCTTCAGTTTGGATCAAAAGAAGGTGATTATTTGTAGAGATGTTCTCTTTGATAAGAAGGCGTCTTTTGATTAGAAGGAAAATAAAGTCCAAGATCAAAGCATTGCTTTCAATGAAGAATTGGAAAGTTTACAAGTTGAAGATGTTGCAACTCTTGAATCTCCACAAAGATTGTCACCAATTGTTAGTTCACAATTTTCTCCAAGTGCAAGTTCAAGTTCAAGTTCTTCATCTCCAAGTTCAACTCCAAGAAATATAAGGAGTCTTAGTGATGTGTATGCAAGATGCAATTTATGCATTATTGAACCTGAAAATTTTGAAGAGGCAATTAAAGATGAAGCATGGAAGAAAGCAATGGAAGATGAAATTCATGTGATTGAGAAGAACAAGACTTGGGAGCTAGTGGAGAAGCCGAAAGAAAAAGAAATAATTGGTATGAAGTGGATTTTCAAAACAAAGTTCAATCCGAATGGCTCTATTCAAAAGAACAAAGCAAGACTTGTGGCAAAAGGGTATTCACAACAACCTGGAATTGATTTCCAAGAAACTTTTGCTCATGTGGCTCGACTTGATACAGTTAGAGCTATCATTGCTTTGGCGGCGCAAAAAGGTTGGTTCTTGCACCAACTTGATATAAAATCAGCATTTTTGAATGGAAAATTAGAAGAAGAGGTATATGTTGATCAACCTCAAGGCTTTGTTGTCAAAGGCAAATAAGATAAAGTGTACAAGTTGAAGAAGGCTTTATATGGCCTAAAGCAAGCACCCCGGGCATGGTATAGTGAAATTGATGCTTACTTCAATGAAAAGGGTTTTCAAAGAAGCAAAAGTGAGCCAACTTTGTACATCAAGAGGCAAGGTACAACCGGTATTGTCATTGTTTCACTTTATGTTGATGATTTGGTTTTTACCGGTAGTGATGAAAAATTGATTAAAGATTTTAAAAGGGAGATGATGAAAAAATATGAAATGAGTAATTTGGGGCTATTGCATCATTTTTTAGGCATTGAAATTTACCAAAACAATGGTGGTGTTTTTATTTGCCAAAAGAAGTATGCTCAAACACTTATTGAGAAATTTAAAATGAAGAATTGCAAATCAGTTGCTACTCCCTTGATTGCGAATGAAAAGTTGTCAAAGGAAGATGGAAGTAAAGAAGCTGAAGTATCTTGTTATAGAAGTTTGGTTGGAAGTTTGTTGTACTTAACTGCTACAAGACCGAACATCATGTATGCTACAAGTTTATTGTCTCGGTTCATGCACAGTCCAAGCCAAATTCATTTTGAAGTTGCAAAAAGAGTGTTGAGATACATTCAAGGTACACTTGATTATGGAATTTTTTATAAGAAATTTGTTGATGCAAAGTTACTTGAATTTTGTGATAGTGATTGGGCTGGATGTGTTGATGATATGAGAAGCACTTCTGTGTATGCATTTTCTCTTGGATCGGGCGTAATTTCATGGTCATCCAATAAACAACAAACTGTGGTACAATCATCTGCTGAAGTTGAATATATTTCAGCATCATTGGCAACTACACAAGCAATTTGGCTAAGAAGAATTCTGGATGATTTTGGTGAGAAGCAAGGTGAAGCTACTCCAATTATGTGTGATAATAAGTCTACTATTGCTATGGCAAAGAATCCCATCTACCATTCTCGTACCAAACACATTGCTATCAAACATCATTTCATTAGAGAAGCTGTGGAAGATAATGAGATTCAAATCAAGTATTGCAAGACTAAAGATCAAGTTGCAGACATCTTCACCAAAGCTCTACCAAGGGACAAATTTGAATTTTTTAGAGAAATGTTGGGTGTCACACAATATGACATTAAGGGTGAGTGTTAAAATTAATGCCATATTTACATTATATAGATACATTGGATACATTGCATATATTGGATACATTGAGTTCATACATTCTTTGTATTCATGTATTTTATATTTATTAAGTACATTGTCTAGATTATATTCATATACCTAATTAATTGTAAGGTTGTTTAGGTTCATGAATCTTATTCATTGAACTTATGTATAACTTTCTCTATATAAAAAGATGTAAGCCTTTGGCAATATATGAATCAAGAAGTGAAAAAAATTCAATACAAAATATAGTTCATTCTAAAGAGAGTTTTATCAAAAGCTAATAGAGAGAACTCAACAACAAAAATTGCAAGTACCTGATCAAAAGGACAACTAGAAAAAGTACAGCTACTGAGAGTCCAACGACACCAATAAAAGTTGCAACCCCATTCAACCGTACCTATTGTAAGTCATTCGCAGATAGACAGAGTGTAAATAATGAACTATCATTGGCAATCACCGTAATAAAAAACATATATGAACAAAGTAACCTGTAATGGTGTTTCTTCACCAGTATCTTCTGAAATGCTCGCCATAAGCAATCCCCACTCTGTATTTATACCAACACTTGTTACCTTAAAATAAAAATGTGAGTTAGCAACAAGCATGTTAGATGGTTGGGAGAAGGAAATACAAGATATGTGTGTGTAGTTACACCTTAAATATATAAACAAGGTTTTTCTCTTTCTAAAAGTGGAAAAGGTGTAAGCTTGCACTTCTTACCCAATGACTTTAATAAAGAAACGGAAAGTTGAAAACATATATCAAGACATACATCTGCACACACATGAATAAATGGAGGCAATATTATTTCGGTGTGTACACATGCATGTCTTGTTTTATTTCTGGTTCCTATTGGTTTTGGCATGAAACCAAAAAACAAAAGACTATTTCATATTTAAGAATTCGGGAAAATAAAAGCAAAAAGGATCCCTCTCCAGAAACAAATTAGACAGAAAAAAATATGATTCTTTAATACAAACAAAATTATGATTCTTATAATACTGTGTTGAAGTTGTTGACGATGTATTTCGTCACCAAATTTTTAGGGGAAATTTGGCTATAAACCCCCTTTGCCTTCCTTTCATTGTTAAAAGGATTAAGAAAAAAATTATACTTTCTAAACCCCCTCATAATTATAAAGTCTTGCATAAAGGACAAATTTATTATTTAAATATTTTATATGACTATTATACCCACTCTCTTCCCCACTCTCTTCCTTTCCATCACCGTCTGCGCCATCAACAATGTCGGAATGACAAATCTGCTCTTCAAGCAAGCTGTGGTGGGAATACTTATGATGATTGTGTTTTATACATGCATGTGCTCACCGAAGCTACCAGATTCTCTTACATTCAACTGTTCATCTTCTCTCTCGTCTCTCTCTTCTAACCCTAGCTTCCTCCATGGCTGGAGCTGTGGAGAACTTGCAAATCGCACTGATACATACATATATATATATATATATATCTATATATGTGTGTGTTTGTGTGTTTTGAGATTTGAATTCGAATATATATATCTACATATTCCGATCTCTAATCTATATATATATATATATCTATATGTGTGTTTTGAGTCTCTAAGATCGGAGATTTGAATGATTGCATAGATCGGTCTCGGCGATCATTTGATTCAAACTCAAAAGCTCAAAGATTTAAAGTAAAATCTGAAAAATCTGTGTGTATGAAAAATCTCAAGATTTTTGAAAGCTCAAAGTTTCAAAAATTTGAAAAATCTAAAAAATCTGAAGAATCGGGGTATGAAAAATTGAGATTTCTCTGAAATTTTCAGATTATAGGCCTAATTCAAGGATTATAGGCCTGATTCAAAGCTCAAAGCTCAAAGTTCCATCGATTTTTCAGAGTAAACATCAAATTTCATTTGATAGAACCAGAGTAAAATTTTACTCTGGTTTGATTGCTCTGTTTTTTTCATTTGACAGAACCAAAGTAAAATTTTACTTTTATACAGAGTAAAATTTTACTTTTAGCTTCAGAATCTCACAGTTTACTTATTTTTCAGAATAAAATTTTACTTTTAGTTTCAGAGTGTAAAATTTTACTCTCATTCAGAGTAAAAATTTACTTTTATACAGAGTAAAATTTTACTTTAGTTTCAGAGTGTAAAATTTTACTTTCATACAGAATAAAATTTTACTCTGAAATACATAGTGAAGATGGCTTAATAGGAGAGCTAATAGATATAGGGGTAATATAGTAAAAGAAACAAGTTTTAAAATATCAGGGGGTTTTGAAAGTACTTATATAATTCTTATCCTTTTGAAAGACAAATTAAATAGTGAGGGGGTTATGACCAAATCTCTCAATTTTTAGTACATAAGACCACAATTTTGGGCCAATTAAGTCTTAAGCTCACATGTGACTTGGCAACTCAGCAAATTAGGCCCAGAATAGATCCATTCAGCCTTTGTCCACTTGGAGTCAGCAAATCAACAAAGTTCAGTTAACTATAGCCTTTAAAATAGTTGGGCTCATCTTCAGAAATAAGCCCAAGGTCTTCTATGACTTGTAACTTCGGTTAACTTGGTCAAAAGTGGCCCATTTCAGCATTTTAACCCTTTCAGGATCTCAACAACAGTGGTTCTTATCAATTTCAGCCTTCAAAATAGTTTGACTTTGTTTATAATACAAAGCCCAAGACCCTAGAGTGGCTTGAAGATGGTTTAAACATTCAACATAGTCCATTTTGGACACTCTTCAGCAGCAAACAGCAATAAAAACAATATGGAGAGCTTCTACAGCAAAGCCCAAGCACTTCAAAGGCTTGGCCCAATTAACAACCCAAGAGCTCAACCCAAAGTGAAGAAAGTCACTTTTAGCCCAAAATCCAGCATTACGACCCAATACTCCAGCAACAAAGCACTGCCCACCCTTGCCCAAGGCATGGGAAAACTTTTAGAAAAAAGGACAAGCCTGATCTTGCGATCTTCGAACTGTTTGACATGAGGCCAGCCCAATCCTGCAGGGGAACTCCTGGGACCAGTGGCATGGAGGGTATAAGAGTGTCCAAAGCATCCAAACTTCTATACTCCAGCAGTGAGTGCGAACTACAAAGGGGGTGTTTGTTTTAATTTTTCAGAGTCAATTTATGGTTTTTAATTTTGAAAAAGTTATTTTGAATTATTTGGTTAAATTTATTTCAAACAGCTTCTGATTCTAACAGCTTATTTTAACTCAAAAAAGCTGATTCTGAGAAGCTGCTCACCCATTGCTTCTGATTATTAGCTTCTACTGTGGACATGTTAATTTATAGTTATACTCTTAAATTTTATTTTTTTTTTAAAATAAAAAAAGACTCAAATGGACTGTAAATTATTATTATTATTTTTATGAGAAATGTAAACAAACAAAAAATAAAAATTAATTGAAAAAACTATTTCACAGCTTATTTAACAAATACTACTCAGCAATTTAAATCTATAATTCAACAGCTACACCAAACAGATTAATAACTTTTGATTAAAGTCATAATCTATAATCTGTTAAATTATAATCTATAAATTATTTTAACAGTTACACTGAATGGGATCAAAGAGCCAGTTTCTTTGAGTCTGTTCAGCAGCAGTGGCGACAACAGCCATTACTAAAAGTTACTATTTTTTGTCAGATTCTCTTTTCATTTCGGGAAACAACCTCTACAACGTCAGATCTATATCAAGTCTATCTTTCTAAACATTTAATGCTCTAGACCTCAGTTGCACAAAGAAATTGTTAAAGTTGTATATATTTATATATATATATATATTAAGGAATTATTTGAGATGATCTAAATAAGTGTATTTTTTATCTTTTTATGAAAAGATGTGTAAAAAAATAGAAAGATGATGTGATGAAAAAAAAATAAAAAGATGAATTATATAAGGGATGCTAAACCACCTCTAAATATATAAAAATATCCTAACATTTACTTTTTTCTACTTCGTTGTAATGTGTTAAATTATGAATAAATATTTGAGATTGATATCAACTTCACATTGTCTTTGTCAAGTACAAATAATTATAATGTAAATAGGAAGCATGTTTAAGTTAGTTTTTTTTTTGCTTCTTTGAGATTTGTATGTTTAAGAGTTCTATCTCAGCTAAAAGTAGGGATGCAAATGAACCAAGTTGGTCATGAACAAATTCGGCTTAGCTCAGCTCGGCTCGTTTAGTAAACAAGCCGAGCTCGAGCTCGAATATTAGGCTCGTTTAGTCAATGAACCAAGCTCGAGCTTGAATAAGCTCGACTCGTTTATCTTTATTTAAATTATATAATAAATATATTATTTATATATTACATAATATATAAATATATATAAATAATATATTTTTATTATTATTTATATATTAAATAATATTAATAATATTTTTTATTTAAATAATATTAAAAAAATCTTATCGAGCTCGAGTTTCATTAATATTAACAAGTCAAGTTCGAGCTCAATTACTTATCGAGCTAAGCTCGAGCTCGATAAACAAACAAGCTGAACTCAAGCTCAGCAAAACTCGACTCGTTTGCAACCCTAGCTAAAAGCAACTTTCTTAGTTGGGAGCATGTATACACATTGAAAAATGTTTGGGAGCACTAAAAAAGGATCACTAGATGGAGCACTAATGATGTGATAATGGGCTCCGTCCACTTTCTATGCCTTGTTTTTATTTTTTTTATTTTTTATTTTTGTCATTCCCAATGTATTAATGTTATTAGTAGTGTATTTTTTAGTGGTCTAAATCATTGTTATATATACATTACTATGGAAAAACCGTTACCCAAGTAGCAGTGTACTGCTCTAGAGTCTAGACACTTGTCAAAATATAGTAGGCTCTCTTTCTCTATATATAGTCTTCTCCTCCATTTGACGGGGGCTCTCAAGCTTTGCAAGCTCTCTCTTAAAACCTTCATGGAAGAAGCTCAAGTTTCTCACAAACTTAGCTCTCAAAGCTCTTTTAAAGCAAACCAAAGGCTCCGGCCTTCTTCTACATCAGTTTTCTCTCTAAACTCAGTCTCACTGCTCCCATAAGAGCGTTACACCAATACAACTCTGCTACTGCACTGCTGCCTCCAGCAGGAACAGAATCTGCACTCATGCACTTAACAGTGCACCATACCCGCAATTTTTTGCCAAGTCTGTCGATGTTCTGCTATTTTCAGTTCGGATCACTGCCTTACTCAAATTCCATGAGGTGTGCGACCACCTTACACTCTCTCTCCCTTGAGCACTCTCCCAAGTGTTTCCCCCCACTATTTCGGTTTAACAAGAATGGGCCTCCAAAGCCCATATCAGTTTGTACCGGCTTAGATTGAATCTTCAGCCCACCCAGCAAGCTCAGAACACAAGGGAAGTATTATTTTCATAGTTTTAAATCGCGGTATCGGGTAGCGTAACGGTATCGATCGCGGAGTATCGGTATCGATAGTATCGACCGGTACATATCGGGAATCGGGTGTCACGGCCGTGAAATTTTAAAAATCATTAACAATCCCTTCAAAACTCAATTTTATTCATTTTTTGACTCTTTTAGTCTTAATTTGTCACATTTTAATCAAAATTTTGATAAGTAAGAACACTTTTAACTATTTTCAACTAAATTAAATGTATTTATTTTAGTCTCATTTTCAACATAGTAAGCTTTTGACAGATGAAGATTTTGATTTCAATATTTATTTTTCTTGTTTTTTTTCTCTTGCTCAACTGAGAATATATATATATATATATATTAATATAAACAGTGGCATAGATGTATAAACAACAGAAAATCAGTGGCTTAAAAAGGTGTAGAAATAGTGGCTTAAAAGATGCAGAAGAGCCTAAAAAAGAAATTACGAAATAGAAAAACATAACGAAAATAATAATAATAATAATATTGATATATGAAACAAAAATAGTAACAGAGTATAGAAGCTTGCAAGTTCAGCCTTCTGATATGTTACTATACTACACATACCCAACACACACACCCAGCACACACATGCACATGACACACACGGCACACAGACAACATCTACACACACACCACCAACTTTTCTCTCGCTAGATACACCCATTCATCTCTCTCGAGAGAGAGAGAGGTTTTGGGTTGGAAAAAATGTAAAGACACACCAAACCAACGGGGGACTCTGGGCACCTCCTCTTTCTCTCTCGGCATGCATCTCTCTCCCCAATAGCAACAAAGTATAAGGAAAACAAAGAAGTTTGCAAGTTGCATATTGGTGTGCTTGCCCAACAACAAAACAGAGCACAACAGCCCAAAGAATGAACTTGCAAAACAGAGCATAAAACATCACAAATTTCAGGAGGTTTTTCTGCTCTGCCCCAATTTCATTTGTAACCGACGATTATTTTTGCTTTTGCTGAAGGTTCTCTGCTCTAATTTCATCCGTACCGGCCATGGCAAATCTGTATCGAAACTGTATCGCTGCATGTATCGGATTTAGGCCGATATGTACCAGGAATCGGACACTACAGCTGCGATTTTCAGTCTCACCGGTATACCGGTCCATATCCGTATCACCACTCCAATTTTCCGGTACGTACCGTACCGGCCGATATTTAGAACTATTTTATTCTTGTGGCTTTATTTTGTACATACGTTTATTTTAACATACTAAATCATAATAGATCTCAGCATATTTTGTAGATGCAAACAAAGAATGTCAAAGGTTGGACACAACCCCTAACATTTTAAGTGCAATGCTCAACTCCAACTGAAGCAGAGAGAATTTCTCTAGCAGTAACTCAGTGGCATCCCAAAGGGCATTTGGCAAGCCTCTCAGGCTTCTAGAATACCATTAGACACTCTGCATTAGAAGCACCAACTGACCACGTGGCGTCCAATATGCTAGATCAGCCCTATGGTGCCATTTCAGTGACCTCTGGCAGTAGGCCCTTCAAGCCCAGCCACATCAGCAACCGTACAAAACTCAGAGGTCAGATCATCTAGAGCCCAACTAGACCGTATATGTATACTTCAACCTATCAGATCATGCCACATGTCCAGGCATAACCAAACAGCACTAGAAAAAAGTAATCCAAGATGGCTCCACAATATTTACACGAAACATGATAGCTATGAAACCTAACTTAGCTATACAGTTAGGACTCTAAGGAATCAAGCATAGTAGTAAGTGTTTCAAGCATGGATTTAAAACTTAAGGAGTTTCGAAATGTGTTCAAGTTTCACTTGTTTACCTTTTGAGCCAATGATGAAAACGATTTAGGAATGAAATTTCATTAGAGAGAAAATCTCAATTAGAGATAAAAGATCTTTAAGTTCCAAAATATAATGTCAAAATATCATAAAAGGAGTTGCTTACATAACGAGCTTCAAAATGTGTTAAAGCTCGACTTGTCTACATAATAGTTGATCTCAAACACACTTAATGAGCCAGACACAAGTTGAGCTTCAATATCTTGGCTCATTTTACGACCTTGCCTAATTCAACTATAGAGAACCAATATTTTTTTTCTTAATTAACAATTGTGCTAACTTTTTTTTTTTATCAGCAAAGAAAAATTTCATTAAACAGCATGAAATTAAAGGTACAAAAAGATGACATGCATCGAGAGAGATTCGGAAGTATAAAAATACCCCTACTACTGCTACTCGCATCCATACAACCAACCCCTAAGCCTCTCGATTTTTTAAACAAAAAAGCTAAGAAGAACTTAACTAGAATTAAAAAAACAAAAAACATGAATCCCCACAACTTCAACCCACCAAAACACCCAAAACCAACCAAAAGAACTACCCCTGCACCCAAAACCAACTAAACTAACTCAACCAACACCGGGAACACCACCAAGACCCACTCCTCTGACGCAACCCACTCCTCTGCCGCTATTGCATGAACAAGACATGCCACTGCAGCTTCAACCACCCTCCCTAGCTGCTGCCCACGCCACCTCCACTTTGCTGCAACTCCACAACTACTTCCCACTCCACCAACACGACATGCCTCTGCCGAGAATACTCCAAGAGCCACCGCCGGGAACAGACACCCACTGCCAACCACAACACCCATTGCCGAAGACATATCATCTCCCACAGATCATCTCCCACCAGGCCTACTACTAGCTCACACCCAATACCCACGCCTGGACCTATACTCCTCTGATGCATCTGAACTCTTCTTTCACACCCCCAATACCCACTGCCAAACACCAAACCAGCAAATCTTCAATCACACGCCACGGATCCGCACACCCACCGAACTCCGACCACCCGCTGGGACACCACCATACAAATGGCAGAACTACACCCCTCAAACTCTCACACGAGAAGGAACGCTTAAGTGCCAACCGGAAAGAACTGGAACGCACCCTTCCAACTCCTACTCGCCAAAAAGCACTCGAGTGTAATACCAGGACGCCCCTGCTGGAGTAGCTATAACAGCAAGGTTGAATCAGACGAGGACCAACAGAAGACAAAACCTGGACACACCAACACTCACCCGCAGCAGCGAACCTAGTTAGGCCAGCCGACCGCCATAGCCAACGGCGGAGGAAAAGAAACTAAAACGAGTTAGGCCAGCCGACCGCCATAGCCAACGGGGGACTCGAGTTTATTAATAGAAAGAAACTAACAAAGCAGAGGAAAAAACGAGTTAGGCTAGCCGACCGCCATAGCCAACGGCGGCGGCCAGCCGGCCCAAAAAGAGGCCGAAGATGGAGGTTTAAGAGAAAGAAAGGAGAGGAAAGACACTGAGAAAAAAGAGCGGCGTTTTTACCTCCAAACAATGGAAGAGTAACAATTGTGCTAACTTAGTTACATGTTTATTTTAATTTGGTATGTACTTGACATGTTATTTTTAGGCATATGTATTTTTCGTCTATTTTATATTAAGCGTAGTTTATTCATTTACTTGTTTTTGTGTAGGCTCTCTTTATGATTGTTGTTGTTTTCATCATATTGTACAATTGTATGATTTTATGTTGTATTCTCCATAAACTATACAGTTTGCAAAAATATTTTGAATTATATAACAGTACAATCTCAATCTGGAATTAAATTATACCGCCACTGTGGTGGAGTTGGAACAAAAACGGTTAACAAAAAGGAAAGAGAAACAAAATTTACCAGCATGGTGCCATAACCATCTGCAACTTTGCATCCAGACATCAGAAATGGATCTTTGGAGCCCTTCTGAACCTGTCGAAAAAGGGATCATGCTAATGAATTAAGAAAACAAAAATTAGGACAACCATATTGCACTATAAAATAGGTGAGGTATTACAATCTTGCAGTCCCCCGTCATGCTTGATTCATCAATTGCAAGAGAGTGACCAGAAATGAAAATTCCATTAGCTGGGACCTGGGACAAGATTTGAAATATGGGAGTCAATAGATGCATTAAAAAGTGATATTGCAAACGCAACAAGACTAAGAAATTCATGCCATCACCTGATCACCAATTTTCAGAGGTACAACATCACCAACAACAAGGTCAAATATTGATACCTCCAACCTTCTACCACCTCTAATGACCTGGTTGCATGGTTATCTTCAGTTAAGAGGAAAAAACCAACGAGCAAAAAACAAAAACAACACAACAATTTAGGTGATGAAAAAGATTCCCAAATTGATAAACCTCCAAATGTATATTCTTCTTCTCCTCAAGTAAATTTTGGAACTGAACAGATTGCTTGTAATCACTTATAGCTGCAAAAGTGGGGAAAATACAAAAGCAAGAAGAAAAGAAAAAAGAAAAAAAAGTTAAGAAAACATACTGCCTTCAGTACAGTAAACCATATGATATTTTTTTCTATGAAAGTCAAGTTTTGACATTACCAAAAGGAATGTGTAAACCATCATATTGTATAAACATCCACTAAGCACATCAAAACTAGAACCACCATGGAAAATGCTGACCAGAATCCTTATTCACTAACCATACTTTTCACTACCTTCGATTATTTATTTTATTAGATGTTAAGGAAAATCGTTTACCTTCACTACAACAAAAAATTGGAGCTTTATTATTACATTTTTTGGGTTAATCACAGACACCCCTTCAACGTTCACTAAATATCACTTTACCGTTCTCACCTTCAAAATCATACATTTGGATTTTTTTTATTTTTTGTTTTTTTTCATTTCTTGGATGAACTGTCAAGATTTTCACAGGAGGAAAAAGAACAGACATTATAAGGACATTGATCTCCGACAAGCACCAAGAGAAGCACATTGAGGGAAGTCCATCATCAATTAATTCATAACATTAATAAACCTCAAATAACTTTACAAAATTATTTTCTCATGAATGAATACTTTAATATCTAGAGCACAAAGTAGTTTTAACTTTTTAGTCAGTGCAATATATATACATACATGTCAATTCCCTTTGCTAGAAGATAGACTAATGTCTATGTTAATCATCATAGCCTTCAGATTGGCATGAGAGAGAGAGAGAGAGAGGGAGAGAGAGTGTACTACAATATTTTTTCTCTCTTATTAGCTTTTTGGTCAAGCAATTGCACTGCAATTACTATCATCTCGGCTCTCATCTCAATCTTCAAAGATATGAGATAAATTCTGAATCATGTTATACAAACATGAGAAAAATAATCCGATAGTTAAAGAACTCATCCAGCTTTAACAAGGAATTTTATCAAACAAAAAGCAGAAATATTACCCCACAAGCAACAGAATATTATTATGGCACAAGCAAGCACAAATCTGGCCTATATAACATCAGTATATATTATCCAATACCTGTAACAACTATAACAAAAATGACAGCCAATGCAATGCTTCCCCCATCATACCATCCTTCTTTCAAACCCTACAAAAAAAAAAGGTTAAATAGGAAATATGAACTGATATGAATTGAAAAGGCTATAATACAAATATGTGTCAAAGACAAAAAGTGAAATGAAAGCATGTTTACAATTAAAAAATAATAATAATAATTATGAACAATAAGACATCAAACATATATACCATCTGGTAGATTGAATGTTTGCCAACCTAGACTTATTAATTGCTCAATTAATTCAAAATTTCAAGTGCAGGTATATCCTAAGAGCCGACATCTATGAAAATATGCACATGTAGAACAACAATGAAAAGTTATTGTACCTTCCCTGTTTTAAATTTAATCTCAACAATGTAACTTATTAGAATGTGATTTTTAGGACTTAAAATTGCAATTTGTAGAATGAGAATTTAAATAGCATAATCCATTTTTCTTCAAATAGTATAACTGAACTTTCACCACAGCCACATAGCTTAAAAAATGTGTGATTCCACCAAAAAACATAACGACGGTATAAACAAGGGTGACACATCCAGGCCACCAACCTTAGCCTTTTAGATGAGGAAACAAAAAACAAATTGTCTTGAAGGCTACTCAGAAGAAAATGCACATACATTTATAGATTTCTCTTCTATCTAAATTTTTGAGGTTCAATAAAGTAACCCGAAAGACTACAAGTCCTTGATAGAGACTTTAATTCTCAAACCAAATTTACAATACCCGTGAACTAATAACCAAGACTAAAAACAAACTCATATCATTTGGAGAAAACATTAAATCTTCAATTAGACATTTATCATATTAGACTTGCTTTTCGTGCCAATATTTCTTCAAAAGGCTACATATCTTATGAAGGTATTTCTCAAAAAAAGTTAGATACTATTTGATCTAACAAAGGTTCGACTAAGCCTTACTAAAGACAAAACAAGGTGACAAAACAAGATTTCAAGGTCTCAAGAGACCAAAACATTTTCACTTAAAGAAAAAAAGTACCTTGCAACGTGATGTTTTCTTCAAACTGGTAGAAGAATTGGAACACAAGTTATTTTCTTCAAACATGCAACATGTTCATGTGTCTCAGTGAGCATGTCTGGTTCTAAAAAGTTTAAAAAATGACGGCACATTTAGACATGTCCTACATGTTTCAGGGAATGCCTCACACAAACACGGCACATTCAAAAGTCTTTGCTTCTTAGAATTTCACAAATGAATTGCTTATCAAACAAAAATTAAAAATTAAAGATGATGAGATACAACTAAATCACATGAAAAAGTAGGGTTACGTTTAGTAGAATTTTGTAAATATGATTTGAGAGTATGAGTTGTATTTTGAGTTTGTGAGCTGTGGAATTATGATTTGAATGTAGAAAATTTGTTTGGTTATGATTTTTAAATAGAGTGTTGAATTAAGTGTGGAATTAAGTTTTGAAAGTTTGATTTGACATGTAAAGTAAGAAAATTTGTTTGGTTATGAGTTTTGAAAAGAGTTTTTAAAACTTAATTCAAATTATTATAACTCACAACAAAACACACTACTTTCACACTATTGAAAATTTTGATCAACACTCATAACCAAACTCTTTTTAAAATTTAATTAAAAAAATTTATTATTAACAGAAAATAACATTAATCAATTTTTTAATTGAAAATACTACAAAGGAATAATTTTTTTTCAAAATAAATATTCAAAAAATTTAAATCATAAATATTTAAATAATTTAAATAATCTAAAAAATTTAATAAGTAAAAAATTAAAATAAATATTCAAAAAATTTAAATCGTAAAAATTTAAATAATTTAAAATGTTAATATTTTAAATTTAAAAACAACTCTACACTCAAATTGTAACCAAACACATAAAACAAAACTCAATTAAGAAATTATTTTTAAAACTCATAACCAAACACATAATTCGAAATTTCATACTACTTTCAAAACTCTACACTCAAATCGTAACCAAATACATAACAAAAAAATTAAAATATTTAAAAATATTTTTATAAAATAGAGTTTGAATTTATTTTTATAAAATATTTTAAAATTTAAAAAATTAAAATCGTAATTTTTTGAAATTAAAATATTTAAAATATTCAAAAAATTAAAAAATTAAAAAAATGTCTGTTCGGTAACGTTTACATTTTCAGTTTATATTTATAAAAATTTTATAAACTGATTTTTATTTATTTTTAAAAAAACATAAACTATAAACGCGTTTGGTAATTAACAAAATATTTAAAAAAATTTAAAAATACAAAAAAGAGTGAGAAATGGCAAGTGGCGGCGGAAGACAATGGTGGAAAGTGGTGACGGTGGGTGTTGGGTAACGGGTGGTGGTGGTGGTGGGTGGGTGATGGTGGCGGGTGGTGGGTGGTGGTGGCAGGTGGATGGCGGGTGGTGGCAGGTAGGTGGCGGCGGGTAGGTGGCGGGTGGTGGTGGTGGTAGTGGTAGTGGTGGTGGGTGGGTGGCGGTTGTGGGTGATGGGTGGTAGCAGTGGGTGGTGGGTGGTGGCAAGTGGGTGGCGGATAGTGGTGGAGTCGTGGCGGGTGGTAATGGTGGGTGATGGGTGGCGGGTGGTAGTGGTGGTGGTGGATGGTGGTGGTGGCGGATGGTGGGTGGTGGTGGCAGGTAGGTGGCAGATGGCCGGTGGTGGCAGGTGGTGGTGGTTGTGGCGGTGGTGGTGGTGGTGGGTAGGTGACGGTGGCGGTGGTGGGTGGTAAAAAAAAAAAAACTCAAAACGGAAACACATTTTTTAAGTTTATATTTTTTGAACAAATTTATAAACTGAGACCACTGATTTATAAATTAAAAATTTACCAAACAAGTTTTTATTTAATTTTTTTAAATTTTTGTAAATATAAACAGAAAACTGAAAACATAAGTGTAACTAAACGGCACCTAAATTATAAAATATTTAAAATCTTAACAAAATTAAAATATTAAAAAAATATTTAAAAAATTAAAAAATTGATTTGAATTGAGTTTTGAAAAGAGTTTTAAATTATGTGTTTGGTTATGAGTTTTGAAAAGTAATGGTTATATTTTAAGGCTTGGTTTGGCATCATCTAAATAAGTCAAAAAGTCAAAAAATCACTATCTTATTTAAGTCACATCATCCTATTTAAATCACATCACCTCTCTAACACATCACATCAAATCCAATCCAAACCCACCAATAAGGCCTCGTTTGGCAAGAGGCTAAAATAGCCAATTAGCCAAAAAGTTACCTTTTTAGCCAAAAAGCCAACAACCCATACCAAAAAGTCAAAGATTCCCTTTTCTCTCTACTTTTTGCACGTCGTTTCGTAATTAGCCAAAAAGTTGGCCCAAACATACAGGTTTTTCTTACCAACCTTTTTAGCCAATTAGTCAAAAAGTTACTAAATTAGCCTGTTCCCAAACGAGGCCTCAAAAAGTGCACTCTTTTAGTACATGCCAAACTAACCATAAATTGAGTTTTAAAAAATGAGTGTAGAATTATAATTTAAAAAGTCAAAACAAACAACACACTCAAATCAATAAGTGAAACTATAATTTGAAAAACTTATCCACCGGAGCCTAAGTTATCAGTAAAACATTGGAATAGTATACCATAGGAGCACTTCACAAATTCGAACAAGACAAAGGTACTATCAAAAACACTTGAAACCAAAACAAAGTCCGTGAAGCACTATAATGAACTCAGAACTTTTCTGAAATGATGGACAAAAATCCATGCCGATATTAATAAGTTTAATTTATCCCTTTCAGACTATCTATATACTGAACTAACTAAACCATCCAGAACACTTATTATGCAATCAATACAAATTTTGTAGCAACTGCACTTCTATGTGTCAACTTCATGGTTAAAACCTAAATATGCATAGATACAGTTCAATATGCACCATAATGTTTCAATGAACTAACACTACCATCTTTTCCATTGAACATACACCACCATCATTTATCTCTACAACTACATGGTAAATTTGGCGACAGAAGAGACAAAAGTTCATTTCTTTTTCTCTCCATGTTTTTGATAATACAGCGTGTTTCGGGTAGAACGGGTCGGACTGATCCACGCTTTCCAAACTAGAGCCTGAGGTACCAAGCCCACGGAGAGACCTGCACAAGAGTTCAACGGGAAACGAGGAATCCCCCAGCGAACCCTCTGACGAGCAAGTTAGAAAGAGAGATGGAATGTAGAGATAGGTTAGAGATAAAAAGCTTAACCTTCTTCTTGTCTTCGACGTCTGCTTATATCCTCTGGTCATCATTTCGTTGTCCCTTCTGACCTGCCATCTTGGCCCAAAGTCTATGCTCTAACTTGCCTTGTTCATGGTGAGGCCGTTCTGTCTCGATGGAGAGGGGTTATCGCAATAAATGCTGTGAGGGGCTTCATTAATGGCTGATATGCAGTGCAATAACTTTGCAGAATCTTTGTCTGCTTATGTGGCTTATCCTTCACCGGCCACGTGTCTGAGTGTCATTGATTCTTAATGCCATGTTGAGTTCTAGCCATGTTGGGCCTCATCAGTTGAATTATGTATTGGGTCCTAAGTGGTAGGCTTGGATTGTTCATAGTGGGCTATAGCCTTTATGAGCTTACCCATGTCAGTAGTCCCCCATTCCCGAGTGCAGCTTTAGTCTAACGAAAGGAATAAAGAAGAAAACGATGGCTGACCATGAGGAGGGCCGACCGTGATGGGTGAGTGAGTGGAGGGACCGACCACGAGGAGGGCTGACCGCGAAGGGTGACCGAATAGAGGGACCGACCACGAGGAAGGCCGACCGCGAAGGGTGACCGAGTAGAGGGAGGCAAGTGGCGGGGCGCGGGGCTCGAGGAGTGGCAGGGGCACGTGGTGAAGTGAAGTGGAGTAGACAGGGAAGGAAAAAGGGGGCGTGGATCGTGGTCGTACACGTGGCGAAATCCCGTAGTGGGGAAGGTTAGGCGTTGAGCAAGAAATGAAGCGATAGGTCAATATAGGATGTTGAAAAGACAGTTTTGGCAGATTTTTGAAAATTTTCAAACTGGCGAAATTTAATTGTGACCCTTGAAATACAGGCAAGCCTTGAGCTTTTGGTATTATTCGTTTTACCTACCTTTGTGCAAAAGACCAAAACATTCCAAGAATAAACTCCTTTGTTTCCAGCGACACACCTCTGCAACATTTCGTGAATTTTCTGGTGCCCGCATCCGAAGCCATCCGTAGACACACAGGAGAAATGGCCCAAGAGGATGCAACAGCCGCAAGGGTCGATCCGTTAGGCGATGACGATGCGGTGGATTTGGTGGAGCAATATAGGACGGAGAGGCGAGTGGGAAGCGAGGAAGTGGCGGGGCGGGCAACCTCGTTCCGACAATGATGGCAACTCTTGTTCCAATCACAAGTTGAGCAGATATCACGGCATCACGAAATGAAGACAAGTCGACTATTTCCGTGGAGGAGTTGAAGGGTATGCGTGAGAAATACCAGATTCCTACAGAAATAGAGTTAAAGCTGCTGTCACTGAAGGAGAGGCCATCCGACACCCGACCGGGGGAATTTGCCCTCTACGAGGAGGCGTTGAAGGGAGGGTTGAGGTTGCCGCTTCCACAGGTGGTAGTGGATGTCCTAAACCGGTTGGAGGTGGCGCCGGGTTAACTAATGCCCAATGCGTAGATGATTGTACTGGCCTGTGCAAGCACATGGCTGAGGGTGAACGAGGGGGTGGCTATGATGGTAGACGAGTTTTTTGCATGCTACAAGGCCTCGGGGCAACAAGAAACTTGAGTCACTTTGCAAGCGGCAGCAGGGAAGGGTTTGGTGGCGGGGTTGCCGTCATCAATTAACGGGTGGAGGCCACGGTGGTTCTACGTGTTCGCAAACGGAGGAGTTGGAGTGCACACGGTGTGGAGAGTGCCCACCAAGTCTATGGAGCCAAAGCTGGGGGCAACAGCGGAGGAGAGGGTGAAGAAGGTGAAGGCATAAAGGCAGAAGGAGAGCGCCAAATGGGACAACCTCGTTCAGCCTTTAGCCTTGTTCTGCGTGAAATAATGGGCCTCTCCGACCGTGGTGGGAGATCTGCTGGGCAGAACTAAAGGCGAGAAGGAAGGCGCAAGAGGCGGAGGATAGGACCATTTTCGCCAAGGCCAATAAATTCAAAGAAGCGCAGTTAGGCCGATCGCCAAAACCGATCGTGAGGGAAAGAATCCGACCACGCCCCAAGTCGCTAGGAGAAAAGGACTTGGGTGGTTTTGAGCCACGACCGCCCTCAGTTGATCCGTTGAAGGAAATGGAAAACAACGAGGTGGAGGCTGTGTTGAAGAAGAAGAAGAAGAAGAAGAAGAGAGTGAGGAAGGGCCTGCCTTGAAAAAGATGAAGAAGGGGGTGGCGGAGGTCGCCTCAGAGGTGGGGCTGGGAGGGGTGGAGAAGGAGGTGGAGAGTGGGGCGACTGCCTCTAAAGAACGAGTGAAGGGTGGGGCGACTTACCCTTTGGAGGGGACAGAGCAGCAGCCTAAGAAGGGTCCTGCACCCCAAGGAGAATGAGAGAGGGCTAGGCTGAAGACCGCTATTTACCATGCCCCAGCAGTGTCTGAACGACTGGAAGGAGAAAGAGTTGAAGCCAGGACTGTTGCAGATCGCCTTTTGGGGGTGGTAGAGGACGCAGCCGTGCGCTCAATGGCCAATTTCACTGAGGCCGAACTGCTAAGGGGGTTCTGCTCTGCCCAGATGGAGGCAACTGCCTTAGCAGGAGCCCTACTGCAGAAGGCGGCGGCTACAAAAGGCAAAGTGAGGTCGTTGAAGGCAAAGTTGGAGGAGGTGGAGGCCCAACTTGATAGTTTAAAGAGGGAGACTGTAGATTGGAGGAAGACTGCGAGGAGTGCGTGTGCCAGGGGGTTGGAAGAGGCCCAGAAGGCGAAGAAAATTAAGGTGTTGGCGATGGTGCAGAGGAATGTTGCCGACCATGCCCATGCTGAGCTACTCGCGACCAAGTTGGGGTTGGAGACGGAACGCCGCAAGCTGGTGTCACTCGAGTTCCAGCTAGTTGGCGAGCAGAAGAACCTGGAAGAGGCCCAAAAAGCCTGCACCGTCGCCAATGAACGGTGGGATGAGGCCATGACCTGCAACGAAGACCTTCGTGCTTAGTCAATCAAAGAAAAAGAAGAAGCAAATCTGAAGATCGCTGAGCTAGAGAGGACGTTGGCAGACGAGCGGGCCAAGTCAATGGAGGAGAAGGCGGGGTTGGAGAAGGCTTTGGAGGAAGAAAAGACCAAGTTAGCCTCTGAGAGGGCAGCGTACCCCGACTTATGCATCGCAGCAGTAGAGCAGTTCAAGGGGTCTGCTGACTTTCAAATAGCTATCGATGCCGCGATCGACAGCAACTTGGCAAGAGAGGGGTCTAGGGGGGCTGGCCCGGCAGAAGTGACTGCTGGGAGTAGGAGTGAAGAAGAAGTGATCCAGAGTTTCCAGGGGTCGAACTTCTACAAACATGAGATCGCTGAGTTCTAGGACAGCGGCTGGAAGATGTTTAAGCGTAAAGCAGAAGAGTTGTTCCCAGACTTGGACTTCAGATATATAAAGATAGACGAAGACGACGTCGCCCAGACCCCCCTAGACGAGGGCGTGGATGAAGAGGAGCTTGTCTTAAGTGAGGATGAGTGACTGGTGTGAACAAAATTTGTAAATAAAATTTTGGTTTTTGTTGTTGTTGTTATTATTTTTTTTTTTTTTTTTGGTAATTGTTGTAGTAAACTGATGTATAAGTTTGTGAATGAATAAAATTATGAGTTGTGTTTGTCACATTGTGGCCTTGATTTTTGTAAATCTGAAAATGATGAGAATGGTTATTCAAATAAGGCTTCTGTACAAATCGCAGTGAAAATTGAGAAGTAAGGAGCCAATCTAGCTTGTGAGAAAATTATGAGGCAATGAATGTTAACAATAAGAACGTTAAGTTTTCAAAATGTGAAGGTTTTAAAATGTGAGAGTCTTGAAGTGTTAAATCATGCGGTCAGAGTGTTAAATGGTTGGGAAATGTTAAATGTAAAGAATGTTAAGAGGCGTAAAAGCATGGACCTGGAATTTGACCAAGTATGGCAACTATGCTACCAACATGAAGTCGTAAGGATGCTTGAGCCATAATTAACTCAGTCTGGCTGAGCCCTTCGTGCTCAAACTGGCTGAGGTTTTGAGTAACTCAGTCTAGCTGAGCCCTTCGTGCTCAGTCTAGCTAAGGCTTTAAGTAACTCAGTCTGGTTGAGCCCTTCGTGCTCAATTTGGCTGAGGCTTTAAGTAACTCAATCTAGCTGAGCCGTTCGTGCTCAGTCTAGCTGAGGCTTTAATTAACTCAGTCTGGCCGAGGCTGCAAGCAGGATGTTATTGAAATACTACGCAGATAACTAAGATATAAGAGTATTGTCATTTGAAGCGTAGCCCATTGATCACAAATTTACATCATGCGAGAAAAAGACAAGTATCCATGTGCGTAGATTGTCAAAAAGAACATAGAGCAATTGATTAATACAAAAAATACAGAGCAATTGATCAATACAAAAAATACAACTTTTATTGAAAATAACGCTTCAAGTGCTCGGCGTTCCATGGATGGAGGAGATCCTGCCCTGCCATGTCCTGAAGTCGGTGAGTACCCGGACGAGGTCTGGCCTTAACAACGTAAGGTCCCTCCCACTTGACTGCCAGCTTGCCCTCAGCCGGATTTTTGGTAGCAAGAGTTGCTTCACGCAAAACAAGGTCCCCCACAACGAACTCCCTCGGTCAGACTTTGCAGTTGTAGTATGTTCTCATTTTCTGTTGGTATGAGGCTCGCTTGCCAGCAGTGGTCTCTCGGAGCTCTTCGATTAGGTCTAGGTCTACCCAACGCAGCTCTTCGGTTAGTTCTGAATTCAGGTGTAGAACCCTCGGGGTAGGTAGACCGATTTCCACTGGAATGACCGCCTCAGTGCCGTATGTTAGGCGAAAAGAGGTCTCCACAGTGGGGGTTCGAGTGGTAGTGCGGTAGGCCCAGAGTACATTTGGTAATTCCTCAGCCCAGAGTCCCTTAGCAACTTCCAGTTTAGTTTTGATGATCTTCAGAAGAGAATGGTTGGTAACCTCAACTTGGCCGTTGGCTTAGGGATGACCTGGAGAAGAGAAACATGGCTGGATTTGAAGTTCTGCACAGAATTTCCTGAATTTGGCATTGTCAAATTGTTTGTCGTTGTCGGAGACAATGGCTTGAGGGATGCCAAATCAGTACACGATCGACTGCCAGATGAATCTGGTTGTGTTCCGCTCGGTAATTGTGGCAAGGGGTTCCGCCTCCACCCATTTAGTGAAGTAATCAATGGCGATAATTGTGAATTTGGTTTGGCCTCGGCCAATGGGCAATGGGCCAACTAGGTCGATCCCCCATTTGACGAATGGGTAAGGGCTGCAAAGTGTGATCAATTCTGTAGGAGGAGCATGAGGGATGTTGGCAAAGCGTTGGCACTTATCACATTTAAGCACGAATTTAGCGGCATCTTGGCTGAGAGTAGGCCAGAAGTAACCAGTGCGGAGTATTTTGTGGGCTAGTGACCTGGCACCCGAATGATTACCACATATGCCCTCATGGACTTCTTTCATCACGTAGGTCGCTTGAGCAGGATTGAGGCATCTCAGGTATGGGCGTGAAAAGCCACGTTTGTACAAGAGACCACCGATAAGAATGTAGTTGGACGACCGAGCCCTGACTTTGGTGGTTTGGTGCTTGTCGTCTGGCAGTTCCCCCTTTGTCAAAAATAGAAAGATGTCGGCCGCCCATGGAATAAGTTCGTTTTGGAGGAGGTGGACTTGCTGTTGGTGCAGGGAAATGGCAGGGTGAGCCAGATATTCGAGGCGGACACCATGGCTGAGGTCTGACTGGTCGGCAGAAGCTAACTGAGCCATTTCATCTACCTTGGCATTTTCCGTACGAGGAATGTGCTTGATGTGGAAATTATTGAAGAGGCGAGCAAGGGGGAGTGCAATATCCCTATATGCCCGCATTGTGTCTTCCTTGGCATCGAATTCCCTCGTGATTTGTCCGACGATGAGATGGGAATCGCTGAACACTTGGATATGGTCGACACCAATGTCTCTGGCGAGGCGGAGACCCCACTGCCTTCTTTGCGGGATGATCCGTCGACGTTGAGGGTCCAAGAGTAGGGGTCTTTTGCCTCAGTATGGGATTGCGGGGGCGGGGGAGCCGTGATTGGAGTAGGGTTAGTGAACTCCAGTACGAAATCGGCGACAGCCTGCCCCTTGATCGCCATTCGGAGTTGGTAAGAGATGTCAAATTGGCTGAGCTCGACTAACCATTACATGAGTCGGCCAGACAACTCTGGTTGTTGCATTATTTTCTTCAACGGTTGGTCAGTGAGGACGACAATAGGATAGGCCTGGAAGTAAGGTCGGAGTCGTCTTAAGGCTATGACCAAGGCTAAGGCCATTTTTTCAAGCAATGGGTAGTTTTGTTCTACTCCCCTGAGAACCCGACTGATGTAGTAGACCGGTCGTTGGACAGAGCTGTCTTCCCTGATGAGTGCTGCACTGACTGCGGTGTTTGACACGGCTAAATAGAGAAAGAGGGGTTCACCCGTGATTGCTTGAGAAAGTAGAGAGGGTTGGCTATGCACTATTTCAACTACTGAAAGGCCTCTTCAGATTCTGCCGTCCACTCAAAAGTTTGCCGAAGAACTTTGAAGAAGGGAGGCACTTGTCCGTTACGTGGGAAATGAAGCGGTTGAGGGCAGCAACTCGACCAGTAAGCCTCTGAACTTCCTTAACCGTTCTGGGTGACTGCATTTCAATTAAGGCCTTGATTTTTTCGGGGTTAGCTTCGATGCCCCGCTAACTGACCATGAAACCCAAGAACTTCCCAGATCCTATGCCGAAGGCGCATTTCTCCGGATTGAGCTTCATTTGATACTTTCGTAGGGTGCTGAAGGTCTCTCGTAGGTCGGCCAGATGATCAGTGGAGAGCTTGCTCTTGACTAGCATGTCGTCGACATATACTTCCATGTTCCGGCCTATCTGATGATGAAAGACGGCATTGACCAACCGTTGGTAAGTGGCTCCGGTATTTTTCAACCCAAACGGCATCACACGGTAATGGTAGGTTCCCCAGTCGATGATGAAGGAGGTGTGTTCCTGGTCAAACAGGTGCATCAGAATTTGGTTGTATCTAGAGAAGGCATCCATGAAGCTAAGCATTTGATGACTGGCCATGGCGTCAACCAGCAGATCTATGTGAAGAAGAGGATAGTTGTCCTTGGGGCAAGCTCAGTTAAGGTCGAAGTAATCGACACAGAGTCGCCATTTACCATTGTTTTTACGAACCAGAACCACATTCGACAGCCATCTAGGGTAGTCCACGTTTGTGATAAACTATGCCTCGAGGAGCTTATCTACTTCAGAAGCAATAAGGTTATTGCGCTCCGGGTGAAAGATGCGCTGCTTCTGGCGAATAGGTTAGAAATGGGGCTCATTGCTGAGACGATAGGTGATGAAAGAGGGGTCAATTCCTGGCATGTCGGAGTGGGTCCAGGAAAATACGTCGTTGTGTTCAGTCAGGAGGGCAGTGAGGTTGGCCTTGGCCTGGAAGGATAGTTGGCTGCCAATTTTGGCAGTTTTTGTCAGGTTTGTGGGATCGATGGAGACCTCGACAAGCTCTTCCACTGGTTCCCCTCTGACCAGCTCATCATCTTCCCTGACGTCGAGTCCTTCAATGATCATAGCCTCCTTTAGCTTGGCCTCCTTAAGTGAAGCGACATAACATTCCCTAGCCACAGTCTGCTCTCCCCTGACTGTGCCGACCCCAAGATCGGTGGGGAACTTGACGGCAAGATGGAAAGTGGATGTGATAGCTTGGAAAGCATTTAGGGCGGTGCAGCCGAGGATGATGTTGTTAGCAGGAGGACAGTCAACGACGAGGAAGGTGAGCAACTTTGTGGTCTGCCTTGGGTATTCCCCGATTGTGATGGGAAGATCGATGGAGCCGATAGAGGTCACCTGATCAACAGTAAAACCGACCAATGGGGTTTGGATAGGGGACAGACTTTCTTCCCCGATCTTGGGTTGGCGGAAGGCATTTAGGAAGATGATATCTGAAGAACTGCCGTTGTCAACGAGAACCCGTCTGACTTTGTAATTGGAGAGGAGAGCAGAGATGACGAGAGGGTCGTCATGGGGGTAACAGATGCTTGTGCAGTCAGCCTCCGTAAAGGTGATAGGCTCCATCCACTACTTAGGCTGTTTGGAGGGTCGGTCCAGTGTGGCAACTTCTTTGTCTGAGCCCTACCTTATTTTTCTAAGTTTTGCTCGCTGAGCCGAGCGGGATGGTCCTCCACAAGCAAGCCTGCCAGTAATAACTCTGATCTCTCCCACAGGGAGGGTGGGGTTACCTTGTGCCCGGGGTTGCTGTGGAGGGCGATCATGACCTTGATTGGGTTGTGCGGGTTACTAGGGAATGGTGCGCTGGCGGTTATTTCTGATAGGTTCAGTCATTTGCCTCTACTGAAGGCGAGCTTCCGTGAACCGACTAAGACGTGTTATGGCTGTGGTCCTGATGAAAGCTGCAATATTTGGACTAGTCTCGCCGGTTGGAAGGAGTCCGTGACGGTTTGGGCCATTTTAGGGGATAATCACATTGAATCTGGTTCAAAACTTGTTCTATAGGGGAGTTAAGGGGTGTATACCGTTTGAATCGGCCAGGCAGTCGGACTGGCGCCGGCCGGTCGGCTCGGGATGGTCGATCTATATACTATGGTGTTTGGTGATTGTATTGGGTGTTTCTGGTTTCCGAGTCCTTTCTCTTGTCTCTAGGGGTTGGGTTTTTGGATGTAGGATCTTGTCGGGCGGCTAGGGAATCTTCGACGTTCATGTATTTTTGGGCTTTGGAAAGTAGGGCTACCATGGAAGTTGGGGGGTTTTTGGAGAGGAAAAAAAGGAAATCAGATGATCGTAGGTCGGCTATAAACGCCGTGAGGATGACCTTGTCATTGTTTTCCGCTTCTGCAGGCCGATGTTGAAGCGGGTGGCAATGACTGCGACTCCCCTCGATCAGACGGATGTTGAGGATTTGGGTTGCAGGAGCCTTGTGTGGCCAGGCTCCAATGAAATGGCTGAGAAAGGAGTCACTGAGGTGCTGGAAAGTGGAAACAGAGTCTGTTGGCAGTTGACCAAACCAGAGTCGAGCCGACCCCTTGAGTGTTACAGGGAAAACCTGACACATGATTTCGTCAGGGAATGCATGGAGAATCATGAGAGTTCTGTAGGTCTCCAAGTGATCGACTGGGTCCGTTGTACCGTCAAAAGAGTCGATCGTAGGCATTTTGAACTTAGGGGGTAGAGGTTTGTCCCTAATAGAGGCAACAAATGGGGAGTTGGCTGTGGTAGATGGTTTATGCTGTATGTTCTGCATGACTCCTTGGAGCTGGAGCTTCATGGCTCAGAGTTATGCATCCTAAAGAGAAATGTTGTCACCACCGGAGGGCAGCGGAGCCTGGACACTACTGGCCTCTCTTTCGGGAGTTGGTGCCGGGACCGATGGATGTGGGGCCCGGGGTGGCAGGTTTATATCTGGAGGAGGGGCTCGCAAGCCTTCCAAGTTTGGTGGATGGGGGTGCTGGATAGTGTGGCTCGGGGCTCATTCTTGGTTGGGTGGGATATCTGGAGGTGGTGAAGGGGGCATAGGAAGGTTTCTTTGGAGTAGAGCATTAATTAGGGCTTGGTTTTGCTCGGCCAGGCGATTAATGCTATTGGTGAGTTCGGTAAAATACTGTGGTGAGTTGTTTGGATTGGTAGGGTCAGCTTGGTGGTCGGCAACATTATGGTGAGAAGCCATAGATTGAGTCGTGACCATCCACCTTGGTGAGTGGCAAGAAAGGGTTATTGGAAAAGAGTCTCCGCAGCACAACTGGCACGCGAAATAAAAGGAGTTTCCCACAGACGGCGCCAACTGATAATACAGCGTATTTCGGGTAGAATGGGTTGGACTGATCCACGCTTCCCAAACTGGAGCCTGAGGTACGAAGCCCATGAAGAGACCTGCACAAGAGTTCAACGGGAAACGGGGAGTTCCCCAGCGTACTCTCCGACAAGCAAGTTAGAAAAAGAGATAGAATGTAGAGATAGGTTAGAGATAAAAAGCTTAACATTCTTCTTGTCTTCGACGTCTGCTTATATCCTCTGGTCATCATTTCGTTGTCCCTTCCGACCTGCCATCTTAGTCGAAAGTCTATGCTCTAGCTTGCCTTGTTTATGGTGAGGTCATTCTGTCTCGACGGGGAGGGGTTATCGCAATAAATGCTGTGAGGGGCTTCATTAATGGCTGATGTGCAGTGCAATAACTTTGCAAGATCTTTGTCTACTTATGTGGCTTGTCCTTCACCTACTACGTGTCTGAGTGTCATTGGTTCTTAATGCCATGTTGAGTTTCAGCCATGTTGGGCCTCATCAGTTGAATTATGTATTGGGCCCTAAGTGGTGGGCTTGGGTTATTCATAGTGGGCTATAGCCTTTATGGGCTTACCCATGTCAGTTTTAAACATGACAATATGAACTCCTTGCAAAAGATCTTACAAAAATAGATTCTCCAAAAAGAAGAAACCAAATGGCAAGATGCTTCGTTTTGTGAACAAATATGAATGCATCTTTATCCAAACACTCAGAAGTCAAAACATACCAGATTTATGATAAGAATTAACACAATTACACAATAATTAACTAAGTGTTCCAAGGTATCCCTGACTTCCCAATTATGTTGTTTTGTTGAACAACTTTTGACCAGCCCAGAAAGGAAGTCCATGCAGGGAAATGTAGGGGCCAACTCCATTGATCAATAATTTGGACAGTGGTGGTATTTGTTGAAGCTTTTTTTGCCCAACTTCTAGCTTTTAGCTTAAAAAAAGCTAATTCAAGCTGTTTGGTAGCCTTGAATCTGCTTCAGCTTCAGCTTCAACTTCTACAGATTATAGGCAAGGTAAAAAAAGCTAAAATTCAAAAGCTGGTTGAACCAGCTTCAGATTCTCACGGGTAAAATGCGAAGGGCAATTTGACTTAAATGTCCTAAGTGTTTTGAAATATTTACCCTTATACCACCTATATATATTCTTTTTTTTGCCCTAATCTCTCTTTGGCAAGAGATCAGCAACAACGCAGCAGTAAGTTGCGACACTGGTTCAGTTCCAGAGACGTGAAGCTCTAGTTTGTTTTCGGCGTTGGTTTGCTTCCGACAACGTGCGGCTCTGATTCGTTTCCGACTCTGGATCTGTTTCTCTGTTTCTCTCTCTCTCTTTCCGACTCTGGTTCGTTTCCTTCATCTTTGATTTTTCTTTTTCTTGCTCGGCATGCATGTTTATATATATATATATATATTGTTTTGGTTATTTTTGATTTCATATTTGTTCAAATTGGGAAAAATAAGAATAGTTAGGGTTTAGGAAAAATTTGGGAAAATTTATTTTGATGTTAAAAATTTGTGTAGGAGTTGGTTTATTAATGCTCTGTTTGGGTAACAGCATAAATTGGGTACAAAGCATAATGATAGTAACAGCATAAATAACTGGTCTAACGATAGTAACAGCATCCAAAGAGAAAGAATCTTTGTTGTGATGATTATGAGGCTTTTTGTTTATGTTGATTCTGTCCATGTATGGCTATATGCTTTTTTATGGGGACATGGTGGTTGAATTAGGACGTCCCCAATTCTTAAGGCAAAAGCTTGGGAAGTTTTGAACACACTAGAGATATTTACAGGTTGTGTTTGGTTTGGTTTTTTCTTTGGTGACATGTAGCCATAGGAGGAGGATTCTAAAAATCGAGTTGCTTTGGTTTGTGAAACATTTTCCTGGAAAGTTTTTGGCAGCAGACACATAAATGCCTCATAAATGCCTCTAGAGCAGTGAAATTTAAGTTTCCAAATTAGAAATAGATATGATAATCTGAGTGTGAATAATGTCCCCAATTGAGCATAGCCATAGCTTGTGACCTTAGCTTAACACATTCAATTAACAAACCTCAAAATGTGTTTTAGCTTGATTTGTTTACATAATCTTAAATGAACTTTTAGGAAATTGAACATAAGTCGAACTGTTTTAGATTGGATCGTTTTATAGCTCTAACCACTGCCCTCTCTCAGCCTTTTGGTTTCAACCTGATGGTCCCCTGATAACATGAAGGCCCAATATCAAATCCTTAACACCAGCTGTGTGTTAAAGGACTATGGTCCTGTGCTATTCACTGCCTATAATTGTGAGGAATTACATTAAAATTTTGTAAGTACTATCATGAAGATTAAATTACATTAAAATTTAATGTAATTTGTGAGGAATTATGAAGATTAAACTTAAGTGCTATCATGAGGAATTACATTAAATTACATTAAAATTTAAGTATTATCATGAGGAATTACATTAAATTACCTTATGAATTACATTAAAATTTTGTGAGGAATTATGAAGATTAAATTATATTGACCCTATAATTGTAAGTACTATCATGTGTCACACACACCAATCAGTTTTTTTATTTTTTTGTTGATATGATTTTTAATATTATGAGTAAAGGTTTGTTCAAACCATTGTTGCAATTCAAGTGTTTTTATTATTATGATTTGTTTAATAGAAAATGAGTTCTCAACCATCATCACAATCTCCAACAATAATAAGGGTTTGTGTAATATTTATTTCATTGTATTATTATTTAAAAATAATAGGATTATGTTAACTTGGTGTTGGAATGATCTCTTAATATGTAATTAATAGAAAAAAGTCTAAATAAATTCAATTTACAACTAATAAAGGTAAAAAAGACATTTACACAGCAAAAAATTACTTCATAGCTTATTTAACAAACACTACTCAACAACTTAAATCTATAATCCAACAGCTACACCAAACAGATTAACAGCTTCTGATTAAAGCCATAATCTATAATCTATTTTAACAGCTACACCAAACGGCTCTAGTGTGATGAAACACAACTCTAGAGTGAATACAACATTCTACTACAATTTGCAGTCTTTTATTTATTTAATGACTCCACTTTGTGCTCACCTCTGACTTTATACCTAGCCCCAAAGAAGCAGCTGCGGCTATGATCAAGCCTATCAGGGTTGTATCTCGGCAAGCATCCCAAACAAGGCTCTGCAAGACATGCACAAAAATAATTTAGCAGCACCATTTTTCATTCACACACACACACACACACACACACACAAATATATTGTATATCTTGTACTAGAAAATTCATAAAGAATGAAACAACGCCCATAAATTGAAATCTTAGCAACATATACCCAAAAACTCCATCCTTTTTTCTGGGGATAGGTGTTAGATCCAAATGCATTCAATCGTTTTAATAAATCAACATCATCTCCATCTATTCCCTTCTCTACATTTGTTTTCAACATATCAGCCAATCCTTTAACCTGATGTGAACGCACAAACATTCAAATATGCAAAAGAACCATGAGGCTGACAATTATAGCATTAAGAAGAAAGAAAAAAAGAATAAAAACAAAATAATATGATCAGCAAATAGACTTGCCCCTCCATATCGCTCTAGAGCAGAAAAATCATGAACCGAAGTCACTGAAGTAAGGTGCTCCTGATCAATACTATAATCACCAGCTGGGGTTGTAGGTAGTTTTGGCGTTCCTGACACTAAAAAGAAAAAAGTAGATTAATGAAGAGTTGTAACTATGACAGCTTTAATAATCATAAGGAAAGCCTGAACAGAACCTACATAACAACAAAGAATAATTTTCAAAAGAATAATTTTCGAAACAATAATGATGATGTCCATGATAGATGAGAATGAAGCATGACCAAAAAAATCCACGCCATTGAATATTGCTAAATCTGCAATATTCCAAAGATTAGCCTCAAGACCCCTACCACTGGACCAAAAAGACTATGATTGCTTTCTATCAAAATATTATTGTAAATCACATAATACTATTGCAATAACAATTGTACATCAATGCAAAATTTTGCTCAACATGTGTATATTTCCTTTTTGCATCGTTCTAGCAATAGAATTCTGATCAAATGATAATCTAGTTTCGTAGAATCATTGAATATTTTAACCAACAACTACCAACCTCATTTAAGGCTAACAAACAAACAAACAAACAGGCTAAGTTTAAAACCAAAATATTTAGCAACAAAAGAAAATGTTTTGCAACTTATAGGAATCCACTATTACCCTGCTTATATGACTAACCAGTGTTAATTAACAAAAAAATGCTAGCACAATAGCAATTTACATTTTCAAACGCACGTTCCAAAACATGACATTTCGTTTCAAAACAGTAAATTTAACAATTCAAAGTGATCCCATAATTTTTTCTATGTTTTCATTAAAAGTTTCCCTTAATAGGGAAAAGGTCAAATAAAATGAACTAAAATCTAGACGGAGTAGAGTTTTGGATTGACAAAATGTAGAACAATGGGTCATAATAAGCTCATAGGACTGTGTTGTTGGATGATTAATTTGAAGAAAAAATACACTACAATATATTAGATATCAGTGTCACCCTTGTTGTACCACATTTTAGAGCATATGGTGTACCATGTTTCCGTTCCCATTTCCATTCCTCGTAAGAGAACAATCTGCATTATAGGTAATATATTGACTAACCAATGATGCACTTGTAAAAATCAAAAGTAGTCCCAAAAAAAAATGATAATAGAGACTACGTAAACCCTTTATGAATCATACATTAAAAACACAATGTGAATGTGTATAAAGAGTTGAAATAACCCTCAGAATTGTTAATTAGTTAAAGCTCAAATATCAACAGTGTCCCACTAGACAAAAAGCAAAGGAGAGGACATAATTGTAGCCTGTAGGTGCAGTATGTTTAGAAATTCTATAGATCCAATGCTGACAAACCAATGCGAACAAACATGTTCAGAGATTTGAATAGCCTCAAGAGTCATGGATAAGTGAGAATTCATTTACAAATGGTTAATGAAAGCTAAAAAGCAAAACTAAAAGACCTAACCTAGATGAAAGATCAAAATTTAAAACGAATGAATAAAATTTCCCAATAATACATATAAAAACAAAATCAAAACAAGAATCATGCAAAATCAAAACAGAATTCCAGTAATGAAATGTGATCAAGGGCCAACACAACGGAAAGTCAAATAAATTAAATTCAATAAATAAAACTTTATTTCATTTCATCAAAATGGTCGAAACATTTTCACAGTGCTATAAAAGTCAAGCGCCTAGGCACGAGGCGCATTGAGGTGCACTTGAGGTGCCTCAACACCCCTGAGACAAGGCAACTTTAATAAAGCACAACCAAAGAGTTAGAAGCATGCAAAGTGCCCTAAAGCGCAATGTGCACAGCTGCGGGTGCCTCTTTTAATAGTGCCCAAATTGTTAAACATTTAACATCAACCTTTTAACATAATGAAGCTCATTTTAATTTTATGTAGTTGCCACATCCCATCAAAGCCCCTCAAATAAAACCCTAGTCAACAAATTGATGATAAATACTTAAACTTTCATATTTTGGCGTACATACAATTTTTTTGGATTCACAATTTTTTTCCTCTGAACGGTAACAATTAACAGTGGCCAAATTTTAATTTGCAATCCAAATGTTTATTGTTAAATGACTTAATTATTTTAAATATTTAATTTCTAAATTAACTAAATATTGCTTAATTGCTAGAATGCATAATTGCTTTATTACTTTTAATTGTTTGATTTAAATATGCTTCATTTGAAATTGTTGATGTGGTCCAAGTTATTAAGCACAATGTAAAGTGTTGGGCGATAACAATCTCATATAATAATCACTATTTCATTAGTGGTAAATAATAGATAAATCAAAATAAAGTTCTAATACTCCTAAAAAAACTATGCAATATCTAAAATATGATTCTCGCTTCGACAAAACTTGCACCTCATCTCACATCTAGGCCTTAGGAGACCTTGATACCTCAGTGCGCCTATTTTAGATACAAAACATTAGTGGAAACTGAAATTCCATTCTACCAAAACAAGCCTATTAAACTATTTAACAAGAGTTATTTCTATTTGCCTCTTTTTGTGAAAGGAAAATATTTCATAACAAATCCAGACCAAACCAAGCCTCAAGTCCCATCAAATTGGGTCGGCTACATGAATCCTTCTTTTCCACACGACCCTATCAAAGGCCATTTCGTTAGTCAAATTAAGTAGATTGATATCTCTATTTACAACGCTAACCAACGTCAATCTAGGCCTACCCTGTCCCCTAGCACTCCCATCTACCGTTACAGTATCGCATCTCTTCACTACAGCCTCTATTGGTCTCCGTTAAATGTGACCAAACCATCTTAATCGATTCTCTCTCAACTTATCTTCTATCGGTGCTACTTCTACCCATTCCCGAATATACTCATTCCTAATTCTATCTTATCTAGTCTTGCCACACATCCACCTGAGCATCTTCATCTCAGCCACACTCATCTTATCTACATGTTTCTTGGTTGCCCAACAATCCGTCCCATACAACAAAATATTTCATAACAAATATTATTCAAAAATCAAAGAAAATAGAAAGGAGAAACGAAAAGAAGAGAAAAGAACAATGGATATGAATAAATTCATTTATTCTACTTGTTGCTACAAGTACCATTTCTTTTAAAATATTATCACTAGTACTATTTTTTTGTGATTTTTCATTCATCCCTACCATAGCTAGAATCCAGCTTTCCTTAGCTTTACTCTTACAATGGCAAACCCCATTTCTCCAACTAACCCTTTAAACTTTTCTTTATAAGCTTTTAATATTTGAACTTTATTGAATGTTATTCTTAATTTTGCGAAGAAAAAAAATATGCATCTTGTTTACCCAATGAAGCACTATGCCTTGGAAGCACTTAGGCCTTTATTTACTATTAAGATCATTATTATCGTTAATTTTTATATTTTTGTCAATCCCTTTCGGTTGGAATCCTATGCACATGTAAAACAGTATACACTTGTGCTTTTAATAATGATTTGTTTGACATTAATTTAACAATTTCAGGTCCGCAAAAATTTACTTCCAGATTGTTTGCCATTTATGTTAAAAAAAAAGTGCAGACCTCAAACATGTTCAAATATTTAATTATTGAGCATATATAAACATTAATATAGGCTTTAGTTTCAGTTTCCAAACATTTCAATACGTTTCTCTCTCTCTTTTTTTCTCTCTTTTTTTTTTCTTTTTTTTTTTTGGGTTATTTCCCTTATATTTATAAAACATTTCAAAAACATTTTCATTTCCAAGCAGACTAGAACAACACACTTAAACAAACTTTGATCCTTGATTAAATGATTACCATGATTCAATGTAAGTAAACTTTTCCTTTTTATTTTTGTTCAATGTAAATTTAACAAAACAAAATAAAAAGACAAAATTACCTTTAACTTGTAGGCCTTCAACTTTGAAAAGTAAGGCTGCCTAATAGATCAAGAGACAATAGATCAGAGAATAGATCCAATTGACTTTTAAAAAAATTTACAATTCAAGAGATAACATTACTCGTATGACTTGAGCATGCATTCTAACCTTTCTCATCGTTTCCATCTTCTCTTCTCTTTTCAAGTCCAAGGTGTATCGAAATCGGCGAGTAGCATTTAACACAAGTGCGGCTTGCTAAGAAAGATAGGATCCAATTAGTCCAAGCATTACGGTTGTCTTCAAATAAAGACAAACTGAACAAGTCATGATGGCAAATGTTATGTTGTCATATACAAGATCTATGAATGCAATAATTAGACGTTGCCTCGCTGGCATAATACAGTAAGATAACTATGGCCAAAAGTTAAGTGCATTAATGGAAGAATAAAAATATGACACTAAGCCAATCTTATTATCAGAAATCAAAGAAGCAAAATGTTTTACCTACTAAAAAAGAGTGTACATCAGCTACTCAAATCTCAAAATTGACATATAACCAAAAAAATCTATACTAAAAAGATCCATAATGTAAGAAAAACCAAAAAAAGGGACCAAACCAATTGAACCGAACCAAACCGTCCGTATTTTGTCTGTTTTTTAACAAGAATTGGTCTCTGTGGATTTTAAATTTAATTTTTTTCGATTTTCGGTTCGGTATCAGTTTAAGCACCTTATGCACCGAACTACACCAAAACCGACCGTTTCAACATATATTGTATTTATAATATATATATATATAATTTAATAATGTAATAAGAATAAATAAGCAAAATAAGTCCTTGTTTGGGATGTCCTAAAAAAGTCAAAAAGTCTCTATCCTATTTAAGTCACATCATCTTATTTAAGTCATATAACTTCTCTATCACATCACTTCAAACCCAACTCATATTATATAAAAAGTCAAAAAGTCCCTATCCTATTTAAGTCACATCATCTTATTTAAGTCATATAACTTCTCTATCACATCACTTCAAACCCAACTCATATTATATAAAAAGTCAAAAAGTACACTTATTTAGAACATCTCAAACAACCCTAAATTATTAATCTCAATCAATTAACCCTATCATCCCTATAACCTAAGGGCTGGTTTGGCAAGTTTCAAAAAAGCCAAAAAGTCACTATCCTATTTAAGTCACATCATCTTCTATAAGTCATATAACTTCTCTATCACATCACTTCAAACCCAACCCATATTATATAAAAAGTCAAAAAATACACTTATTTAGAACATCTCAAACAACCCTAAATTATTAATCTCAATCAATTAACCCTATCATCCCTATAACCTAAGGGCTAGTTTGGCAAGTTTCAAAAAAGCCAAAAAGTCACTATCCTATTTAAGTCACATCATCTTACTTAAGTCACATCACCTCTCTAATACATCACTTCAAACCCAACCCAAATCCAACCCATATTTCATAAAAAGTAAAAAAAAAATGCACTTATTTAGATCATCCTAAACAACCCCTAAATCAGGCCTCATTTGTCAACTATATATTTTAGCCAAGAAGTCACTATAAATTATCACATCACTCTCTACTTTTCTGCACATCTTTTCGTAAAAAGTCAAAAAGTTACTAAAATAATTAGTTCCCAAACGAGGATATAGTATACCCTTATTATATGTAATCTTCACTCTAACTCACTATTGTTGAAGCCTTAGTATTTATTATTAGTTTTTGTTTGTATTTTTGTTAATCTAAAAATTGTAAAATATTTATTAAATGAATGGATAAGATATGTTTGAAATGGTTGACATGGCTAATTCAATATTTTTACAGAAATTGCAGTTGCGATTGCGAAGTGTAAAAGCCGTAGCGTAACGGTTGCGGTAACCAGAACCGTGAATTTTTTTATTTCTCGCACAATTTGAAAAAAACTTACCGATACGCATATTTTTTTTCCATGATCATATTTATTGGATTTAAAATAAATATTGATCAATTTTTGTAAATTTTTAAGTATGATCCAATATATTTCATATTTTTAAATCACTATAAACAGAACTTTTACATTTTATTTTAATAATTAATGACTTTATATTATATAAAAAATCAATCACTAACTATTATATATAAGATAAACAATGACAAAAGTAAAAGAATAAATAAGAGCCTAAATATATATAAACATATTTTAACCAAGCCAAATAAATAATGACCACACTTATTATTATTATTATTTTGAAACAATATATAGATAGATACACAAACAAAATGATTGAGTGATAGCAGCTGAATAAAATAGTATAGGTCTTATAACTTCAACAAATCAATAACATGTTCTTCATCTTCCCTCCTCTCTCTCTATCTCTTGCTCCTCAATCTTCTCTCTTTATCTTCCCTCTTCTCTCTATCCTTCTTCCCCCATTTTCAACTTTTTTTTTGTATGTTTTTTCGAAAGAAGCAGTTCGGAACCGTTACATATTCGTAACATATTAATCGTTATGACCGCAATGACACACCGTTATAACTGACACGGTGAATCTCTACATCACGTAAAAGCGTTCTTATGCCGCTTTAAAACCTTGCCTACATTTGATTCTCATAAATACACATGCAATAAAAACATATAGGAGATGAAGTAAAATGATGAAATAAATTCGATGATATACAACTGTTATGCATGTATCAACTAAAAACCAACAAGTTCGTTCAAAATTTTGAATTGAAAATGAACAATTCTAAAACTTTTTTATTTCTCAAAAACTTGTTTAGTGGAATTGCTTTGTCCACTGATGTTTATCAAATCTGTCAAACAAACCAGGGAAATGAAGTTGGGTTCTCCCAATTCACCAATTCCTATTCAACCAAACACAACCTAATATTAGGGAGGAAAGTCAAACAACCCCCAATAAATAGTAATTATACAAAACTTAATTTGCAATACAAAAATAGACCTGTTTCCTCAAGGATCAATAAAATCATACATGTAAAATCAACATTGAGATCTATGATATGATCCATGAATTACCCAATTCCGAATAGAATCATCCAATCATATCCATATTCAATCCAAATTTCATACAATTTCACAAAATCAAAATTCACAATCACATAGATACAAAAGAAAAAGGTTTAAAAAATAGTATGTGTAATTGTGAGAGGCAAATCAAATACACTGTCATAAAGCGGTTATGTGCTCCCTCCATGCAGGTTTTAACAATCACAAACGACTTCAAGATACAACCCAAAACTCATAAAAATTTGACACAATGCACAATTGCATCAAAAAAATATATTTCAAATCCCGCAATATATAGAGAATAGGAGGAGAAGAAATAGAAAGAAATTAGAAAAAAATTAGAATGCATTGTTGTGTTTTGCTTGAGTAAGAGTTCTGTATATATGGACTCTTTGGTGTCTATTTGGAATAGACACATCTATCCCTTTTGAAATGAAACACTGTTTAATAGAAGAACGAGAGAACAATCATAATACCTTCTTGTGTTTTACCTGAGTAAGAATCCTACATATATGGACTCTTTGGTGCCTATTTAGAGTAGAACATCTATCCTTTATAAAATCAAACGTTGTTTCAATTTTAAATGTGATAAAATAAAAAAAATAAAATAATATATAAAACAGTGGATAAATGTCAAACAGTCCCTTTCTTGAATGGAACAGTCACATGCTTGAAACAGAGTTTCAGCCTAATGAAAATGGAATGTTGCCTATGTTTTTCAATAGAGGTAGGGTAAGTAAGTAACTATATCTTATTGGTGAGGGCATTTCTGGAAAGTAAGATGTAGAAAACATTCTTCCACCTTTTAAAGTAGTAGAGATTTATATTTATGTTGTTTCAATTATTCTTCATATCGGATGCTTCCCCAAAATGGAGATAGTTGGGCTTGAGGCTTGCACCCATCTGATCATCTCCAAACATCCCACAGAAACTTATTTGGGCACATGGATATCAATGGGGCAAAAGTGACACAAACATGTAAACACATGTATAGGATAATAATTATGAGTAGCTTCAGTTACAAGTGTTTTCATCATTTCAAGGTTTTAAACCTAGAGAGGCTTAGGTGAACCTATGTGAGGGGTTTTGTGCCTTTGGGGTGTTTTGTTATGTACATAATATTTTTGCGTGTTAAAAAGATATATTTTGTCCTTAGTTGCAGGAATCGTCCAAGTAGGTGGCGATTCTCACTGAGAATCGCGATTCCGCGATTCCTAGAAAGAAACGTGTAAGAATCGCGTTTATGTGGAGAGAGAAACGCGATTCAGTGCAAGATGGGATCGCGAAGGGCAGAGAGAGAGAGAGAGAGACAGAAACCCTAACCTTCGATCTTCGTCACTGTCGCGATCGCCTTCGTCACTCTTCGTCTGCGTCTGCGTCTTCGTCTTCCTCTGCGTCTGCGTCTGCGTCTGCGTCTGCGTCTGTCTCTGCTTCTCTCTCTCTCTCTTCGTCTCCGCTTCTCTCCCTCATCTCTGTTCGGTGTTCTCATCGATCTCTCTCTTCGGCTGGAACATATATAATATATAATATATATAATTTATCATATATAATATATATATATATATGTGATAAAAACCCTCTTCTGATTATAACATATATAATTTATCATATATATTATATATCATATATAATATGTATAATAAATATAATTTATCATATATTATATATGTAATAAAAAAATATTTAATTATTATTTCTTAAAATATGATATATAATAATAATTTTTGTAAATTATTATTTCTTAACTTTTTAACATATAATAAATAAAATAAATCATCCAATTATTTAAAAGAAATCTAATTAAACCATACATAATAAAAAAATTATAAAATAAATTATCTAATTTTTCTTTTTATTTATTTTAACATAATTTATTATTCCTTATTTATTATAATTTTTTATTTATAATATATATATATATCAATTAAAAATAAAAAATAAATTAACAATAATACATTATTTAAAAAATATAATAAATAAATAAAATAATTAATGTATATTAAAATAAAAATATTTATAAAAAAACTTATAATGTGCATTAAAATATATATATATATATATTATCGCTTCCCGAGACGCTCCCAACCTAAGAAACTTCTATCGGCTCACGATTCCCCGCTCCCGCCCCCGCCCCCGCCCCCGCCCCCGCCCCCGCTTCGTGCAACTAAGATTTTGTCTTTAGGGGGTTTACATGCAAGTTTTAAATTGGCTTCAAGAAGCCTCTTCACTTTCTATAAAGGGGGTTAATATGCAGAGAAAGGAACTATTTGCTAAAGAAAATACATATTTGAGCTCAGAGCTCTCAAACCAGATTCTCACATTAACTGTTCACTGTATCTCTATCTTCTCTCTCTTCTCTCTATACCATTTCCTCTCCAGTCTAACTGTAAATTAACATGGTTCCAAAGCTTCATCTTCAGTTTTGAAGACTCAGTTACTATTAATTGTGCTGTTCGCTGCAACTATTTCATCGTTTAGCATCACTGTAAATTTAAATATATATATATATACTAGTTTGTTCGACTAAAGGAGGTTAGTGCACTATTTTTTTGGCAGAATTTCTAAGATGGTTAGATGTGACTCTCGATTTTATATTCTCTAAATAGTCAATGGAGTCTATTTTGGATCAGTTTGATGCTTGGAGTTCTACCCATGGGGACCGGCTAGCACACTACAATCGGTACCCAACATCCTTTTCTTCTTTTGGATGGTTTTTGGCAACCAAAGGGTTCAACAATGCATTTTTTTTCCATCTTTGTATAGCAGTATCTTCTTCAGTTTTTTCAGCATTTTTCGATTCTTCACGTGTTTTTTTTTAATTTGATTTTATAAATTTAATCTCTGCTATTGAGCCATTAAATCAAGATGGACCAACCCGTAGTAAGTGGCATTTAGAGCATGCTTTGGTGAGGACTTGGTTGATTAATTCCATGCAACCATCAACTATCAACAATACCTGAGTATTATGCTGACCTGAGTACTTTGTGGTGGGAGTTTGATTATTATCAGAGTTTTCAAGTTGTCTGTGCTAAGAATGCAGTCATGTTTCAGCAATGGTGGAGGAGTAAATTCATGATTTCTTGTTAGCCTTAATATGAAGTATGATCAGACAAGTACAGGTATTAGGCCAGGATCCTTTTCCCATTGTGAGAGAGGTTTATACAATAGTTTAGCAAAAAGAGAGCTAATATATTGCAATGGTGCACACCTCTAGTTAGGACCGCTTTGCTTTGATTATAGGATGGCAAATCAGGTCAGCCTAAGTTTCAGGGTAATGGCAACTCAGTTGATAGAGATCTATTGAATTGTGATTATTGTGAGGGAAAGAACAGCATGCCAAGAAGCACTGTTGGAAGTTTAATGGTCGCCCCACTTGGAGCATGATGGTGGTCACAACGCTGTAGCGTGTTCCCTAGAGCAGTGTTTTTAAAGGCTCAAGGCGCACCAAGGTGCTCAAGGTCTCTTGGGGCCTAGTCGCAAGGCAAGGCGCAAGCTTTATTGAAGTAAGAAGAAGAAAAAGAAGACATGCGCTTGCTTATACAAACTGCTGCTATTCTCATTTTTGCTTTATTCCATGTATGAAGCAAAAAAGAAAACAGAGAAGCGGGGAAGGGGGGGGGGGAGGAAAAAAAAGACAAGGAAAAAAAAACCTTGCCCAGTAGCAAAGAAGAAGAAGAAGAAGAACTCCGCCCAGCAAGAAAAGAGAGAGAGAGAGTCAAAGAAGCAGGAAAAAAAATAGAGAGCGAAGAAAAAGAAGAAAAGAGAGAAATTGAGTCGAAGAAGCATGAAAAAAAAAAGAGAGAGCAAAGAAGAAGAAGAAGAGAGAGAGTCAAGACTCCAAGTCGAAGAAAAAAAACAGAGAGCAAAGTCGAAGAAGAAGAAGAAGAGAAGAAGAACTCACTCGGTCCCAGACGAGCCGAATGGAAGAGTGGAAGAGAGACACAGAGCAAGCTTTCAAGCAAATACGAATGGAGATTAGGGCATGGGCATTTCGATCAATTTGGGGTTGGGTACTCTTGCATATAGCTCAGAGTAATCCTCTATAATTCGAGCCTTTAAAAGCACAATTTGAGCCATTAGATTCATTCAAAGATCCAAAAACAAAAGTCGCGCCTAGTTGTGCGACTTGCGCCTTTTCTCGCCTCGACAAGTCACGCATAAGGCGCACGCCTCTTTCAAGTCGCCTCGCCTTGGGTACCTGCAGGTGCAACTGTTGCGCCTCGCTGCGCCTTGCGCGCAGGCATGCCTTTCACCACACTGCCCTAGAGCATGTGTCAAAAGCCTCAACTAGCACTTCTAGTGACACTGATGTTCTTCCTCAGGATGAGTTGCAAACCCTTAGGAGTCCATTGGATCAACTTGATACTTTTGACTACCATAGCATCGTTGTCCTCTGCTTTATCTTCTAACTTTGCACACAAAAGTATTCTTGCTAGGCACTTAATGCCTCTTCTTCCTCTTAAATTATAGATTGAGGAACCACTAACCATATGATAAGTTATTCTAGCCTTTTCTATTCTTAAAACTCCTTGTTCTTACAAGGATAAGGTAAGAGCTGTTGACGCCCATACTCCTCTATATCTAGCAAAGGTTCTATTCATTGCTCTTCATCAACTTCTCTCTTATCTATTCTTCATGTTCCAAAATTTTCAACTTACTCTCGGTGAGTATTCTAACTACTTCAAATTGTTCCGTCACCTTTTTGCCTACACATTGTGCTTTTCAGGAACTAGGCACAAGGAGAATATTTGGCAATACTTCTAGATGTTGCATTCCCTTCTTTAACTTTGTCATCCGATCGATCAGGTTCTTCAAGCTGCTAGTGTATCATCTCTACATATCTTACATTTGTGGTATCGACATTTGGGTCACCTTGTGTTAAGCATTTTAGAAAAGCTTTTTTGCTTAGTTTGTGAAATATTTTCATAGGAATAATTTTATTTATGATGCTTGTAAGCTTGCCAAGCATAAATGTTTTTAATATCCTTCAGTATATAAAAAATAAAAAATAAAAAAAGTGCTATTTCTTTTACACTTATTCATACTGACTGTTATTCTTGTGTCACTTGGAACCTATTTATTAATTAATTCTTGTGCTAAAAAAAGTGCTTATTTATTAATTCTTGTTATTCATACTGATTGTTACACTTACCCTTCTCTTATTCTTTTGCTTTCCCGCTATTGTTTGGTCTGTCACTTTTGTTGATTGTTATTCTTGTGTCACTTGGTTTATTTACTTTATACTAAAAACGAGGTTTACACTTGCTTTTAAACCTTTCGTAAGATGGTGACCAATCCAATCTGATGCAAAAATCAAATCTTTAGCAATGACAATGAGACTGAATATACTGATGGGAATTTTTCAGCATATCTTGAGGAGAATAGAATTCTTTATCAAATCAATTGAACGTAAAAACTGCCATCTTGAAGTTGCTCACTCTCTCATTTTTACCACAAATTCTTCCCGAGTCTTTTTGGGGTGATCTTCTTCTTACGGTTGCACCTTATTAATCGCATGTCTTCCAATGTTCTTCAATTTAATATTCCTTGGGCATTTGGGTAGGACGGATCGTAAGAGCTATTCGCGGCATTAGAAAGGACAGACCTCTAATGTACCACCAAGTCAATTGTCATCCTCAACACTAGTTTCAGATCTTCCCACTAACCTTTTAGGTAATGACTATTATTAATTCTGTTGGGGATAAGCGAAATGATAATGATTCTTATCTTCCTATCGCACTTTAAAAAAGGGGCTAGGACATGTACTTAGCACCTTATATCTAAATTTGTTTCCTATGATTCATTGTTTCCTTCATACCATGCCTTTGTTTCATTCTTTGTCCCGTGTGTATTCCACAACGTTGGAAGGAAACTATCACCGACCCTAAGTAGAAAAAGGCTACAGTAGAAGAGATAAAGGGTGTGTTTGGTTTGTGTTTGTAGAATAGTTTTTGAGATAAAAAGTACGAAAATTTGTTTGGTTTGCCTTTTTTCAAAAATGGTTTTGAAAAATTGTTTTGGGGAGAGAATTTTAAAAAAAGTGATTGATTTGATGTGTATGAGAGAGAGATTGATTTTGAAAAGTAGGTAACCAAACAAAATTTTGAGATTTTTTTTGGAAAAATTTGTTTGGTTTGATTACTTTTGAAAAATTGTTTGTAGAGAATTTTTCCCAAAAATTTTTCTGAAAAACAAACCAAACAAGCCCAAAAGCTTTGAGCAAAAATGATACTTGGGAGTTAATTCCTATTCCTGATGGGAAAAGGCCAGTGGTCTGAAAGTGGGTGATCAGCAGTGAGCAAAAAATCAGATGCAACAATTGAGAGATACAAGACAAATCTAGTGGCCAAGGGGTTTACTCAGAATTACGGCATTGACTATTAGGAGACCTTTGCCCCTGTTGTAAAGATGAACTTCCATTCATACCCTTCTTATTTGGCAGCCATTAAAATAGTTAGATGTGAAAAATGCATTCCTTCATAGTGATTTAAATGAAGAAGTATATGCAGGTGTACCTATTCTCATCTCAATCTACTATTGAAAGGTTTGTAGATTGAAGAAGACTCTTAGGTTTGAAACACTCTCCTAGAGCTTGGTTTGGTAGGTTCCAATGTTCCATAAGGCTAGCCAAAGCAATATAGATCACACTACGTTCATTAAATGGGACAAGGGCAAGATTGTTGTTCTTATTGTATATGTGGATGTCATATTGGTGACAGGAAATCATATAAAAAAAGTGACTCAACTCAAGGTGAGATTAGCTTAGGAATATAAGATCAAAGAACTTAGCCATTTGTGGTTGGAATTGCGGTTTCCTGATCATATAAAGGCATCGTTGTTTGTAAAAAGTACATTCTTGATCTTCTTAATGAAACAAGCATGTTGGCTCATAGGCTATCAGAACCACTGATTGAAGCTAATCATCGTCTTAGCAGTAACGTAATATTGCAGGTAAGGAGAGGTACTAGAGACTTGTGAAGAGATTCATAAACTCGTCCCATGCTCGACCAAATTAGTCAATTTATGCATGATCCTTGTTCAGTGCATTTAGATGTAGTATATCGCATTTTGAGGTATCCCAAGCCAGTTTCTGGGAAAGAGATATTGTTCTATAACCATGTTCACTTGAGATTGGATACTTTTAATGATAAAGATTAGGCAGATTCATTTGACGATAGAATGTCTAATTTAGGATATTGTACCTTTGTAGGGAAAAATTGGTTACTTGGCATAGTAAAAAGTAGACATTGGTGGCTAGATCCAGTACAGAGGTTAAGTATGGGACTATGGATCATGGTACTTTTGAGCTAATCTAGATTCATACTTTACTAGGAGATCTAGGTGTCTATTGTTGTGTAGTGTACCCATAAAGTTGTATTGTGACAGCAAAGGTGTTATTAAAATTCCTCATAAAGCATGATATAACCAAACATTTTAAGATTGGCAAACACTTCATCAAGGAAGTTGATTAAAAGTTTAAATAAATGATTGATTTGTAAAACTTTTGTGAAATCAAAAGATCAATTGGCTAATATTTTCACTACCGCTGAGTTTTGTTGGGAGATTTGGGAAGGGATTTGCAAAAGAAAAAGGAAAAGGTGTGTGAACTATGTAAAATGTAAGTATATTTTATTCACATTTCACCTACCTTTTCCCTTTCCCTTTCCATTTCCAAATCCTTTCCTAAATTTCCCAACCAAACACAATGTAGAGGTCTTGGTAGTCATCCTATAGTTTGCAAGTTGGGCATGAAAGATATTTTTACACCAACTTGAGAGGGAGTGCCATATCATGTTATGTATTTTATGCTTTGTTTAGTTTTTAGTAACTTGAAAGGTATTTATGTAATTTGAACCATTTTAATATGAGTGCTGCTATTTGTCCCCCAATTTCTTCTACGGACCCCCTATTTCTCTAGACCTCACACCCAAAATTGCTCCCTTTCCTTCTCTCTTTCAAAACCCACCATAATACCAACCCTACCACTTGCAACCCCACCACTACAACCTTCCTCCCCTAATAACTCTCTCCACCGGTGACCCCCTTCTCCAGCCTCCCTTTTTCCTCCCCAACAAACCTATTCCCTTCCCACCTCCGATGTTTCCAAACCCCTCCCCGCCACCATTCAATGACTCTCCCCTCCCCAACCTGACCTCACCCCATCACTCCCCCACCCATCCAAACACCACCACCACCACCAGCCCCCCTCTCTCTCTCTCTCTCTCATGTGCGTTACGGTGATTAAAGTTTCACAAGGGTGGTGGTGTTTAGGGTTTTGCAAGGCGTGGCAGCGGAAAGTGGTGATGGCGTAGGAGGAGTTAGACTACAGCATAAGAAACTAGGGAGTTGAAGGCTGGGAAGGGCTATAAGAGGTGGAAGTAGCTAGGAAGGGGCTATCAGGGATGGAGGAGGGGCGGCTAAAGGTGGTGGTGGTGGTGGTGATGGTTGAGTAGGGGAAATTAGGGTTAGGGTTTGGATGGTAGGAACAAGGGGTAGAAATGGAATTTTGAAGGAGGATGAAATTGTAAAAAAAAAAAAAAAAAAAAAAAAAAAAAAATAATTGGAAAGATGGGGTTCCAAAGAAATTGTGTGGGTGCTAATAGCAACTCCCTTTTAATACAAATACATGTGTTTAAAGGAGAAAATCTGAGATAGCATTTGGTAGAGTTTTCTAAATATGATTTGAGAATAGGAATTATATTTTGAGTTTGTGAGTTTTGAAATTATGATTTGATTGTGAAAAATTTGTTTGATTATGAGTTTTGAAAAGAGTTTTGAATTGAATTTGAAATGAATGATGTGACATATGATATTTAATTCAAAAACTTACAACTCATAACCAAACACACAACCCAAAATCCTATTCAAAGCTCATAAAAAATTCTGAAAATATTTTTTATTTAAAATATAAAAATAACAAGTGCTAAAAAAAAAAAAAAAAATACACTGTTCCAATCAACCAACCGGACGTCAGGAGAAACGACCGGGTTAGCCAAATTTTCCCGCCTACAAAGGAGTTTTCAAAAGTGGGTATGGAATTTAATTTTTGAAAACTACAACCAAACATCACGTGCAAACCAAAAGGTGGAATTACAATTCCAAAGCTCTTCCAAACAGAGCCTTAATTTTGGGTTTTTCTCAGATTAGCCATTTATTGTTTAGCCGTTTATTGTTTAATTTTGGGCTCTTCTCAGATTATCTGTCTATTGTATCTCTATCTTGTCTCACTTTTCTCTCTCATTTCCAATTCATTGGATGCCTTATCCATTTTATCAAATAGTGAATACATATAAGGATGTACAGAGGTAATCCAACTAATATTAGTTATTGAGCATCACAGCTAAGTTGTCACTATTCATAGCCAATAAGAGTCATGCCACAATCAGTTACCAACAATATTTGAACTTCAGACAAGAGCTATATATCAGCAATACTGACCATGGAAGACACATAAGCATCAGTCCAAATCCTCCAACACAGTAAAAATTTATTATTATTGTTAAGTATTTAATGCTTTGGATAATAAATAGACAAACTCTTATTGATATTAACATTTATTCAGAGCTTAACAGCGAATGAGATGTTAGTTTGTAAATTTGCAAAGCAAAACCGGACACAATACCCTACATCAAAATCATGCTCAATTTATACACTTTTAACTGCATTACTTGTCATGGATTGTCTTTTGTTGAAGAGCAATTCCATTTCTCTGGCTGTGAGCTATTTATCATCTAAAAGTGCTTTGTGCAACACTTGCGCTAGTTTTTTCTCTCTAACATTTCCCAAATCTCTTCATCAAGAGAAGCCGGTTTTGCCAGATACAACTCTGGTACACTCTTTCTTAAACTAAACCTACACTCCCATCCGAGAAATCTGCAAGGTTTGTGATTGCTCAGGTTACACCAGATAAAACATACATCTTGTGCACACACCAATAATTTATTTTTCTTTCAAATCCAAAATAATCTAATATATATATATATATTTGTGTGTAATTGAGAAACAAGGCAAGATAAGATTTGGTTTGGTTTGGTTTGGTTTGATAATCCAAAAGAATTGAACACCTAAAAATCTACACATTAAATTAAACTACCCCCTAAAGTACAAAGAGTGTGCAGAGTTTTAGTTGTCCCTAGAGCATTGTTGAATCCAAAAAGAAGGGTCGACAATGAAGCATTCTTTTCCAGACAATAAACCAGCAATCAAGCAAATCCCACATCAAATCGTGAAATTAAAACTGATATATACACGGAAAACAGCATAATAGAAAGCACAAAAAACAAAAGGTAAATCGCCCTTAAATTATGACTTATTTGCACTTTGCCCTCTTGAACTTCAATACTCAATAGTTAACCCCTCAAAATATTTATAATATTACAATTAATTTTTTTTGTTAAGATTTGTTAGAAACTTATAGAAAATCAGATCATATGACACATTTATTAAATTTTTAGGATAATAATACCCATTATTATTATTATTATTGTTTTAGGGTAATAATACTATTATCTAGTAAGTTTTGAAATTCAGGGCAAAATGCAAATAGATTACGCTTGTGTTTGGTTGGGGATTTGGAAAGGGATTTGAAAAGAGAAAAGAAAAAAATGCGTTAACCTACGTGAAATGTAGATATATTTAATTCACATTTCACCTATTTTTCCTTTTCTCTTTCTAAATCTCTTTTCAAATCTCCTAACCAAATACGGCAACACAAGGATTTTAGGGTTAATTTAACCCAAACAAAACAAAACAAAAGAAATCAGAATGCGAATGCAAATACAAATACAAATACATAGATTTAGAGTAAGAGCATGAGTGTGAAGAATGGGGTTGCAAATACAAATTTGCAATAGAGGTAGACAAGAGAATGTAGTGTAGAAGAAGAAATGGAAGGAAATATACCCGCCATCTTCGGAGGCGTTCTAATGAAGTATCCTTTGAAGCATCCTTTGTTCTGTAGATATCGAAGGGAGTGGAAGATGCCTCCTTGTCCTCCTCCCCATGCACATCACCAGCCTCCACATCATTGCGGTGACGCAGGTACGGCGAAGTCTTGAATGTCTCATCCATGAAAACTACTTCTTTTTCTGTAACACATGAGAGATAACACCGTTTATTAGGGGTGTCCGCGGTTCGGTTTGGACCCGCCCGCATCTATGCAGTTTGGGAAAAAGTCAACCGGCAACCACCCGCAATGCGATTTGCAGTTTGTGCGGATAGGGTTCGTAGATGTGCGGGTGGTTTGCAGATTGGACTTTTTTTCAAAAATTTATTTTTAAACTCTTTTTTTCCCATTGTCAATATTTGTTTTGGTCCTCTTTCCTCCCATTTTCTAAAATGCTCCAACATTAATAATGAAATGAATTAAAACTTATAAAAAACTTACAAAATAAAAAACACAACAAAATCAATTCGTAACCTAAACAAATCATTCAAAATCTACATTCATCATTAACTTGCATTCATCCTACATTCATCATTCATAACCCAAATAAAAAAATCATACATTCATCATTCCTAACCCAAATACAAAAAATAAAAATAAATAAATAATTCTTCATTAACTTACATTCATCCAAAATGCAAAAAAAAATAAAAATTAATTAACTTGCATTCATCCAAAACCAAAATATAATAAAAAAAAATTTGTTGTCAAACTTCATTCAATTCATTCAAACCCATGAAATAAAATAAAAACATTTCTAAGATATCAAACTTCATCATGAATCACATCCAATCCAACTTTCACAAATTCCAATTCTATGCATTTGGTTAATGAAACCTACACAAAAACAAATTGAAAAAATATAAATTTTAATCTTCAATCTTCATAATTCCTTTGAGACAAAAAGTGTAAATGAATAAAGTAATGAAAAGATAAACAAATATCTATATATTTCTCAATATAGTAAGAAAATGTGTTGAGTATATGAAAAAATTACCAATGAGCAAATGGATATTAGAGATCAATTATAGCATCATTACAGGTTGAACTTGAAGATAAGAGAGACAGAGATCTGTTTGCATAAACAGAGATTCAATTCCAAACAAACACACAGATTCAATTTCCACTTCTCACACATTCAACAACAGATTTAATTCTAATACCACAGATTTAATTCCAAAAATACAGATTCAACAACAACAAAAAAAAGAGACAGAGACAGATCTGTTTGCACATAAACACAGATTCAATTTCCACTTTTTCACAGATCTGTTGCTACAAAAAAAATCAGATTTAATTCCAAACAAACACACACATTCAATTTCTACTTCTCACAGACAGACCTGTTGCTACAAAAAAAAAAAAATTAACAGATCTGATTGCATAAAATAAACAGATCTGATGAGATGAGAGAGTGAGGGAGACAGATCAGAGAGAGGGGTCTGATATGTTGCAAAAAAAAATCAAAGATCGGGGAGAGAGAGAGAGAGAGGCTTACCTGTGAGGCCGATCGGTGCTATGAGAGAGTGAGATCGATCGGTCGATCTTGCGGTGAGAGAGAGTCGATCGGTGCAGATGCAAAACCAGAGAGTGAGAGACTGATGAGATGAGAGAGTGAGGGAAACAGATCAGAGAGAGAGTGAGAAATCTGATATGTTGGGAAAAAAAAATCAAAGATCGGGGAGAGAGAGAGAGGGAGACTGAGAGAGGAGCTTACCTGTGAAGTCGATCGGTGCGATGAGGTTGATCTTGCGACGAGAGATAGTCAATCGGTGCAGCAGTGTAGATGAAAAACGCGGGTGAGAGTGAGAGTGAGAGTGAGAGTGAGTGAGAGACAGACAGATGAGATATGAATGACAGAGTGAGTTCGTGTTTTGGGGGCATTTCCCTAAATAAGCCAAAATAGTAAGCAAATTTTCAAATTAAGCTTATTTTTGAAAAATTTCCTAAAATAGGCTAAATCGCGGTTCCAAATTGCGAGTTCAATGGTTTCTCCCCCGCGGCTGCGAAATATTGAAGTCGCTGTTACGAAATGCGAGTGTGCTTAAGAACTCGCGGTTACAAACCGCGAGTTTAATTAAAATTTTTCCCCTCTGATTCGAAGCACGACTTTATCATCCCAAAAAAATTTGTTCTGAACTCGCCTTTTGTAACAGCGATTTCATCAAAAAAAAATTTTATTCTGAACTCGCCTTTTCTAAACTCGATTTCATCAAAAAAAAATTTTCTTCAGAACTCGCCTTTTCTAACAGCGAGTTCATCAAAAAAAAAATTTGTTCTGAACTCGCCTTTTCTAACCGCGAGTTCATAAAAAAAAACTTTCCTTCTGAATTCGCAGTTTCTAACCGCGAGTTTAAGTGAATTTTTATTTTTAACCTAAATTTTTCTGTTGTACTTTGTTTGTAGTGAATTTTTATTTTTAACATAAATTTGTTTTTTTTTTTCTCTGTTGTTATTGCTTTGGTGATAATGTATTTCAGAATAAATTTTTGGGTTAAAATTGTTTTACTAAAACCGTTCTCATGTTAATTTATTTTTTCTTTTATTTTGGGTTAGAATGTGTAATTCAGCATTTTTTTTTGGTTTGACTAAAGTAAATTTATTTTGTTTTTCTTGTATTTGTTTTGGGTTAGAAGGTGATAATATAAATCATAAATTTCTTTTCGCTTTACTAAAACCATTTTCATGTAAAGTTTTTTATTTTTTATTTCTTTTCTGTTGTATTTGTTTTAGGTTAGAATGTATTATTCAGAAATTTATTTTGGCTTTACTAAAGCCGTTTTCTTGTAAATAATAATTTTTTTTTCTGTTGTCTTTGTTTTGAGTTAGAAGGTGATAATATAATTCATAAATTTCTTTTCGCTTTACTAAAGCCATTTTCATGTAAAGTTTTTTTATTTTTATTGTTTCTGTTGTCTTTGTTTTGGGTTAGAATGTGTTATTCAGAAATTTGTTTTTACTTTACTAAAGCCGTTTTCATTTAAATAATATTTTTTTTCTGTTGTCTTTGTTTTAGGTTACAAGGTGATAAGGTAATTCATAAAACCTTGAGGAAAAAACACATAAGTAGTACAGACATAAGTCTCGGACAATAATACATTGTGGACACCATGAACTTAACACACAATACGTAGATAAACATAAAAGTTGGATGCATAAATATTAGGCGCATAATCGACAAACTCATTACTTTAAACACTTACTCTAACACGCATATTACATATGAATGCATGACCTAATATCAAGTGTAGACATTAACACCTAATTCAGGCTTAAATCGGTAGATGGCTCGAGTCCGAACAATCCAAAGCTCAGAGACAAGCCGAGGATCCTCCATGATAGCCTTGATAGCCGATCATTTGGTTCTGCTTTTGTTCTTCCGGGCATCCTTCTTAACTATGAGTAGTCGCATATCGCGCCAACCTCGACCCATTTGAGAAATCTCACGTTGTAGTCTTTGACATAGTCGATCAACATTATCGATCTTCCTTTTGGATCTCAACGTAACGTGCTTTTGGCACCTTCACCGCCTTTCTCGACATAACCTTTCATTTTCCACTCGCCTATAAATAGTGCGGGCCACTTGAAAGTCTAGCGTTTGCATAACCATATCTGTTTGATTACAACAAGGATCCTCCACCAAACCACATGGATCTCGATAGTACTTGGGCATGACAAAATGTCGCCTCGAACCTATCATGATAAGCACAAGAGGCATCTAACAAAGGAAATGGTGTTTCATCTTCGCCGCCACTTCCTCCTCGTCGTGAACTTTCACCCCTTTGCAAGTTCCTACCACCTCTACGATTCCCACCACTCCCTCCCATGAACCATGTAGCCATGCTAAATTTGTAAAGCAAATAAATGATAATTTCGTAGGGCGAAATGAGTTGTAAGGTTGTGTCTTCACCTTTACTCGTTTATATAGTTGGTTATGAACGACTTTAGAAAGATGCCTCTGCATGACAATCACACATAAATGAACAATGTATGAGTTGTCAGTACATTGAAAAAACAGAGAAAAGCAAATACTCTGATAGAAGTCACGTGACTTTATGAATTCACAGTTGCCATGTGACTTTCTGAATTCACAAATCAGTGAATTCATCTGCTGTGACTTTCTGAATTGACAATCCGACATATATTAATAAGAAATGAGTTGTCATTGTAATAAAAAAATCGATTACAAAATCGAGAAAACCAATGTCTGTGCACCAAGTCACATGTCTTGACAATGCATCTGCATATACCGACAAAATAAGGGCATGCTCATCGACGCAGAAATCGCTGAATTCATTTGCTATGTGACTTTACGAATTGAGATTCCCACATATATCAAATTGGTGTTGAGTTGTCATTGTAATTAAAAAATTGAGCAACAAATTGAGAAAACCAAAGTCTGCACCAAGTCACATGACTTGACAATCCATGTGCATATACCGACAAAATAAGGGCATGCTCATCAGAAGGTAAATCGCTGAATTCACGTTGACATGTGACTTTCAATTGAGAATCAGACATATATTAATAAGAAATGAGTTGTCATTGTAATAAAAAATAGATTACAAAATCGAGAAAACCAAAGTCGTGCACCAAGTCACATGTCTTGACAATCCATCTGCATATACCGACAAAATAAGGGCATGCTCATCGACTAAAATCGCTGAATTCATCATGCCATATGACTTTCTCAATTGAGATTCCCACATATATCAAATTGGTGTTGAGTTGTCATTGTAATTAAAAATTGAGCAACAAATTGAGAAAACCAAAGTTCAGCACCAAGTCACATGACTTGACAATCCATGTGCATATAACGACAAAATAAGGGCATGCTCACTGACGGTAAATCAGTGAATTCACTGTTGCCATATGACTTTCTGAATTGAGATTCCCACATATATCAAATTGGTGTTGAGTTGTCATTGTAATTAAAAAATTGAGCAACAAATTGAGAAAACCAAAGTTCAGGCACCAAGTCACATGACTTGACAATCCATGTGCATATACCGACAAAATAAGGGCATGCTCATCAGAAGGTAAATCGCTGAATTCATCTTGACATGTGACTTTCTCAATTGAGAATCCCACATATTAATAAGAAATGAGTTGTCATTGTAATAAAAAATCGATTACAAAATAGAGAAACCAAAAGTCAGGCACCAAGTCACATGTCTTGACAATCCATCTGCATATACCGACAAAATAAGGGCATGCTCATCGACCAGAATCGCTGAATTCATGTTGCCATGTGACTTTCTGAATTGAGATTCCCACATATATCAAATTGGTGTTGAGTTGTCATTGTAATTAAAAAATTGAGCAACAAATTGAGAAAACCAAAGTCTGTGCACCTAGTCACATGACTTGACAATCCATGTGCATATACCGACAAAATAAGGGCATGCTCATCAGAAGGTAAATCGCTGAATTCATCGCTTGACATGTGACTTTCTGAATTGAGAATCCCACATATATTAATAAGAAATGAGTTGTCATTGTAATAAAAAAATCGATTACAAAATTGAGAAAACCAAAGTCTGTGCACCAAGTCACATGTCTTGACAATCCATCTGCATATACCGACAAAATAAGGGCATGCTCACTGACGGTAAATCAGTGAATTCACTGTTGCCATGTGACTTTCTGAATTGAGATTCCCACATATATCAAATTGGTGTTGAGTTGTCATTGTAATTAAAAAATTGAGCAACAAATTGAGAAAACCAAAGTCTGTGCACCAAGTCACATGACTTGACAATCCATGTGCATATACCGACAAAATAAGGGCATGCTCACTGTAAGGTAAATCAGTGAATTCACTGTTGACATGTGACTTTCTGAATTGATAATCCCACATATATGAAATTGGTGTTGAGTTGTCATTGTAATTAAAAAATTGAGCAACAAATTGAGAAAACCAAAGTCTGTGCACCAAGTCACATGACTTGACAATCCATGTGCATATACCGACAAAATAAGGGCATGCTCACTGTAAGGTAAATCAGTGAATTCACTGTTGACATGTGACTTTCTGAATTGAGAATCCGACATATATTAATAAGAAATGAGTTGTCATTGTAATAAAAAAAATCGATTACAAAATCGAGAAAACCAAAATCTGTGCACCAAGTCACATGTCTTGACAATCCATCTGCATATACCGACAAAATAAGGGCATGCTCACTGACGGTAAATCAGTGAATTCACTGTTGCCATATGACTTTCTGAATTGAGATTCCCACATATATCAAATTGGTGTTGAGTTGTCATTGTAATTAAAAAATTGAGCAACAAATTGAGAAAACCAAAGTTCAGGCACCAAGTCACATGACTTGACAATCCATGTGCATATACCGACAAAATAAGGGCATGCTCATCAGAAGGTAAATCCGCTGAATTCACTTGACATGTGACTTTCAATTGAGAATCCCAGATATATTAATAAGAAATGAGTTGTCATTGTAATAAAAAATCGATTACAAAATCGAGAAAACCAAAGTCAGGCACCAAGTCACATGTCTTGACAATCCATCTGCATATACCGACAAAATAAGGGCATGCTCATCGACGGTAAATCGCTGAATTCACATTGCTATGTGACTTTGAATTGAGATTTCCACATATATCAAATTGGTGTTGAGTTGTCATTGTAATTAAAAATTGAGCAACAAATTGAGAAAACCAAAGTCAGCACCAAGTCACATGACTTGACAATCCATGTGCATATACCGACAAAATAAAGGCATGCTCACCGACAGAAATCGCTGAATTCATCTGCCATATGACTTTCTCGAATTGAGATTCCCACATATATCAAATTGGTGTTGAGTTGTCATTGTAATTAAAAAATTGAGCAACAAATTGAGAAAACCAAAGTTCGTGCACCAAGTCACATGACTTGACAATCCATGCATATACCGACAAAATAAGGGCATGCTCATCAGAAGGTAAATCGCTGAATTCATCATTGACATGTGACTTTCAATTGAGAATCCCACATATATTAATAAGAAATGAGTTGTCATTGTAATAAAAAATCGATTACAAATCGAGAAAACCAAAGTCTCAGGCACCAAGTCACATGTCTTGACAATCCATCTGCATATACCGACAAAATAAGGGCATGCTCACTGACGGTAAATCAGTGAATTCACTGTTGCGATGTGACTTTCTGAATTGAGATTCCCACATATATCAAATTGGTGTTGAGTTGTCATTGTAATTAAAAAATTGAGCAACAAATTGAGAAAACCAAAGTCTGTGCACCAAGTCACATGACTTGACAATCCATGTGCATATACCGACAAAATAAGGGCATGCTCACTGTAAGGTAAATCAGTGAATTCACTGTTGACATGTGACTTTCTGAATTGAGAATCCCACATATATTAATAAGAAATGAATTGTCATTGTAATAAAAAAATCGATTACAAAATTGAGAAAACCAAAGTCTGTGCACCAAGTCACATGTCTTGACAATCCATCTGCATATACCGACAAAATAAGGGCATGCTCACTGACGCAGAATCGCTGAATTCATCATTGCCATGTGACTTTCGAATTGAGATTCCCACATATATCAAATTGGTGTTGAGTTGTCATTGTAATTAAAAATTGAGCAACAAATTGAGAAAACCAAAGTCTCAGGCACCAAGTCACATGACTTGACAATCCATGTGCATATACCGACAAAATAAGGGCATGCTCACCGATCAGAATCGCTGAATTTCAGTTGCCATATGACTTTCTCAATTGAGATTCCTACATATATCAAATTGGTGTTGAGTTGTCATTGTAATTAAAAAATTGAGCAACAAATTGAGAAAACCAAAGTTCGTGCACCAAGTCACATGACTTGACAATCCATGCATATACCGACAAAATAAGGGCATGCTCATCAAGGTAAATCGAATTGAATTTTGTTGACATGTGACTTTCTGAATTGAGAATCCCACATATATTAATAAGAAATGAGTTGTCATTGTAATAAAAAAATCGATTACAAAATCGAGAAAACCAAAGTCTGTGCACCAAGTCACATGTCTTGACAATCCATCTGCATATACCGACAAAATAAGGGCATGCTCACTGACGGTAAATCAGTGAATTCACTGTTGCCATATGACTTTCTGAATTGAGATTCCCACATATATCAAATTGGTGTTGAGTTGTCATTGTAATTAAAAAGTTGAGCAACAAATTGAGAAAACCAAAGTCTGTGCACCAAGTCACATGACTTGACAATCCATGTGCATATACCGACAAAATAAGGGCATGCTCACTGACGGTAAATCAGTGAATTCACTGTTGCCATATGACTTTCTGAATTGAGATTCCCACATATATCAAATTGGTGTTGAGTTGTCATTGTAATTAAAAAATTGAGCAACAAATTGAGAAAACCAAAGTCTGTGCACCAAGTCACATGACTTGACAATCCATGTGCATATACCGACAAAATAAGGGCATGCTCACTGTAAGGTAAATCAGTGAATTCACTGTTGACATGTGACTTTCTGAATTGAGAATCCCACATATATTAATAAGAAATGAGTTGTCATTGTAATAAAAAAATCGATTACAAAATCGAGAAAACCAAAGTCTGTGCACCAAGTCACATGTCTTGACAATCCATCTGCATATACCGACAAAATAAGGGCATGCTCACTGACGGTAAATCAGTGAATTCACTGTTGCCATGTGACTTTCTGAATTGAGATTCCCACATATATCAAATTGGTGTTGAGTTGTCATTGTAATTAAAAAATTGAGCAACAAATTGAGAAAACCAAAGTCTGTGCACCAAGTCACATAACTTGACAATCCATCTGCATATACCAACAAAATAAGGGCATGTTCACTGTAAGGTAAAACAGTGAATTTACTGTTGACATATGACTTTCTGAATTGAGAATCCCACATATATTAATAAGAAATGAGTTGTCATTGTAATAAAAAAATAGATTACAAAATTGAGAAAACCAAAGTCTGTGCAGCAAGTCACATGTCTTGACAATCCATCTGCATATACCGACAAAATAAGGGCATGCTTACTGACGGTAAATCAGTGAATTCACTGTTGCCATGTGACTTTCTGAATTGAGATTCCCACATATATCAAATTGGTGTTGAGTTGTCATTGTAATTAAAAAATTGAGCAACAAATTGAGAAAACCAAAGTCTGTGCACCAAGTCACATGATTTGACAATCCATGTGCATATACCGACAAAATAAGGGCATGCTCACTGTAAGGTAAATCAGTGAATTCACTGTTGACATGTGACTTTCTGAATTGAGAATCCCACATATATTAATAAGAAATGAGTTGTCATTGTAATAAAAAAATCGATTACAAAATTGATATATCCAAAGTCTGTGCACCAAGTCACTTGTCTTGACAATCCATCTACATATACCGACAAAATAAGGGCATGCTCACTGACGCAGAAATCAAGAATTCATCGCTGCTATGTGACTTTCTGAATTGAGATTCCCACATATATCAAATTGGTGTTGAGTTGTCATTGTAATTAAAAAATTGAGCAACAAATTGAGAAAACCAATGTCTATGCACCAAGTCACATGACTTGACAATCCATCTGCATATACCAACAAAATAAGGGCATGCTCACTGACTGTAAATCAGTGAATTCACTGTTGACATGTGACTTTCTGAATTGAGAATCCCACATATATTAATTAGAAATGAGTTGTCATTGTAATAAAAAAATCGATTACAAAATTGAGAAAACCAAAGTCTGTGCACCAAGTCACATGTCTTGACAATCCATCTGCATATACCGACAAAATAAGGGCATGCTCATCGACCAGAATCGCTGAATTCATCATTGCCATGTGACTTTCTGAATTGAGATTCCCACATATATCAAATTGGTGTTGAGTTGTCATTGTAATTAAAAAATTGAGCAACAAATTGAGAAAACCAAAGTCTGTGCACCAAGTCACATGACTTGACAATCCATGTGCATATACCGACAAAATAAGGGCATGCTCACTGTAAGGTAAATCAGTGAATTCACTGTTGCCATGTGACTTTCTGAATTGAGAATCCCACATACATGAAATTGGTGTTGAGGTAAATCTGTTTGTGTATAATTAATTGTAAATAGTGATTTTGATAAGCAAATCAAGTAAAACCAAATGGGTTTTAAATTTAGTTCCCCAACTGGACCAACCACTTGGTTTTGAGCTTGTTTGTCTAGCCCCCCAAGTTTAGTTATCTGTCAACCCCCCATTCCTTAACAGAGTCATCATTTTGACTGGACTTCCAGGAATTGGAAGGTGACCCTTTCTTCTTTCCCAATGGAAATTGAAATTCTTTATGTACAAGATCCCTATTTCACAAGCCGCAGTTAAGGGAAGCTTTTCACCGAGCTACCTGTTCTGTTTTATGTGTTGTTCAAGGCGGTTGTTCGTTTGTATGAACTTTATTTAGTTCCCAACCGACCAACCATTGGCTTTGAGCTTGTTTGTCCAAATTTCAAGTTTAGTTATATGTCAACCCCCATTCGTAACAGAGTCATCATCTTGACCGGACTTCCAGAATTGAAGGCGACTTTCTTCTTTCTCGAGCTACATTGCTTTTTATGTGTTTTAAGTATTCACATAATTCAACATACATTAATCCATTCGTTAATCCAGAACATTCCTTAAAACAAAGCAATTCAACAAAGAAAGTTATGAACTAATAAATGTGCAGTTATAAATGTAGTTATTTCATAAACTTCAAGTTCATAAAACAAATACTTGAAATACATCCGTACGTTAGATGAACAACAACATTGTGTCACACTCATGTAACGAAGATATGTGACAACATACAAACATATATGAAAGATAAAGGTGTTTGATTTTCATTCCTCATCCGACATGTAGTAGTCGAGAGATATTTTTCATTATTTAAGACATTATTTCGCTCAATCATGGAAATCTCTGTTGCTTGCTTCGCCATTTCGGTGGCTAATCAAGCATGAAATGTCGACATCTCCGCATCAACATTCTCGTTGTTCTCCTTCTTAATCGTAATCGCTTTTTCATAGTCACTCACATTTCGCCTAGCCATGGTCAATGAACGACGATGAGGTACCGATGACCCAAAGTTACGCAGATCATTAAACAATCCTTCTTGCTCCGTTACCCTGAACACCCACTCATTTCGGATATCAAAGATAATAATCCTTCGGACTCGAGTACTTTTCGCTCTTGTAGTCATAAGTAAATGGAGGTAGCAGCCACACTTTCGGATTTTTTTGCTGGCGTGAACTTCCTGCACCTCTTGAAGACATTGTTCATAAAATAAACAAACAAATAATAAATAGTAATTGTAGATATATTACTATTGTTATGACTTGAACAAACATCATACTGGGGGTGTCGCTATTTATAGACATCATACTGAGGGTTAAGTAGAGATGATCTAGTGACCATAACGTATGCTGGGGCACTGTGGAACAAGTGATACCCGTGATATTATTTTTTAGCTTTTCATTTCATGCAATACTCAGTACGCGTGACTTTGTGTACCTTTGATGTAGTCACGGACGTGTTTGTCAGATAAAATCATAATTGTAGGCCAAATGATGACAATGCAATCCCTTCATATTGGAGCAGTGAGTTGTCAAATAAAACAACATGCAGTGAGTTGTCACATCGCTACATGAAACTATTTTTTCATACTTACTTTTGCTATACAGTAAGTAGTCATTTGGAATTGACGATTTTAGTACAAAGTGGTGTTTTTAAAAAATTATAATTTAAATGCTTAAATTTTTAATAGGTTTTAAAGTAATATTCTTCATCTCATTTTCTCCTCTTTGCATTTTTTACTTTATTCGGTAAATTACACTTTACTCCTTTAGTCCATGACATAATTGTTTATCAACACTATTGCCATGTGATCGTATTGATGTGACTTACATGAATTTCAAATGTGAAAAAAAAATAAAGCATTTACTTATACAGAAAGTCACATGCATCATTATTGATGTGAGGAAAAAATTTATAAACTATATAAGCATGGCAAAGTCAGAAAGTCACATGCATTACTGCATCACTGCATAAAGTGGCTTGCATCACTGCATCACTGCACAAAGTCAGATGCATCACTGCATCGCTGCACAAAGTGACATAGCATCTGAGGAAAAAACAAAGCATCCAAATTATTACACCGGTTCAAGTAATTGGTGAGCATCACTGACAAATATTGGACGTATCACTGCGCCTAGCTACATTTTATTATCGTACCATACCTACTGTGCCCTTGTGAATTATGCAATCCATTAAAATTTTGAGGGGGTGTCATAACAAAATAACAACTAATTAATAAATATGTCAATACACGTAAAAAGTAAACAAATTTCTGAAATATATTTCACAAAATTACAAATATTTTAAAGATTTTTAAATTGTAATTTCACATTTATTTTTTTAAATAAATTTCAGACACAGAAATTTGACTAATTCAGACGTTTAGTCGGTTAATCAGCTTGGTTTTTATTTTATTATTTTTTTTAGGTTTTTACTTTTTGTTTTGGAATAACAATAAATTATGCAATTCATAAAAGTCGAAGTGACAACTCCTATCAAGTTGATGGATGGTTGTTCAGGTCATAAAAGTTGACGTGACAACTCTGATGCATAGTTCTTTACAATACTTTCATACATACAACTACCATGTGTATATCTGGTATAAATATCGCATCATACCACAACAAAAGTTTTACAGCTATTTCGAGCAATATCATCATGAAATATACGGTGGTTGATCTATATTCAGCAATGGGTCGCTATTGGGTTGCAAATGGAGATGAATTTGAATACCCAATGAATCCAAATTTGCGTTACTCACGTGCCACCAATACCATGAGAGCCGAGTGGAATTTCGCAAAACTCGAGCAAACGCTCGTTGAGCTATGTCGTGAAGTTAATCTTAAATTTCCTCGCTTGCTAGCCATGCGTATGCCAACCGACACTCCCGCTTGTTGCAAAGGGCATTGCATCGTATCCGCGACGAGGTTAATCACATGACCCAACGTTTGCAAAGGTCCGAACTAATGAAGACCGCAAATGAGCGTGCCGAAGATGGGTTAATGGATGATGCACACCAGTACTACGCCTAGAGCATGGATGTTATGTATGAATCTGATATTGAGATGTCAGATGATGAGGATAATGAATGAAATTGTTTGGATGAACGCCCAAACCATTTCTGTATTTCATGCAATTTGTAATGCTTATCCACCACTTATCAATGAAGGGAGATATTTCAATTGTTTTCGGATATTTCTTGTCATTCAACCTTTGCTTTCTCTCCGTTATTGTTATTTTGAAGAACGCTACTTGAACTAGACTTTCATTATTTCATGCATTATTGATGTGGAATCTAATAATGATACTTAATGAAGTATATGTTCATATAACAAATAGTTCAAATACTTGTTTGGTTATCATTGGTTTGTACATGAAAAGAAGACAGTGAATGCAATCATTCAGAAAAGTGAAAGAAAAGGGAAAACAAAATTATGTGCGTGTTTAGATATTTATTTTGTTTCCTTTTTCTTTTCGTTTTCATTTTTATGGAAATCATCAAAACAAGTAAGAATAACAAAATCGTAAAATTATATTTTCCGAATAAATAAGTAACATACATTTACATCATCTGTACAAGTTTGATATACAAAAACTATAACAAAAAGTATAAATAAAATAAACTATACACTCCACATCACACTCGCTAATGCCCTAACTTGCCCCCAGTCCCACAACCCCGACCGTGGACCTCCCTCCTCGGTCTCCTGCGGTAGACTCTCTGAATATCTGCTCTAATCGAAATGCGATCTGTGGAGCTGTGATCAGGACCCCTCATCGCATGTGCCGCCTCGATCTGCTCGTGGCAGAAGATCGGATCTTCTTGAGCTGTGAAACTCAAAGATTCGGTGCAATCAGATCACGATCTGCGGTGGCGCCGACCTCGCCTCGCCGCACCACGACCTTCGCCATGACGTCCGCCACGACCAAAACCTCGACCTTCCCGCACCTCGGAGGGGCTCAATATGGCCTCAAGATCAACTCGGGAGATGCCGGTGAGAATCGCATCATGTGTACTCATGGTCGCGGTGGAACCGCTCGTGTGGTAATCGGGTGGGTGGGGTAAGAATGTCATGCATGTATGGCGGTGTCAATCGTGGTCGCATATAAGGTATGCCAAGATCTGCGTATGAAGTACGCCGAGGAATCTGCAGATATCAATGGGGTAGTATGTGGTGGGGTGACCGATGTCGGCGAACCGATGTGGCGGCGCCGAAATGGAAGGCGCCGACGTGACGGCCGATGTGTCTAGAGCAATTGCTAAAGTGTGTACAATCAGTAGTGGCCGAAATGCAAACGATCTCCCAATGAGCAAGCCGAATGCTCGGTACAATAACTCGGATCTCGCAACGGCCTCCAAGGCATGCCGTCCGTCACGCCTCAAATGGGCGCCCTCACCAAGTGAAACACCTCCCAGATCCAACCACCAATGCACATGCAGACGTATTATTAGGCTACGCTTGATCGAAAGTAAAGCAAGTATGATTTTAATAATTATCGACACATAATATGATACTCACCAATGCCTCAAGATAAGGGCCAACTCCCGATATCCGCATCAGACACGTGGCTCGATTCCCGACTAGTAGGTGTGCATGTCGCCGATACCACAACATGTAAGGTCGGAAGAGGAGCACCTTATCGTCAGAGTCACCAGCACAATATCGTCCCCGGCCGTCCCACAATCATGTATGGCATATAAAACAGATGCCGCCAAGGCCAGCCACGCTTATCGATGACGCGTAATCGCCACTCGATGTCGAACCGATCCCAAGACGATCAAGACCGACCAAACCGACGGAGGACACGATGGGGAGATGCCACTCAACCACGCCAAAACAAATAAGTGGCACTCGCCATCCATATCTCGACCCGGTCGACAAGAGTCGGGAGCGACGAGAACCCCAAAGATAAGGCCAGATAAACTACAATGACGACAAATAAATTAAATTTTGCTCTGAACTCAAAACATATATAATGAATAAGACAACTAAAACGCAATCAAAAAATTTCATACCTCTCCCTCAATCATCCGGTCCAGCTGGTCTCTATAAACTACCACTACGTGGGTCGAGACGACCTCATGGCTCATGTCAACCCTCCACCGGCTACCTCATGTCCGGTGGGCATCTGATGTCCCCTCACCCATAGGAAGCTCACCAGACCAACCTCTTGCCGCCTAGACGGCAATGCGAATCAATCTCCCATGCCCAAATCGCAATTTGAACACAATTACAATCTTGATATATGACATACAATATTAATTGACATCTAATAAAATTGTTACTAACTCAGAGTAACACAAGTGGTCCTCCAATCTCCTCGTACCCACTTGCGCTTGCCGACATAGCATCCTATACAACCATGCGAGCCGCTACCCAAATTGATCTTGCCTAATCTCCTCAATGTCTCTCAAAGAATGGCAAGTACATCGGCTTGATTAGGTTACGTGACTTATCGGGAGAAGTACCCAATAAGCCACGTAATATATGCTCGGGTATGTCATTGCATAACTCATCTCGAGCATGATCCGGAAGATCGAAAGTGCTCCGCCAACCACCGACCCTCGGTCTACCCGCTCAGAATCACTTGGTGTGGGTGCTACTCCCAATAGCTCAAAGACATAGGGCTATCCATCGCCTCGTCGCGATAGATGGGTCAACTCTCAGAATCGCTTCGCCATCAATCCGAAGACCATATAGATGACACGCCCCGCAACGCGACGGTGGCCTCCCCGTCCGGGAAATGGAATGTATGAGTCTCGGCGCCACCTCTCGACGAGAGCAATGATGAGTGGGTGGTCCAAATAATGTGCCCGACGATACACACCATAGAATCCCGCGTAATAGATATTGCAAGACTCTATGGTCCAACGGATGGTCCCACAATCCACCATCTGCCCGACGGCATGTCAACACTGTGCGTGCCTCATCCTGTACAAAAGAATTATCAGTTTAAATACTAACATTATCCCCAAATATACAACAAAATGCAAGGTATTTTAATTGTAGGCGTAAAGTCCAACAAACGTTATTGCATACCGGACGATCCCACATCTTGTCGGCCATGTGCTGCAACAAAGTGAAACCTCCTCAGGTAGATGTGCCATGAAGCCTGTAGTTAACGATGTAAAATACAATGAAGTAAATGTTATGGGTTCGAGAAAAGATAAATTTATGTGCCACTTACACGAAGGCAATTCTAAATTAATGATTACATTTATGGCATATTTGACAAAACTTAAATATTCATTTTGTAATGCTACAAGTTTGAAGAAATTATAAATTTTGCAAAATACATATAAAATTTTGTAATTGTGAACAATGAGTAAAATTTTAATTTATAATAGGTTAATTTTTTATAATAGGTTAATTTTGTTAATAGGTTAATTTTTTTAAATTCCAATTTTGTAATTTTTTTAATTTATATAGCATTCGATATTAAATATATTCAAAAATATCGGAATCCATTTGAAATGATACAAGAACTACGCGATTAAGTATAGAAGCTTGTAATACACATTTCGAATCAAGTAGACGGTGAAAAGCTAGTACACATTTTCAATAAATTATACAAGTTTGCATAAATTAGACACATTTGTAATTTTGCATTACACATTTTTCAATCAAGTACACATTTTGTAATACACATTCAAAATAGATAGGTAAAGAAAGAATTGAAAAAAAAAAAATTAAATAATCTATTACAAATGACGAATTTCAAAATGATATATTACAACATGTAAGTATTACAGTCTTCATCGACCAAGTCATACGGACATGTTACTTTGTCATGACTTTGTCTGGTGGCACTCACTGCAACGAGCTGTCAAACGCCTGTCTGATATATCCATCTCATTCGGAATACGAGCCATAGATGTACGACCCCGTTTTACTTCTCGCAGACGAAAGTCATTAGGCAATAAGGTCCACTGCGGATCATCCCAATAATCTTGATGCGTATTGATTGAATTTAGTTTCCCAAACTCTCATGTATACAGAAGCCTATATCTTTGGATCAACGTCTTTGGAACGGATTGTCACCGCATTCGGACATTACAATGAGCATATGGGAACATGGATAGTGTCTTATCTCATATTTTCCACAATCGCACGTGGGTTGATTCATCCGCACAACTCGTCTATTGCGACCTCGCCCACGGCGAAAAGATGTTTGCACCTCAAATACACGGCCTATAAGACAATATTGATACAAAGTAATGAAGTTCATGTTTTTAGGTGTAATTAACTTTACAACATAATAATAATAATTTGTTCACATTACAAACTAACTTTGTCATACGATATCAACGTGAAACTATTTCCCTTGCGATACCTTCCTCCATAGTTCTTTGCATCTCTAGGGTATTGGAACTCATTGCGTACATCGCCAACTTGGGCTCCCATCTCGTCAAAATATTTGACGAGTCGTCAAATGTAAATTCAACCATAGCCGAAATAGGTAAGTTCCTTGCACCTTTCAAGACGCTTATTGAAGCACTCGCATCACATCGTCAATACCCCCACGATATCCACCGTCATATGCAAGGGCCCAATCCTCGTGATTCATCTTGCGGACCCAAATGATGGCTTTGGTTAATAGCCAGATTCCGCTCTAAGTAACCATTACACTTTCGTGCTTGATCAAGACTCGCTTCCACGAAGTTGTTTGAGCTCCTTATTTCAACTGTGTTAAAGTTATCGCAAACATGTCGGCAAAGGCCGATGATATCCAACAAATTGGAGCGAAGGATTCACCAATAATGCCGCCACAGCAGCCTAAAATACTCTCACCGATCAGATATCAAAGTCACTCCGCCGGTCCATGATAATATGTTCCTTGATATTTTGAATGAAGAACCACGAAGACTCCAAAATCTCCGTCGACAACAAATAATGCAAGCGGTAATATTTTGCTATTGGCAAAGGACAATCGTTGCTACCAAGAACACACCGATGTATTTACCGTATAAGAATGTACCATCTATAGTTATCACAGCCTACAATATCTAAAGCCATCGATGACGGGTTTGAAAGACCGAAAAAAAAGTGGAAGACGGCATAATGGTTGTATGCCCGGTATATCTCAGGCTTCCATGTCACGATGGTGCCAGATTAGATGTCTGTAATGCATGCATGAATTTAGGCAATCGCTATATGATTCATCCCAATCACCGAATACCATTTTAATTGCCTTTGCCCTTGCATGCCACGCCTTCTTGTATGATACACTATAGTTCATGGTCTTTTTTATATCTTCGATGACATTCTTAATTGGCATATCAGGTTCATTTTGCATACAACAATCAAATTTGAGTTGGATTATCTGGATGTGAACACTATACACAAACAAATATGTATATATATGTAAACATTTATTTGTTATACTAACCGCAACTTGTCCCAAAATATGAGAAGCAATGTAATCGAGCTAATATTAGTGTGGTCCTGTTCATTCGTGGGTATAAACAATGGTGAGGACCCTGTCTTTGTAATTTCAAAAAGACCATGTTTCCTACTAAGAGATGCACGCAACCACCAACTGCAGTCGTGCTTGCAAGAAGACACCCACAGGTCTCGCTTGGAGGTTACGACCTTATACTCTCGATTTTTTGTTGCATGGTACAATTTCACAAAGATGTAGAAGTTGCTTCTTATCAACAAAAACCATTCCTCGTCTAACTGTGGATTTTCAAGCCCAGATCCGGTTACGAGGAACGACATCACGGTACTAATGTCAAAATCACCACCCATGTGAATGTTGTCATAGAAAGGATTTCAACTCTAGGTGGAATGGGGCATTTTCAACGCCAACAGAGCCTGGGCATCATATTCTTCATCATCATCATCATCTGATCCGCCTAATACATTTTCTTCATCACACATTTCATTGTCATCATCGTTTAGGGCGACATCAGGACCGTACATGTCACTGTCAGCAAACTGCACCTCGTTCACTGTTTCAGCCATATTACCAGCAACTTCAACCGGAGTGGTATGATGGCTGCATGTGGGCACATCTTGTGTGTTATTGTCAAATTCATAACCATATCCACCATGTGAACTTGATTCTACACCATGGCCCTGAAATGACTGTTGTGTGTAACCCAGTGGATAACATTGATCTGAGTCATACATAGGAGACTGAAACGCTGTTGTGTCAATCCCATGCGTCAGTAATGTAGTGAACGGACGAGAATCCATCTGTGTCATGTTCGGGATATTCTGTACAATCTCTTTCTCAATGTAGACTTCCAAACAATTTGGCGCTTGAAAATTTGCACCGATACTTAATACGGTGTTCAACGCCTCATCATCATTGATCGGTAATATCTTGTATTTGCTGTGTTGTTGCCACTGGCGATAAGGATATCTACATTTGAAGGTTAATCGGACACTTTCCCCGTAACTTGCCACCTTTGACGTAAACATCTCCTCTAAATTGCTAAGTGTGGTGCCAATTTGCACTGCATATATCCCTTTCAGCTCAGCATCATATGAGACGCCTTCATCGGGATCCCGAATTATGTTTTCCCCCCAGTAGAAAATTATTGGAACAGTGTCCATATACTTGCTTCAATTAAGACAAAAAACATTAAAATAGCAACAATATACTTATATCTCCTTATACTTGTAAAATAATTATATGAAATTCTACTCATTCAATTACAATTACTTGTGACGCAAAACTTTATTTAAGTAATTATCAATTATAATCCAACAATCATTATTGATTTTTTAATTAAGATATGAGTTAAAATAATGATAATGCTTTAGATTTTTTAGTTTTTTAAGAAAAACATCTTACAACACATAAGAAATTAACATCATTCCTCTTTTGTTATACTTTTTACATTACTTATTATGATTAAGATCATGCTCTTCTGCACATTAAATGTAATTCCGCTAAGTTTTAAGTCTAAAAACCCTAAAAAGTCTTTTATTAATTTTGGTTTATTTTTGTATAAATTATAAATAAATGATTATAAATTATAAGGTAACAACATTTGTAATCATTAAATAAATATAATTGATGTAAATTGATTTCGGTGATTGATAAATTATAAATCTAAGTAATTTACATAAACTTATAAATGTAAGTTGTTAATCTTGTTACTTTGATTGTAGGTAAAGTTATGAGTGTAGGATTACTCATTTGAATAAACATAAATCAAAATATGTTATGAATGTAGGATGACTTAAAAAGTTATGAGTGTAGGATGACTTAAAGTTATGAGTGCAGGATGACTTAAAAAGTTATAACTTAATTGAATAAACATAATCCAGGCGCATTCTCACGGGCCTAAAAAGCTCCTTTTGGACTGGAGGGAAACCAAAGCCTTATATAAAATAGGATTGGACTTTTCTGTAATCCAAAAGAGTGTGTTGTTTAGACTCATGAAGCTTTCCATGCATCCCGTTTTCTAATGAACCAAATCATTTATTTTATGGAGCCTTTTGTGTATATTATCCATACAAGAAAGTTAAGTTAATTTGATAATCGTAACATGTACAATTTATCTCATTTGTTTTTAAAAAAAAGAAAAGAAAAGATGATAACTATGTTTTTAAAAATAGACTTTGGTGACAAAAATAATAAATTGAATAAATATGATTATTTAATCAACCTAACTTCTTGTGTAGATGATATACATGAAAACCCCTACAAAATGAACATTTCACATTATCAGGACATGTAGTGAACCTCAAGAGCCCGAATTATACCTTTTAATTTAAAATCTGAACAGAAAAGAAACTAGACTTATAAAATAATTTTAATTATAGATGATTTTATCTATTATAAAAGTACTGCTTGATTCAAATTGACCCAAATTACTTCACCTACGTTCAAGGCATCAAATGGTAGAATCTATTAGAAAAGTATGTACTGCTTGACTTAAATTCACTCAAATTACTTTCACCTACGTTCACGACATCAGAAGATAGAATCTATTATAAAAGTAATGCTTGACTCCAATTGACTCAAATTACTTCACCTACGTTCACGGCATGCAGTTGGGAAGAATCATTCAATCAATTCTCAACTTTAATCCGTCGTGCAAAGAGGGCAAAAAAATCATACCTAAATGTTTATGCTGTCCCCAAATAGACTCGACTTCTTTTTTACTTCTTTTTTATATGGAAAAAAAAGGACACAATGTGGGGCATTATAGCATTCGTGGGCCCAAGTCTCGGGTAACCACTTACTGACCAAATTTAATCCAACTCATACGAAGGGACCCACCACCAAGGCACCCAATGGATAATTCAATTGGATAATTCAAGTGGATAAAAATTATCGAGAATGACTCATTTTATAAATCAAAAATTTGTATTTTTTCTTTTTTTCATTTTTTTATTTTTTATCAAGAATGACTCATTTCATTCAATTTTTTTTTCATTTTATAAATAAAAAATTTTCATTTGAGTGTAGGATAACTCAAAAAATTTCAAAAATTATCGAGAATGACTCATTTTTTCAAACATAATTCCTAAATAATTTTTTTGTTTTTTTTATATCAAATGTTTTCATAATAGCATTTTCCATGACGATTTGAAAGGCCTCTTTTCGCAATGAAGTAAAAAGTACTTTTTTGACTTCTAATGTTTATATTCGACCTCTAATGTTTATATCAATTTTTTTGTGAATCACTTTTAAAAAGTCATTTATTTATATCAAATTTATAAAAGGGAATGTCATGAAATTTAAGGAGGAAAAACTCGAAAATGAAATTCAATCGTAAATGGGGCATGAAATTCAAGTAAACTATAATTTTAGTTAGTCAAACCAATTTTACTTATCGTAGTGGCATGTGGCATCAATTTTACAAAACGATTAGATTTGAATATATATATATATATATATTTTGAGTCAACATTCTAAGTAGTTAGATTTTTAATTTGTTAATAAAATTTTAGTGTACTACATAAATGGTCACCCATAGAAAATATTAACAATAAATATATATATATATATATTTTAAAATAAATATTAACAATAAATATATATATATATATATAATATTTAAAAAAATTTAGTAAGAAAACGAAATATCTGACTTTCCTATTTTGCCATATCCCTATCTCCAAAAAATAAATATATATATATATATATATTTGCTCCTGGCCAAAATGATGAGAAAACTTCCATAGCAATTTCTTATCGCAAATTTTGTTCCTTACTTTTCAATTTCTTATTCTTACTTAACAAATTGAAATTTCGAATAAAATTATTTTGGTTACTTTATTAAATTTAATTTATTACTACTCCGCATCACCTAATTAATAATAATGCTGTTAACCCTAACCTCACATTAAAATTAATAAAGTAACCAAAATTATTACTTTTCAATAATAATTATTACTTTCTGCATTAATAATAATTATTACTTTTAATTAGGAGCTCAACAGCATTAATAATTTTTACAGCCAAATCCTAACCCTAACCCCACATTAAAATTATGAATTCAACAAATATGTTTTGATTCAAATTCAACAAATTCAACATTCACAAACTACCTATACTTAAAATATGTTTTCATTCACAAATTCAACATTCAACAAATATAATTAAAATTCAACATTCACATTCAACATTCACATTCACATTCAACAAATTACCTATACTTAAAATTTCACAAAAATCAACCATAACCCTAATTTTTTCACAAACATGAACCCTAACCCCACACATTCATAAACCCTAACCCTAATCTATTCACAAATATAAATCATAACCCTAACCCCACATACATGAACCCTATCCCTAATTTATTCACAAACAGAAATATATTCACAAATATAAACTGTAATGGTAATTTATTTGCAGTAAAGTAGATGATGATAGAAGGCATACCAACGAGAGAGACAGTACAGAGGGAGGTCGAGAGAGAGACAGAGCAGTGAGCTCGAGAGAGAGACAGAGCGGGAGAGACAGAGCTCGCGAGAGAGAGAGAACAGAGAGAGAGCTCGCGAGAGAGAGAAGAACAGAGAGGAGTAAGAGAGGGAGATGATGAACTCGTGAATACAAAACACGGGGCTGGGGTGTATATATACCTGTTTTAAAATCGTGGTTCCCAAACACGATTTCACTGAAAGTTGCCTAAAATCGTGGTTATAAAATGCGAGTTCAGAACAAAAAATTTTATGATGAACTCGTGGTTAGAAATAGCGAGTTCAGAGGAAAAACAATTTTGGATGAACTCGTGGTTCTGAAACGCGAGTTCAGAACAAATTTTTTTTGCGATGAATTAATTAAAGTCGTGCTTGGAATTGAAGGGAAAAAATTTAATTAAACTCGCGGTTTGTAAATCATGAGTTCTTTAAGCAAAATCGCATTTAAATAAATGACTTCAACATTTCATGACCGAGGAGAACAGATTGAACTTCGCGATTTGGAACCGCGATTTAGCCTATTTTGGGAAATCTTTCAAAAATAGGCTTAGTTTGGGAATTTGCTTACTATTTTGGCTTATTTAGGGAAATGGCCCGTTTTATGCAGATGAGTTGGGTGGGGGCTGTTAAAATCCGCAATTCAAAAATTAAATAAAATTTAAATCACACTTTATCCTTATGTGTTTGTGAAACTGTTTATATGTGTGCAATTCAGATTAGGTATGGAGATTTGGACGGGTCGAATAAGGGCCATTTCTCTAAATAAGCCAAAATAGTAAGGGAATTCTCAAACTAAGCCTAGTTTTGAAAGAATTTCCGAAATAGGCTAAATCGCGGTTCACAATCGCGAGTTCAATACTTTTCTAACAATCTCGCGTGAAAAGTTAAACTCGCTGTTGCAAAACGCGAGTTTGATTAAGAACTCGCGGTTACAAAACGCGATTTTAGTTTTTTTTTTTTTTTTCTTCTGAACTCGCTATTTCAAAACACGATTTAAAAAAAAAAAAAAAAAATTCTTATGAACTCGTGGTTATGAACCACGAGTTCTTCACTTAACAGATTCACACACTTCACATCACTTACACTCATCACTCACAATAATATATATATATATAATTTAATATATATATAAATTTTATTTCATAAAATTGAAACCAATATTAAATATGCATAATAATAATTTATAATAGTAAATAATAATTAACTATATAAAATAATTATTTTTTTATTTTAATTCTTAATTTTTTTATTTTACTGCTTAGAGATAAAATTTATTTTTATTTTATTTTAGGGTTTAGGGTTTAATTCTTAAAATTTATTTATTTTTATTTTAGGGTTTAAGATTTATAAAAAAATAAATTTTAAGAATTAAATTATAAATTCTAAACCTTAAATTCTAAACTCTAAAATAAAAATAAATAAATTTTAAGAATTAAACCCTAAATCCTAAAATAAAAAAAAATAAATAAATTTTATCCCTAAACACTAAGGTAACGTTTGGTAACATTTACGTTTTTTGTTTATGTTTACAAAAATTTTATAAACTGGTTTCTGTTTACTTTTTAGAAAAACATAAGTTACAAACGTGTTTGGTTTGAACAAAATGTTTAAAAAAAATTTAAAACATAAATTACAAACGTGTTTTTTTTTCATTTTTTTTCAAATAATTTTTTCTATTAAATTTTTTCCAACTAATTTTTTCTCAAAATTTTTTACAAATCACATTTTTTCCAATTAAATTTTTTTCAATTATTTTTTAATAATTTTTTTTTTCAATTATAATATGTGTGATCCCATTGTCATAAATAATAAATATAAATATTTTAGGTTTGAACAAACATATTTTTTAGTTTACGTTTTAAATTTTTTTTAAACATTTTGTTCAAACCAAACACGTTTGGAATTTATGTTTTTCTAAAACGTAAACAAAAATCAGTTTATAAAATTTTTGTAAACATAAACAAAAAACGTAAATGTTACCAAACGCTACCTTAGTGTTTAGGGATAAAATTTATTTATTTTTTTTATTTTAGGATTTAGGGTTTAATTCTTAAAATTTATTTATTTTTATTTTAGAGTTTAGAATTTAGGGTTTAGAATTTATAATTTAATTCTTAAAATTTATTTTTTTATAAATCCTAAACCCTAAAATAAAAATAAATAAATTTTAAGAATTAAACCCTAAACCCTAAAATAAAATAAAAATAAATTTTATCTCTACAAAGAAAATAAAAAAATTAAGAATTAAAATAAAAAAATAATTATTTTATATAGTTAATTATTATTTACTATTATATATTATTATTATGCATATTTAATATTGGTTTCAATTTTATGAAATAAAATTTATATATATATTAAATTATATATATATATATATTATTGTGAGTGATGAGTGTAAGTGATATGAAGTGTGTGAATCTGTTAAGGGAAGAACTCGTGGTTCATAACCACGAGTTCATAAGAAATTTTTTTTTTTTTTTTTAAATCGTGTTTTGAAATAGCGAGTTCAGAAGAAAAAAAAAATAACTAAAATCGCGTTTTGTAACCGCGAGTTCTTAATCAAACTTGCGTTTTGTAACAGCGAGTTTAACTTTTCACGCGAGATTGTTGGAAAAGTGTTGAACTCGCGATTGTGAACCGCGATTTAGCCTATTTCAGGAATTCTTTCAAAACTAGGCTTAGTTTGGGAATTCCCTTACTATTTTGGCTTATTTAGGGAAATGGCTCGTCGAATAATCCTATGTCTAGTCCTACTTAACTAATATACTATTACACAGACATCTACTCGAAATATTTTTGTGAATGTATCGAAAAGTTATCTTTATTTTTACCACTATCATTTTTTTTATTTTTTTAGATATGTATAGAGAGAGAACAGAAAACTTGCCTGATTAAGGAATGGGAAATGCCCCATAGCTCGAACACTGGGGCTCGAACACTGGGGCTCGAAAACTGGCTCGAAATGCCTTTTTTTTTTTATTCTTTTCCTTTCCTTCAATAACAGACAGAGGCGAGATAGAGAGGAGAGAGAGAAGAGAAGAGGAAGCAAAGATAGAGAGAAGATAAGAAGAAGAGAGAAGAGAAGGATGATCGGTGATGGCGCGGTGATGGCGGTCGGTGATCGGCGGTGATATCTTCGATCATCTTCCGGAAAACCTTGCAACAATTGGAGAACTCCATCGGCGACGTGTCGTGGCTCCTCTCCTCCCCCGCCAACGATCGCAGCGACAACTATCTGGGTCTCCCTCCGATCGCCGAAAACGAGCCAATTTTGTGTTTGATTTGGGAACAAATCGTGATTTTGATTTTTTTTTTTTTTTTAGATCTGTTTTTTTTTTTTTATTATTTTGATTTTGAAAATTTGTGTTTGATTGTGATGATGTTGTGTGTTGTTGTGATTGTTGTTGATGATGATTTGAATAGTTGTTGTGTTGTTTTTTTATTTTGGTTGTTGATGATGATGTCTCCCCTGCTCCATGTCTCTTCTTCTTCTTTTCTGCTCCATCTCTATTCTTCTTCTTCTTATTTCATCTCCCCTGATGAACAAGATTTGCAGAAAACACAGCTGAAGATGATCAAACAAAAACGAGAATGAATAAAAAAAAAAAAAAAAAATTCTCCAAAACGACGTCGTTTTGGACTCGAGCCAATTTCGAGCTTGGCACTCTCGAGCTACGTAGTATCTCCGTTAAGGAATATGAAAAAATGAGCCACATTTAAAAAGTAAACATCAATAACTAACTTGAATTCAAAAGCATCGTAAGTAAAAGCTGTGGAAATTTGTGTAGCCAAGTTTCTAATCAAGATATGATTCTAAATTGATGAAGAATATGATGTGGATTCAATAATAATAAAGCCATTTCACTATATTTGATCTACAACTAGAGAGGAAAAAGATTTGATGCTTGAAGACAATAGAGTAGAAGAAGAAATACCAAGGATAGAATGAAGAAGGATGCTAAAGATATTTCTATTCAAACAATAGGCAAATGATTATAACCTTGTGGAAGTAACCAAATCACGACCAAAAGTCACTGAGAAAAGTTTCTGCTCTTGGATCGTGAATTTACCGCCTTGTAGATAAGATAGGAAACTGAGAATGAGAATGAAGAGATGAGCATAGACAAAGGAAAAATGAAAATGCTATGTACCACCATGAAATTGTCTTCAAATTTGCTCTAAAAATAAAGTAGATATTGTAAATTTAAAAATACTAAGATGTTCATAAATACACTTTTTAAAATAATTTTCTAGATAGATATTTTTTTTACAATGATGTTTTCGAGAATTATTAGGGTCTATGAAGTAATGAGTTTGTCTCCTTTTATTAGAACTGAGAAATTACAAATCAGGTGAGTTTTCAAAAGACAACTACATATATATAAAAAAGTTTATGATTTTAATAATTAAAATTTATAAATTTGATAATTTATGTGAATTTTTTTTCAACTTTCAACCGGTGATTTGTTATTTCCCCTTTTAGAAATTAATTCGCCCTCTTAGGAAAGGACTTGTGCAAAAAGTAAAGTAAGGGTTGGTTTGGGATGTCCTAAAAAAATGCACTTTTTGACTTATTGGTGGGTTTGGGTTGGGTTTGATGTGATGTGTTAAAGAGGTGATGTGATTTAAATAAGATGATGTGACTTAAATAAGATAGTGACTTTTTGACTTTTTGGCTTATTTAGTACATGCCAAACCAAGCCTAAATTACACGCTATTTTTTCACTTTAGTTTTTAATTTTTTTTTTTTTTTTTAAATTTAGCTCTTCATTTATATATTTTTCTTAATTTATTTTTAAAGTTAATTTCTGTTTAAAATTAGACAAGTTTTATAATATCAAGTTTTATTTTCATTAATTGGTTTTTTATAATTTTAATGATATTAGGATGGTATAGATATGTAATATTAAGTAATGTTTTAATATTATTAGTTTTTATCATGAGTTAAATGTAATTAGTTTGAGTAATTATTTTTCTAATATTAACAATTTATTTTTGTAAATAGAAATTTTTGAAACCATAAACCAAACCAAAACCGAACCGTTTTTTCGGTTTGGTTCTGGTCCGGTTTTACAAGTGTAACGGTCTGGTCTGATTCTCAAAATCACAGAACCGTTAGGATCGGTTCGGTTCTTGAATTTTCTCAGAACCGAACCAATCCGAACCGTGTACACCCCTAGTGTGTGGGGGGGGGGAAGGAATTTGCTTTGTGTGACTTGAGAAGAAATAGAAGGGTAGATTATGGGCCAATTTGGAAATATGACTAAAAGTTAATTTTTGGTTTTTAATTTATTTTGAGTCATATTATCTCTCTATTTATATATATATATATATATTTTAAAATGTCAAAAAAGTTAAAAAGTCAACTTTTAACCAACTTTCCAAAACAATTCTATGGTGAACAAGTCTTTGCCGACAATGGTTCATTTTTTCCCTTGTAAGTTTTTACTAGAATTTTATGTTTGATACTTCATATTTTAAGCATTTAAATTTCAAGATAAATTACAATGACACCTCTCCGTTTTAAAAATATGAATTGTTCTTAGTAATTTTGAAAATTACATTTCATCCCTTAAAATTTTAAATTTCATAACAAATAATTCCTTTCATTAATAAATTATTGAGTCAATTAACAATATTTAATGATATCATAAATATATTTCAATTAATAATTCAAGTAATTTTATTACTGTATAAAATAGCAGTTATAAATTTTATTTTTTCAATTAATTCTATTAAATAAAAAAAAATTAACAGAAAGAGATTTGTAACTTTTTAAATCACAAAGAATAATCTATATTTTAATCAAACCTGAGGAGTATATTTATAATTTATTATAAATTTTAACTCAAATATCAACGTGGTTATTTCATTATTTACTAAAATTTAGATGCAAAGTCCTTAGAGCATCTCCAACGGTGCATTTCTTTTTTCATCAAATCTGAGTAAAAAATGACCCATTTCACCAAATTTGATATCACTAGCTCCAACGGTGCATCAAATCCTGCCTTGGGTCAACCGGTAAGCGTAAAATAATTTTGCAGCACAACAAACCAAAATTAACCTTCTGTTTAACCGATCTAGAGACTAAAATTAGAAATTGAAATTGAAATTAGAAATTAGACATTATCAGTCAGAAACATAGAGACTAAAATTAGAAATTGAAGATGAAAAACCGATCCAGAGCGACATACGTAGACATTATCAGTTAGCTGTGTGATTTTGTCAGACGCTCTATTGGCAACATACATCCCTCACTTTAAGTCCTGAATATAGAACAATTAACCTTCTGTTAGATTGAATGGAACAATTTAAGTCCTGAATATGTAAGATTTAATCAAAGAAATCCCTCACTTTCTCGGAAACCAAACACACGAGGGAAACAATGAAAGAAAATATAAAAAAGGAAAAAGGAAGAGAGTTACTAGTTGGTGGGTTGACCGGCCGGTCGACCGGCAAGGCAAAATAATTTTTTTTTTTTACCTGTTTGAACCTTTTTTGACCGGTTTGAACTCATCTATTTCAAAGGAATTCGGTCGACCGGTTGGTCAACCGGCCGGTCGACCGGTTGGTCAACCGGCGGGGCAACCAATTGGTCGACCGGGTCCTCTCTCCAACGGTCACCAACAGTGTTTTGGTGAAATCAGTATCTTCGCGTCAGTTTGATGAATTATTTGATGAAATCTCAATCTGATATCCATTCGATGCAACCGTTGGAGCTGTGAATAGTGACTTTTTCATCAAAATTTAAATTTGATATCACTTTTGGTGAACCGTTGGAGATGATCTTACCAAGAAAGGACAATGGTGGAAAAATATATTTGGCAAATCATACTTTTTACCTTCTAAATTTCATTCAAATTTTATTTTGGTTGCTCATGTTTCAATTTTCACTAAAATCTCAAATGATGAGGTGACAAAAAAATCATATTGAAATGTTTAAACTCTGAAAAATTAATTGTTATAATTTAAAAATTTAGAGATCAAAAATAAAATTTGAATACAAATTGTATAATTTATGCAAATAAAAAATATGGTGAGTTAAAAGAAAGAAGAAAAACAAGTAAGAAAATGCTAAAAACAACTTTCAGAGTTATTAGCTTGTTTTCACTTTTCAAAAAATTGTACTTTCTTATTTTTCGTATTTTTTTATTTTTACTGAATTTTTTTAATATTTTAAGCAATTTTTTTACTTTTTAAACACACCTAACATAAATACACCTAAAAAGTAAAAAAATTGTAAAAAAAATCTTTTAAAAATTCACTAAATACCAAAAAATACAAAAAAAAATACAAGAATTCAGTACATTTTTTATATTTTTATGTATTTGTTAATTTTTTAAAATATTTTTTCACAAATTTTTTACTTTTTTAGATTTTTAGATACATCTAAGTAAGGTGCATCTAAAAAAGTAAAAAAAATGTTTAAAATTTTAAAAATATTCACTAAAAACAAAAAAAACACGAAAAATAAAAAAATCAAATTTCAAAAAACTTAATCCAGAAAACTCAAACCAAACACAGTGAATTAGTGTTGAAAAAGTGTGTAAGAGTATAAATATTTTGAGATATGTCTGTTTTGTTTGGAGTTTTTAAAAATAGCTTTATGAGTTTTTAATTATGATTTTTGTATTTTTAGTGATTTTTTTTAATATTTTAATCAAAATTTTAAATTTTTTTATTCACTCAATCTTGATATATTTAAAAAGTATAAAATTTGTATAAAAATATTTTAAAAATTCATTGAATACAACAAAATACGAAAAATGATTTGAATATATATATATATATTTGTATTTTTTGTATTTGGTGAAATTTTTAAATTTTTTTCCACAAATATTATACTTTTTAAATGTATATATAAATACATTAGGTGTATCTATTTTTTTTTTTTTAAAAATTACGTAAATTATTAAAAAAATTCACTAAAAAAAACACACGAAAAACAATTTTTAGAAAAACAAATCAAACCAAACAAGGATTTGAGATTATAAATATTTGGGTCATTTCAGAATACACACCCCTAAAAAAGTATGTACTATGTAAGTTAAAATATTTATAGGATTGATCACTACAAATTTCATAATGAAATTACTTTAAGTTACTAGTAAGATATAATTAAAGATATTTTTGATCATAACTAAATAATAATCAATGAGTCATAACTAAGACAATTATAAACAAAGACTACACATATTATATATGATTACATAGTGAGCAGCGGATACACCGATCCGGCAAAACCGACCGAGCCGATCCGATCCGCCGCATTTTGGACGGATGTATGATGACGAGCGAACGGTTGTGGATTGATTTTTTCAATCCGCCTAGTTTTGGACGGATGGCAGATTTGAAATTCCTTTAGCCGCAACCAATCTGCCAAACCGCGAGCACCCCTAATAATTTGTAAGACTTTGGGTTTTCAATTTGTTTAAATATTCTGTTTGTATTTTCAATTAAAAAATAGTTTAAATATTCTGTTGAATATGTTCTGTTGAAAAAGAGTTTTCAACTTGAATATATTTTGTGAATTGAAAAAAATAAATGTATATTTTTTGAATTTTAAATCTAACTCTAAAAATAATAAATAAAAATATGATATATGCTGGTTGATTTTTATTTTAAAAAACAGATATAGATATAACAATACAGAGGCATACAATCTCTATTACTGCTCTATTCATGGTTTTAGTAGTTTGAATTGTTTTTATATTTTAAGAACCACAGATTGTAATACTTGATATGGATGAGGCATGCAGTAATTGTAATATGTGGATGTAGCATGCAGTGATTATAATATATTTTTAAGTCATTGAATGTAATATTTTTTTTTTTTTTTTAGGAAATACACAAGTTAAATTATGTTAAAAATTTTAAACAGTCATACCGATTCACATCAATCCAACGGATGGCAGATTAAAGGTTTCGTAGCCGCAACTGACCCGAGCCCATGATTCCAACATAAAGAGGGCCAATATGTATCAATTTCTACTAATATAAAAAGTAAAAAATATATTAAAAAATTATTTTCTTATATTGATGTTGAATTACATGACAATCTATCTATACTAGTGACGAGAGGCTAATTTTTTTTGGTTATATTTTGTCTAAATTGTTAAATTTTGTACTTTAATGATTTATAGATATAAAGGTCTGAGATGTGCAACTACTTTATCTTTTTCAAAACCTAGAGGGGATAATTATGTATAATTGAAAAATAATTAATAGCTATCTATACTATATTTTAAGTAAAAGTGGATTTTAACTCCAAGTCGTGTAGGAGTTCTAATTTCTCAATCTAAATTTTTTGATTTTTTGATTTAAAAAAAAAAAAATTTAGCATTTATTAACTTCTCCTAACCCCAAATCTTACCCTCATAATAACACTTTAATGCATTAAGAACAAGCATAATTTTTTTTTTTTAAATCCAACACATATGAATTCCTTGAAAAGTCTTAACACATATGATTATTATCCCTCATAATAACACTTTAATGCATTAAGAACAAGCATAAAAATAATTTCTTGAAAAATCCAACACATATGATTATTATCAAAATATTAAACTTTAATATAATATAATAAAAAAAAAAGAAAACATTTAGTTCCTTGAAAATTCAAACACATATAATTATTATCAAAATATTAAACTTTAATATAATATAAAAAAGGAAAAAAAGAAAACATTTAAAAAAAAGAAAAAAGAAGACATTTAAAATTCGCAATTCACATACATAGATAACTAGCCTATCAACCGTGCTATGCACGTAATAATTATAGATATTTATATTTGTGTTAGATTTTTTTTTAATATATAAATTATGTTTTTTAAGATTTTTTATAAAAATAATTTAACAACCTTATCACTAACCATAGTGTATGGGAGAAATTGAAAAGGGTACTACAGTAACTATACACAGGTTGTATCTATAATTATTTGTATGAGGGAATTTTAAATGCTGATCAGGAGATTTTGACCAAATCAATAAATGCAGGCACGTGGAAAAACATGTGGATTGAAAAAAGTTAATAAATGCTGATCAGAGAGTTTTAACCAAATCAATAAATGCTGAGTTTTTTTTTTTTAATAAAAAATTTAGAAAATTCAAATTAAGATGTTGGAGCTCCCACAGGCCTTGGGAGTTAAAAACCCACTTTTGCTTAATATATAGTATAAAAGTATAGATTGTAAATATAATAAGGAAAATGAGATTTCTAAACCCCAAGCCTTATGAGAGCTGCAATTTCTAACCTCAGCATTTATTGATTTGGTCAAAATCCCATGATCAGCATTTATTAACTTTCTCCAATCTACATGCCTGCATTTATTGATCTGGTCAAAATCCTTGATTAGCATTTAAAATCTCCTCATACAAATAATTATAGATACAGTTCGTGCATAATTACTGGAGTAGCATTTTTAATTTCTCCTATACACTATGGTTAGTGTTTTTTCCTTCGTTTTCATAAGAACACTATGAATACAAACAATATCCTGTAGAACACTATGAATACAAACAATATCCTGTAGAACACTTGGTTTTGATCCACAAACACGTCCAACCGAACTAGGAAACTGTTTGTAGTTTTAATGTTAGTGAGACTAGACTACACAACCGAACTACCACTTTGTATTAGTAGTTCTAACAAATCAAACCATCTTCTGCCTGCCTCTAGCCGAGATAAACGAACCGAACCACGTTGTGAACCTAGCAAACTTGAAACCTTGGCCTTTAACCGAGCTAAGCCCTAGGGGCTAAGCTAGCTTTCTCAGTTTCTTAACCGAACTCAGAAAGCTGCCCCTTGATGCTTAACCGAAGTAACAAAAACCATAGGTAGAACCGAGATAACCAATCATACTACCGAGCCGACATAACAAGCAACTTGTAGAAACCGAGGTAGATCCTGTAACACCCCATTTAGCCGAAGTAAGGCTTCATTTCCTTGTTTTGTTTTTATAGCACGGTCGATGATCTGTGCTTAACACCTTGTTTTTCCACTTTGCAGACTTAGGTTGCCTAGGCACTTCCTCTGCGCGCTCAACCGAGCTCCCGAGCACAAATTCTCAGCCGAACTAATTTATTTATAAGTTATTCAATAAAGGGGGAAGTACAGATTTTTGGTAGAAACCCCAGGCGGCTTAGCCGAATTCAGAAAGGATTACAATGTTCCAGCCGATGTAAACCTTACTTTAGTCGAACAAGATGTTGACCCATGGGGCAACAAAGGTTTTGTTCCCTTTACCCTCCAATCAATGATAGAGACCGGACCTAGATTTCCAGTCCAACTCTTAATTTGTGAATTCTTAAGACAAACCAGACTATGCCCTACCCAACTGTCCACCAATACATACCGAATAATAATGGGTATAGCCGCACTGAATCATCAAACCGGTCTCAACCTAGGTTTGGCCGAGATACTTCATCAATACTCCATAGGATCAAAAAGAAATTTGGTGTTATTACGATGCGAAGACGTGGTAGAGAAAATAATAAAACACACACCGGACAAAGACTTAAACGATGATGATTTCTTTTGGGTTTCTGGGAATTTTGAAGACCTTCAAGCCCAGATTCCTGGGCGAAGAATAAACTGGAAAAAAGGAGAGCCCGGTATACATACTTTGGTTGCACTTCACATTTTTTCTCTTTTCTCTATTTTGGTTTTCTACTCTGGACCGAACTAACACTTATTTTCTCTTTGTAGATAAAGCCCATCTCCTTTCAAACTACGGCTACCCCAACCTCGGTCTTCTGCGCGCCGCACTAAGAGTAAAGAAGAGAAGTTGGGCAAAGCTTCTAAACTTCGAACCGACTTACCGCTACTCCGGTCGCCGAAAAGCAAGGGTGACCGACTTCCTCCTCGAAGACGTACTAGAGCCGGACCCTTCCTTGCCCCAGATCAACCTTGTGCCGCTTATTGCCGAACAAGAAATGGCTAAGAAGAACAGGCTGAAGGCCCTTCTAACACTAACAACTCTCCGCCGAACGACAACCGACGGCGAAACACCGAAACCGTGGTAGCCCTACCATCTCAACAGCCTTCCACCTCTCGCCGAAACAAGCGTGCTCGGACTAGCCAAACCGAGCCACGTCTTGCAGACGACGATGAGACCATTCTGCCACAAGTCTCTCCTCCAAGTCCCCAGCAAAGCCTCCAACCGGAACCATCCGACCGAACTGCCACTTCATCCAAATGGGCTCCTGTTCTCTCCTTCGACAACCGAGATATCACTGCTGAAGATTCGATTGTTGCTGAGAAGGACCACTTGTTGGCTTTCAACCTAGCCAAAAGTGTGTGCCTTCCGAAGGACATGGAGCACCATTATAAACAGCTCAACACCGAGCTGAAGTCGATTCGGTCCTCTACGAAGTCCATGATCCTGGTAAACAGCTTCCCTCTTTCTTCATAAATTTCTTCCAACTTTGAGTCCGGCTAACGTTACTCCTCTTTTACAGGCCATCCAGAAAAACCAAGTCACTCACAGGAGGGTCATGGAACTTCGGCGTAGCACAAGGGAGGCCATGGTGGTAGAATTAAAAACAGCGAACTAGAAGAAGCCAAAAGTAGTAGAACTCGAGTCTTTGAAAATGGTCGGCTGACCGAGGTTGCCAATTCAGTCGAAGCCGAGAAGAAAAAAGTTGCCAACGAGGCAAAAGATAGACACCTACGTATCTTGGCTTCAATTGAGAAGAAAAAGGATGCCGAGATAAACCAATTGAAAGGGGAGGTGAAGAAGGCCGAGAAGCGGGGCTTCAAGGAGGCCGAAGTAGCATACACCCAGCAATGTGACGCAGCAAAAGATCTTTTTTTCAAGTGTGGCTGGAGGACTGCGGTAGAGAAGTTCGGTTGTACGCCCGACACTGAGGTCTACGACGCTCCACCGTACTCCATTCCAGCTTCACTTTCACAATACGCTACCGATCTCCAAAAGTAGTTCCTTGAGGGGTCTGGTGATGAAGATGATGATGATGAGGATTCTGAAGAAGATGAGCAAACTCCCACCCCGGTCGTCAATGATCAAAATAATCAGACAGTTCGGTTGGAGCCCATCATTGAGGACCGAAGGGACGAGCTACCATCAACTGAGACTGAGGTTCAAGCTGAGACCGTGTTCAGCCGATTGAGCCGTGCTCCCGACCACCACCGGACTTAGGGTAGATGCCGATGACGAATTTGATGCCGAACTAGATGCTCTGCTTCGTTGAATTTCTTTTTTCCTTTCTTCTTTTGAATTTTTGTAACCGGGCTGCGGCTCCCCCAATTGTACTTGGTTTGCACTTTAATGAAAATTTCTTTAACTTTTATTCCGGTTTTGTGTATGTATGCTTATACTTGCAATGAATTTTTCATTAACTGTGATTTCGGTTTAACTATCTAACTTAGCCAACCACTCTTTAGCCGATATAACTCACTTCGGTTGAAGAGTACACAGAGTTGGTTTAATCCAGCCAACCACTCTTCAGCCATACACTTACTTCGGCTGAAGAGTACAAAGAGTTGGTTTAATCCAGCCAACCACTCTTCAGCCGATATAACTTACTTCGGCTGAAGAGTACAAAGAGTTGGTTTAATCCAGCCAACCACTCTTCAGTCATACACTTACTTAATTTGAAAGAGTACAAGAGTTGGTTTAATCCGATAACCACTCTTGACCATACACTTACTTGGTGAAGAGTACAAGTGTTGGTTTAATCGGCCAACCACTCTTCAAATTGATATAACTTACTTCGGCTGAAGAGTACAAAGAGTTGGTTTAATCCAGCCAACCACTCTTCAGCCATACACTTACTTCGGCTGAAGAGTAACAAGTGTTGGTTTAATCCAGCCAACCACTTTTCAGCCGATATAACTTACTTCGGCTGAAGAGTACAAAGATTTGGTTTAATCCAGCCAACCACTCTTCAGTCATACACTTACTTCGGCTGAAGAGTAACAAGTGTTGGTTTAATCCAACCAACCTCTAAGTTGGCTTTTCCAGCCAACTTAGAATAAAATGTTTGGTTGTTCCGACCAAACGTCCTGCAGCCTGGATCCTTATCCTGGGCTTAGGAAGGGTTCATAGTTGGGTATTCCGGCCAACTATATTTACAATGCTCCTAACTTACTAAAAGTTACTTTCTACTGAGAACAATTATACTGAAAAAGAATTGATTTGTTCTATTGAGAAAGTAAAAAATTACACATAAAGAAAAAAGCTAAAAATAAAACAACTTGAGATTTGCAGTGTTCCATGGCCTGGGAATTGCTTTGTCGTTCTCATCTTCCAAGTGGTATGCCCCTTTGCCTGCTAATCCGACCACTTTGTAAGGTCCTTCCCAATTAGGTCCCAACTTGCCATCCCCTGGAACTAAGGTGTTTCCCATTACTTTGCGCAGCACCCAATCCCCGATCTTGAATTGCCTTGGGTGCACTGTTTTGTTATACTTTCTAGACAACTCTTGTTGGTAGGAGGCGATGTGAACCAATGCTCTGTCTCTTCTTTCTTCCGCAAGGTCTAATTCCAATGCTATGGCTTCGCCATTTAAGTCTGGATCAAAGTTTTCACTTCGGATTGTGGGGAGGCCAACTTTTAATGGGATGACTGCTTCCATGCCATATGCTAAGGAGAATGGTGTTTCTCCTGTCGACCGTCGAGGCGTGGTGCGGTAAGCCCATAAAACGTGGGGGAGCTCTTCTGCCCACTTGCCTTTGGCTCTCTCTAATCTTTTCTTCAATCCATCCAAGACTACCTTATTTGACGCCTCTGCCTGTCCATTTGCTTGGGGATATGCCAGTGTGGAATTGTAGAACTCTATCTTGTACTCTTCACAAAAGCTTCTGAAAATTCTACCGTCAAATTGAGTGCCGTTGTCTGAGATCAGTGCCTTTGGTATGCCAAAGCGAGTGATAATATTCTGCCAGACAAACTTCTTCACATCTTTTTCCTTGATTGATGCTAAGGCTTCTGCTTCCACCCACTTTGTGAAGTAGTCGTCTGCAAGAAAGAACTTCTGTTCGGTGTCTTTGGGAGTGGTCCCACTATGTCTAAGCCCCACATTGCGAAAGGCCATGGACTAGTGAGTGGTAGTAGTTCTCTGGTAGGTTGGTGTATTTGGTGCGCAAACTTTTGACACTTTTCGCACTTTTTGACATACTTCTCTGAATTCGCTTGCATGTATGGCCACCAGTATCCTTGTGAAATGGCTCGGTATGCCAATGATCTTTCTCCTTGATGGCTACCACATACCCCCTCATGTATTTCGAACAGGAATGCTTCCACCTTACTGGGGTGAACACACTTTAAGTAAGGTCCTGAGAACGACTTCTTGTACAATGCCAAGGATGGAGAGAGCCAGAATCGTTGTGACTTTGCTCTTATTCTGTTGGCTTCTTTCTTCTCTTCCGAGGTGCCGTCTTTCAGGAATAGTATGATGGGATCCATCCAAGAAGGACCTAACTCTGCACAACATACCTCTTCAGCTTCTGGGTCTTCAATGCTTGGTCTAGGCAGATAGTCGATTAGTAGTGGGTGAGGAATGGAGGTGTCTACCATTGAGGCGAAGCCTGCGAGTTCGTCTGCTCTGCTGTTTTCCTCCCTGCCGATCTGCTCAATCCTCACCACTTCAAACTTATTTATCTCCGTTCTGACCAGTTCTTAGTACTTGGCCATTCTATCATCCTTTGCCTCATAGTCGCCAGATATTTAGTTTACCACTAGCTGTGAGTCGCTGTAAACCATTAGTTCGGTGGCCTTCATGTAGGATGCTGACTTGAGACCTGCCAGAAGCGCTTCATACTCCGCTTCGTTGTTTGACGCTGGGAAGCCAAGGTTGATTGCTTGCTCCACTACTAGGCCGTCTGGAGAGATGAGGACTATGCCAAGTCCTGCTCCATGCCTGTTGGATGCTCCGTCCACGAAGAGCTTCCACATCTTCCCAACGAACAACTTTTAGCAAGTGGAGGGATCAGATGATGTTTTGGGATCTTTTATATTGCTGGCGGCTTCTTCAGAGTCCATATTTGCTGTCTACCCCTTGCTTTCTGTTTGCACCAGGTTTTTATTTGTCGGTGAGTCCTGACTTGGTGTAGCATGGTTTGTTTCGTCCTTCCTTTCTTTACTCTGGTCTGCCTTGGGGCCTGGCTGAGTAACCAGAACTAGGGGTTGCGTTATTCCGACGTCAACTTCCATCCCTAGTTCGGTTGTCTCAGTTAGGTCGACCGGGCAGATGTGATGACTCCCTGGTGTGAATTCTGCGACAAAATCTGCCAATGCTTGTGCTTTTATTGCGGTCCTAGGTTGGAACTTGATGTCGTATTGTCCCAACTCTACTGCCCACTTCAGAATTTGCCTAGAGAAGTTTGCTCTTTCAAATAAAGCCTTTAATGGGAAGGCTGTGAGGACGACTATGGTGTGGGCGTGAAAGTAATGTGATAACTTTCTTGAGGCCATCATCAAGGCTAATGCCAGTTTCTCCAGTGGCAAGTACTTTGTTTCGGCGCCCAGTAATGTCTTGCTGACATAGTAGATAGGAAGATGTTGGATTTCTTCTGCGCGGACCAATACTGCGCTAATTGCATGCTGCGAGACCGCTAGCTATAAGAAGAGTTCTTCTCCTGGGAATGGTGTTACAAGGAGTGGCGGAGAAGACATGTACTCCTTCAAGCTTTCCAGAGCTTGGTCGCATTCTTCGTTCCACTTAAACTTAGCCTTCAGCGCGTGGAAGAATGGCCGTAGTCTATCCGACGACCGGCTTATGAACCGATTGAGTGCGGCTGCCATGCCAGTGAGATGTTGTACTTCCTTCACTGAATTTGGCCTCTCCAGATCCTTTATTGCCTTGATCTGAGAAGGATCTGCTTCGATACCTCGATTGGTCACTAAAAAACCTAGGAATTTGCCTGATCTTACTCCGAATGCACATTTCGATGTGTTGAGGCGTAACTTGTGCTTCTTTAGGATCTCAAACATCTCACTTAGGTCCTTGAGGTGGTTATTCCCATCCTTGCTCTTGACCACCATATCGTCGATGTAAGCCTCCATTGTTCTACTTAACAACGGCTCAAACATCTTAGTGACCATTCTCTGAAATGTCACCCCTGCGTTCTTCAGGCCGAAGGGCATGACCTTGTAGCAGTACAATCCTCTTGGAGTTGTGAAAGATGTGACCTCCTGGTCTGGTTCATGCATGGCGATTTGGTGATAGCCTCTGTATGCGTCCAGAAAGCTAAGTCGGTTGTGTCCTGCCGTTAAGTCCACTAGTTGATCTATCCGAGGCAAGGGGAAGCTATCTTTTGGGCACGCCTTATTGACCGTTTTGTAGTCGACGCAGACACGCCACTTGCCATTCTTCTTTGGTACTACAATGGTGTTGGAGATCCATCTTGGGTTGTGCACCTCTCGATTGCCCTCGCCCAAAGAAGGTTTCCCACTCTCCGCCACTATTTGGCGTGATGGAGTGCCGATCTGTAGTCTGTTGAATGATTAACTGGCAGAAGGGTGGACATTGAGTTGGTGGCAAATGAAGTTGGGATCGATGCCTGGCATGTCGTATGGGGTCCAGGCGAACACTTCGATGTTGGAGGTGAGGAATTTTAAGACTTCCAATCTCTCAGTGCTGGACAACGACGAACCAAGTAAGAAGAACTTATCCGGGTTCTTCTCATCTATCCTGACTTCCACCAAGTCATCAACTGCTTTCTAACTAGCCGCTTTGCCAACATCCGCGAATAGTTCATTACTCTCTGGTTCTTCTACCGAATGAACATATCCTTTGGCAACAAGGCTGCCGTTCACTGTCACAAAGCACTACGTACTTTGACATGATCTGATCTCCATAAACTTCTTCTATTACTTCGGTGTCGTTGGGGAACCGCATCACTTGGTGGTAGGAGGACGCCACCGAGCGCATGGCATGCAACCATGTTCTGCCCAAGATAATGTTGTAGGTGGAGGGGACTTTCAACACCCAGAACTCCATTTGTTTTGTCACACTCCCTGCTTTGACTGGGAGGATAATTTTGCCGACGGGCCATTCTGGCATGGAGTTGAATCCAATAAGGGGAGATACGGCTGGCGCCAAGTCTTTATCTTGCAAGTTAAGTTGTTTGAAGGTTTCATAGTACATGATTTCACATGAACTACCTTGGTCGATCAGAATCCGCTTGACGTCAAAATCCTTGACTCGGAGAGTGACGACCAAGGCATCGTTGTGAGGGCAATAAATCCTTGCCAAGTCTTTATCCGAAAAAGACATGACATTTGTGGCCTCTGTTTTCCCCTTCTTGACGACTGGTTGGGCACTTAGCACCTCTCTTAAGTGCTCAGCCTTTTTGATTGAACCTCTGAGCTCGCATACACGCTCAGGTTCAAAGACTCCATGTATTACGTTGATGACGCCTTGGGGCGGGGTGTCGATCGGCATCCCATTGGGGTTATTGTGGTCCTGGGGGTTGTGCCCATCCTCTATGTATTTGTCGGTGGCTGCCGCCACCAACTCTTCGAATCTTTGCCTCAATGGCGTGCAATGCTCAGTGCGGTGCCCCTTTTCTTTGTGGAAGGTGCACCTGGATCTGTCATCATGGTCTTTCCGGGCCTCGCCTAGCTTGGCTGGCCACTTGACGAAAGGCTCGTCTCGAATCTCACTAAGTATACGGTAGATCGGTTTCTTGAAAACCGTGGTTATGGCGGTGCGGACTCTCAGCCATCTCTTGTCCTGGTCCTCGCCGTTGTCTACTTTGCCTCGTCTGTTTCGGTTTTGGCGATCTAGTATTGACCTTCTTGAGGTCTTCTTCTCTCTGAGGTGAGTCGCGCAGATTTTGTTTTAACACGAGTGCCATCCTCTTCTACTGATGTCTTTGATGCACTCTCTCCATCGAGGCCTCCATGGTTAGGGCGGTGTCATGGTGATAGAGTCCTCGATCATTCCCCGGAATGCCTCTTTTATATTGCGCAATGGCGAGATTGGTTGGGCAGTCCCCAATCTGGTTGAATGTCTCCCAGTAGCGACTGTTGTATGACCTTAGGGTCTCTTAATCGCCCATATCGATGGAGAGTAATTGGTCGATCTCCACTGGGGTTTTAGTGTTTGTTCTGAATCGCTTTACGAATGCCTCCGCCAGTTGTGCCCAGGAGGCTATGCTGCCCTCTGGAAGCTTTTCAAACCAAGTCAAGCCTAGGTCACCGAGGCTTGAGCACATCAAGGCCTCGTTCTGCCGGTATACAGCCATAACCTGGCGAAAGTGGCTCAAGTGTGAGTAGGGGTCCGTCTTCCCCTCATACGTTGTGAATTTGGGTTGTAGGAAGCTTTGTGAGAAGCGCGTTCTATTCTTTGGGACGAATGGTGAGGTCTGCAGCCTCGCCAATGCCTTGTCCGTTGGTTAGTATCTTGCGGGCATTGACATTCAACCTCGGCGCTTCCATGCGTCAGAGAATAACATTGTAAAGGTGGAACCTGTATGGATCGCGCGCCCTGGCGTCCTCCTTCCATCGTGCCTTCTCTTCTAGCATGGATCGTAGGTCGGATAATTTGGGTAATTCTGTCTGTTTAGACCTCGTCTGGTGCGTGTATGAGGGCCAATATGTGCTTCCCTCAGTGTATGACCTCTCAGACCTCGTCCTCTCAGACTTGGAGTGACGAGTCCTGGAAGATTTGGATTGCGTGTCGCCTGTCCTGAGGCTTCTGTTCTCTGCTTGGAGGGTGTAGAATTCCTACTACGACCCTCTGAGTGGCGAGGGGGCGTCTTGTTGTTGCGCCCCTCTCCTGTCGCCACTTCTTTACTTTTTACCTGGCGCTTTAAGAATTCCATGTCCGCCGCCATCTGCCGTATTAATTCATCTTGTTCCCTGACGCGATCCTCCAAAGTTTGAGGATCAATCCTTCGTCGCTGTCTTTCTGGGCTTTGTGAACGTGAGAGATGGGGGCTGTTATTCCGCCTTCGTCCCCTTGCATCCCTTCTGGAATTTTGTCTTTGCGGTTCCAGGTTCGCCATGGGAGTGACCACTGGTAGGCCTTCGCGCCTTACACCCCCATCTGGAGTTAATCTATTGACGGCGGATTGAGGTAACTCTTCGTTGTTCACCATTGATTTTTTTTTTTTAAAGGAAAAGCTTGATCAAGAGGTTGTTCATGTCTGAATTCCCACAGACGGTGCCAATTGTACGGGAAAGAAATATATCTTCTCGTATAATCCTGTTGATCAAGTCTGCGTTCCTCTGAACGACGTCGCTTTATCACCTGAAAATACAAACGTGAGCTAGCCGGCGGATAGGTGCCGGAAACCTCTCCGATGCCTAAGTCAGAAAGATTATCAAATAGGCAAAAGCTCTGTGTATTCAGAAAGCCAAAATTGCATTACCTCTCCATAGGTGATATTGGTGAGCTTATATAGGTTTCGCGTGGCACAATCCTGGTAGGACTCTTACTCCTCTATGTAGAGTCCTCCTAGGATTCAAACTCCGAAAAGATAATGTTTCTCTCAACACCCCCCTCACTGCTTAAACCAAGTGAGATAGTTTTTCCCCATAGCCGAACTACATCAGGGCCGAAATAACATTGTCATGCCGGGCTAATCAAGTCACGACCAGTCTAACTATTACCTCGGTCTGTCTTTCCTTTCTTCTACCTCGGCTTCACATGCTAGGCCGAGCTATCTATAGAAGAACCGAACCGAGCTAACCTTTACTTAGGTCCTAGAACAGGTCCAACATACTTCGGTTCTGAACAGCACGACCAAGCTACCCCGAGGCATGACGACCGGACTAAGTCCGTCAACTTACTCTGGCGGCGAACTGTTTATTTTGGATCGGACTACCACTTGAGAGAAGCACCCCTTCTAATCCTTTTTAATACGGCCCACTGAACGGCCCACGATCCTAGCTCGGCCCAATTTAAGTATAAATTACCCTCTCACTAGTATATAAAAGAATTTTTTAAAATTATAGGGTGGCAATTGCCCCCTCTTGTCTCCCTCGGAGTCTATCCTTGATAATTCACATCTTGTGATATGTATTATAAAAAGAATAATATTATATACATTAATTAGTATACCAATTGATGATATGATATAATTTAAGATATTTTTTATATTTGTAATTTGTATAATGAGTGGAGTCAATAATGATATCGTAACTAGTATTAGTATACTAATTGGTGCATGTAGTACCACCAATTATAAAATATTCTTAAATATTTTTAAGATTTAGGCCTTGTTTTGGGGATAAGGGTTGATACTAAAATAGTCAATAAAGGTAAAAAAAAATTAAAATAATCAATAAAACAAAATATTACATCTTATATATCAATCAATTACTTTTTTTCACACAACAATCTACCTATTTAATTACAAAAAATTTCACAAACTATTTTAAACATAATTTTTTTTTATCTTATAAAATAACTAAAAAATCAATTAAAATAGAAACGTTGCCAAACCGGCCCTTAGCAGCCTTAAGGCTTACATTGAGCCGACAAGCAAAAATGAGAATCTCATCTGAATTAGAAGTCCTCCTCGGAATTGCAAAAAGATGATTATGTTACTTTGCTATGCGTCAAAAGCAACAACAAAAACAAAGAAAGTGGCGTAAACAAAGCAAATCTTGATTATGCTTTGTTTGGTTGTGAATTCAAATCAATTTTCAACACGTGAGCTCGCGCATGACGTTTGGATACGACGTTCAAAAGTTGATTCCGCGTGTTAATTCAAATTATATTTTGAAAATCTGTTTGGCAGCTTGTATCTCCACTTTCAACGTTTCTAGCTTCTTTATCGTCTCTGCAACTTTCACGTGAACCTCATCTACACCAGTACTTCAGATTTATCACGGGTGGCTTCTCTGTATCAAACATCCGTACTTCAAATTCATCACGGGTGGGCTTCAGAAGTCAGACTCATTTTATAAATAATGAATCCACCCAACCCGCTCTGTACTGGTATCATATTTCAGAAATCGACTGACTTACGATTTGTGCGTTGCGAACGATTCTTATTACAGGCAACCAAACAACGACGACTGCGAAGTAAAATTACTTACAAATTTATTTACATATTTTGTTATAGGGAAATGATTTGAAAAATTCATCCTAATTTATTTTTATTTTTTTTCAGGTCAAATTTATCAAATTTATTATCGAATCCGACAAGCAAACAGTGGCACATTCAATCGGTATACACATTCCATCATCGGCGATAACTATTCAACTCTCACTAATCTGGTAAATAAGTCATTCATCCTTCATCTGTTATGTAAAAATGATTTCAGACGAGTCGATAAATGATTTCATTCTTCATCCTTCATCTTGAACTGTTTCAACTTTTTTGTTTTTCAAGAATAGTCAGTAAATCAATCTTCATCTGTTATGTATAAATGATTTCGGAGAAGTTGAAATCAGTTCCTAAATGGTTTATGAGAATTTGTAGAGGCGTATTTTTCATTTCAGATCGGTTGTTATTTGAAATTATGAACTGTTTGAACCTTTCATTGATCAAAACCTGAAGCCGGCAGTGCTTGGGACACTCGGCCGGTCGTCCCCCAGGTCATCCGGTAGGTCGACCGGCCGGTCAACCACCCGGTCCTCCCACCTCTTCCGGTTTTCCATTTCTTCCTTAATGGTTTGAACCTACCGGTCCTCCCCTCAACTGTTTGAACCCACCGGGCTTCTTTTACTGATTTTTTTCCCCTTAATTCTTTTTTTACTGATTTTTTTTCTACTATTTAAACACTATGTTAACTGATTTTTTTTTTTATTATTTGTGGTTATATTTCTGCTATCTGAATTTTTTTTTTGTGGTTATATTTCTGCTATTTAAATTCAATTAATCTGCTACGTACTTTTTTCCTCGAAATAAAATCATTTGTTCTTTTTCCTTTATCTGTGTTCTCCTTCAAACCATTTTGCGCTGTTATTCTTGTATATCCATCCCAGACTAGTTTAAAATACTTTGTTATGCTTGTATATCCATCCCAAACTAGTTTAAATATAATTTGTATGTTTATAGATGGATGGAAATAATTCCGATGACAATGAGAACACCAAAATGTGGACGCCCAGAATTGAAACAAAATTAATAAATATGTTGAGAGATGAGGTTAGAAACAATTAAACAACAGGCCGTACTACTTCGTGGACAATTAGGCATTAGAATCATTATGCAAATCAGTTGCACAACATGTATGGATTTGTATCTGAGAAGCGAGCGCCAAAAATATCAGCGATTGAAAGTTGATTACCAGACATTTAAGCGACTCCGGGCACAGACTGGTTTGGGATGGGATCCTATTATAGGCACTGTTGTTGCACCCGATGAATTTTAGGATAAGGTTTTTCATTAATCTGTACTATTTTCTAATTTTATTTTAAACATTTCATTATATATACAATGCTTAATTGTTGTTTTGTATTGTTGTAGGCTAGCAGAAATGTGAAGAAGTTTAGGACAAAAAGGTTTGAATATTTTCAAGAAATGGTAGAAATTGTTGAAAGTTGTTGTGCCACAGAGGCCTTTGTCTCGTGCATCCACACAAAGACCCCTTGACTCAGAAGAAGAAGATAACATATTAAATAAATTTTGGAATCCCGATCTTTGGTGGGAATACGCTTATTGGGAGTAATGTCTTTGAGGCCATTCATGTTGACTTATTCGGGGATGAGTATATGGATCCAGCAAAGGGCAAAAGTCACAAGAGGGGCCCTGCAACCAGCCAGATTGACAGTGGTCGTTCCAAAAAGTCACGGTCAAATGGGTTTGATGATGCGTGCGCAGCTTTCACATCCTATGTACAAACCAAAACAGGACATTCACGTGCACGAGCAAATGAGACTGAGGCTGTAAGTGCAGGTGGTGATGATTATTCCCTTGATGCATGTCAAGATGCATTGCTAGAGCTTGGGGACATACCACCATTGCAGTACGTTAGGGCACTGACACTGTTCAAGGATAAGGAATGTCGAAGGTTTTTTATGCGCACTCCTATCCATTTGCGCCTAGCCATGATCCTCGCTTTGTAGTGAACTGAGAAGTTCTGTTTTGCTTGTGTTAGCAAATGTTCTTAGCTGAACTGTTTGATGATTTTATTATTCCTGGTTTGGTTTTAATTATTTTTTTTTTCATTCCATCATATCCTCTTTCCTTTTCTATGTTCATATGTTTTTTTTTTGTTGAACTTTTAAGTGTTTTCTATTATATTAAAACTATGTTCTGTTATTATAATATTACTGTTTCACCAATAATGCTAACTGTAACAATCCTCGTACTGATTTCCGTTAAACCACCGAATTATATACTGATTACCATTAAACTGAACTGCTAATGACTGATAAGTGAACTGGATGAACTACTGAACAGACTGAGTGAAACTGAAAACGAAATTGAATGAGTTAACCTATTGAATTGCATTTCTATCTGTTTAATTGATTCATTATCTGTTTGAATTCGTATGTTTAAACTGCTAATTAAAGGCCTTATCGGCGGCCGATTTAGAAACCGTTTGTTGTTTTGTAATCAGTAGAATATTTCTGATTTAATGATATATTTATCTGAAAATTGATTAGGAATGATTAAACTAGATTAAATTGAGTAAATTACGAACTTAGGCTTATTCACCAAATTGCCATGTGAGTGGACCCATTGTTTTATATTATACTTGAGCCTATTACACACTTAGATAGACATTTGATCAGCTCTTCTTTCCCCATAACCGACCATAGAAGAGAAGTAGAGAGAGAGTTCATCTTGAAGAATTAAGCTCAAATTGTTGAAGAAATTGAAGTGTAATTGGCATAATCTAGCTTCCACACCTTGAATTAACACTCTAGGTAAGAAATTCATGGTCTCCTCCTTGTCTATAAACTTCATTATGCATGGTTCATGCTAAATTATAGAACCAAGCCATGTTTTAGTGCAAATATGTGGAATTGGAGCTCCATTGTTGCATGCATGTAGAGTTTAGTGAGTTTGGAGTGAATTCTTGGCTAATTGTCACATGCATGCCCATGTTTTTATCATAGTTCATGGTTCCACATTGTTTCCAAAGATTAGAGCTCTTTAGAGCAAGAATTGAAGGTTGATTTTGGATTAAAACTCATGCATTGCATGTTTAATATTGTTCTTGAAATTGGGTTTGAAAAATGGTTTTAATTGACTCACCTTTGGGGCTTGAATTCATAAATTGGCTTTTGAAACTTGTTATACATTGTTTTGGGATGTATTCTCCAGAATTTGAGCCCAAGAGGTCGAGAATTGAGTTGAGAATGCTTGGTTTGAGTTGGAAGGCAACTGAAATTCCAGATTTGGCCTTCGCTTCAGCGAAGGATTCTCGCCGGCGACCAACATTTCCTCTGAGCCACGCTCGAGCGAAGGATTGGTGGCTCGAGCGTAAAAATCGAACATCCAGTACTTTTACTGTTTCATCAGACCGCTCGAGCGAAGGAAGGCTCGCTCGAGCGAACCCTTTGATTTTGGAAGCTCGCTCGAGCGAGCATCGAGCGAGCATCGCGCGTAAAAATTGAGCATCCAGTATTTTTACTGTTTCATCAGACCGCTCGAGCGAAGGATTGTTCGCTCGAGCGAAGCCTTTGATTTTGCAACCTCGCTCGAGCGAAGGAAGGCTCGCTCGAGCGAGACCCCTGTTTTCAGCAACTTTTGAAAAGTGCCTTCCAACTGTATTTTTGCATCCTCATCGCATCCTAGGCATCCTTAGGCCTAGTTTAAAGCATCTTAATGAGGATTTAGACATAGAACCACACCGAGGGAATTTAGGGATTTAATTATCATCCTTTCCAACTGTAAACTTAGTGTGTGTTCTATTTGATTGACTGTTTAGGGTTGACTCTCGGGGACGCGCTCTAGCTACTGATAGCCCAATCACTGTGAGTAACAGATTGTGTAAAGATATGTTCAAATGGTTTCATTTTGAATATTGAATCGAACTGTTTATTGAACTGATATTGTTTATTGAATGAATGTATGTCCTGTATTTCGAACTGTATTGTGGCATCCTTAGCACCCACTGTTATTGACTGTTACAGAGCTCTGTCGGTTTCCTTGTGGAACCATACTGATTGATGGCCATCATTATTGTTGGGTCTGTTAAGGTCTTCCCTTTTGGACCCTCATGTTTATAGGCTAATGGATGTACCACATATGACTGATTGATTGAAATATTGATTGACTGAAATACTGAAAGATTGAAATACCGTATAATGAATTGATTTCATTACTGTAAGGACATTCATTCATAACCTCTTTACACGTTATGTTATTCACTGGGCTTTAGCTCACTGTTTATATATATATGTAGGTGCTCAGCCGCCAGACCGAAGCTAGGAGCGTGGGATTGGTCCCCAGTTTTGTCAGCCAGCCTGTGTGCCTCACTGTGAGGTTCCGAGACGCCATGCCATGGCTTGGGGTGTTTTTGTGTCCCCACTAGTCTCCTACTGTTTTGTACTGTTGTACGTTCAGATAGACTGCTTTATCAAGACCGTATGTGAGGAATCAAGTCCCCGTACTGAATGTCTGTAATGATTGTGTATACTGTGCTGGTAGTGAATGCATAAAAGTATGAAAAATGTTTTTGGCATACAGATTAACACAGCTCTATGGACACTAGTTTTTACTGTTTTGGCTTCCGCCAGGCCCTGAACTCAGATTCTTGTATTCTTGATCAGAGGGCCTTCGGTAATCTCGGATTCTTGGCGATTCTGATGCTAAACCCATAGGGCCGGGTTTGGGTCGTGACACTAACTGTTACAGCATGAATAACATATTTCATAATTATGCTTTTACTGTGATGTAGACAAAACCATATGTCATCCGACAGAGAAAACAATACAATGGAACTCTCATCAGAGGAGGATGCGGTTGTTGATGATTTTATAGCTTTTTTGATGATTGCTTTAATACATGACCATATCAATGCGTCAAGTAGTCGCTGACTGCAGCGAACGTGTCCATTCAGAGGTGATGATTACATCTTCGGCCTATTAAATGGTCATCCAGAAACAATGATGAACGTTATGCGAATGGATGCACAAACATTTATTTTATTGAAAGACACTTTACTCCATAATGGCTTTATCGATACTGAACATATGCATATCAGTGTGGAGGAATCGCTTGGAATTTTTTTATACACTTTTGCACAAAATGATCGCCATCGAATAATGGCAGATAGATTTCAACACTCCATGGAAACAATTTGTCGGCACATAAAAATTGTTATGCGGGCATTGTGCAAGCTTTCATCATCGGTTATCAAACCACGTAACCTAGAGGACATACTGAGAAAAATTTTAAATGACAGGAGATTTTTTCCCTGGTTCAAGGTACGAACAGTATGACTGTCCTGTAAGTTTGTTCATATCAATAAGGGTTAATAAATATTATTATTATTTTTAATTATGAAAGTAATATCGAAGTTTGTTTCACTTTTAATATCAAACAAATATCTGTCGATTAGGATTGTGTCGGTGCTATCGATGGCACATTGGTGGATGCATGGGTCCCTACTTCAAGACAGAATACATTCCGTGGTCGGAAAGCAACGGTATCGTAAAATGTACTCGCAGCTTGCGACTTCGATATGTTGTTCACATTTATTAATTCTGGATGGGAAGGTAGCGCTTACGACAACGCTATTTTGGTTGACTCTATTACACGAGCTGATCTACAGTTCCCACACCCATCCAATGGTGACTGTCCCTGAATAACATATGGTACATTTTTTTCCTTGTCTGTTTTTGTACATATCAATTGACAGAACTGTGTATTCATTATTTACATGTAGGCAAGTACTATGTAGTTGATGCTGGTTTCACGAACATCCCTGGATTTCTTGTCTCATTTCGGTCTCAACGGTATCATTTGCAAGAGTTTCATAGCCATTGTTATGCAGGACCTAAGGAATTGTTTAACCATCGACATTCGTTATTACGCAATGTCATAGAAAGAACATTTGGTGTTTTGAAGAAGCGCTTCCCAATATTGCGGTCCATGCCAAATTACAAGTCTACACGATAAGGGCCTCTCGTGATTGCATGTTGTGTAGTGCACAATTGGATCCGTTTGCATGCAGCTATGGATCCATTTTTTATGGAAGCTGATAATGAAATGGTCGCAGAAGCAGAAGTAGACGGGCTTGTTGGAGACCAAGCTGACTATGTTGACATGTCACAACATGGGTTAACGTCCCAATCGAACGTTAGGGATGCAATTGCTACTGTTATGTAGCAAAATCATGTTCGCCATGAATAGAAAAGAGATGTGAATAAGGCAAGTGAATATCGTACTGACTACTGGTTGTAAATGTGTAATTATTTTACTAATTTCAGTCATTATGACACCGTTACTACATAACTTCGCCCAACCATCATTTCTGTGATTTACTAACTTCTTTTATCTTCTTGTAGGATAACTAATACTGAGGACAACAATTGGGCTAAATGGCAATGAAACGAAATAAAAAAAACCTATATCATCGCATGGGCAATGAAGATAATGGTTTTCTTAGTACATGTGTACTTAAATATATTGTTCATGCAATGTGTAAATGCAATTTTATGTATAGTCTAGCAAAGATAATTAAATATGTTGTTATTAATATGCAATGTGTTTCTTAGTAACTTTCAGAAATAAATATGTTGTTATTAAATTAAATGTGGTGGTGGCAGATGGATGGTGGGTGTGTCACGACCCAAACCCGCCCCTATAGGTTTGGCCCGTAACTGACCAGTAATCCGAGGATTATCTACGGCCTCTGAACAGATTAACAAATAGTAAGGGGCTGCGGAAGCAATTATACAAAATAACAAGGTCCATTGAGTGATGATGACATGGACGTAAAAATTTAAAACTTATTTATATACATAAACATGCTAGTCAGATACACCAAATATGTACAAAGTATTTACAAAATATAATCCCAAGATCTGATATTACAAAACAGACACAACAGACTAGCATGAGGTGCAAAACTAGCCATGGCGTTAAGCTTCAAGCAAAACCTTATCGGGAGGCGCAACGGGTGGCTGACTAAAACCAAAAAGAAGGCCATCAACTCTGGCCTGGGTCCTGTGCCGCCTCACCTACATATATATAATAAACTGTGAGCGAAAGCCCAGTGAATAATAACAGGGTAAAGGGTTTTAATGAATGATGTCCATCACAGAGTTAGAAATCAGGGCTTATATCAGAAACATAATCTTATCAGAAACAGAGTCTTATGCATATTTAGATTTCAAATCAGAAACAAATTCAGATTCATACTCATATTCATATTCAGATTTTGCATAAGATCGTACATGGTACACCCATTAGCTATCAGATCAGATTGGTCTAGAGACCACAGACAGAGTTGGTACCAACGACCATAAAGGTCCATATCTTGCGCGCAAGTAGCCATGGTATTGTTAGCCCCAGGCAAGGGCTACATGCAGATTGGCCGCGGTATTGTTACCCCCGGGCGAGGGCCACGTGCAGATTGGCCGCGGTACTGTTACCCCTAGGCGAGGGCCACATGAACTAAGGGTGCCATAATACATTTCAGAAAATTGGATATTCATTCATAAATCATAAAGTAGCATTTCAGAAAACAGATCATATCATACCAGCCAGAAAATACTTAAAGTTAAACATAACTTTACAGAGTTATTACTCACAGTGGGCGTTGAGACAGACAGGCGGAGCCAAAAAGGTTAAACAGAGTGCGGCACGTGACCTACATAACACATAACAGGCATATACATGAAACACGCGTTCTGGCTTATACAAAACTTCTGTTATTGGTTCTAAGTGTGTTTCTAACCTTGAATTCCCCTTATAAGGTCTTAAACATGGCCTAGGAATGCCTAGGATGGAATGAGGACGCAAAAATGCACTTTTAAACACTTAACAAAATTTTCAGAAAACAGGGGTCCCGTTCGAGCGTGGATTTCTACGCTCGAGCGGATATGTAGACAAAAGTGCTCCGCTCGAGCGTGGATTCCACCGCTTGAGCGGACTGTGTGCTACAGTAAAAAATGCTGGATGCTCAAAATTTACGCTCGATAGACGCGCGACCCTCGCTCGAGCGTGAGACACAGGACTCCGCTCGAGCGTGAAATCCTCCGCCGGCGTCATCAGAAATAGTGAGAAATGCCGAGCTCGATTTACCGCCGGCGCCACTTTCGCCGGCGGAGACAAAAATCTGGAATTTCCAGATTGAACTCCAATGCTCAAAACCAACTTTTAACCATTCAAACTCAACCTCTTGGGCTCAATTTCTGGGAAAACATTTCAAAGTCATAGTACAACAAGTTTCAAAAGTCAATTTGAAAAATTAAAGCCCAAGGGTAGATTAATTAAACTCATTTCAAACCAATTTTTCAAGAACATGAAGAATACGTAACATGCATGGTCTCATTTGAATTCAAAGCTTCTAAACAAGATCAAATGAGTCTATTTCTACAAAAACATGATGAAAACATGAACTAGAATCATAATATAAACATGCATGCACCAAATTCCATGTAATCAACCTCACAATGCTAGGATGTAAACATGCATGCATGGATTTCTACCCAAATCAACATATTAAACCCAATTCTAACCTCAAGTACCAAATTAACCAAGAACCATGCAAGAAGTGGTCTAGACTCACAATTAAAAGAAGAATCTCCTACCTTAACTCTTGAATTCCAAGCCTAAAAGCCCAATGTTGTTAGAACCTTCAAATCTCCAAGTGTTTAGCCAAAATCCTTGTTGAAACTAAGTTTTCTCTCTCTCTTCCCCCCTTTCCTACGTTTTTCCTCAGCCAAGGAGAATGAAGTGGTGTAATGAGGTCTCTAATAAGATGAAACAAAATGGCCCACTCACAATGGCAAAATCGTAATTACCTAGGTTCCATAATATAACATCACTTAATCTAATTTAACCTTTTCGAATCGAATTTAAATTGAACCTACTATAAAATCACATAAAATCTAACTGGTCGAAAACACTAATTAATTTCGGTATCGGGCGCCGATAAGGCTTCCAGCGCGCAATTTAAAGTTTAAAATACTAACAGATATTCCGACACCGAACAGATAGAAACACATAATTCATGCAATACACATGCAAATTGATTTCAGTTTCCCTCTTAATTATTATTAGGCATAATTAAGTATCAATTAGCGTTAATCAGGGTCAGGGTTATTAATTAGCGTTAATCTCGGAATAAAAGATAGTCACAACCTGTCGCGGCCATAAAGATTCTCATTTGTGCCACAAGCATTCTCATTTGTGTTATGCAAGACCCAATCTATCATGACCCAAACCTGCCCTTATAGGTTTAAGTCATGACCGACCAGTAATTCTGGTTTACCTTCGACCTCAATGACAAAATCAATTATCTTATAAGAATGGGGCTTAGCGGAAGTAAGTATAATAGAACAACAGACTGTTGAGTAGTGCATACATGCCGAAATCATAAATATTAAAAACTTTCAACTCCAACAACTTATATACAATATTTCAAAGTTAGACTTCTCATCCAACATCATTAATACAAGTTGCAAAAATATCCAAAGAAACAAAAGAAAAACAAAAGTTGGGTTGACAATGCTTGACTTCTCTCGAGTCCAAGCTCACCCCTTGATGGGGGCACTTTCCAAAACGACTTCAAAGGAATTAACACCGAGGTGGCCTTAAACTTGACGTTCTGCTTGTTCACTTACACATATATATAAGGGAGAGGGGTAAGCTGAAGCCTAGTGAGTAATATCAGTATAAAGGTTTTATATGAATGAAATCCAACATAATACAATTATATCTTCCATTTTCGAAACAATTCATGTCAATAAGCAATTCAATAGATTCAATCATTTCAGTCTGTTATTTATAATAACAATATTCAATCATTCAATTTATATGGTACATCCAATATAGTTTTCAATATACAATGTGTTGAAGCCAATAAGACCACAAGGGTCAATCCAATGAGACCATGATAGGTCATTTAATAATTCTATGTGGACCATTAAGGTTGAACATCAGAGATCTCTGTGTTTCAATTAATCCAATGGGTCGTGATATTGTTTCCCCTAAGCAAGGGCCTATTAATCAATGGAACACGATATTGTTTCCCCCAGGTGAGGGCCAATGGGCCATGGTATTGTTTCCCCCAAGCAAGGGCCTATTAATCAATGGGCCACAATATTGTTTTTTCCGGGTGAGGATGTAATGACCCCTACCCCCATATTATTTTTATATAGTATTTGATTGGGCATAAATTGCATAATTATGTGTGTATTAGAAACTTATCTGTTTGTATGTGAATTATCTGCTTAATTGTCGACTTAGAATTCGAAATTGAAAGCCCAAACGACTTCAAAAACCAAAATTGATTAATTCAATAGGTTAGTTGGAATTTTTAAAATCATATGGTAAGTTTGATTAAAATTTGATTCGGATCAAAATAATTAGAATAAAATAATCATAATTGATTATATTTAAGCCCACTTGATTAGCCTTAAGCATAGGTGATTAGTGAGACCTTAATCACCCTATATATATATGTTAAACATGTTTAGACTTCATTTTACATCAACCTTGTGCTGAAAATTGAGAGCTAGAGAGAGAATTCAACACTTTAGAGAGAGAGAGAGAGAGAGAAGAAGAAGAAGAAGAAGAAGAAGAAGAAGAAGAATTCAAGAGAAACCAAGGGACATTGTAGAGGTTTAGCTTAACTAAGGCCAAATTCAAACTCTAAGTAAGATTCTTACCCTTAATTCAAGAAGTTAATACATGTTGGAAGACGAATTCATCACTTTGTAGGACCATTTGCATGTAATTAAAAGAAATGAGCATAATTCAACAAGAGTTTGGTGAATTTGAGCGAAATGTGTACATGCATGCATAATTCTTCATATTTTGAACTTGGTTTGGTCAAATTCACACATGCCTTGCTCAAGTTATTTCTTAGGCCTCGTTTGGAAACAGACTAATTTAATAACTTTTTGGCTATTTGGCTAAAATATGAGCTAAAAAAAAACTAGTATGTTTGGGATAACTTATTAGCTTTTTACGAAAATATGTGCAAAAAGTAGAGAGAAAAGAGAATCTTTGACTTTTTGGTATGGGTTGTTGGCTTTTTGGCTAATTTAGTAACTTTTTGGCTTTTTAACTAAAAAGGAGGGTTCCCAAACGAGGCCTTAGAGTTCTTTATGTTTTTGCACTCAACATTCCACTTATACATGTTTTAGAAAGAAAAGAGTTGAGTTTGTGACACCCCCACTTTTGGGCATCATATATTAATATAAATAATTCAACATGGTTAAGTATTAAGTTCCAATATAACAATCAAAGGAGTACGTTCCAAAGCTTAATCTTAATACAACCCCAAATGTTTGATTTATTACACCAATCTCCGGACAATGTTATATAATACATAAAATTTCGTCAAAATAGGTAAGAAGGTGTGCAAGACAGGCCTTAATGGCCAGGCTAAGACAATTCTAAGTCAACCATGGCTGAACTTCGGCATCTTCGACAAAAACTTCCCTGAGATTTTCTCTTTCTACTTCACTTGGCATGAAATGCCGTGAGTTGCGAAGCCCAATAGGACACAAGAAACCAAAAAAAAAATAGCAACTTCTTACAGTTTGAAAACTTATGCAATATGAACATAGTGGAGTTAATTAACAACATTTAAAAATATACAATCATTACCAAAAAAAAGATAATAGCGCAGTGAAAACAACATATATATATAGACATGATCCATCACGAATATATTCACAATGCCAATGTCAGGTTATCATAGAGTTCATAACGTAATCTCAATTAATTGTAAATTTGGTGAGCCTACGGTGACTCGCCGTGGAGTGCCGTCCTACCCAACCATTGACCCTGGCTAGGGACTATTCTGCATCTCCTCTTGATCACGAGACACTGGACCTAAGCATGTTACGTGCTGAATTAGATACTCAGGGTGTATCATCTGTAGTCCGTCTCAAGAGAACTGGCCTTCTAAAGGTTCTCTCGCTGTGTGAGACCCTCATTACCACCCTTATCCCAAAACCAAATTCGTGAGGTCAGAATACTATCTGGGCCATGTCAAGGCTTTGCAAGCTAAATAATCACGTTTCCTTAGAATCATGGCGCACCTTGCACCAACAAAATATCAATATACCTCTTTCTTGTATTTATCCACGTGTGCATAGTCCAAACCACCCATTTCATGTTCCCCTTGTTATGGTCATAATAGCTCTTGATGAAAATACACATATCATGATTCATTCCAACTGATCAAGCATATTTAAGTGCATGCAAGACAAAATATATAAGAACAAGGCAATACAAAAAGAGTTTAAGCCATTACTAATTTGATTCCAGATTCTGAATGATTTCCAGCAAATTGTCCCCTTAAATAAAAATATAGAAATGATAGTAAATGATATTTAAAAATTTTGATTTTCAGTCGAGTTATAGATTATTAAGTTGGGAACATTTTTGAGAGGGTTCGAAGTCATTTGGCCACTAGAAGATGTCCAAATAAATTAAAAACAGTAGGTAGCTCCAGATTCGTTGCGTTTTTTAAAAACAGACATATCTCACTCCATACTTAATGAAATGAGTTGAAATCTATGGCATTAGAAACATAACTTAAAAACCTCACATCGCCAATTTGAATCACTCAAAAATTCATTCTTTGGAAGAAACTGTGGCCATGTAAAGTAGGCCTTACTACTGTCTTAACAGCAGGGGTGAATTATAAGCATATCATTTGTAGTTCGTCTGCAATATACCGTACAATCCATTAAAATCATACCGATCTGTATTAATTCGTATTGCTCTATCTGCTAACCGCGTTTTAAATTTTAAAATTTATAATCCGCTCACGAAACCGCTCCGCTCCGCTATAGTTAATACATATATATTTTTTAATAGATAATGAAATATCAAAGTAAAAAACAAGTGTGAGAGATGTTTAAGATGTGAAATTTATTACAAATTAATAGTTATATATATGAAAAATATTATATAAAATTAGTTTGTATTATATATATAAAAATATTATAGCGATCCCGGTTTCGATCCTACTTTCATGTTTTGCCACTTCGATTGGGTCGGTCGGGGTTTGAGTTGCCCGGTTAGCTCGCGAGGGTCCAGGCGATCAGGCTTCCTTGTCACATGAGGGTCTAAAAGGCGCCTTTGGAGTCCTAGGCGCCACAGTGGGGTTGAGGGCGCCTAAAACAAAAATGCTAAATGCATTCGAATTTGCTTGTCCGCTCGAGCAGCTGTTTATGCACTCGAGCGGAGAATGTTTGATTTCAGAAGTTTGACATGTCTACAAAAGTACTGGGTTAGTGTATTTGACGCTCGAGCGGGGCATTCCACGCTCGAGCGGACCATGTTATATCAGTTCGTGAATCTGATATTTCATATCACTTTTTCATTCCTCTCTCTCTCTAAAACTCTCCAAAATTCCGGATCAGGAGCTTCTCTCTCTAGAAGTCATTTTCTCTCTTTGATTTCTCCAAATCCATTGGGATTTAGACCTAAGTTCTTCACCAAAGTTGGTTATCATCTCGAGGGCTTCGTTGTGTACGGTGAAGATCGAGTTTCGACACTGTTGATTTTGGAGGTTTCATCTCATTTCTTCTTCAAAACTTGAGGTAGGGATTTTCTTAGAGTTATATATATATTTTTGCAAGATATAGATGATTTTCGAAATTATCCTTTGATTAGCTTTGAGAAATTGATTGTTGATTTCAAGAAGATGAGTGATTTTGAAAGAGAGTTTAATTTCTTTTCCTTTTAAAATAGAAATTGAAGGTTTTAAACCATATTGATTGAAGAAAGATGATTTTGGGGAGATTCTTCTAAATATCTTAGAGATGAATGGTTTTGGTGAGAAAACCTAGAAATTGGGTCTTTTCTTTGAAAGATGTTGAAAATCCTTGGAAGATGTTGTCATATTTATTTTGTGTACCAAAATAAATGGATGTTTTGAAAATTGTTTATTTATATATAAATGACGAATTTTGTGAAAAAAATGAGAAATGTTGTTTATTTTGGAAATTGTTGTCAAAATGTTGATTTAGTCTTGAATTGACTAAATTGTTGAGATTGCTCGAAATGTGGGAATTACGTTATTCTCTTGAATGAATTGGATATAAAACTATGTATATATATATTTATCTTGTGGAATTGTGTTGAAAAGAGGATTGAGAATTTTGATCACAATGGTATATTGTGTGGAACAATTGAATATGGAAGTAATATTGCATTGTATTATTAAGCATACATTGGCATTTCAATTCATTGGACTATGTTAAGTTTTGGAAATTTGCATTGAGAAAAGAATGTTGGGAAATGGGTTTTCATGAAATGGTTTTGGAGTAAATACAGTGATAAGTCTTGATAGGTGGTGCAGATAAACTTGTTTAAGTTAGCCTGAGTGTCCTTGGTGAAAGACCAGAAAGTTGCGCGGATAGGTGTCGAGCCTTCCGATTAATATCAATAAAAATGACAATTGGTAGTACTCGTATAGTCTACTTGCAAATACCGACCTAGGGATTATCAGAGTTGTATTTACCGCCCCCTTTAATTAAATTGATAAATTTTAAACAGTTGAAGTTGCATAACATCATTTGAGCATGATGGTTTTCAAAAGATGAAGATGTGTTTTATTTTCAAAATGGCATGGCATAGCATGTGCATTCATCTCTTGAGACTTGTATAAAATGTATATACTTTGTTAAGGATTTCCTACTGGGCTTTATGCTCACCCTACTGCATTTTTGTGCAGGAAAAGACGTGGTGAATCCGCCTAATTGAGGGCGTGGAAATGTGTGTGTTGAGAGCACTAAAGTTCTTATTTGCTGTGATCCTATTTGTAAGCCAAGGGCTATATACGTGTAGGTTTGAATAACCATTTTGTATACTGGGCTTAAGCCTTGGAAGATTGTAAATCCTTGGGGGTACTTATTTGGTTATTTACTTCTTGTTGAATCAATGTAATATCGCATGAGGAACTATTATTATTATGTAATGCAAGTATGAGAAGTTATATTTGGTTTTCCTTCCTTTAAGAGAGTCATGATTGTTGCATTATTATTTGGGCTAGAAATTTGGAGCATTACAAATATTATGAAAATTAGTGTTATATATTATGCAAAAACTTGATAATTGATTAGAATATTCTTCAATCTGTCTAAAACCTCTCAAACCGCAATTTGTTAATCCTTCAATCCGCTAACCTGCCAGCTTATAATTGTACTCTCAAACCGCGTACACCCCTAGTCTACACTACTAAAAAAATACTGACAAAACAGAACGTTATAATCAGTCTTGAAAAATGGAAAATACAAGAAACACTTTATAATGTGTGTACATACATATAAACAAATTTAACAAGCCCCTCCATCCAGGAAGTTAGGAGAAATTTATCAAGTCGTGAAATTTGTTAGAAGCCTGGATGGCATACTCAGAATAGCAAAGGATCAGCCTATAGTCTCGTATCAGTTGGAAAAATCGCCATTGTGAGGGTCCCTAACAGGAGGGTTTCCCAAGGCTATATTGCTGAGAACATTGAGCCATTATTCAAAAGGGAAGGAAATTTGAGGATCACAACTGACTTCCCTTCCTACTCCCAAACTATGATGAATGCGGCACAAGACGACATTGAACACTTGGATTCACTGTCATGCTTGGCGATGTTTGGAACTCCCGAGTTGGAGTCAAGAGTTGCAAGAAGTAATTGACTTAATGGTAGACAAGCTAAGAGCTTTGAGCAAAAAATCGAATGGCCAGTTTATTGCAGTGGACTTGAAGGTTGAGATGTTGGAATGGCAGGAATGTTGAGAAAGTGGAGCTAGTTCAAGAAAATGGTGTCACAATGCTGAGGAGATTGGTGAATTTCTAAACAAGATTGGTTTCCACAGAGACACCACAATCTATTTGACTCAACCTGGATGGCATAGTAATCTTGATCCCTTGAGGCATATCTACCCAAATACATTTAGCAAGGTAAGCTTCCCTTGTTTAGTTTTCATTTAATAATCAATCTCATGAGTCTTCCCTTGCTTATATTTTGTGTTCGTTGACATGAACTTGTGTGCGCGTTTCTGAAACTACAATAGGATTAGGAAGCTATAATGTAATGCCGGTAGATAAAAAGGCAAGGTTGCTGAAATTTGAAAAGGTGATAAATTTCCATATATGTTCTGAGAGTGATGCATTCGTGCCTAGCGTATTTGGAATGTTCTACACCTATGTGGTGGGAAGAAGAATTGCTTCTGGCAAGACTCAAATATATATATATGTTCCTTCCAAAATAACTTCTTTGACATCTTCTGCTCCTGCTTCTGCTGCTGCTGCTGCTGCTGCTTATATTTCCTCTTACATCTCCAAAAGGAGCAATTTGGCTTATTCATGCTTCTGCTAACACTTCCATCATAAAAAACAAAGCTACAAAATCTATGTTCCTAAATATGATATTTGTAAAGGTATAATCTTGTTATTGTTTGTCATAATTGTCAATTGTTCGGTAGCTCTTACCAGATCATACGTACATTGTAGCATAGTGATTTTACTGCAGCAATTGTTTCTTTATATATATATATATATATTTGAAATGGTTCTATTATTTGTTGCCTTCTATTCTATGCACTCTTTTCTTTTATTATGTTCTATTTCATTAGATCTTATTATTAATGTTGGCTACTCATAAGTGTAAAATTATTGCCTTGCAAACCAGGTAAGTGTAAAATTATTTTGAGACTTTCGCAGTCTACGGAGTGGATTGGATAGTGCGAAGCAAAGTTTTAAAAAGTAGTATTAAAAAATTTTGCACAGAAAAATGTTAAGAGATTTTAAATAAATTATTAAATATTTTATCGAATATTACGGGAGTGTGGACTCACGTTGGTCTTATTAAGTCCAAGTTCTACACCCATACAAGTATTGTATAAAATATGTTAATTCATTTGAGATCTCTACCATCGCTCATGTTCACGTCAATCATACTCTCAAGTTATTCTGTAAACAACACAAACAAAATTTCAAGAAAGGGTCAAAATTTCCCGAAATGAGCAAAATACGCCTGTATTTTGTAGGAAATGAAACTACCCTCATTCTGCATCTAAAATGGTTACATTTCGACTGGTATTTTCTAGTACGGGACAAAATTCATAACGTTAGTTCAAACATGTTCGGTACTACACTAAACCGGTCTTAAGCATAGTATCTCTTGGACAAATTTTGAAAATTGAAATGGAGCTCCAAAAAGCAAGTTAGGTATGCAAGGCAACTTAATTCACAAAAAAGAAAGTCTTCTCTATTTAATAATTTAAATTTTTAAATAATATAACCTTTGATCTAAATATTATTTTTTAATAAAACTGGTATTTTAGAATTCTCTCGTTAAGATTTATCAAATAATATCCATGTTGACTATAAAATTCTTCTAAAAAAAATAAAAATTTTACTGTCAAAATTACAAAAATAATAAAATTTTACTATTTTAAACAAAGCCTTAACAAAATAAAACACTCGACGTATATTATCAAAGCAAATCAAAGTAAAATCAATCTAATAAATGACAGGTCAATCACTATTTGATTGTTGATAATATGATCAACAATCAAATCATTATTTAACGAAACTCCTAACTCTAACGCAAATACTAATCGAATGAAGTGATCAAACAAAACTTCAACTCTAACTCGAACAGTGATCGAATGAAACTTTGCAAACTCGATCAAGCTCTCATGCTCTACAAACTTGCAACTAAAAACTGCATGGACTGCAATCGATGAAGAACTTTTCAAATCTCTGATATATACATCAAAGGACAAGATTGTTAAAAAAACAAATAAATAAAAACATATTTGTTCGGCCTTCATGAAGTAGGCATCTCTTGTTCAGGGAGTTTATGAAGTAGAAAACTTTAGACTGTCCTTTTCACTAAAAAGGAACCTAATATTCTCTGTAAATTAAACTGGGCAAGCAGCTTCCTCTTGAGCATAGAAACTTGCAAGATAAAATATAACTCAGAAACATAACTCCAGATGACAAGTTATGAGCAAAATTTGAGTTTATATGACAATTTAGTTAAAAAGGTGGAAAACTTGATTTTGTGAGGCAAAAATTCATTCATTCATCTTCCCTCCAAACAGAGCTCCACGTAGCAAGTTATGCTACCTCGGCCAAGACTAATAACTTTGGTTGTTTTTTCATTAAAAAAGAATTTAAAGATACCAGCATTTTTAGCAAACCAGCTCACTTTAAAAGCGTTTACAAGCTTTTAATTAACTAATTAATCACAACCACGTGTTTAGTAAACATGTCTTTCAAGAAATATTAATAATAGTGCTAAAGAAAAACATATTATTTTAATCCAGCTAAATAGCTTGAAAGCCTGTCTATTAAATGCGCTTTCAAAAATACTTAGCAAATACATTTTTCCTTTGATTGAGAACTCAGATCATTCATCAGCAAATGTAGAATGCAAATTAACATGAAACCGAGATCGGTTCAAGTAAGCTCATTACAATCATTATTTAGTTTCACAACTACAGTTGATAGAGATTTTCAGCAAAAGAACAAGATGAAATTGCAAATTTATCCAAAACAAAGGGATGGAAATAAGCAAGAAACAACTAGAAAGCCAGCAGATTCTTTCCCTTTTTTTTAATATTAATATAAAGTACCACGAGTTTCACTAAGCTTTTGTGGATGTGCATTTTTACGTCTTTATGTACAACCCTTGTATCACCCTGTTAACTGAGAGGGGCAACAGAAACTGGAAGTGTTCTATTTTCATCCAGTAACATCTTGCCTCTTGTTGATTGAACCTGAAATCAAAGGAATAATGTCAAATTAATCAAGCAAGCAAGCAAGCAAATCATTGCATCTTGATAACCAAACCAATGAGAAAATTGATTTTTTTTTTTACCTTGTGAAGCTCTTCGCCGACGGAACATTTTGCTGAACGGCTTCTTGGGAACAGGAATGAACTTCCCAACTACTGCAAGAGGCCAACTGGTTGAAGAAAAGTGGTGGTGAAAAACAAATCATTAATTTTTGTAAAATAATTTCACACCCAACTCCCTCATAATTAAAATTGATTTAGCAATTAAATGTGATTAAATTGAAACTTAAATGTGAAAAACGAAATTATCTTTCAAATGAATCTCATATCATTTGAGAGAAAAAATAAAAGGAGAAAGAAAAAGCATGTTCACACTAGGATGGCGTGTGTGTACATTGGTGGTGGGGGGAAGGGAGCCATGGTTGACATCTATATTATAACCAATCACAAATATCTTGGAAGCATCAGTTATTTGTACTTCAACATCTCATCACCATTAAACAGACTTACCTGATAAGGCCAATAACAACAGAAATAAGCCACAGTTTCCAGCTGAGCCTGACAGTAGTGGTAAACTTTCCGAGGAACATGATTATGAGGATCTGATAAAGAACAGGAATTAGACACACAAAGCCATACATGTATGCAGAGCATAACTTACTAAGAGAGAGAGAGACAGAGAGAGACCTGAAACACAAGTGTTAGACCAACTATCCCCATGAAAAGATAGTTTTTGGTCACCCCTTTGAATACATTAAATTGATCTGGCTTCCGAGCATTAAACTCATTGAAAATCTGCAATCTCAATGGTTAGCTCTTTTATGTGCGAGTGTTTTTCTTAATTAAAAAAAACAAAAACAAAAACAGAACAAAAAGACAAATAAAATGGCCATGCAATCACATTAGATATATTTCCATAGTGAAAGGAAGGAAACACTTTTTCCATAGAAATGGGCATATCAGTTCACTATGGACACATATTGTAGCATAATTGAAGTCCCAATTATGGGATCATTTGACCAGAGAGGAAGATATAAATAAAAATAATAATTCATGTAGTCAAGTGCTCCGCATGCTCATAATCACAGCTTGCAATCCATTTTCATCTCTTTTATTTGGGTCAGTACATCTACCTGACAAAAAACAAATGCATTGAATATCAACGTATTCTTCACTTTAGTAGCGTGGTCAATGTTGTAATGCTTTAAATTCAGGATACTTCTGCCTTGGAAATTGAGGATAAGAAGAACTGTGACTTGATATAGAGCCTGTAGTTTTTCGACCACCAATGACAATTAGCATTTATAGAAAAGGACAACCAAAGGACAAGAGTTTTTTAAATTCATAACAGATTAGTGCAGTAAATCTAAAAGAAATCAAAGAACACCTGTATTAGTAAGTTCCTCCACATAATATTTGTTATAAGAGGTTCCCTGAGAAAAGAGCAGAAGACAAAGGAATTGGTGCAGTACAAAAATCAAGCACAAAGAATATGATGAGAAGATCATCGATAAAACTAGAGAGAAAAAAAAATATTACAAAGGACAATGTCATTTTTTTACAATATTCATCTCTATATGATGGACCACACGACTTTTGGGGAAGTTTTATTGTTGTTAAACAATGGCATTATACAATATCCTTTAGCTTTGGACTGAGGATGGATTCGGTAACATTGCAATTATTATTGATACTCTTTATGAAGACAAGCCAACCGTCTCTTTACATCACACTTTCAAGAGCAAGAGTAGATGTGTGCCAGCAGATAGAGAAATTCCTAAATCTTTTATGATCTAACTCAGTTATGTTGTGTCATTTGAGATTAGAGTTGAGGTTCTATGGAAACCTCAAAATTGGGGTAGTTAGTCATGAGTGTAAGGCTTTTAAGCATCTACCAATGCCTGCCCCAATAAGTCAAAACCTTCGGCTAGAAGTTTATCTATTTTTTAATCAAGAATGGAGAGTAAAGGAGGAAACAGTTGTAACTTATTATGTTGGAATAGTATGCATGCCGGTGTAGAAGGGAATGTGAGAATTGGCAAAATAGTTGAAGTGTATGAACAATGTGATCTTCCAAGTGAAATGTGATAATGACTCAAAAAGTTGGAGGAATACATCTACCTTAAGTAAATTATGTGATTTTTAAGTCTAGTATTTGAATTTGAGGCATATAGTAGCTTCTCAAAAATAATGTCATGCCATACGTTCCTATATAATTTTATGAATTTTATATCAAATTTGTTGGTTGGTTGAAATTGGATTAGCTTCCTATTTATGATATGTTAGTATTACGAAAATTGGAAGAATTGGTATTTTAGTAAACTTGAAGTGTGAGGGTATTTTAAAAAAGGTTGGATTAAGGTTATATGTGTTATGTGGAGCATCTGGAGGAAGCGCAATAGGAGAACATTGATGGAGTTGAGAGACTCCTATTTTTTGTTGGAAGAGTAGAATTTTGGCCATTTTGTATAGATGGTTCTCGGGTGGTATGGATCTATCTTCAACGAACTTTTGGATTTTGTAGGGCAATCAATTTAGATTGATGTATTTCCATGGTGCTTCTTGTAAATATGATACATATCAAAAACAGAAGTCAAACCTTCGACCAACAGGAGGCCTATCCATGAGGTGATCAGTTGGTGGTTCAGTGGCCAACGCAAGTGCTCCAAGAGTATCCATAATAAGATTGACCCAAAGAAGCTGTACAGAGAAAACCAAAAGGAAAAAATACATCAACCAACAAACACTTTATCATGGAGAGAGAGAGAGAGAGAGAGTCTTAACAAACCTGTACAGCATTCAATGGGACATCTCCAGCTGAAACTGCTGCCACAACATTAATTACAAGAGCTGCAACATTAACTGTGAGCTGAAACTGGATAAATTTCTGAATATTCGCATAAACAGACCTGCCCCAACGGACTACCTGCATTGCACAGACAGTAAAGTTGTTGATTTTATATTTATTGACTCTAATTTTATGATTACTTCTGGTGCCATCGCACTTATCCATATAGATTAAGATGCTGCGCATGACATATCAAGAAAAAATTAAGGTCGAGTGATTGGTTTCTTAGGTCCCAATTAGACTCCTACGAATATCATACATGACAAAATATTGGGGAACTACAAATTAAAAGATGAATGGTTAGGTCCTAAATTCCTGTGGCAGATCGAAGGACAATTGTCAGGCCTTCATTTAACCAACCTATTATAATATGCTCTTCTAGCAGATTAATTGTCCAAAGATTAGAAAAATAACCCAATAAACTTTATAGAGTTATGTTACAAATCTACTGTAACCTTTTCAGGTGGATTTGGGTTTCAGCAGATCCAGCTTTTGGGATCAACAAGGTGCTGTAAACCATCGTTCTAGTGAAACTATAAAATAATAATAATAAAAAAGATAAAATAATAAAAAAGGATTTAAAAATGCTAGAGCCAATCATGTTCACATCCTTTTTCATTTGAAGCAACAAAATAAATTAATAAAGCTCTGTTTCTGTTCTACTGTATCAATGGAACTGCTGAGATTTTTTCGGTTCAAAAGGGCAGAAATCAGCATATTCTTGCATGCTACAATCCAGAAGAAAATATTTTTCAAAAAAAAGTTAGTGTAGTCATCAGTTTAAGAAAAGAAAAGAAGCATAAAATGGCAGTCAACAAGATTTTTAAAGATTTTCATTTCATTATATATACATTAAAGGGCAAAATCAAATTAGAAAAGATATTAAAAACTCATGAACTAGATGGTGGAAACAAAAAGGTGAGAAATTATAAATATTTAAAGAAGCAATGTGGAGTATGGAAAGCGATGTTAATAAGATGTGAAATTTAATGGCAAAATGCATTAAAGAATGTCGAAAGAAGTCCTTAAAATGCCAAAGGGAAAAAGGCCCCAGATAATTAGTGGTTTAATAGTGTGATACAAGCTGTAGTGAAAAAAGGGGAGGGGGGGATTGTTTTAGAAAGTGGCAAAAGGAAGAAAATGAGGAAAATTTTAAGAGTTCGACGAGTTCGCTAAAAAGGAGATTAAAAGGACAATTACAGATGCTAAGTTAAAAGCCTGCGATGATTTTATGCTAGACTAGACAGTAAAGATAGAGAAAAGTATAAATTGAGAGAGAGGAAAACAAGAGATTTTACTCAAGTTAAGTGTATAAAAATTGGGGATTTGAGGGTGTAAGTGAAAGATGGAGATATTAAGAAAAGGCGGAAAAATTATTTTGAGAAACTGATAAATGAAAAACATTTAGAAAACTTAGAAAGAGAGGGATATAATAGCATGGATGGAACTAAAAAATAGTCAATTAATGTTGTGTTTGGTTAGGGGATTTGAGGAGGGATTTGGAAAGGAAAATGAAAAATGTGGGTGAAATGTGAATAAAACATACCTATATTTCACCTAGTTTCACATATCTTTTCCCTTTCCCTTTCCAAATTCTTCCCCAAATCCCCCAACTAAACACAGTGTAAAGGAGTTTGAGGTGGAATTTGCACTCAAGAAAATGAAGTCAGGTAAGCATTAAGACTAGATCGTATCCCAATTAAGGCTTGGAAATGCTTAAGTAAGGAGGGGATATCTTGGTTAACAAAATTCTTTAATAAGATTCTAATAACTGAGAAAATGCCTGATGAGTGAAGAAAAACTATTTTAATACCTATATATATATAAGAAATATCCAAAATTGCAATGTCTATAGAGGAAATAAATTAATGAGTCGTACAATAAAATTGTGAGTGAAAGTGATCGAGCATCACTTAAGGGTTATAACAATAGTGCTAAGAGATTTAGTTTGGATTTATGCCCGTTGGATCAACTATGGATGCAATATTTTAACTAAAAAGATTAATAGAAAAGTACAAAAAGAAAATGAGAGATCTACATATAGTTGTCATATATCTGTAAAAAATTTATGATAAGGTATGTAGAGAAATAATATGGTGGGTGTTATAGATATGACCAAAGGGTATATTGATGCAATAAAATACAAGTGTGATGGAGTTGTGACTATGATAACATAACCTTTAGGAGAAACTAATGAATTTCCAATCATTGTTGCATCATGGGTCAGCTTTGAGTCCTTACCTATTAGCCTTAGTTATGAATGAATTAACTAAATATATTCAGAATGATATTCCATGGTGTATGTTATTTGCAAATGAAATTAAGGAAGAAATTACCACTAAACTAAAAAATATTTAAAATTTGTAAAAATGAAGCTGAATTTATAGAATGAAATTTTAGTGATAGGTAGAAATAAAGAAGTGAAAATTGAAAATCAAGAGAAAACAAATAATCAACATTTTCCTTACTTAGGTTCGATTATTAATAAAGATGGTGAGGTTGGAGAAGATGTAATCCACAAAATCAAAGTGGGTTGGCTCAAGTGCAAGAGTGTGTCTGGCATATTATGTGATCGATGAAGGCCAACAAAATTGAATGAAAATTTTTATAGAACAACAATAAGGCCAATGATGCTTCTTGGGACAAAATAATGGATAACTAAGAAACAACAAGTTCATAAAATTATTGTCACTGAGATGAGAATGCGTAGATGGATTTGTGGTAAGATTAGGAAAGATAGTATTAGGAATAACTATTTTCGTGAAATAATAGGAGTAGCATCAATTGAATATAAGTTAATAAAGAATAGACTAAGATGATTTGATCATGTACAATGAAGACCTATAGCATCAATGGTAAGGAAGAGCAATATAATCAACCACAAATGAAAATTATGGGGAGGGAAAGACCTAAACTAACATGGGATGTGGTATTTAAAAAAGATATAAATTTATTTAATGTAACTGAGTATATAGCCCTTGACACAGTAAAATGGCAAAAAAGAGTTCATGTAGCCGACCACACTTGAGTGGCACACAAGGCTTAGTTCAGTTTGGTAATCAAAACTAGAATGCTTGCAATGCACAACAACTAACCTTTACAACAGTGGCAAAATTGTCATCTAAAATTATTATATCCGAGCTCTCTTTAGCAACTTCCGTGCCTTGGATACCCATGGCAAGACCGATGTCAGCCTACATTCCAAAACAATTACCAAATCATGTGAATAGAAAAATTGTTAAAATTGACAAATTAATACCAGCATAATAAATTAAGAAACTGGAGTGCAAAAAAACTGAGGCTAAAACCTATGTTACATTGACTCGCGTATGAGTGTCGGATGCACATCTAGAGGTCAGACCCACCAAATCTCAAATTTAAAGGTACGCAAACTTGGCATAAAAAATGTCATATTTTATATTTTTAATTTGTTATGTGAGATGAATGGTGCTATATTTTACTCATTTTATAGCAATTATACTACAATATATAAATATAATAGTAGAGTGTCAAATACAAACATATAAGAAGCGTCGACAGCAAGTCTGACATATCCCACAACCTTGTCCAAGAGTTGGGTGTCTGATACAGGTATTTGATTTATTTTAAAGAGTCCATTTAATATAGACTAGAATAGGTGGGCAATAGAGGTTTATCAACAAGATCAACACACAAATCAGAAACCCTGCAAGCACCCACCACTTAAGTGTGTTCCAAAAAAAAAAAACCTTGACATACTATTTTTATGGTGGTCCATTCATTAAATTCAAACGGACCAGATAATCAAATTTGAGTATCATTAGTTTCAACTTCCAATGTAGGGTAGATCTGAGTGGAATATATCAACAGTGGAACACATGCTACCTAAATACAAGTTCATCTATGGCATAGATCAATCCACAGAGCTCTACCATCAATCAGATCATAAAGATTCTGTCATACCTCATGTAGTGCAGGGGCATCATTAGTGCCATCTCCAGTGACTGCAACAACATGTCCCCTTTTTCTCAATGCTTGCACAAGCAGCAGCTTGTCATTAGGAGAAGACCTTCCCATTACCTATGAGTCAAATGGCTTGTCATTATTCTTTGCCAAATTAGCAAATTTTCACTGCAGTTATGGGGCGCAAGAGCACAACATAATTTACAGATATTGTTGCACAATGTCTTCAAATCATACCGATATCTTGTTAGCAATTTCTTGTCTTTCAACTTCTGACAATGCGCGGAATACCTTCCCTTCTATGAGATTTGGCTCAGTAGCATCTGCATTTGACTTTAAAATCCCACATTCTAAAGCTATTGCTTTAGCTGTTTGGATATTGTCACCAGTGACCATACGCACCTATTCAAATAAAATTTTTATTTTCAACCAATTGAGCCAGATAAAACAATATAAAAACTGCAAGGTATATACAAACATCAACATGGTATTCCACACATTCCACATTTGAAAACTATTCTTTCAACTGAATAATACGTATCACATCTAAGAAATATCTCGAAACAAATGCTCCACGAGAATCAAAAAAAGGACCAAGTCATGGGTTACTAGTTCAACTATCAGATCAATCAGAATCAAACTATGATGTCATAAATATATTAAAAATTATATATAAATAAATAAATAAATATAGGTATGAAAATTTTTTTTTAAAAAAAATTACCTAAAAATGTTAATTTATTTTAAATATTTCTTCTAATGCTTTCCTTATTTATAAAATAAAAAGCATCATAAATATTTTAAAAGGTCATTAGTTTTAATTTTGGAGGCAAACCAAATGTTCAATGTTCCCTCCAAACAATATTGAAAGTGTAGCATTAATTTCCAAACAATATTGAAAGTGTAGCATTAATTTTGGAGGGATATCAAGATATCAACTCTCCCTCCAATAAATTTTATTCAAACAATTTAATTGAATCCCACATGGGTTCTTGGGTTCTTTTTGAAGAAATTTCTTCTTAAAAATATGAAGAGTCTTTTACAATATTTTCAAACTCTCGACGGGATTCCTCAAAGAGGAGATCATTGAAGACAGCTTCTAGTCAAAATTTTAACATATATATATAGATAGATAGATAAGGAAGGAAGGAAGGAAGGAAGAAAGAAAAGAAAAGAAAATATTAAAAAAAATAAAGAGAAGAAAAATGGCCCAACCAGTTCAACTGATCCATGTCTGGTTTGAACGAAATGCTGGCTCAACTGCGGTTTTCAACAGTTTTCATAAAAGATACCGGTTTTCGAACTGGTTCACAAGCCAACTGGTTTAACCGGCTGGTCCAGTCCGGTATTTAAACCATTGGTCTACAAACCATCTACATTAATTTTGGTCGTTCTATCTTTACTAAAAGAGAAATCGATGTAATTATGCCAGACTTGTAGAGCTTCTTGAAATTTTTCTAAAACTTAGGGGTGGTCAGTTTATAGTGTGACCCAGCCTGTTGTATGATAATTTTTATATTTTATTTGGTTAAATAGTGCAGTATATAAAATTATTAAAATCAAGGCATGACATATGCTGAAATAAAAATATCTACCCAACCACAACCAAGAATTTGGCAATTAGTTGGTGCCATAACTGATCTACCAGTGCAATGTACTTTTCATCTGAATAAAGTTCACAACCTTACCACATCATGTCATGAAGTTCTTTTTTGTTAAAAGCTCAATGAAAGCCTAAAATAAAAACTTAGGAAATGGTCAATCATAGGGCAGAAAAATATACAACACGATAAATCATAGTAATAACAAATGCTATATCATCTCAAACAGTTTTCCTGTTCCATTCTTCACTAGGGTAAGATTGGATTGGCAACATTCGAACTTTAAATTAAATTCATAAAATTTAAAATCTGAATAACTTCCAACAGAGATACTTGCCAAAACTCGCAAAATACGAGGTCAAATGAAGAATCAGGACCAAACAGACCAAATAACAGAAGAATATAGAAGACAACTCACACCTTATCCAGCCATGAGATCAGACATTATAGACTAACAAGAACATAAAAGGTCTGTTCAATACCATCTCGGTTTGAATAGAATTATTCCACTTGGTTGTATCTATATGAAAAAACCTTAAACATTGGTAAGCCATGCGTCAAGGAGGCCGACACAAAAAAATTGTTTCATACACCAACTTAAGACAAAAAGAAAAAGCTGCAGTGGTCGTGTTGCACTAAACAAGACCAGAAACGCAAACCTTTTGGTCCTCCATAAAAAATTTTAAAAAATAAAAAGAAAACGAAAAATATTTGTTACTTAGCTTTAAAACTTTACTGCAATAGAAAAACAACAGATCTCTTGAAAATTATAATATTAATTCATACAAAAAGTACATAATGACAAACTTTACACACGATGAATAAATAACAAGGATGAAAACCATAAAAAATACCTTGACGCCTGCATTTGTGCATAACTGAACTGCATCTTTCACACCTGGTCGACAAGGATCCTACAAAATATATATGCTAATGTGAAAGTAGGAAGCTTGTCTAGTATTACTGAAAATAAAAGAGAAAAGTTCAAATAATACTTTAAGAAAATGAAAAGTACCACAAAATTCACATGAAACCATAAATAAAAGAACCACTGAGCAAGACCAGTGCTGACTTCATTAAAATAATTAGTCCAGTGCAATTAATTTTAACATTGGATCGGGGACAACAAAAGTTGAAATAAAATAGAACTTCTGAATATTGGTAGATACAGTTAACATAAAGTACGCATCAAGTAAAGAATGAGGTATTCTAAGTACAAAATCTAATACTAAAAATATCATCCACACAACAAATCCAAAAAATTCAATTTATTTTAATGTAATAATGAGAGATAAATTCAGAAAACTAGAATCAGGAATAAAACAATGGGTACATTCTATGTAAATCACATCAAACTTCCAAAATACCAAAAATGGTTCTGCCAAACTGAAAATTAATAAAGAATAATATCTATTTGTATATTATGGTAGTTGCATTCCAGGACTCCAAGAAAATAGTAAGTAGTAACCATGGTATATAGAGACGATCCCTACTGTGAACTCCAATTTTCATAGAATTGTTTCTTATTTGAAGTTATTTTGTTTACACTAGGGAGCCAACCCATTTGGTTACCCTGCATCATAATATTGCAAATTGTCTTGGTTACCCCACAAATGCACGCAATGATGAGAAAATCATAAATTGAGCAGCACAATAGCAACTCATAGTCATACAAGTATATTCACAAAAGGAATCATCTTGTAAACTAATTACATACACAAAAAAGTGCCCAGAATTTTAAATGTAAGGATCAGATTCATCCGGTGTATGGCCTACACCACACAAGTTTAAATCCACACCATACATTCAAATTCTAGGCACCTTTCTGGGTATATTTTCTAGGTACATAACATTTCTGATTACAAGAAACAAATAAGGATAAATAGTACTTCACATCCTTCAATTATGTCCTTGCCCCATTATAATGCACTAGTTAGAAACTATCACAAATGTGTCTGATTTTTTTTCTATTTTGAACTCAGAAACTGTGATTTGGATAAAGAAGTCGCCGTCTAATAGGTATGAAACAGAGGCAGGAATATACAATTACAGCAAAAAACAATTATACCTTCAAACCAACAATAGCTAGCAATACAAGATCATTCTCAGGTATTTCCCAATTAGCCAGGTCCTCCTCATCAGTTGGAACATCCATTTCACAAGATCTATAAGCAATAGCAACACAACGCAAACTTCCTGCAGCCATTTCTTCAATAGCTCTTTTATAGAATGTCATCTGCAGACAAGCCGCAATAACAAAATGAACCTTAGATTTAAAAATTGTTAAGATGACTACATGATCCGCAAATACTTACAATTTTGAATGCAAGCACATTCTGTTTTTATAATTTTTTAAAGTTTTGAAACAAGGTACTGTATGATTCTCATATTTCAACAGATCACCTTCGCCCAAACGGAAATGGGAAAAAAAGGAGAAAAATATCATTTTGACTAAACAAACAGGCCTCAACTGTGTAACTATTAATGCCTCGCACTATCAATAGGAAAAAGGACTACTATCTCAAACCTTATCTTCATCCATTGGTATGATATGATCGTTTGAATCAATGTATCTTGTACACGAATCTAAGAGTATTTCAGCAGCACCTTTCCAATGTATATGAACTTTGGAGTCAGCCTGTAAACATTAACCCCCAAAAAAAAAACAAGAAGAAGAACTATTTTAGAATTTATAAGGAACAACATTCTATTACCACTGGCACAGAAGAATACAAATGATATGATTATTCTTTAGATAAATCCAGTGTTCCCACATAATGTTTCAATGATATAATTGCATATTTCAGATCAAGCAGCATTGAAAACATGTTAGAACAGAAAATCATGGCATCACTGCACAGATATCTCGTGGCATTTTGAATGTCAACCTTAAAATTATCAAGCTCATCATGCATAACAGTTAAGATGACCATGCATTGATCCTACTTTCACATGCTAGATGCTTGTCAGATGGTTTGTGATTTGATAAAATCTAAATGCATAAACACAATAATAGTTCACCAACATTTTAAACACCAAAGAAATGTATACGTAGAGGTGCAAATGGACACCTAACTTTCTGGTTATAGTACCCAAAACCAGTTAAGTGGTTTTGTTTCTAACATTATCGAATTGAATCAAGTCATGGGCGGTAAACACAAGGGACCAACAATAATTACTGCTTCCTTTCTTCCACAGTCATTAGGTTTAGAAACAAGAAAAGAGAAGAAAATTAATCTACTTATTGGGTAATATCAAGCCTCTAAATATCTTAGAATAATTCAAGATGTCAAAATAATCATGATAATATTGCATCAGTTGCCACAAAAGACAACCCTATGCTCCACCCCATATTCAACTGCAACGAACCAAAATATCTCACCCCACAAGATCTACTGGAATTGATGGAGCTTCTACATTGTTAATTGATGGAGCTCCCCAAACACAGCCTCGCATTAGAACCCTTAAAATGACCTAAAACAAGCAATGAACCAGAATTATTGACTGCGAAGAACCAGAATACAATGGCTTCTTTACTGTGATGGTTGCCATGACAGTAAAAACTCCGGACGCAGCTGTGATGCAGAAAGAGAGGAGATGCACTGTTAAGTTGTCAACCCAGCAATTCTAACGTATGTCTATGAATGCTTCTTTATGTAATATTAGCAGCTGAAGAGTGGATTGGATTGGAGTACTTATAATAGGAATTGAAGGATTAACCACTCCTTGTGAATGAGATAACACTCTAAACAAGTGTCTCATCTCATCCCTTAATGGATCAAAACCGGCCTTAAATCATGTACAAACTCTTCTAAGTTCTAGAATTTGAACCATGTATCAGGCGTTACGGACTGATATGGTCGTTACAGCCTTTGTCGGCATAAAACACACCCAAACATAAATTGGGTCACATTTTACACCATTTTTCTTTCTCTCACTGCTGCTTCTCCCCACTTGTAAAATATTTAGATCTACTGTCTACTCATTTGGGGCATAAAACTTGAAGGTTCAAGTGTGATCACGGGATCTAAGGTTGTGGTTCTTGGTGTAAAACAAACTTCCCTATGTTTATTAAAATATGTGGCTGAAGGTGAACATGCCACAAGAAAAAGCCGAACGGAGATAGAGTAATAATCCAATCAACTTGCATTTCCAATAAATCTAAATAGTGAAATTTTTATTCCAGATGAAATTCTCCACTATTTTCCTTCAAAGCAGCATTCAATATAAATTATAAAACATGTTTTTACGTGCCACAATGTTAGTCAAAAATAATTAGAAACATTCAAATTGTGATAAATAGGGTCAGTTGATGCTTATCAATGACCCTTTTTTCGCATTTTACAGTGTTTGAAAATAATACTGAGTACAGTTCTCAATTCTCATTACACATTGACCGATACTCCTGATCACCAGCCAATAATGCAATTTAAAACCACGATAAAAAAAAATACGACTACCTGTCCTGATTCACAGCTTATCCCATTGGTTACCCAAGGCTTGCACTCACAATCTCCTACACCCTCTTCATCTATATTTAGTCTTTAACCAGTCTCCTCAGTGCTTGAAACAAACTTATGAGACTGAACACATAACACCAATATATATTAGTTCAAATGGGACAAAAGGGAAAAATACTGCATGCAAATTTAAAGCACTATGACCAACATTTTTAAAAAACAAATATATGAAAAAAGAAAACAATCAACATAAAGAAATAAATACTTTGAATGAAATATATGCAGCCCTTATTACCAGTTTTAGTGCAATGCCGCCTCGTTTTTTCTCTGAGTTGAATGGAAAGGCATGGATGATTGAACAAGTTGATCTGATGGCATCAAAATTCATTCCCAGCTGCCGAAGCCATATTAATGATTAAATATATTCTTCCAACAGAAATAAATAAATAAAATTCAAACAACTAAGTAGAAAAAATAACAAGGTACATTGACTGCCCACTCGAGAATGGCCTTTTCTGTTGGTGAGCCAGAAACCTCGGCCTTTCCTCCACCCTGTCAATAATAAACACATTGAAGGATATAGAATGAAAGACCTAAAAACCCAAGTTTAGTCAATAAAAATATTCAAAATAAACAATCTTGTAATTATCATATTGGGAAAGGCAAGAACATGTGACAGAAGGAACTATGGCAGCAAGATAATGCTTACAACAGACCTCAACAATGAGACAAGACAAGACAGCTAACAGATAATCGCACTACCAAGACCGATTAAAACCAAAAAGTTACCAATATATATGTGTGTGCACAAAGACATAAAAATCTTTGCAACACTGCACCTAACAATTTAGCCTCCGAAAAATGTGAGCCCTTAAAAACTAACCAAACACAAGATACAAAGACACGCTTGCATCTGTAACTATTGATATTGAACTGACTAAAAAACTGGGACCTAAAACAGCTTACAAAATAAATTGTAGTGGTATTTTGTTATAATAAGCTTCTAGGGTTACGGTTCTACAATGTAAAAGAATTCTCTAAAGTTTCTAAAGAAAGATGAGTTTTCACTTGATTTTCGAAAGTGTCAGCTTGCTGAATTTTGATAACAGTCTTTTTAAGGGCCTAAACAGTGAGTAAATTATAGTTTAGTGGTTCAGCTGAAGGGCTATAGGTAGAAGAAGTGGTTAGGGTTGATTAAGTGTAACTAGATAGAGTTTGGAATTAAAAGACAAACTTACCCCAAGAATAGTGTATTTACCCCAAGAATAGTGTATTCAGAAGTTAAATCCTAAGGTAAGACTGCACAAAGCAACACTTAACAGCCACAAAATCATCAATCAAGAATAACATGATCACATAAAAATTTATAGGTTGTTGGCTCTCCTAATTCTATTAGGACTATTACTTAAAAGATTAAGAATTTTTTAGTCTTGGAAAACTAAAATATTCTAGACCTCAATAAAATCCATAAAACAACCCAGTAATTATAGTGTGTTAGTCTAGTCTTAAAGGATGCACTATGGATGTATGACAGTTAGTGTAGAGTCTTAAATCTCTATGCTTTGGAAATATTTCGAATGAATGATTAAATGTGTTGTGTGTGTATGAATCAAACCCATCTCATACTGCTACTAAAAGGGTCATGTCTCCTAAACTTTTAAGAAGCACAAATGCGGAAACACAACAAGGATACAATACAATACATCAACATGACAATTCCAAAATATCAAGACAAGTACATGGCAGGGTTCACAAATAAATAAAGATTTAATAGCCATAAATGCATTGTTTTGACTTTACTCATTCGCCCCAAATTTTCCTTCAAACTTGTGCAAAGAGACCCACTTGTCTCAGTGACACAAGTGAGTTCCTCACATGTCCAAAGTGTGTTCAATTTTAAATACCAAAAAAAAAAAAAAAAAAAATTTACACGTGTTGGGATAGGTTCGTTGGTTGTCAATGACAAACACACACACACTAGGTTCGTTGGTTGTCAATGACAAACACACACACACAAGCGTATCGAGTGTGTCATTGCTTCCTAGCATGTGTCTATTGATTCAGCCATTTGAACTAAAAAACCTAAAAGAGAAATATGCAACTAAAGTTTTTCTTCAATAATTTCTTCAGATGTCTAGTGTGACAGCATCTTTTACAAGGTAACAGCTTGCATAAAATAAAATTTCTATCACCAGGCAAGTTAACTGCACATCTGGAAGTATCTATGTTAAACAAATTATACAGCAATATCATAACCATATTTCGCTACAGGCATGATGCATTCAACCTAGTCATAATCACCAATGAAGTAAACTTAAAAGATAAAAATGAAAGCATTTATCTTTCTTCAGTTTTGTCAGAAGTAGCTAGCATAAAAAGGTTCTCCTCCAAAGACTTCTCACTTCAATGCAGCAATCTCATGACATATCCCATTTTTGAGTACTAAAACTTAATAGGGCAAATTTCACTTTACTTGCTTATAGTTTGGCTCATGTTCGGATTACCCCTCTATCATTTGGAAATTGGAAATAACCACATAAACCCCTTATTTGTGAACTGAAGTGCACCATTAGAAATTTCATCCAAGTTAACAAGTGCAAAACACGTGCCAAGACATAAGGAGGTTGTGTGCTCATTTCCAAATGTCAAGAGGGCAAATCGCACATCGAGTAAAACCTTAGTAGCAGGAATCATTGATGTTGCTCACGAATCAGTCAAAGAAGCATGATTCTACAAGAATAATCGGAGAAAAATCCCGAGTCTGATGCGAGAGAAACGCAAATCTGAGAAGAAAAGGAACTGATCTGGATCTATCATCCTCACTCTTGACCTCGATCTCTCTGTCGATCGCCTATCTGCCTTCTCTCGATCTTCATTGTGTTTCGATCGATCGATCAATCTTCTCTCCTCTCTCTCTTGATTGATTCGTTTCTCGATCTCGTCTCCTCTCGAGATCAATTGATCTACTCCTCCTCCTTCTCTCTGTCTTCTTCTCTCTCTTTCCTCTTCTTTTGTCTATTCCGCCTATCTTCTTCTCCTCTCTCTCTTCTTTTATTTTATTTTTTTAAGACAATAATTAAAATAAATAATTTTTAAATAAATAGATAAAAAAGTAATAAAAATATTTTAGAATAAATGAAAAAAAAATCTAATAAAAGTATATAATTAGAATATTTTAACATATAATTTTTTATACTTTTTTTTTTTTAATTTATAACATATATATTTCCATTATCATTAGAGAAAAAAAATATAATCTTACAATATATTTTTATATATTATTTAAAATATATACAAACACTCCCAACCAATGATTCTTGAAATCCCTATGATTCCACGCTCCCACTCCCATTCCCGCTCTCGCTTCGTGCAACTAAGAGTAAAACACATGAGGGTTTAAATGAATTTTATCTTACCTCCTAAAAAATGACAAAAATGTCCATGATTTGCACAATGAAGTTACTTATATACAAAGGAATTTCAATCTTTTCACTTTAGTCTTTAACGGGCCTAACAGTGCACTTTAGTCCACAAATCACAAGGGGACTATGTTTTTATTTCCAAATGACTGGGTTACGTGCACATAAGCCAAATCATAAAGGGGTAAAGTGAAATTTGCTAAACTTATAATTCTATGTTTTTTCAAAGACTTTGACCCAATTTATTTGCAAATTTGAAGTTAACTGCAACGAAACTTTCAAAATTAAAACTGTAAACCAACTCTCCCCAGCAACATTCTTCCAAATATTTTACAAGTACTCAATGTCAAGATTAACACAAACCATAGCCGCACTTTCTCCCATCCTGTTACATCTCCATATAATGCCTGTTTTATTTAATTCTCAGTTTATCACAAAAACATCTGAATGATTTTGAATATATTTGGATTGCTGAAATATTTTGATAGAATATCATCCAATAAAATTTTAAATGGAGGTCAACCTAGAACGGACCATATTTAGAGGCAGCTTAGGCTGCAAGGATGATCCTGTCCAAAGTCTCTGGACAAAGAAAAATAGCAGCAATTTTGCAAACCAAGAATTCTGTTGAAACTAAATGAAAACATATCAAGAGGATTTCAAATGAAGTAGAAGAAACCCATGGAAGCCTGGATTAGCTATAGTTTCAACATGTAGTCAGAGTTGTCAACACAAATATCAGAATAGTATCTAAATTAGTGAGAATAAAAATATCACCATGGAATGGTAAATTTCCCTTTCAATTATTAACATAAAGTATCTAGATATCAGTAATGAAGATGAAACGCCTAGTGAGAATAAGCTCCTCAGAAACAAACTAGATATATATTTCTTTCACTCACCTTGGGCACAAATACACTGCCAGTAGTATTCTGTGCAATACCTTCAATGAGCAGAGATTTAACCATTGGGGACAACACTGACCCATTGTCCACATGCTCAATTTTCTTTCCACCAATGTAGGCCTCAACCAGAGTCATCTGTAAATGAAGAAAAATGTAACAAATTGACAATGGGAAAATAAAGGATTCTTGTAACCAACCTCAATTGATTTAGACACAAGGGTTTGATTTGATTTGGTTATCTGAATCCTCTCCTCCCCTCCCCTCCCCTCCCCTCCCCTCCCCAACCCCGACAAAAAAGAAGAAATGAAAAAAATAAATAAATAAAGAAGAAGAAGAAACCCACAACTATGACTTCCAGTTTCTATCACTCAATGCTATTCAACTCAACAGGCACACCCTAATAGAAAATAGAAAAAATAATAAATAAAACAGAAGAACACAAAAGACAATATATTTACATATTCACGCGACATCGACTTCCACTTACACCATAAGGGTCTATAAATATCTTATATACAATTTTAATCCTCCTAGCACCATTCCTACTTTTGTAATGTTAAAGCATTAAAGCAATTCACTAAAGAAGTAAGCAATTAAATGTGGAAAAGATCCTATGTCTGGTGGACTCCAAAAATTAAAGTCATTAACCAGAAAATAATACTCTGAATGGGCCAGCAGAATTAGAATATAGAACACAAGATTTTCCAAGGTATCAACATTATCACCCACCTTATTCAACGTCAAGGTTCCAGTTTTGTCGCTGCAAATTGTAGTAGCAGAACCCATGGTTTCACAAGCAGAAAGCCTCCTGACCTGAAGTTCAATATTTGCAAACCCATTAAACATATGACATTATGTGTGAATACATGTATATCAATATAATAAGAAGTGAGACTACGAAAAAGATAAACACACATACCAAGGCCTTGTCTGCCATCATTTTCTTCATTGAGTAGGCAAGCCTATAATACAAGTATAGAGCTCAGATAGTACAAGGGGAAAATACAACTAGTGTACTTTAAAAGAGATTAGAAATAGCATTATCTTTGAACTAGATATTAAAAGCAGGCTGGAACAAGCAGTAAATATGCAAGAATTAATAATGGCACCAGCAGGCAATGATAGTGATGTCGTATGCAGTAGGGGAAAAGAAGAGAAAATAAGAAAGAGAAGAAGAAGAAGGCCACATCCCTAACACAAACTGCCACAGCCTTATACTTAATATCAATAATCCAAAGCTAACAATTATAATGCAATGACCAAAAAGTTATAGCGCTTAAAACCCTAATTCAAAATAGGAAATCAAATCCTAATAGAAAATGAAACAAGCATAGATAAAATTCCTAACCAAAATAAAACTCTTAATTAAATTATAATTAAAAGAAAATAAATAAATAAATTTTTAAAATAAATCTCCATGTGAGCAGGTTCCACATCAGATACAGCCCACGTTGAAGATAAAAGGACTAAAGTAACCAATATGAAAACATGAGTAAAACTAGGAAACAAGGACATGATCTCCAATAAATTTTAGAGAGAGAGAGAATCCCTACTTCACACCAATTTTGCACAACCAACCTCAGCTAACTGACAATGCTTTGATCAATTGATATGAGTTATGTTGAGCCAGACTACAATGATAATAAAATGGCACAATGAAGGTCAAACTTACGTCAACGTAACAGCCAATGGAAGCCCTTCAGGAACTGCAACAACCACGATAGTGACCTAAAAGTTCTTCAGGTATTAGTCAACTACTCGAAATGCATATATATAAATATATATACCAATCAGTTCTGTAAATGGCACATACTGCAACAGTGAAAATCTTAATAACTCCATCTATGGCAGTACTAAACTTAGTCCTGCCAGCCTTAAACGGAACAGTTCCATCTGCGTTTTTGGTATGTCCAGTAAAGTATCTGCAAATACTCAAGTTTATGAATTTCACCAATCAAACATTGTTTTCTAGAGAGAGAGAAACATGAGGAGAGAACTCAACAACAAAAATTGCAAGTACCTGATCAAAAGGACAACTAGAACAAGTACAGCTACTGAGAGTCCAACGAAACCAATAAAAGTTGCAACCCCATTCAACCGTACCTATTGTAAGTCATTCGCAAATACACAGTGTGTAAATAATAAACTATCGTTGGTAATCACCGTAATAAAAAACATATATGAACAAAGTAACCTGTAATGGTGTTTCTTCACCAGTATCTTCTGAAATGCTTGCCATGAGCAATCCCCACTCCGTATTTATACCAACACTTGTTACCTTAAAATAAAAATGTGAGTTAGCAACAAGCATGTTAGATGGTTGGGAGAAAGAAATACAAGATGTGTGTGTGAAGTTACACCTTAAATATATAAACAAGGTTTTTCTCTTTCTAAAACTGGAATAGGTGTAAGCTTGCACTTCTTACCCAATGACTTTAATAAAGAAACAGAAAGTTGAAAACATATATCAAGACATACATCTGCACACACATGTATAAATGGAGGCAATATTATTTCTGTGTGTACGCATGCATGTCTTGTTTTATTTCTGGTTCCTATTGGTTTTGGCATGAAACCAAAAAACAAAAGATTATTTCATATTTAAGAATTCGGGAAAATAAAAGCAAAAAGGACCCCTCTCTAGAAACAAATTAGAAAGAAAAAAATATGATTCTTTAATACAAACAAAATTATGATTCTTATAATCCTGTGTTGAAGTTGTTGACGATGCATTTCGTCACCAAATTTTTAGTACATAAGACCACAATTTTGGGCCAATTAAGTCTAAGTTCACATGTGACTTGGCAACTCAGCAAATTAGGCCCAGAATAGGTCCATTCAGCCTTTATCCACTTGGAGTCGGCAAATCAACAAAGTTCAGTTAACTATAGCCTTTAAAATAGTTGGGCTCATCTTCAGAAATAAGCCCAAGGTCTTCTATGACTTGTAACTTCGGTTAACTTGGTCAAAAGTGGCCCATTTCAGCATTTTAACCCTTTCAGGATCTCAACAACAGTTGTTCATATCAATTTCAGCCTTCAAAATAGGTTGACTTTGTTTATAATAAAAAGCCCAAGACCCCTAGAGTGGCTTGACACCTTCAGATGGCTTAAACATTCAACATAGTCCATTTTGGACACTCTTCAGCAGCAAACAGCAATAAAAACAACAGAACCGATTGAGAGCTCGAATCGAGCTCCCGAATCCCGAATTCGATGCAATCTTTTTTTTTTTTTTTTTTTCAAAAAGAAGAAAGAAGAGAAGAAGAAGACGAAGAAAGAAAGAAGAAAGAAAGAAGAAGAAAAGAAGAGAAAGAAGAAGCGGCGAAGGCGGAGGCGACGGGCGCAGAGACGACAAATCGCCCCGCTGCGACACGATCCGCGGGGCGAGCGGCGGCGAATCAGGGCCTACCTCTGTGTGTGTGTGTCCATTCCCTCTTCTCTCTTCTCTCCCTCTCTTTCCCTCTCTCCTCTCCTCTCTCTTTCTCCCTCTCTCTCTTTCTCCTCTTCCCTCTCTTCTCTTTCTCTCTTCTCTATCTGATTCGGGGGATTCAGGGGGGGGTTGGATTCGGGGGAAAAAACATTTCTGTAAAAACAATATGGACAGCTTCTACAGCAAAGCCCAAGCACCTCAAAGGCTTGGCCCAATTAACAACCCAAGAGCTCAACCCAAAGTGAAGAAAAGTCACTTTTAGCCCAAAATCCAGCATTACGACCCAATACTCCAGCAACAAAGCACTGCCCACCCTTGCCCAAGGCATAGGAAACCTTTTAGAAAAAAGGACAAGCCTGATCTTGTGATCTTCGAACTGTACGTGGCCAGCCCAATCCTGCAGGGGAACTCTTGGGACCAGTGGCATGGAGGGTATAAGAGTGTCCAAAGCATCCAAACTTGTATACTCCAGCAGTGAGTGCGAACTACAAAGAACTAGTTGTACTTGGTGACTCCTTTAGACCTTTGGATATTTGTTTGGACGGGTTTCACCTCCTGTGTGTCAACCTCTCATTGGTAGATGCATAATCAGTCACCTTCAGCTTTCTTTCAGTCGGTTCAGCAGCAGTGGCCGACAACTGTCACTACTAAAAATTACTATTTTTTGTCAGACTCTTTCCATTTCAGGAAACAACCTCTACAACCTCAGATCTATATCAAATCTATCTTTCTGAGCATTTAATGCTCTAGACCTTAGTTGCACAAAGAAGTTTTTAAAATTGGGAGCACCTATGGATCGTATATATTTATATTTATATATATATATATATTAAATATATAAATATATCCTCACATTTACTTTTTTCTACTTCGTTGTAATGTGTTAAATTATGAATAAATATTTGAGATTGATGTCAACTAACCAAATTGTCTTTGTCAAGTACAAATAATTATAATGTAAATAGAAAGTATTATAATATGTTCCGGTTAGTTTTCTTTTGCTTCTTTGAGATTTGTATGTTTAAGAGTTCTATCTCAGCTAAAAGTAGGGCTGCAAATGAACCGAGTTGTTCATGAATAAGCTCGGCTTAGCTCGTTTAGTAAACGAGCCAAGCTTGAGCTCAAATATTAGGCTCGTTTAGTCAATGAACCAAGCTCGAGTTTAAATAAGCTCGGCTCATTTATCTTTATTTAAATTATATAATAAATATATTATTTATATATTACATAATATATAAATAATAGTAAAATTACATTATTTATATATTAAATAATATTAATAATATTTTTTATTTAAATAATATAAATAATATTAAATAAATCTTATCAAGCCGAGCCGAGCTCAGCTCGAGTTTCATTAATATTAACAAGCCGAGCCAAGCCAAGCCAAGCTCGAGCCCAGTTACTTATGCTGAGCTCGAGCTCGATAAGCAAACAAGCCGAGCTCGAGCTCGAGCTCGGCAAAACTTGGCTCGTTTGCAACCCTAGCTAAAAGCAACTTTCTTACTTGGGAGCATGTAAACACATTACTAAGTAAAAAGCGTTACCCGAGTAGCAGTGTACTGCTCTAGAGTCTAGACACTTGTCAAAATATAATATGCTCTCTTTCTCTATATATAGTCTTCTCCTCCATTTGAGGGGGGCTCTCAAGCTTTGCAAGCTCGTTCTCTTAAAACCTTCATGGAAGAAGCTCAAGTTTCTCACAAACTTAGCTCTCAAAGCTCTTTTAAAGCAAACCAAAGGCTCCGGCCTTCTTCTACATCAGTTTTCTCTCTAAACTCAGTCTCACTGCTCGCGTAAGAGCTTTACACGAATACAACTCTGCTACTATACTGCTGCCTCCAGCAGTAACAGAATCTGCACTCATGCACTTAACAGTGCACCATACCCGCAATTTTTTGCTAAGTCTGTCCATGTTCTGCTATTTTCAGTTCTGATCACTGCCTTACTCAAATTCCATGAGGTGTGCGACCACCTTACATTCTCTCTCCCTTGAGCACACTCCAAAGTGTTTCCCCCCACTATTTCGGTTTAACAAGAATGGGCCTCCAAAGCCCATATCAGTTTGTACCGGCTTAGATTGAATCTTCAGCCCACCCAGCAAGCTCAGAACACAAGGGAAGTATTATTCTTGTGGCTTTATTTTGTACATATGTTTATTTTAACATATTAAATCATAATAGATCTCAGCATATTTTGTAGATGCAAACGAAGGATGTCAAAGGTCGGACACAACCCCTAACATTTTAAGTGCCATGCTCGACTCCAACTGAAGCAGAGAGAATTTTTCTAGCAGTAACTCAGTTGCATCCCAAAGGCATTTGGCAAGCCTCTCAGGCTTCTAGAATACCATTAGACACTCTGCATGAGAAGCACCAACTGACCACGTGGCATCCAATATGTTAGATCGGCCCTATGGTGCCATCTCAGTGACCTCTGGCAGTAGGACCTTCAAGCCCAGCCACATCAGCAACCGTACAAAACTCAGAGGTCAGATCATCTACAGCCCAACTAGACCATATAATCATATATGTATACTTCAACCTATCAGATCATGCCACATGTCCAGGCATAATCAAACAGCCCTAGAAAAAAGTAATCCAAGATGGCTCCACAATATTTACAAGAAACATGATAGCTATGAAACCTAACTTAGCTATACAGTTAGGACTCTTGGAATCAAGCAGAGTAGTAAGTGTTTCAAGCATGGATTTAAAACTTGAGGAGTTTCGAAATGTGTTCAAGTTTCACTTGTTTACCTTTTGAGCCGATGATGAAAACAATTTAGGAATGAAATTTCATTAGAGAGAAAATCTCAATTAGAGATACAAGATCTTTAAGTTCCAAAATATAATGTCAACATATCATAAAACGAGTTGCTTAGATAATGAGCTTCAAAATGTGTTAAAGCTCGACTTGTTTACATAATAGTTGATCTCAAACACACTTAATGAGCCAAACACAAGTTGAGCTTGAATATCTTGGCTCATTTTACGACCCTATATATGGTTGCCTAATTCAACTACAGAGAACCGATATTTTTTGACTTAATTAACGATTGTGCTAACTTAGTGACATGTTTATTTTAATTTGGTATGTACTTGACATGTTATTTTTAGATATATGTATTTTTTGTCTATTTTATATTAAGGGTAGTTTACTCATTTACTTGTTTTTGCATAGGCTCTCTCTTTATGATTGTTGATTTCATCATATTGTACAATTGTATGATATTATGCTGTATTCTCCATAAACTATACAGTTTGCAAAAATATTTTGAATTATATAACAGTACAATCTCAATCTGGAATCAAATCATACCGCCACTGTGGTGGAGTTGGAACAGAAACGGTTAACAAAAAGGAAAGAGAAACAAAATTTACCAGCATGGTGCCATAACCATCTGCAACTTTGCAGCCAGACATCAGAAATGGATCTTTGGAGCCCTTCTGAACCTGTCAAAAAAGGGATCATGCTAATGAATTAAGAAAACAAAAATTAGGACAACCATATTGCACTATAAAATAGATGAGGTATTACAATCTTGCTCTCCCCCGTCATGCTTGATTCATCAATTGCAAGAGAGTGACCAGAAATGAAAATTCCATCAGCTGGGACCTGGGACAAGACTTGAAATATGGGAGTCAATAGATGCATTAAAAAGTGATATTGCAAACGCAACAAGACTAAGAAATTCATGCCATCACCTGATCACCAATTTTCAGAGGTACAACATCACCAACAACAAGGTCAAATATTGATACCTCCAACCTTCTACCACCTCTAATGACCTGGTTGCATGGTTATCTTCAGTTAAGAGGAAAAAACCCACGAGCAAAAACCAAAAACAACACAACAATGTAGGTGATGAAAAAGATTCCCAAATTGATAAACCTCCAAATGTATATTCTTCTTCTCGTCATTTAAATTTTGGAACTGAAGGGATTGCTTGTAATCACTTATAGCTGCAAAAGTGGGGCAAAATACAAAAGCAAGAAGGAAAAAAAAAAAAAAGTTAAGAAAACATACTGCCTTCAGTATAGTAAACCATACAATATTTTTTCTATGAAAGTCAAATTTTGACATTACCAAAAGGAATGTGTAAACCATCGTATGGTATAAACATCCACTAAGCACATCAAAACTACAATCACCATGGAAAATGCTGACCAGAATCCTTATTCACTAACCATGCTTTTCACTACCTTCGATTATTTATTTTATTAGATGTTAAGGAAAATCGTTTACCCTCACTACAACAAAAAATTGGAGCTTTATTATTACATTTTTTTGGGTTTATCACAGACAACGTTCACTAAATATCACTTTACCCTTCTCACCTTCAAATCATACATTTGGAATTTTTTTTTTTTCTTGGATGAACTGTCGCAATTTTCACAGGAGGAAAAAGAACAGACATTATAAGGACATTGATCTCCGACAAGCACCAAGAGAAGCACATTGAAGGAAGTCCATCATCAATTAACTCATAACATTAATAAACATCAAATAACTTTACAAAATTATTTTATCATGAATGAATACTTTAATATCTAGAGCACAATGTAGTTTTAACTTTTTAGTCAGTGCAATACATATACATACATGTCAATTCTCTTTGCTAGAAGATAGACTAATGTCTATGTTAATCATCATAGCCTTCAGATTGGCATGAGAGAGAGAAAAAGTGAACTATAATATTTTTTCTTTCTTATTTGCTTTTTGGTCAAGCAATTGCACTGCCATTACTATCATCTCGGCTCTCATCTCAATCTTCAAAGATATGAGATAAATTCTGAATCATGTTATACAAACATGAGAAAATAATCCGATAGTTAAAGAACTCATCCAGATTTAACAGGGAATTTTATCAAACAAAAAGCAGAAATATTACCCCACAAGCAACAGAATATTATTATGGCACAAGCAAGCACAAATCTGGCCTATATAACATCAGTATATATTATCCAATACCTGTAACAACTATAACAATAATGACAGCCAATGCAATGCTTCCCCCATCATACCATCCTTCTTTCAAACCCTACAAAAAAAAAAGGTTAATAGGAAAAATGAACTGATATGAATTGAAAAGGCTATAATACAAATATATGTGTCAAAAAACAAGTAATCTTAGAAGACCAGTGGGACAAAAAGTGAAATGAAAGCATGTTTACAATTAAAAAATAATAATAATAATAATTACTAACAATAAGACATCAAACATATACACGATCTGGTAGATTGAATGTTTGCCAACCTAGACTTATTAATTGCTTAATTAATTCAAATTTTCAAGTACAGGTATATCCTAAGAGCCCACGTCTATGAAAATATGCACATGTAGAACAACAATGAAAAGTTAGTGTACCTTCCCTGTTTTAAATTTAATCTCAACCATGTAACTTACTAGAATGTGATTTTTAGGACTTAAAATTGCAATTTGTAGAATGAGAATTTAAATAGCATAATCATTTTTCTTCAAATAGTATAACTGAACTTTCACCACAGCCACATAGCTAAAAAAATGTGTGATTCCACCAAAATACATAACAACGGCATAAACAAGGGTGACACATCCAGGCCACCAACCTTAACCTTTTAGATGAGGAAACAAAAAACAAAAAACAAAAAACAAATTGTCTTAAGGCTACTCAGAAGAAAATGCACATACATTTATAGATTTACTCTTCTATCTAAATTTTTGAGGTTCAATAAAGTAACCCGAAAGACTACAAGTCCTTGATAGAGACTTTAATCCTCAAACCAAATTTACAATACACATGAACTAATAACCAAGACTAAAAACAAACTCACATAATTTGGAGAAAACATTAAATCTTCAATTAGACATTTATCATATTAAACTTGCTTTTCGTGCCAATATTTCTTCAAAAGGCTACATATCTTATGAAGGTATTTCTCAAAAAAAAGTTAGATACTATTTGATCTAACAAAGGTTTGACTAAGCCTTACTAAAGACAAAACAAGATTTCAAAGTCTCAAGAGACCAAAACATTTTCACTTAAAGAAAGAAAGTACCTTGCAACATGATGTTTTCTTCAAACTGGTAGAAGAATTGGAACACAAGTTATTTTCTTCAAACATGCAACATGTTCATGTGTGTCCCAGTGAGCATGTCTGGTTCTAAAAAGTTAAAAAAATGACGGCACATTTAGACATGTCCTACATGTTTCAGGGAATGCCTCACACAAACACGGCACATTCTCAAAAGTGTCTTTGCTTCTTAGAATTTCACAAATGAATTGCTTATCAAACAAAAATTAAAAATTAAAGATGAGATACAACTAAATCACATGAAAAAGTAGGTTATCAGTAAAACATTGGAATAGTATACCATAGGAGCACTTCCCAAATTCGAACAAGACAAAGGTACTATCAAAAACACTTGAAACCGAAACAAAGTTCATGAAGCACTATAATGAACTCAGAACATCTCTGAAATGATGGACAAAAATCCATGCCAATATTAAGTTTAATTTATCCCTTTCAGACTATCTATATACCGAACTAACTAAACCATCCAGAACACTATTATGCAATCAATACAAATTTTGGAGCAACTGCACTTATTTTTGTCAACTTCATGGTTAAAACCTAAATATGCATAGATACAGTTCAATATACACCATAATGTTTCAATGAACTAACACTGCCATCTTTTCCATTGAACATACACCACCATCATTTATCTCTACAACTACACAGTAAATTAGACGAGAGAAGAGACAAAAGTTCATTTCCTTTTCTCTCCATATTGTTTTAAACGTAACAATATGAACTCCTTGCAAAAGATCTTACAAAAATAGATTCTCCAAAAAGAAGAAACCAAATGGCAAGATGCTTCGTTCTGTGAACAAATATGAATGCATCTTTATCCCAACACTCAGAAGTCAGAACATACCAGATTTATGATAAGAATTAACACAACTACACAATAATTAACTAAGTGTTCCAAGGTATCCCTAAATTCCCGATTATGTTGTTTTGTTGAACAACTTTTGACCAGCCCAGAAAGGAAGTCCATGCTTAAGACAAGAAAATATAGGGGCCAACTCCATTGATCAATAATTTAGACAGTGTGATGAAACACAACTCTAGAGTGAATACAACATTCTACTACAATTTGCAGTCTTTTATTTATTTAATGACTCCACTTTGTGCTCACCTCTGACTTTATCCCTAGCCCCAAAGAAGCAGCTGCAGCTATGATCAAGATTATCAGGGTTGTATCTCGGCAAGCATCCCAAACAAAGCTCTGCAAGACATGCACAAAAATAATATAGCAGCACCATTTTTCATTCACACACACACACACAAATATATTGTATATCTTGTACTAGAAAATTCATAAAGAATGAAACAACACCCATAAAATGAAATCTTAGCAACATATACCCAAAAACTCCGTCCTTTTTTCCGGGGATAGGTGTTAGATCCAAATGCATTCGTTCGTTTTAATAAATCGACATCATCTCCATCTATTCCCTTCTCTACATTTGTTTTCAACACATCAGCCAATCCTTTAACCTGATGTGGACGCACAAACATTCAAATATGCAAAAGAACCATGGGGCTGACAATTATAGCATTAAGAAGAAAGAAAAAAGAAATAAATAAAAATATGATCGGCGAATAGACTTGCCCCTCCATATTGCTCTAGAGCAGAAAAATCATGATCCCTTGTCACTGAAGCAAGGCGCTCCTGATCAATACCATAATCACCAGCTGAGGTTGTAGGTGGTTTTGTCATTCCTGACGCTAAGAAGAAAAAAAGTAAATTAATGAAGAGTTGTAACTACGACAGCTTTAATAATCATAAGGAAAGCCTGAACAGAACCTACATAACAACAAAGAATAATTTTCGAAACAATAATGATGATGTCCATGATAGATGAGAATGAAGCATGACCAAAAAAATCCATGTCATTGAATATTGCTAAATCTGAAATATTCCAAAGATTAGCCTCAAGACCCCTACCACTAGACCAAAAAGACTATGATTGCTTTCTATCAAAATATTATTGTAAATCACATAATACTATTGCAATAACAATTGTACATCAATGCAAAATTTTGCTCAACATGTGTATATTTCCTTTTTGCATCGTTCTAGCAATAGAATTCTGATCAAATGATATTCCAGTTTCGTAGAATCATTGAATACTTTAACCAACAACTACCAACCTCATTTAAGGCTAACAAACAAACAAACAGGCTAAGTTTAAAACCAAAATATTTAGCAACAAAAGAAAATGTTTTGCAACTTATAGGAATCCACTATTACCCTGCTTATATGACTAACCAGTGTTAATTAACAAAAAAATGCTAGCACAATAGCAATTTACATTCTCGAACGCACGTTCCAAAACATGACATTTCGTTTCAAAATAGTAAATTTAACAATTCAAAGTGATCCCATAATTTTTTCTATGTTTTTCATTAAAAGTTTCCCTTAATAGGGAAAAGGTCAAATAAAATGAACTAAAATCTAGATGGAGTAGAGTTTTTGATTGACAAAATGTAAAACAATGGGTCATAATAAGCTCATAGGACTGTGTTGTTGGATGATTAATTTGAAGAAAAAACACTATAATATATTAGATATCAGTGTCACCCCTGTTGTACCACATTTTAGAGCATGTGGTGTACCACGTTTCCGTTCCTTGTAAGAGAACAATCTGCATTCTAGGTAATATAGTGACTAACAAATGATGCACTTGTAAATATCAAAAAGTAGTCCCAAAAAAAATGATAATAGAGACTACGTAGACCCCTTATGAATCATACATTAAAAACACAATGTGAATGTGTATAAAGAGTTGAAATAACCCTCAGAATTGTTAATTAGTTAAAGCTCAAATATCAACAGTGTCCCACTAGACAAAAAGCAATGGAGAGAACATAATTGTAGCCTGTAGGTGCAGTATGTTTAAAAAAGCTATAGATCCAATGCTGACAAACCAATGCGAACAAACATGTTCAGAGAATTGAATAGCCTCAAGAGTCATGGATAAGTGAGAATTCATTTACAAATGGTTAATGAAAGCTAAAAAGCAAAACTAAAAGACCTAACCTAGATGAAAGATCAAAATTTAAAACGAATGAATAAAATTTCCCAATAATACATATAAAAACAAAATCAAAACAAGAATCATGCAAAATCAAAACAGAATTCCAGTAATGAAATGTGATCAAGGGCCAACACAACAAAAAGTCAAATTAATTAAATTCAATAAATAAAACTTTATTTCATTTCATCAAAATGGTCGAAACATTTTCACAGTGCTATAAAAGGCAAGCACCTAGGCACGAGGCGCATTGAGGTGCACTTGAGGTGCCTCAACACCCCTGAGACAAGGCAACTTTAATAAAGCACAACCAAGGAGTTAGAAGCATGCGAAGTGCCCTAAAGCGCAATGTGCACAGCTGCGGGTGCCTCTTTTAATAGTGCCCAAATTGTTAAACATTTAACATCAACCTTTTAACATAATGAAGCTCATTTTGATTTTATGTATTTGCCACATCCCATCAAAGCCCCTCAAATAAAACCCTAGTCAACAAATTGAAGATAAATACTTAAACTTCTATATTTTGGTGTACATACAATTTTTTTGGTTTTACAATTTTTTTCCCTCTGAACAGTAACAATTAACAACGGTCAAATTTTAATTTGCAAACCAAATGTTTATTGTTAAATGACTTAATTATTTTAAATATTTAATTTCTAAATTAACTAAATATTGCTTAATTGCTAGAATGCATAATTGCTCTATTACTTTTAATTGTTTGATTTAAATATGCTTCATTTGAAATTGTTGATGTGGTCCAAGTTATTAAGCACAATGTAAAGTGTTGGGCGATAACAATCTCATATAATAATCAATATTTCATTAGTGGTAAATAATAGATAAATCAAAATAAAGTTCTAATACTCGTAAAAAAACTATGCAATATCTAAAATATGATTCTCGCTTCGACAAAGCTTGCACCTCATCTCGCACCTAGGCCTTAGGAGACCTTGCTGCCTCAGTGCGCCTATTTTAGATACAAAACATTAGTGGAAACTGAAATTCCATTCCACCAAAACAAGCCTATTAAACTATTTAACAAGAGTTATTTCTATTTGCCTCTTTTTGTCAAAGGAAAATATTTCATAACAAATATTATTCGAAAATCAAAGAAAATAGAAAGGAGAAACTAAGAGAAGAGAAAAGAACAATGGATATGAATAAATTCATTTATTCTCTTTGTTGCTACAAGTACCGTTTCTTTTAAAATATTATCACTAGTACTATTTTTTTGTGATTTTTCATTCATCCCTACCATAGCTAGAATCCAGCATTCCTTAGCTTTACTCTTACAATGGCAAACCCCATTCCCCAACTAACCCTTTAACCTTTTCTTTATAAGCTTTTAATATTTGAACTTTATTGAATGTTATTCTTAATTTTGCGAAGAAAAAAAATATGTATCTTGTTTACCCAATGAAGCACTATGCCTTTGAAGCACTTAGGCCTTTATTTACTATTAAGATCATTATTATCGTTAATTTTTATATTTTTGTAAATCCCTTTCAGTTGGAATCGTATGCACATGTAAAACAGTATACACTTGTGCTTTTAATAATGATTTGTTTGACATTAATTTAACAATTTTAGGTCCACAAAAATTTACTTCTAGATTGTGTGCCATTTATGTAAAAAAAACGTGCAGACCTCAAACATGTTCAAATATTTAATTATTGAGCTTATATAAACATTTATATAGGCTTTAGTTTCAGTTTCCAAACATTTCAATACGTTTCTTTCTTTTTTTTTTTCTTTTTTTTTTTTGGGGTCATTTCCCTTATATTTATAAAACATTTCAAAAACAATTTCATTTCCAAGCAGGCTAGAACAACACACTTAAACAAACTTTGATCCTTGATTAAATAATTACCATGATTCAATGCAAGTAACCTTTTCCCTTTTATTTTTGTTCTGTGTAAATTTAACACAAAAAAATAAAAAGACAAATTACCTTTAACTTGTAGGCCTGCATCTTTGAAAAGTAAGGCTGCCTAATAGATCAAGAGACAATAGATAAGAGAATAAATCCAATTGACTTTTAAAAAAATTTACAATTTAAGAGATAACATTACTCGTATGACTTGAGCATGCATTCTAATCTTTCTCATCGTTTCTGTCTTCTCTTCTCTTTTAAAGTCCAAGGTGTATCGAAATCGGCGAGTAGCATTTAACACAAGTGCCGCTTGCTAAGAAAGACAGGATCCAATTAGTCCAAGCGTTACGGTTGTCTTCAAATAAAGACAAACTGAACAAGTTATGATGGCAAATGTTTTGTTGTCATATGCATGATCTATGAATGCAAAAATTAGGCGTTGCCTCGCTGGCATAATACAGTAAGATAACTATGGCCAAAAGTTAAGTGCATTAATGGAAGAATAAAAATATGACACTAAGCCAATCTTATTATCAGAAATCAAAGAAGAAAAATGTTTTACCTACTAAAAAAAGAGTGTCCATCAGCTACGCAAATCTCAAAATTGACATATAACCAAAAAAAATCTATACTAAAAAGTTCCATAGCACTAAATAAGGATGTAAGAAAAACCAAAAAAACGGACCAAACCAATTGAACCGAACCAAACCATCTATATTTGGTCTGTTTTTTAATAAGAATTGGTCACTGTGGATTTTAAATTTGATTTTTTCAATTTTCGGTTCGGTATATCAGTGTAAGCACCTTATGCACCGAACTAAAACAAAACCAACCGCTTCAACATATATTGCATTTATAATATACATATATATAATTTAATAATATAATAATATTAAATAAGTAAAATAAATTACTAATCTCAATCAATTAACCCTATCATCCCTACAACCTAAGTTTAGCCTCATTTGTCAACTATACATTTTAGCCAAAAAGCCAAGAAGTCACTATAAATTGTCCCACCACTCTTTACTTTTCTACACATCTTTTCGTAAAAAGTCAAAAAGTTACTAAAATAATTTGTTCCCAAACGAGGATTTAGTATACCCTTATTATATGTAATCTTAACTCAAACTCACTATTCTTGAAGCCTTAGTATTTATTATTAGTTTTTGTTTGTATTTTTGTTAATCTAAAAATTGTAAAATATTTATTAAATGAATGGATAAGATATGTTTGAAATGGTTGACAAATGGCTAATTCAATATTTTTACATAAATGAGTGACTATACTAAAAAATGGCTTAAATTTGAAAAATACTAAACCGATTAAACCGCACCAAACTGAACCATTTCAATTGGTGCAATTTGATGGGAGAAACGGTCTGTACTGATGCTCAAAATAATAAAACCGCCATTATTGGTTCGGTGAAAAATTTTACCTAAATAACGACCGTACTAAACCAATTATATATGTAGCACTAAGCCACCTAGATGGACACCTTTTACTAAAAAAGAGTAATCCACAGAATTAACTTTTTAAAAAAAGTACGTTTTGTGGAGAATAACTTGATGGCAGACTTGCACAAGTTCTTATTCCTTACCTTAATGTGTTCGTCTAAAGAAACACGGACATGTGACATGTATAGGACATGACATAAACATACTAACACCTCAATTTTCCAAGAAGAAAAAAAAAAACAGAAGCAAAAGTAGGGAGCAACTTGGAAGGGACAGGGAAAAACAAAATTTTAAGTCTTATTTTTATATTATACTAGCAATGATGCACGTGCGTTGCACATGAAAACTTTTTTTTGTGTGTGTGTGGTTATTCTAGGGAAATTCCCTTTTTTATTGCCCCCAAAACCTTTCAATTAAAGAAAACTTCACTTTTAAATAAATTCTCAAGATCTCAGATCAATGAATAAATATAAATTATAACAAACATACAATATAACTACTTTACCTACATATTGCAAGCAAACTCCATTGCAATATTCACAGTGAAAAGCGGAGTTCTTTATATGGAAATCATTCTCCAGACAAAATCTTATATTTCCATGAATTCTCCATCGGGTTTGAGACAGTTTTTCAAAATTTGTCACAATTAAAAAAAAAATAACATAGAGTAGAAACATCTTTATCAGTGTTTGTGTCAGCCAGCAAAAGCAAGAGGATATTATGTTTGGTTTATTGGAATGAAAGTGAAATAAAATTGAATGATGATCTCATTTATAATGTACTTTCAACATTTCTTAATGAACCAAACATGAAGATTGACATTTTAATGGAATCATCATTCAATTCTACCTAAATTCTAATAAACCAAACACTACTTTTGGGTAAATTATTCTTTGTCCATTTGCGTTTTACCATTTTATCACTACTTTGGCCTTTAAATTTTTCTTTTCTTTTTCCTAGTTTGGCCGTTCACGTTTCAAGTTTTTCCAATTTACTCATAAAGTTAACTTTTGTCCAAAATTAGACAAAAGATTTCAAAGTGAAAAAAACAAAGCAAGCAAAAAAAAAAAACTTTAAAGACCAAAGTAAAAAAACAATAAAATATAAAGGGGACAAAGTATAATTTACCCTAATTCTTTTCACCAAATTAAACAAAAATACAAGTCTATCTTTAAATAAGATTAGAGTCTCATGCATTTCTTTCTCAATGACATTACAAACACTAAAAGATTTATTTGTGGGTACTTGCTCTTTTTTTTGAAAAAAAAAAAAAAAACCTATTTGTGGGTACATACTTTATGATGAGAAAAAACTGTCTAAGAACTCTTCATCAGTTGAGACAATGCATGATACAACCAGAAAAAAAAATTATTTTCCAAAAAAGATGTTTTTGCTGTTTGGGAATTTCTGAAAATTACTTTAAAATTCATTTTGCAGAATAAAAAAATATTAAATAAAACAGATTTTAAAAAATAAATTTTATACACTTAATAAAGAAATATTTCTAATCTCTCATATGGATAAGAGATAAAAATTCTATATATTTTTTAAAATTTCTATTTAACTTAAACTACATTTTTACATAATTTATAACATTTTACCTAAAAATAGTATTTATATATATTGATGAGTCCTTGTAATTATATCCAATTTTTGGATACATATTTTAATATCTTAAGATTATTTATAAAGGTCCGATGCTTTTTCACACACCTACATCTGATTCTCATAAATACACATGCAATAAAAACATATAGGAGATGAAGTAAAATGATGAAATAAATTCGGTGATATATAACTGTTATGCATGTATCAACTAAAAACTAACAAGGAAGTTCAAAATTTTGAATTGAAAGTGAACAATTCTAGAACTTTTTTATTTCTCAAAAACTTGTTAAGTGGAATTGCTTTGTCCACTGATGTCTGTCAAATCTGTCAAACAAACCAGGGAAATGAAGTTGGGTTCTCCCAATTCACCAATTCCTATTCAACCAAACACAACCTAATATTAGGGAGGAAAGTCAAACAAGCCCCAATAAATAATAATTATAGAAAACTTAGGCCTTGTTTGGTTTGTGTTTCCCAAAAATTTTTGGGAAAAATTCTCTACAAATAAGTTTTCAAAAGTAATCAAATCAAACAAATTTTCCCAAAAAAATTTCCCAAAACTTGTTTGGTTTACAAGTTTTCCAAACAAATCTCTCTCTCATACACATCAAATCAATCACTTTTTCCAAAACTCTCTCTCAAAATAATTTTCCAAAATATCTTTTGAAAAAAAGCAAACCAAACAACTTTTCGTACTTTTTATCTCTAAAACTCATCTCCCAAACTCAAACCAAACATACCCTTAATTTGCAATACAAAAATAGACCCATTTCCTCAAGGATCAATAAAATCATACATGTAAAATCAACATTGAGATCTATGATATGATCCATGAATTACACAATTCCGAATAGAATCATCCAATCATATCCACATTCAATCCAAATTTCATACAATTTCACAAAATCAAAATTCACAATCACATAGATACAAAAGAAAAAGGTTTAAAAAATAGTATGGGTAATTGTGAGAGGCAGATCAAATACACTGTAATAAAGCGGTTATGTGCTCCCTCCGTGTAGGTTCTAACAATCAAAAATGATTCCAAGATACAACCCAAAACTCATAGAAATTTGACACAATCCACAATTGCATCAAAAAAAATAAAGAAAGAAAATATTTCAAATCCCGAAGTATACAGAGAATAGGAGGAGAAGAAATAGAAAAAAATTAGAATGCATTGTTGTGTTTTGCCTGAGTAAAAGTCCTGTATATATAGACTCTTTGGTGTCTATTTGGAATAGACACAACTATCCCTTTTGAAATGAAACACTGTTTAATAGAAGAAAGAGAGAACAATCATAATACCTTGTTGTGTTTTACCTGAGTAAGAATCCTACATATATGGACTCTTTGGTGCCTATTTAGAATAGACACATCTATCCTTCATAAAACCAAACGTTGTTTCAATTTTAAATGTGATAAAATAAATAAATAAAATAATATATAAAACAGCGGATAAATGTCAAACAGTTCCTTTCTTGAATGGAACAGTCACATGCTTGAAACAGAGTTTCTGCCCAATGAAAATGGAATGTTGCCTATGTTTTCAATAGAGGTAGGTAGGGTAAGTAAGTAACTATATTTTATTGGTGAGGGCATTTCTGGAAAGTAAGATGTAGAAAACATTCTTCCACGGGAGCTTCTATTTGCACATCCCTCATCCTCTTTTTACACACACTAAATAAAAATTATTTTTATTTTAATTTTATTTTTAAGTAAAATTACTATTTTGGACATAAAACAAACACATTCGGAAGTTGATTGTCGAAAAATTGAAAAACATTCGGAACTCAACTTCCGAACAAGTTATTTAGTTTCGGAAATCAACTTCCGAACCAATTGTTTATTTTCGGAAATCAACTTCCGAACCAATAAAAGATGTGTAAAGAGGGGAAGGTGTGTGTGCAAATAGAAGCTCCCTTCTTCCACCTTTTAAAGTAGTAGAGATTTATATTTATGTTGTTTCAATTATTCTTCATATCGGATGCTTCCCCAAAATGGAGATAGTTGGGCTTGAGGCTTGCACCCATCTGATCATCTCCAAACATCCCACAGAAACTTATTTGGACACATGGATATCAATGGGGTAAAAGTGACACAAACTTGTAAACACATATATAGGATAATAATTATGAGTAGCTTCAGTTACAAGTGTTTTCATCATTTCAAGGTTTTAAACCTAGAGAGGCTTAGGTGAACCTATGTGAGGGGTTTTGGGCCTTTGGGGTGTTTTGCTATGTACATAATATTTTTGAGTTACTAGTGTTTTCGTCATTTCAAGGTGTTAAACCTAGAGAGGCTTAGGTGAACCCATGTGAGGGGTTTTGGGCCTTTGGGGTGTTTTGCTATGTACATAATATTTTTGGGTGTTAAAAAGATATATTTGTCTTTAGGGGGTTTACATGCAAGTTTTAAATTGGCTTCAAGAAGCCTCTTCACTTTCTATAAAGGGGGTTGATATGCAGAGAAAGGAACTATTTGCTAAAGAAAATACATATTTGAGCTCAGAGCTCTCAAACCAGATTCTCACATTAACTGGTCACTGTATCTCTATCTTCTCTCTCTTTTCTCTTTACCATTCCCTCTCCAGTCTAACTGTAAATTAACATGGTACCAAAGCTTCATCTTCAGTTTTGAAGACTCAGTTACTATTAATCGTGCTGTTCACTGCAACTGTTTCATCGTTTAGCATCACTGTAAATTTAAATATATATATATACAAATACTAGTTTGTTCGACTAAAGGAGGTTAGTGCACTATTTTTTTGGCAGAATTTCTAAGATGGTCAGATGTGACTCTCAATTTTATATGATTTTCGGAAACAAAGGAATTCTTTCTCTAAATCGTCAATGGAGTCTATTTGGATCAGTTTGATGCTTGGAGTTCTACCCATGGGGACCGGCTAGCACACTAGAATCGGTACCCAACATCCTTTTCTTCTTTTGGATGGTTTTTGGCAACCAAAGGGTTCAACAATGCATTTTTTTTTCTTTGTATAGCAGTATCTTCTTCAGTTTTTTCAGCATTTTTCGATTCTTCACGTGTTTTTTTGAAGTTTATTTTATAAATTTAATCTCTGCTATTGAGCCATTAAATCAAGATGGACCAACCCGTAGTAAGTGGCATTTAGAGCATGCTCTGGTGAGGACTTGGTTGATTAATTCTGTGCAACCATCAACTATCAACAATACCTGAGTATTATGCTGAGCTGAGTACTTGGTGGTGGGAGTTTGATTATTATGATATTATCAGAGTTTTCAAGTTTTCTGTGCTAAGAATGCAGTCATGTTTCAGCAATGGTGGAGTAAATTCATGATTTCTCGTTAGCCTTAATATGAAGTATGATCAGACAAGTACATGTATTAGGCCAGGATCCTTTTCCCATTGTGAGAGAGGTTTATACAATAGTTTAGCAAAAAGAGAGCTATTGTATTGCAATGGTGCACACCTCTAGTGAGGACCGCTTTGCTTTGATTATAGGATGGCAAATCAGGTCAGCCTAAGTTTCAGGGTAATGGCAACTCAGTTGATAGAGATCTATTTAATTGTGATTATTGTGAGGGAAAGAACAGCATGCCAAGGAGCACTGTTGGAAGTTTGATGGTCGCCCCACTTGGAGCATGATGGTGGTCACAATGGTATAGCATGTTCCCTAGAGCAGTGTTTTTAAAGGCTCAAGGCGCACCAAGGTGCTGAATGTCTCTTGGGGCCTAAGCGCAAGGCACAAGGCAAGGTGCAGGCTTTATTGAAGTAAAGGGCACAGTATTAGTAAAAAATACATAAATTAATATAGACTAATGATTCATAACGTAATGTGTGATGTCATGAATTAATTATTTGTATTTTTTCTTCTAACAGAGACTCAAAACAAAGACAATGACATAATTGCAAACAAAAAAACACACACACACACACACACAAGCATGGAAGAGGAGCCCCCCCCCCCCCCCCAAAAAAAAAAACCCCAAAAAAAAAAAAAAAAAACAAAGAAGAAGAAAAAGAAGAAGACATGTGCTTGCTTATACGAACAACTGCTATTCTCATTTTTGCATTATTCCATGTATGAAGCAAAAAAGAAAACAGAGAAGCAAGGGGGGAGGGGGAGGAAAAAAAAAGATAGGAAAAAAAAAACCTTGCCCAGCAGCAAAGAAGAAGAAAAAGAACTCTGCCCAACAGGAAAAGAGAGAGAGAGAGAGAGAGAGAGAGAGAGAGAGAGAGAAACTGAGTCGAAGAAGCAGGAAAAAAAAAAGAGAGAGCGAAGAAGAAGAAGAAGAAAAGAGAGAGAAATTGAGTCGAAGGAGGAGGAAAAAAAAAGAGAGAGCAACGAAGAAGAAGAATAAGAAGAAGAGAGAGAATCAAGACTCCAAGTCGAAGAAAAAAAAAACAGAGAGCAAAGTTGAAAAAGAAGAAGAAGAGAAGAAGAACTCACCTGGTCCCAGACGAGCCGAATGGAAGAGTGGAAGAGAGACACACAGCAACCTTTCAAGCAAATACGAATGGAGATTAGGGCATTTCGATCGATTTGGGGTTGGGTACTCTCGCATATAGCTCAGAGTTGTAATCCTCTGTAATTCGAGCCTTTAAAAGCACGATTTGAGCCATTAGATTCATTCAAAGATCCAAGAACAAAAGTCACGCCTAGGCGTGCAACTTGCGCCTTTTCTCGCCTCGACAAGTCGCACATAAGGTGCATGCCTCTTTCAAGTCACCTCGCCTTGGGTACCTGCTAGTGCAACTGTTGCGCCTCGCTGTGCCTTGCGCCTAGGCGCGCCTTTCACCACACTGCCCTAGAGCATGTGTCAAAAGCCTCAACTAGCACTTCTAGTGACACCGATGTTCTTCCTCAGGATGAGTTGCAAACCCTTAGGAGTCCATTGGATCAACTTGATACTTTTTAATGCCTCTTCTTCCTCTTAAATTATAGATTGAGGAACCACTGACCATATGATAAGTTATTCTAGTCTTTTCTATTCTTAAACTCCATGTTCTTACAAGGATAAGGTAAGAGCTGTTGATGCCCATACTTCTTTATACCTAGCAAAGGTTCTATTCATTGCTCTTCATCAACTTCTCTCTTATCTATTCTTCATGTTTCAAAATTTTCAACTTACTCTCAGTGAGTAGTCTAACTACTTCAAATTGTTCTGTCACCTTTTTCCTACACATTGTGCTTTTCAGGAACTAGGCACAAGGAGAATATTTGGCAATACTTTCTAGATGTTGCATCCCCTTCTTTAACTTTGTCATCTGATCGATCAGGTTCTTCAAGCTGCTAGTGTATCATCTCTATATATCTTACATCTGTGGTATCGCCATTTGGGTCAACTTGTGTTAAGCATTTTAGAAAAGCTTTTTTGCATAGTTTGTGAAATATTTTCATAGGAATAATTTTATTTATGATGCTTGTAAGCTTGCCAAGCATAAATGTTCTTAATATCCTTCAGTTAATAAAAAATAAAAAAAGTGCTATTTCTTTTACACTTATTCATACTGATGTGTACCCTTCTCTTGTTCTTTTGCTTTCCCGCTATTCTTGGTCAGTCACTTTTGTTGATTGTTATTCTTGTGTCACTTGGTTTATTTACTTCATACTAAAAATGAGGTTTTCACTTGCTTTTAAACCTTTCGTAAGATGGTGACCAATCCAATCTGATGCAAAAATCATATCTTTAGCAATGACAATTAGACTGAATATACTGATGGGAATTTTTCAGCATATCTTGAGGAGTATAGAATTCTTTATCAAATCAGTTGAACGTAAAAACTGCCATCTTGAAGTTGCTCACTCTCTCATTTTTACCATAAATTCTTCCCAAGTCTTTTTGGGGTGATGTTCTTCTTACGGTTGCACCTTATTAATCGCATGTCTTCCAATGTTCTTCAATTTAATATTCCTTGGGCGTTTGGATAGGACGGATCTTAAGAGCTATTCACGGCATTAGAAAGGACAGACCTCTAATGTACCACCAAGTCAATTGTCATCCTCAACACTAGTTTCAGATCTTCCCACTAACCTTTTAGGTAATGAATATTATTAATTCTGTTAGGGATAAGCAAAATGATAATGATTCTTATCTTCCTATTGCACTTAAAAAAAAGGGGCTAGGACTTGTACTTAGCACCTTATATCTAAATTTGTTTCCTATGATTCATTGTTTCCTTCATTTTTTTTTTTTTTTACCATGCCTTTGTTTCATTCTTTGTCCCGTGTGTATTCCACAAGGTTGGAAGGAAACTATCACTGACCCTAAGTTGAAAAAGGCTATAGTAGAAGAGATAAAAGCTTTGAGCAAAAATGATACTTGGGAGTTAATTCCTATTCCTGATGGGAAAAGGCCAGTGCTCTGAAAGTGGGTGATCAGCAGTGAGCAAAAAATCAGATGCAACAATTGAGAGATACAAGACAAATCTGGTAGCCAAGGGGTTTACTTAGAATTACGGCATTGACTATCAGGAGACCTTTGCCCCTGTTGTAAAGATGAACTTCCATTCATACCCTTCTTATTTGGCAGCCATTAAAATAGTTTTAGTTTGGCATCTATTAAATAATACAAAAAGTCAAAAAGTCACTATCCTATTTAAGTCACATCATCTTATTTAAATCACATCACCTCTCTAGCACATCACATCAAACCCAACCAATATAAGCTAATAAGTCAAAAAGTGCACTTTTTTAGAACATTCCAAACCATGTGAAAAATGCATTCCTTCATGGTGATTTAAATGAAGAAGTATATGTGGGTGTACCTATTCTCATCTCAATCTACTATTGAAAAGGATTATAGATTGAAGAAGACTCTCAGGTTTGAAACACTCTCCTAGAGCTTTGTTTGCTAGGTTCCAATGTTCCATAAGGCTAGCCAAAGCAATATAAATCACACTACGTTCATTAAATGGGACAAAGGCAAGATTGTTGTTCTTATTGTATATGTGGATGTCATATTGGTGACAGGAAATGATATGAAAAAAGTGACTCAACTCAAGGTGAGATTAGCTTAGGAATATAAGATAAAAGAACTTAGCCATTTGTGGTTGGGATTGCAGTTTCCTGATCATATAAAGGCATCATTGTTTGTAAAAAGTACATTCGTGATCTTATTAGTAAAACAAGCATGTTGGCTCATAGGCTATCAGAATCACTAATTGAGGCTAATCATCGTCTTAGCAGTGACGTAATATTGCAGGTAAGGAGAGGTACCAGAGACTTGTGAAGAGATTCATAAACTCGTCCCGTGCTCGTCCAAATTAGTCAATTTATGCATGATCCTTGTTCAGTGCATTTAGATGTAGTATATCGCATTTTGAGGTATCCCGAGCCAGTTTCTGGGAAAGAGATATTGTTCTATAACCATGTTCACTTGAGATTGGATACTTTTAATGATAAAGATTAGGCAGATTCATTTGACGATAGAATGTCTAATTTAGGATATTGTACCTTTGTAGGGAAAAATTGGTTACTTGGCATGGTAAAAAGTTGACAGTGGTGGCTAGATCCAGTACAGAGGTTAAGTATGGGACTATGGATCATGGTACTTCTGAGCTTATCTAGATTCATACTTTACTAGGAGATCCTGGTGTCTATTGTTGTGTTGTGTACCCGTAAAGTTGTATCGTGACAGCAAAGGTGTTACTAAAATTCCTCATAATCTAGTCTAGCATGATATAACCAAACATTTTAAGATTGGCAAACACTTCATCAAGGAAGTTGATTAAAAGTATAAATAAAGGATTGATTTGTAAAACTTTTGTGAAATCAAAAGATCAATTGGCTAATTTTTTCACTAATGCTGTATTTGGTTGGGAAATTTGGGAAGGGATTTGGAAAAGAAAAGGGAAAAGGTGTGTGAAACTAGGTGAAATGTAAGTATATTTTATTCACATTTCACCTACCTTTTCTCTTTCCCTTTCCATTTCCAAATCTCTTTCCAAATTTCCCAACCAAACACAACGTAGAGGTCTTGGTAATCATCCTATAGTTTGCAAGTTGGGCATGAAAGATATTTTTACACTAACTTGAGCGGGAGTGCTATATCATGTTATGTATTTTATGCTTTGTTTAGTTTTTAGTAACTTGAAAGGTATTTATGTAATTTGAACCATTTTAATATGAGTGCTACTAATTGTCCCCCAATTTCTTCTATGGACCCCCCTATTTCTTTAGACCTCACAACCAAAATTGCTCCCTTTCCTTTTGTCTTTCAAAACCCAGCATAATACCAACCCTACCACTTGCAACCCCACCACTACAACCTTCCTCCCCTAATAATAACTCTCTCCACCGGTGACCTTCTCTAGCCTCCCTTTTTCCTCCCCAACAAACCTATTCCCTTCCCACCTCCGATGTTTCCAAACCCCTCCCCGCCACCATTCAATGACTCTCCCTCCCCAACCTAACCTCACCCTGTCACTCCGCCACCCATCCAAACCCCACCACCACCACCACCTCTCTCTCTCGCTCTCTCTCTCTCTCTCTCTCTCACACGTGCGTTAGGGTGATTAAAGTTTCACATGGGTGGTGGTGTTTAGGGTTTTGCAAGGTGTGGCAGCGGAAGGCGGTGATGGCGTGGGAGGAGTTAGACTGCAACATAAGAAACTAGGGAGTTGAAGGCTGGAAAGGGCTATAAGAGGTGGGAGTAGCTGGGATGGAGCTGTCAACGATGGAGGAGTGGCAGCCAAAACTAGGAAGGGGCGGCTAAAGGTGGTGGTGGTGATGGTTGAGTAGGGGAAATTAGGGTTAGGGTTTGGATGGTAGGAACAAGGGGTAGAAATGGAATTTTGAAGGAGGATGAAATTGTGTGGGTGCTAATAGCAACTCCCTTTTAATACAAATACATGTGTTTACAGGAGAAAATCTTAGGTAGCGTTTGGTAGAGTTTTCTAAATATGATTTAAGAATAGGAGTTGTATTTTGAGTTTGTGAGTTTTGGAATTATGATTTGAGTGTGAAAAATTTATTTGGTTATGAGTTTTGAAAAGAGTTTTGAATTGAGTTTAAAATGAATGATGTGGCATATGATATTTAATTCAAAAACTTACAACTCATAACTAAACACACAATCCAAAATCTTATTCAAAACTCATAAAAAAAAATATATTTAAATCCGGAAATATTTTTTATTTAAAATATTAAAATAACAAGTGCCAAAAAAAAAACGTACGTTGTTCCTGTCAACTGGCCAGACGTCAGGGGGGCGTCTGAGGGGATGACCGGTTTAGCCAAATTTTTTCACTTGGAAAGGAGTTTTTAAAAGTAGGTGTGGAATTTAATTTTTGAAAACTACAACTAAACACCGTGTGCAAACAAAAAGGTAGAATTACAATTCCAAAGCTCTTCCAAACAGAGCCTTAATTTTGGATTTTTCTCAAATTAGCCGTTTATTGTTTAATTTTGGGTTCTTCTCAGATTAGCCGTTTGTGTATCTCTATTTTGTCTCACTTTTGTCTCTCATTTCCAATTCATTGGATGCCTTATCCATTTTATCAAATAGTGAACACAGATAAAGGATGTACACAGGTGACCAACTAATATTAGTTATTGAGCATCACAGCTAAGTTGTCACTATTCATAGCCAATAATAGCAACATTTATTGACATTTTTATACACCACCAAAGAAACCAAGATAACAGTCATGCCACAATCAGTTACCAACAATATTTGAACTTCAGACAAGAGCTATATATCAGCAATACTGACCATGGAAGACTCATAAGCATCAGCCCAAATCCTCCAACACAGTAAAAAAATTATTATTATTGTTAAGTATTTAATGTTTTGGATAATAAATAGACAAACGACTTATTGATATTAACATTTATTCAGAGCTTAACACCGAATGAGACGTTAGTTTGTAAATTTGCACAGCAAAACCAGACACAATACCCTACATCAAAATCATGCTCAATTTATATACTCGTAACTGCATTATTTGTCATGGATTGTCTTTTGTTAAAGTGCAATTCCATTTCTCTGGCTGTGAGCTATTTAGCATCTAAAAGTGCTTTATGCAACACTTGCGCAAGTTTTTTCTCTCTAACATTTCCCAAATCTCTTCGTCAAGAGAAGCCGGTTTTGCCAGACACAACTCTGGTACACTCTTTCTTAAACTAAACCTACACTTCCATCCAAGAAATCTGCAAGGTTTGTGATTGCTCAGGTTACACCAGATAAAATATACATCTTGTGCACACACCAATAATTTATTTTTCTTTTGAATCCAAAATAATCTAATATATATATATATGTGTGTGTGTGTGTGTGTGTAATTGAGAAACAAGGCAAGATAAGATTTGGTTTGGTTTGGTTTGATAATCCAAAAGAATTGAACAACTAAAAATCTACACATTAAATTAAACTACCCCCTAAAGTACAAAGAGTGTGTAGAGTTTTAGTTGTCCCTAGAGCATTGTTGAATCCAAAAAGAAGTGTCGACAATGAAGCATTCTTTTCCAGACAATAAACCAGCAATCAAGCAATCCCACATCAAATCGTGAAATTAAAACTGATATATACACAGAAAATAGCATAATAGAAAGCACAAAAAACAAAAGGTAAATCGCCCTTAAATTATGCCTTATTTACACTTTGCCCCCTTGAACTTCAATACTCAATAGTTAACCCCTCAAAATATTTATAATATTACAATTAATCTTTTTTGTTATGATTTGTTAGAAATTTATAGAAAATCAGATCATATGACACATTTATTAAATTTTTAGGACAATAATACCCATTATTATTATTATTATTATTATTATTATTATTGTTTTAGGATAATAATGTATGTGTTTGGTTTGAATTTTTTGAATTAAGTTTTTTAAAAATAGAGTTTTTGTTTTTCGTATTTTTTTGTTTTTAATGAATATTTTTAAAATTTAAAGTATTTTTTTAATTTTTTTTAAGATGTACCTTATTTGGATGTATCTAAAAAAAATAAAAAAATTATAAAAAAATATTTTTAAAAATTAATAAATACATAAAAATATGAAAAATATATTGAATTCTTGTATTTTTTTATATTTTTGATATTTAGTGAATTTTAAAAAAAAAAATTGCAAAAAAAATTATATTTTTTATGTGTATTTATGATAGATGTGTCTAAAAAAAATTTAAAAAAAATTACTTAAAATATTAAAAAAAATTCAATAAAAACAAAAAAAAATTAAAAATAAAAAAGTGAAATTTTCTAAAAAGTATTTTTGAAAAACCAAACACAAGCAGAAATTCAGGGCAAAGTGCAAAGCTTGTATTTGGTTAGGAATTTGAAAAGAAATTTGAAAAAAAAAAGAAAAAAAATAGTTGAAACTCTATTTTTTTTCTTTCTCTTCTCAAATCTCCCAACCAAACACGTTAATACAAGGGTTTTAGGGTTAATTTACCCCAAACAAAACAAATCAGAATGCAAATGCAAATACAAATACATAGATTTAGAGTAAGAGCATGAGTGTGAAGAATGGGGTTGCAAATACAAATTTACAATAGAGGAAGAAGAGAGAATGTAGTGTAGAAGAAGAAATGGAAGGAAATATACCCGCCATCTTCGGAGGCGTTGTACTGAAGCATCCTTTGTTCTGTAGATACTGAAGGGACTGGAAGATGCCTCCTCCTCCTCCTCCTCCCCATGCACATCACCAGCCTCCACATCATTGCGGTGACGCCGGTACGGCGAAGTCTTGAATGTCTCATCCATGAAAACTACTTCTTCTTTTTCTGTAACGCAGGAGAGATGACACCGTTTATTAATCTCTTTCTACTCACCGTCACCGATCAATCAATCTCTGTGAATATTCATACATAACACCAAAATCAATAACCTTGCAGATTTTATCAAGCATAAAGCAACCAACATATGCCTCTCTCTCTCTCTCCCTCGCAATAACAGTCCAGTGTAGCCTGGCCAAAAATGTACCTAAAACGGAAAAACTACTCTTTATTGCCTGTTTGCCGTGTTTGGCAAGTTGGGTTTTTACTTTCCTTTTTTCTTTCTTCTCTTTCTTTTTTTTTTTTTAACTAAAATTCATAAAAAAAAATATCATAGATATAGTTAATAAAATAAAATATCACATCAAATCTGTAATCATTTTATTTTTTTTCAAAATATCATATCCAATTATAAAAAAAAAAAATCAATCATCTTTCTAAACATAAAAATTTTAACCTACTAAAATAGCCAACTTTACCCTTGTATACACTGTGTAAACAATACCAGAGATTGCAATGCTGAGGCCGCTGAGGCCTATTTTGGTAAAAGTCACTACTTTATTGATTTATTTTGATCATATTATTTCTATCTTTTTACAATTTTTTTTTTATAAGTTAAAAGTTAAAAAATTAACTATGTTTAGTTTTGTTTTTTTGAATTATTTTTTTGAAAAGCAATTTGAAATTTTTGTTTGAAAATAGATATATGTCTGGTTTTCAAAAAAAATACTATGCAATTTCAAATTTCCCTCCAAAAGTTGAGAGAGAAGACTAGATATATTGGCCAATTAAATAAATAAATAAATTGTCACATTCTAAAAAAGATTTTGAAAAGCACATTTCAAAAATTTATCAAATTTTCCTCCAAAAGTAATACCAAGATTCTGAAAACTTCATCCCATTTTCAAAATAACCAAACAAATATTTCAAAATTTTCAAAAAAATAGATTTAAAAAAATAGACCAAACATGATTTTTTTTCCTACTTTTCAAATCAGAAGAGGCTTTTGCATTTGGCGGCAGCATTTTTTTTTTTTAAGATTTGGGTAATAGCTTAATGGGAATGACTATGGTAGGCATCTTCCCTCAAATAGTGGGTAGAATATTATATATCTTATAGTTATAGAAGAAAATTATATAATTTTATATTTTTTAGTTATAATTAAAAAAAATCATAATTAAATACAAATTAGGCATAATTAAATATTTTAAAATAGTATTATAATTAAAGAAAAAAAATAAACATAACTAAAAAAGAAAATTACGTAACAAAAATTACATATAATATGAGCCGTATATGATAAATTTTTTTAGAGTTAAAAAGTTTAAAAGAAATTATATTTAGAAAATAAAAATTTATTTTTTAAGAGGTGTGGGTGTTATTTACCTTGAAATTTATCATTTTATGCTATTTTTTAAAAAGAAAATTAGGCAAGTGTCCCCCATGTGTGTCATACATATATATAGAAATTTTAATATACACACCATTTGAAGGGTATATCATATCCATCCTTTATATATATATTTTTTTAATTATGACTAATTTTCTTCTTTAGTTATAATTTATGAAATTTTTTATTATATCTTATGTGTTGTTTAGTTATGACTTCTTCTTTTTTAATTATGACTCAAAAATATAAAATTATACTATTTTTGTTTAATTGTAAAATACATATAATACATATCTTTCTAAGACACCTACCATAGGCATTCCCATATATATATAACTAGGGGTGAGCTTGGTCCGGATTGGATCAGATTGAGATAAAACCAAGACCAATCCGTTATCTACAGTTTTTAAAAAATTGAAACCAATCCAATCCGTTTAAATCATTGAACCAATCCGAACCAATCCATTTAAATACAGATTAGATCGGTTTAGGACTACGAATTTACATAATTAAATAACAAAAATATATATAATACTTTAATTTCATAAAAATATAAACATAGCGCTATATTAGTTCCACAATAGCAATATGTTTTTCTATAATAACGACATACCGTTCTAAAATTTAAATAACCATAAGAAAACCGGTTTCACTATAAGTATTTAAACCATATCAAATTAAAACTAAAAACTAACAAACAAAAGTAATAAAAGAAAATATTATACAGCTTTAGGTTTGAGTTTAGATTTTATATAAAATAAGAGAAGATACTATGAAGGAGGATGTATAATAAAAATACAGACTATTTATATACGGTCCGAATCGGTTTCAATCTGAAACTGTGAGGTTCAATCCGGAACCAATCTGTGGACTAGGAAATTTTTAATTCTTCAATTCAAAATCAAACTACAGAATCAAAAAATTAATCTAAACCTATTAAATTAGACTAGACTGAATCGAATTGTGAATTTCACGAATTCCTTACTCGCCGTATTATAACATTGTTATAAGAGCACAAAATAGCATCTCCTTTTACCCCATCATGTCAGTTCGGCTTATTGGTTAGGTTAGGTTAGGTCTACCCTAAAGTGAGAAATACTTCCTACCACCACCATGACGAGAAATTATTCAATGCAAAACAAATCAGGCAGTTAAAGGTATAAACGGTTCGATTTTGATCAATATTGAAAATAAATTTAACATCAAATTAAACCTTTCAAATTTTATATGAATCGATAGATAGCACAGTTTGATTTTATCAATTTTGTTGATTTGATGTAAAAGAGTGATTGATACGAAATTTTAAAGGGTTTTATAAAAATTTAAAATATTTCACATTGAAAATAAAAAAAAAATGTATGAAAATTGTTTTATAAATATTTTTTCTCCTAATTTTTATCACAAAAATATATTATATTAGACACTTATCTTATTTATCACAAAAATGTATTATATTAGACACTTATCTTATAATGCTCTAAGAATTAAAATATAAAAATATTTAATCAATTTGATTTGCATCACTATAAAAATAAAAAATTAAACTAAAACAATGTTATAAAAGAACAAGCCGAAAATTGAAATTTCAATTGATTTTGATTGATCAGTTGGTTCCATCGATTTTTCTATTTTTCTTAAACCGTAATTGTAATTAGTCAGAAATAAAAAATAATTTTTAAATGTTCTACAAGGTTTCTATCAAATTTGGATAGCAAAAGAGAGGTTTTTCTTTCATGGAAAATTCTCTGGTGTGTAATGCACACTGTATACTTGAGTAAATTTTCATGAACTTACATAAAGTGATTCCATATAAATGTGTAAATTTAATATAAATTTGCGTATTTCTTAAGTTTTTACGAACTTACGTGAATTTATGTTCAACTTACATATTTACATGAAATTATTTATATAAATTTATAAAAACTTATATAATTTTGTGAACAAATTACATACGGTATGTATTGTGCATCGGAACATTTCCCTTCCTTCTTTGGGCAACGCAAGAAAATGAGTCGTCCCACTGTACTTCTTGGCGGAAATTACGTGCATTTCCAAAATGTAGAACAGTTACCAAGTAAGGTACTATTTATTAGCTTAAGTTTGGAAACTAATTAAAAGCTCATAACTATTCTCTTAATTATTTTGTATGTCTTTTCAAAATAAATAAATAAAAAATCAACTAAAATCACTAGTTCCCAAAATAACCCAAATTAAGTTTGTTTTTTTTTTAATTCTTGTTCATATTTTTTATCAAATTTAACATGAAGGATGGGATTTGCCAAAATTGGACAACTCTTTTTATCCAACTCTCTCATAATAATATCCATAAATATCATTTTAATTTAGCATTTCATAAGAAATATGGAATAAACAATACTTTTACCATTGAAGCATGATTATAAAATTATAATGTTTTATTATTTTTATTTTGACATAAGTAATGATATACAAACAAAAAATTCATACATAATTTTGAAACAAAACACCATTAAAAGGAATTTATTTACAATAATAATATTGTTACATTATTCTTATCAAATTTTTTGTATGAATTTTATATATAAATAGAATTTTTCTTTTGACATTACCGTGTGGGCGTGCTAGAATAGGGAGCTTCTATTTGCTTACACAACAAATTTTTTTTTCATGCTACCCTTATTTTATTTTTATTACAATTCTATACCTATATAAAATTACATAATAATAGTAATAATAATAATAATAATAATAATAATAATAGTAATAAAATTACACTAACACCTTTTTTAATTTGTTTTTAATACAAGTAACTTTTCACATTTAAGAAATTTCCTAAAGTTTAAACTTTTATTATGATTTAATCATTCTGTTAAGCCAATTAATGTAAAAATTGAGATAAATTACAAATACACTTCCTAGGTTCGATTAGCATACAAATCGCTCCTATACTTTTAGAAATTACATTCCACTCCTAAGATTTTTAATTTCATAATAAATCGTTCTTTTTATTAATAAATTATCGAGTCAATTAACAACTTTTAATAATTCTAGAAATATGTTTTAATTAATTATTTAGATAATTTTATTATTATATAAGTGAGCAATTATAAATTTTATTTATTTTTAATTAATTCTGTCAAATAAAATTTTTTGACAATGGAGTATTTTTAATTTTTCAAATCACAAAGGACACTCTGTACTTTAAGCAAACCTCAGGGAGTGTACTTGTAATTTACCCAAAAAACTAATATAATAAATTAATTTTTTTAAATGCTTATTTTACTCTTATTAAAAAAATTAGTAGATGCGTAAAGAAAATCTATAAGGAATTACAAAAATTCATTTAATACTAATATATTGTTTAGAATGAAGAGTTTTGAAAAACCATGACACAATAAATAAAAATTAAAATTAAAAAAAAACACACACACACGCACACAAAAACACTATTGGTAAATCTTCATTCCCTTAGTTGCACTTGAAAAAGTTCAAAGAAATACAATAAAGGATATATATATATGATGAATTATTTACTCAGATTTGTATGCTTTTGAAAATAATAGAAAACTTGTATATATATATGTATTGCATGGCATATATAAGCCTTGTTTGGCAAATATATATGTATATTGCATGGCATATATAAGTCTTGTTTGGCAAGTTGGGTTTGGGCTTTTTTTGGGCTAAAATTAACAAAGAAACAAAATTGATTAAAATAGTCAATAAGACAAAATGACACATCAAGCCTATAATTATTTTACTTTTTCTCTCATAAATATCACATCCAACCATAAAAAAATTCAATCTTCTTCCTAAACACAACAATTTTAACATACTAAAATAGCCAAAAACTAAAACAGCCTACTAAATTAGTCAACTTCTAAACGAAGCCATAGTCATCTTTTTTGTATGTTGGAAGTGTAAAATAGTATTGACATCAAAATTGAAAATTATATAATCTTTGCTAGTATGGCATCAGTAAAAACACGAAGGAATCTGCTGCTTATCTGATATATTTCATACTGACAACGTTACAATGTTTGCAATTTTAAAATGTTTGTATGCATGCCTTCACAGATATAGAAAATAAAAATATAATAAAATCCATAGAAAGTAATCTAGCTATATATGAACATGATTTGTAATTTATGATTTAACACTACATCAAGTTGCAATTCTCATAAATATAATAAATTTTTCACTAAGAATGAATTACAACAAAAGATATGGATATGTTGTTGAGATACATACCTCCTCAAACTATATTCTTGGCAATTGAGTCTTGATCTTGAATATGATTTTTGGAATTGTTGTCTATCTGCAAAAACAAACAAGTCCAACAAAAGAATGAAACCTCAAATAAACAAACGATCCCTCTTTCTTAATATGGTAAACAACAAATGTAAATTCACTCAATTATACATATTTATAGCCATTAACTTTGCACTAATTAGCACGAGATTACATATTTATAACAGCTTTAACTACATAAATATAAGAATAACTAGGGCAGATCTTTAGGGTTAAAATTTCATTTTGTAAAGATTTTTTAATACAAAAATTTAATTAATTAAAGATTTTTTAAGGTGATAGATAATGAAAAACCAATTCCTCTCTAGGTTTCAGGTTCAAATCTCACCCCCAGCTGACTACTAATAGTAGGCCACTGTGTCTTTGTCTGGTTGATCAACTCAAGATTTTAAGATTAGTTGAAGTGCGACACTCTAAAGGGATGCTGGTCCGCATACTCGGTTATCCAAAAAAAAACAAGTAATATAGGTAGTACATGCATGGCACGAGAATGTGAATGCTAAAAATCAAGAGTTTCCACAATGCACTCCGAAGAGGGCAATTTTATTATTTTTTACAAAAATTATATATTAAAAAAAACATATATTATTTTAAAAAATAATTTAAATAGCAACACTATTTTAAATTTTTATGAGAAAATAAGTAAAGAAATTATTCTTCATCTTTATAGGGGATTGTGAAGATAAAGTTGAAGAAACCGTAGCAGTTTATGATTTTTTAATTAATTTATTTATTTATATTTTTTTGGGGGAGGCGGTGGAAGGGGATAAGGTAAAGGTGGGGCACGTTGGGAGGTTGCGCTGGCACGCAAGGTGTTTCTCTACGTGGGATTGTTTTATTGCGATATCTGTAGACTATTTTAGGTATCGACACGTATGCAAAAAGCTGTGATTTTGCGTAACCATTTTGATATTTTTTTTTTGTTGGGTAAATTACATTAGGATTAGTTTGGAATGTCTTAAAAAAGTGTACTTTTTAATTTATTGGTGGGTTTGAATTGGATTTGGATTAGATTTGATGTGATGTGTTAGAGAGGTGATGTAATTTAAATAAGATGATGTAACTTAAATAAGATAGTGACTTTTTGACTTTTTGACTTATTTAGTACATGCCAAACTAGTCCTAAGGTTTGCTTTTAATACAAGGAATTCTCTCACATTCTAAAAATTACATTCCTCTTTCTAACGTTTAAACTTTTATTATAATTTAATTTTTCTGTTAAGTCAACTAACGGAAAAATTAAGGTAAATTATAAAGTTTGATTAACATACAAATCACTCCCTATACTTTTAGAAATTACATTCAACCATTGAGATTTTTAATTTTATAACAAATCACTCTTTTAGTAATAAATTATCGAATCAATTAATAGTTTTTAATAATGTTATAAATATATTTCAATTAATAATTTAGGTAATTTTATTATTATATAAAGAGTAATTATAAATTTTATTTTTTAGTTAATTCTGTTAAATAAAAAATTCTGACAATGGAATATTTGTAATTTTTCAAATCACAAAGGACAATCTATATTTTAAGTAAATCTCATGGGTGTATTAGTAATTTACCCAAAAAACTAGTGTAATAAATTAATTTTTTAAAATGCCTGCTTTACTCTTATTAAAAAAATCTTTTTTTTAAAATTTTAAAAAAATAAAAATAAAAACACAAAAACACTATTGGTAAATCTTCATTCCCTTATATTGTGTTTGATTGGGGGATTTGATTTAGAAAGGAAAAGAGAAAGGAAAAATATGTGTGAAACTAGATAAAATTTAAGTATATTTTATTCACATTTCATCTCCTTTTTTCATTTTTCTTTTCAAATCAATTCTTAAATCTCTCAAGCACAGTATTAATTACACTTGAAAAAGTTCAAAGAAATACAATAAAGGATATATATATATATATATGATGAATTATTTACTCAAATTTGTATGCTTTTGAAAATAATAGAAAACTTGTATATATATATATATATGTATATTGCATGACATATATAGGCCTTGTTTGGCAAGTTGAGTTTGGGCTTTTTTTGTGCTAAAAATTTACAAAGAAACAAAATTGATTAAAATAGTCAATATGACAAAATATCACATCAAACATATAATCATTTTACTTTTTTCTCTTACAAGCATCACATCCAACTACAAAAAAAATTCAACCTTCTTCCTAGACACAACAATTTTAACCTACTAAAATAGCCAAAAACTAAAACAACCTACTAGATTAGTCAACTTCCCAAACGAGGCCATAATCAATATCCTTTTTTGTATGTTGAAGTGTAAAATAGTATTGACATCAAAATGTTTGAAAATATTATATGATCTTTGCTAGTCTGGCATATCAATAAAAACACGAAGGAATCTGCTGCTCATCTGATATATTTCATACTGACTTGTTACAATGTTTGCAATTTTAAATGAAAGAATGTTTGTATGCATGCATCACAGATATAGAAAATAAAAATAAAATAAAATCCATAGAAAGCAATCTAGCTATATATGAACATGATTTGTAATTTATGATTTAACACTACACCAAGTTGCAATTCTCATAAATATAGTAAATTTTTCACTAAGAATGAATTACAACAAAAGATATGGATGTGTTGTTGAGATACATACCTCCTCAAACTATATTCTTGGCAATTGAGTCTTGATCTTGAATATGATTTTTGGAATAGTTGTCTATCTGCAAAAACAAACAAGTCAAACAAAAGAATGAAACCTCAAATAAACAAACGATCCCTCTTTCTTAATATGGTAAAGAACAAATGTAAATTAACTCAATTATACATATTTATTATACCCATTAACTTTGCACTAATTAGCACGAGATTACATATTTGTAACAGCTTTAACTACATAAATATAAGAATAACTAGGGCAGATCTTCAGGGTTAAAATTTCATTTTGTAAAGATTTTTTAATACAAAAATTTAATTAATTAAAGACTTTTTAAGGTGATAGATAATGAAAACCAATGGAAGAAATAATGGTTTCTCACGAGAATGTGAATGCTGAAGAGCTTCCCACAGTGCACTCTGCGCTCACTACCCAAAACTCGAATGGTTGGAAAGAATTTCAGTGTGTACATATTGCATATATATAAGGAATGTCTTCTGTTTAAATTTCCCTATCTAAAAGCACTTTTCACACATATAAGTACATATAGTACACATTTTTATTTAATTAATTGAATAAATTTTACTCGCCTCATCATTTAAAATTTGAAAAAAATATAATGACGCTCACAAATTTGATATAATTATACTAAATTTTGTTATAATTTTAATTTATATAACACTTGATCTTTCTTTCACTATATTAAACTATGTGTCTTCGTATCATTTACATTAATTTTTGTCAATTTTGCCTTATTAAAAAAGTAATTAATGTAATTATATCAAAATTATAAACTTGTTATATGTTTTTCAAATCTGAAGGTCGGTGTAGTTTATCCTTTTTAATTTTTCTTTCTTCCAAATTTCACTTTTTTTTTCTTTTTAAGGTGTGAAAAGCATTAATTTGATTTGAAGTAACGTATAAAGTATAGAATGAGCCAGTAAAATCGGGGATCTGGGGATGCTGTGTCACAGTAGCAATCTGCTGTGAGTCTGTGGAAAAATTTTTGTGAGTATTTTTCGATAATTTGAACCATCTATATTATGAGATTTATTGAGCATATTATCTATATAACAAATTAAATTAATCAAAAATCTATAACCTCATGATCAAATTTAAATTATTTTACAAAAATTATCAAGATAATGTCAACTGTTTATTTTAAAAAAAATAAATGTGCTCTTGTTATAAAATTATAAATTTTTAATCAATTTAATTTTTTACATAAATAATCTATTCATCAAACCTTATAATATAAACGATTCAGATTATCATAAAAGACTCGGAAAAAAAAACATCCACGGACTCACAACAGATGGCTAATGTGCAGCATCTCCAGATCCGTCGGGTCGGTGGGCAAGAATTTTTTTTTGTGTGGTCCCTCCCATGTTTTAAAAAAAAAACACGTGGTGCCTCCAGCTTTTCTTTTCGTGCTGTTTTCCCTAGTATTTTTTTTTTTTATATATATAATTTAAATCTGTTTATATTGTAAAATTTATGAAGTATATTATATATATAAAAAAATTAAATTACACAGAAATTTTCAATTCTATAATCAGATTATAAGTAGTTTTAAAAAATTATCAAGATCATATTAACCGTATAATTTTTAAAAGACAGATGTATTTTTGTTACGAAGTTATAAATGTTCAATTAGTTTAATTTTTTTACATAAATAATTTACTCAACAAATCATATAATATAAACAATTTCAATTATTAAAAAAAGTAAAAAAAAATCCCCCGCCGAGCACACGGTGCGCTACTGTCACTTGATCACAACAGCATTCCTTGATCCGATTTCTCCCTTCATTTTAATTGATTTTAAAAGTGGGATCCATCAACTTCTGTGGGTGTAGAAAATTACTTCTGTGGGTGTACGCACACACTCCTTCCAAGTTTTATGATTTAGATAAGTGAAATTGCACATTTTACAGTAATATTACGAATTTTTTAAGTAATATTACACATTTTTTTTATCAATTTTTTTTTTTTTTAATTATAACTACAAAATGTGTAACATTACAATAAAAGTGCATAACTTCATTTTTTTATCACAAATTACCGTAATTCTATAAAAAATTTATATCGTATTCTGAAATTGCTCAATAATTTTTCTTTATTAGCATCGTGTTATTTAAAAATTAATGACATTAGGTATTAATTAATAGGGAGGTTTTCTAATGGAGGAAAGCCAATTCCAATTTCATAGCATTGGATGATCAATAGTTAAGTACATGAAAAAAACAAACAAAAAAGGAAGATAATGTCAATAAATAAATAAATAAATAAACTATTAATACAAGTTATTCTTGCATTTATTTCTCATGCATGAAAAATTTGTTCTTTATCAAGATTTACTTCAATCGATTTAATCTTATTTTTTTCTCAAAATCTGACTCTAGTTTCTACTGCCTCATCTTCTCATGCATGCAAAATTCGTTAAAACTACTCTATTTGGTTTTAGTTTTCAGAATTCACTTTTTTTAAAAAAATTATTTTTTTATTTTTGGTATTTTTTTGTTTTCACTAATTTTTTTTAATATTTTAAGCAATTTTTTAATTTTTAAATATACCTAATATAAATACGCTTAAAAAGTATAATATTTGTGAAAAAAAATCTTTAAAAAATCCACTAAATACTATAAAAAAAAAAAGAGTACATTTTTTTTTTTTTTATATATTTTTTAAAATATTTTTTAACAAATATTTTACTATTTAGATATATCTAAGTAGGGGTGTAACTTGGGCGGGCTCAACCCGAGCAACCTAAATCAGCCCAAATTTTTTTCGGGCTTAGACAAGATATTTTTAAATTCGGTACGAACTTAGACAAAAATTCAAAAACTCGAATTAAATTTGGACGGACTTGGGCAAAGACGTCAAATAACCCGAGAAACTCGAAATCCGAATTATACATATATAAATATATAAAAATATTAAATATACAAATAAATTATTAATCATTACATGATATTAAAGTAATTTAGATTATTAAATCATATTGAATATATATTATTATATATACGAATAACATAAAATCTTTTTTTTTTTTAATTTTCACTCATAAATTGTAAGGACTACTATAGCGGCATCTCTTTTACATTATATAAATTATTTGTTTTGATGGTATTAATGATTTTCTATATAAAAAAATATATAAATAAAGTCAAATTTTAATAATTTAATAATGCAGCTGAAGAAAAAAAAAATTGAAACTCATTTACAATTCAAGCAATTCAGGTTTAACTTGGGTCGAGCTTAGGCAAGCAATCTCGGGTTACAATTCGGGCCTAAGCAAGTCTAAGAACAACTTGGACTAGGCTTGGACAACCTTCCAACTCGACTGAACCCGCCCGAGTTGCACCCTTATATGTAAGTAAGGTGCATCTAACAAACTAAAAAAATTAATAAATTAGGTTTGAAATTTATACTTTTAACTCAATTCGACATAGCCCGGTCAGCTATTAAGTTAATTAATTAAAATATATTACAATAGCTCCGTTTGTGAAAAGAGGTTTTGAGTTTTTTTTTTACTAAAATAGCCACAAAAAACAAAATAGACTTTCTAGCTCAATAAGACAAAATATCACATCCAACCCATAATCATTACATTCTTTCTCTAATAAAAAAGTCAAAAAAATTAAAAAAACCAAAAGTCCTTTCCAAACCATGCTTTTTAGTCCCGGGCTAAAATAGTCAAAAAAGTTAAAAAGCCAACCTACTTTCCAAACGAAGCCAATATATATATATATATTTTGTTAGGATTTAAAATTTATTTTTGTTAATTTTATTAAAGCTCACATTTATAGTGATGGTTGATTGAATTTATTTAAAAAAATCTTTGAATTTATTTACAAAATCTTTTAATTTATAATATTGTCACATATTTATTTTAAAAATATAATATGTAATTAAGTTTAATTATAAAATGTTTTTAAAAAATATATATATTATCCGATAAATAAAATTAAAATTTATAATTATTTTTTAAGATGAATTTGTACAAATATAAATCAGGCCGAGTTTAAATAAATACAAAAATCTCTTATTATAGAACGCGGATCCCGCTTGAACCGACCCTGCCGACATATAACCGCCCTAACTACACCATATAGTTTTCGTATGTTTTTGTCCACACACAAAAAATCTATAGGTTGTTACCGACATTAACCGACCTGTCATGTGTCATTTCTGACTTATCACTTCAGTGTTTTGTGATTTTTTATTAGACAAAATTAAGGGAAAGACTGTGATGGTATTCGATAAAGTTAAAAATTTAAAATTTTATATTAAAAATTTATTTGATAAAAATTTAAATTTTAAATTAAAAATAATTTATTTGATACATAGAAAATTAAATTTTAAATATATTATTTTTAAATTATATATTTTAATTTTTATATTGTGACTGTGGATGTGGTAGTATCATTAATGGCAATGATAACATCATAGCGGTAGGGGTAACGATGATTGTGATAATAAAATAATGATAGTGTTTATGATATTGATGATGAAAATATAGTGGTATTGGTGGTGGCATAATGGCGGTGGTAGTAGTAGTAGTGACAATGACTTGATGGTGGTGGTGTTGGTGCTGGTAATGCTGATTGTTGTTGTGTTAATAGTTGCGGTGACATTATGGTGGTGGTAGCAATAGTAGTGGTGGTGAGTTTATAATAGTGTATATTGATATTTATATTTGATATTTATAAATTCAGTCAAAATTCAGTAAGTTTTATATGATTTAAAATTTTCATAAGTTTTAATTTACATTTTAAGATACACTTAAATTTTTAAGTAAAATCAATTATGGTTAATAAACGAGTTTAATTGATTATCACTTAATACATTCAGTTTTAAGTGTTGAATTATGTTATTAAATATCCCTTATGGTACGCACTATTTACCATATACACCTTATAATTAAAAAAAAAATTTTAATATAATTTTATACTTTTTGAGTTATAACTTAAAAAAAAAATCATAATCAAATATTACATAAGACATAACTAAAGATCTCATTAGTTATAACTAAAATATTTGTCATAATCAAAGAAAAAATTTGGTCATAATTAAAAAAAAAAAAACATAAATAAGAATGTATATAATACATCCCTTCCAAAGCATGTGTATAGTAAAATTTCTCCAAAATTAAATATAATAAAATAAATATTTAATTAAAGTAGTTATTTTTTCTTAGAGCTGATCTTTGGTTCTTTTAATGCATGTTTTTTTGGGTTCCTATTGCATGGGTAGGGGTGTAAATCTGATCCATCTCGAGCCTCGCAGGCTCTTGTCAAACTTCAGACAGAGTCGGGTTAGTCCACAGGCCAAAAAATTAGGCCCAGCCCTAGGGTTTTTCAGGACGTGGGTGGTGGGCTGAACCTCGAGCTTGGGTGGACCTGACTAATTTTTTATATATTTTTAAATTTTTTCTATCAAAATTTTATTATTTTTCATTAAAAAAGACACTGGGCCTCGCGTATGGACCGGGCCTTGAGTGAGTCTTAAGTGGGCCGATGGGTTGGGCCACTGGTCGGGATTCAAAGTGATGGCCTAGGGGCTCGAGCTAGGCTCAAGCCCAGGCCCAAACGGGCCGGGCCGTATCCCGGGCCGGCCACGAGCTATAGGCTATTTTTACACTCCTATGCGTGGGGCAGTTAGCTTAGGAAATGATAAGGTAAAGACTTAACTTCAGGGTTACCTTGAATGGTTATTATGTATATTCTTCACACAATTATTTAGGGTTTAATTTTTTAGGTTAGACTATGAGAAATAAATTTATTGTGAATTCTTTAATTTGGGAGTGAATAGCATGTCTTTGATTGGGCCAATGAGGGAATTAGTCGAAGTGCACGTAAATTGGCTAAGACACCTTTTATCGTTGAACCCAAAAAAAGAAAAGAGTAAAGATTTGACAAGAGTGTGCTGGAATTTTCAAATAAAAATATATTTTAAATGAAATTTTTTATTTACACATCACAATCTCTCTCAGTACATATCATCACTTTAATTATTTTTATTACATTTGTGTCCCTTAATCAAATTATCATTTTAGACATCCTTCTAAACCCAATCTCTCAATACACTCTCTCTGCACACCACCATCACCACTGGCGACTGCCTTCCTCTTCCGCTGCCTAATCCCCACCTTCGACTACCATCGCCAACCACCACCATAGCCCTCCCTAGCCACCATCATAGCCACTAGTGACTTTCTACCACTGCGAACAATCCATCGCAAACAACTAATCATCCTATCATTACCATTGCAAATGGCCCCGCTACCTATCCTTACCACCACGAATAGCTTTTCTTCCACCTTGCATCTCGGCCATTGCGAACTATCGCCCCACCCTGTTTATCGCAACGCAACCCCCTGCTTTCCTTTACCGCAACGAGACAAAGAAAAAGAGAAAAAGAGAGAGAGAGAGAGAGAGAGAGAGAGAGAGAGAGAGAGAGAAAAAAACCTAAGGTTTCAGCTCTGGATGAAGAAGAAGAGAAATAAGGAAAATGAGTCGCAGGAGTATGAGAGGGGTGGTGGAGGGACGACGTAGCTAGGAAATGGGCTGAAAGTGCTGGTTGCGGTGGGAGATGAATGAGGCTGCGATAAGAGGAAATGAATGCTGTGGAGGAGACGACAATCAGAGGAGAGGGAGTGGCAACTAGCGATACAGTAGCTAGGGTTAGGGTTTGCTGGAGAAGAGTGAGGCGACGAAGAATAGGTGGCTGGGGTGGAAGTGGAAGCCTACAGTGATAGTTAGGATTAGGGTTTGAGATGAGTTGAAAAGTTGAAGAAGATAAGGGTAATTTAGGATTTTTTGAAAATTGATGGTGTAAAGTGAGAAAAAATCAAACAATTGAACACGTGTGGTGTGTATTGAGAACTTTGATACTGTGTAAATAGAATTATTCATTTTTAAATTACTATTTATTTATTTAAGGTTCAAAGTACAATTTTTTTAATAAATTATTTTATTCAATTAATACAATAATTTTCAAAACATTCGTTACATATTTTGATTATGGTGTTAAATGGCTACTTTCATGATTTATTATTATGCAATTACTTTTACATAACGATGGGGTCGATTTATGTCGTAATTACTTCATAAATATCTAATATGCTTTTAATTTGTTGTTTGTTGCTTAGTAGTTTATAGGACTACGGTGTAACTTATTCAAATTGTTTACATTAATTTTTTTGATATACCTATATTTTAGTATAATTTTGTTTACAACCTATTAAGTAAAAATATTTTAAATAAATTTAAAAACTAATTATCTCAAAATTGATAGAAATATGTTTTTAACTTAAAAAAAGAAAAAGAAAAAGGAACACCAAAACAGGCAGGCCTATGGCTAGCAGTTTCACACAATTATGCTTGGTTTTAATCTTATATATGTTTAAAAAAGTTTAGGGGTAATTATAAAAAATAAAAAAAAAAAACAAAAAATTAGAGTTTGATTCTAATAATAAAATAAATTTTGAATTTTTAATATTATTAATTTAAATCTTAATCTTTTAATTTATTTTCAATTCAAACTATTTACTTATTTTTTTAAAAGTAAAATTAACCGAAAAAATAATATTTTAGTCATTAAATTTAATAAAAAATATTTTAAATAATCTAGAAAAAAACACTAAAAAATTCTAAGTTTAGATAGTTTGAACCATTTAGTCTTGCAATTTATTTATAGACTGATTGGTCATTTTTCCAATAATCGATGTAATTTATATTGAGTTTATTAGATAAAATATTTTTTTATCAGTTTTATTTAATAAAAATAAGCAATAATTTAAATTAAAAATAAATTAAAATATTAAAATTTAAATTGATAAAATTAAAATTTATTTTATTAAAATGATCAAATTCTGATTTTTTTTATTTATAATTACACTAATATTATATTATGTGATTTAAGTAATTTTTGAGTTTTTGATGCAAGTTTCTGACATTTAATTTTAAAAAAGAGAAAAAATCTGCCTAGAAGTAAAGACCCACATGGCTCCCATTGGGTAGACGTCTAAATAGTAGTTTTTTAATTATTAAATTATATTTCTTAAATTTTCAACTCTGACAGATCACTTTGCATTTTCTTTGGGAATATGGTAGAGAGTTCTAGTGAAACTGCTATAAAAGCAGTTTTACTGTGCTGATAATGAAAAAAAGAAAAAAGAAAAAGACAAAACACAACCAAAAAAAGGATAAATTAGGATAAATTAAAGCTCTAAAACATTTGGGAAAATTATTTAGAAGTCCTATTAGGGAGACTTGTGCTACATTTGGTCCCACAAAAAAACTTATGTTTCCATAAGTCCTATGGGAAGTTTCTTGACATATTTATCCTCAATATTAGTTGTTAATATCATAAATAAGTAATAAAACCATATATAGGAAATTGATATAAACGTAACGTAACGTGACATATTTACATAAACGTAACGTAACGTGACACCTATATAAACGTAACGTGACATATTTACATAAACGTAACGTAACGTGACACCTATATAAACGTAACGTGACATATCTACGTAAACGTAACGTAACGTGACACCTATATAAATGTAACGTGACACATCTACGTAAACGTAACGTGACACCTATATAAATGTAACGTGACACCTATATAAACGTAATGTGACATTTACATAAACGTAACGTAATGTGTCACGTTACGTTTCGCAAACTTAATAAGTTTTTATTTTTTTAATCCGTTTATTTTGAAATAGATATATAATCTTAATATATTTTTATTTTGTATTATTAATTGTAAAATTTAAAAAATTATCAATAATATATGTGAAGAATATCGTCGGAAGGTTTGCGAATTCTTTCATATTCTTATATAGCTATGTTTTTATATAATATTTGAAAAGGTGATCATTATTCATATATTTATCCTAAGTTACTCAAGTAGTAGAAATTGCATGCAGTTCGAAGGAATCTTCATTGAAAGATCTGCAGGAGCTGGCAGCTCGCATCTTTACCAAGGGCTCTCTCCACTTTCTCTCTCTACCTTCAGATTTTTTGTTTTCAATTCTCCCTCGCTAGCCTCCGAACTTTTTGTATCGTCTCGCTCTAAAATGATTGAAGATTTGGGAGAGAGAGAGAGGGGGAAGGTGTGAAAATGAAGGGTAAAAAGATTAGGATTTTATGGAATACATTCTTATGAAAATAGGACTTGAGGCTCTATAAGAAATTACACAAGACTTAACCTAGCATAAAGTTCTGAAAAAGGACTTATAAATAAGTCTCCCAAAACATTTTCCTTTTTCTTCACATCTGCTGTCTGACTTATATGGTGGGTTTGTCCGATTTGGGATCACAGCAGGACATGTGGTGGTTCTCCGGTGGGATTTTTTTTATATATTTTTTTTGATAATTTAAATTGTTTATATTTTAAGATTAGATAAATATATTTTGATATAAAAATTCGATTAATTAAAAATTAGCAATCCATGATCATATTCAAATTATTTTTAAAAAATTATAAATATCATGTTAATCGTTTATTTTTTATTTTATATATTTTTATTATAAAGCTATAAATTTTCAATTAATTTAATTTTATTTTACATAAATAATTTATTTAATAAATTTTATAATATGAACAATTTAAATTATTGAGAACGATCTCTACAGAGACGCCACAAATCACTATAGTAAGGCCTCGTTTGGGAACAAGCTAATTTAGTAACTTTTTGGCTAATTGGCTAAAAAGGTAGGTAAAAAAAACTTGTATGTTTGGGATGACTTTTTGGCTAATTACGAAAAGTTGTGCAAAAAGTAGAGAGAAAAGAGAATCTTTGACTTTTTGGTATGAGTTGTTGACTTTTTGACTAAAAAGATAACTTTTTGACTAATTGACTAATTTAACCGCTCCCCAAACGGGGCTAAGTTACACCAACATCCCCTCGTCCAAGTTTGTCATGTAGTTTGTATATTCACTTTACAATAAGACAATATTTATTTGACGTCTGAATCATTATTTCGTAGATCTATTTTGTCAACGTGACTGTGTATTCACTTTGGAATATCTAATTATTTTGTCTAAAAGATAAGTAAAAAATGTAAGAAAAACTAACTCCAATACAATTACAACAACACGCAGCGTTTGCCATAGAACCAACTTATTAAATAATATCTCCACTCAACCATGGTATTGTCGGCAAAGGAATATGTTAGTCTGAGTCCTTATATTGGTGTGTACCATAGGATTTATCTTATATGTATGGTTTTGTTCATTTTTAGAGATAGAATAGAGAAAATTTATAGTGAAGAGATTATTAGTGAAAAAATTAAGTAAAATTATATTTATTTTAATGATAACGGTTAGTGTAGAAATTGTTCAATTATTTTTATACAAAAGAATGAAATAAATAAAAAAATACAAAAAATTAAACATTAATATTTAAAAAAAAAAATCTAACATGTAAAAAATAAAATAAATAAAAAATTTCTAATTTGACAGACTATTTTTCTAATACCACCTCCATCTCAATCTCTCTTCTAACTTCCATCTTAATTCCTTCCTCCATTTCAATCTATTTCCTAACTTTACAAACAAATATAATATTATAAATCTCACCTCTATTCTAATCCCATCTCACTCTCTATAGCTCTACGCTTCAAAACAAATGGAGCCTATGAGTCAAATCAACACAACTTGTTCCCTTTCTCTTTATGGAAACAGAGGTGATGGCCACTCCCACAACCCCACCACCCATACATTTGCGAGAGAGAGGAAGGAGGGACAAGAAAAAAATAAATAAATAATAAATTAATTGAAAGTTGCGAGAGTCACAAATTTTAAGATCCAAGTATTGTTCTTATGGAAATGTACTCTCAGACTCGAGAGGTTGCTGAATTCGCATTGGAAAAATTACAATCCAACCTACTTTTAAAAAATAATTATAGACACATAAAAAATTTTATATTTTTAATTATTAATATTTATAAAATTTATCATTGATTTATAATTATTTCGTACAAATATCACTGATTTGACATTTTTCTATTCCCACATATGTGATGCATAAGCACAATTACATGGATAAGGATTGTAAAAATTTAAAATCAATTGATACTCCTGTATGAGAGATCCAATTTAAAAATGGACCGTTTATATTATATGATGTGAGAACTCACTCAAGATTTAATTTTATCTTATATTAAAATATTTAATTCAAAATTAATTGACAATAAATGACGAAATTCTTACCAAGCTTGGTGACTTGGATTCAAAAAATATAAGTTTAAGTCTAGCAAGAATAAACATTAATACTTAACTCGATAGTATTACATGTATCAATTAGTGTATTAATATTAGTTATGACATTATTATTGACCCCGCTCATTAATCATATTACCAATATTAATTTTTTTTTTACATTAATATATTAATTGATGCATATAATATTATTCTACTTAGCTAACATACTGTTATCCAAGAATCTACTCAAAATATTTTTGTGAATGTATCGGTGAATGTGTCGGAAAGTTATCTTTATTTTAACACTCAAATATATATATATATATATATTTTAAAAGAAAAAAAAAATGTATAGAGAGAGAACAGAGAACTTGCCTGATTAAGGAATATGAAAAAAATGAGCCATATTTAAAAAGTAAACATCAATAACTAACTGGAATTCAAAATCATCGTACGTAAAAGCTGTGGAAATTTGTGTAGCCAAGTTTCTAATCAAGATATGATTCTAAATTGATGAAGAATATGATGTGGATTCGATAATAGTAGAGCCTTTTCACTATATTTGATCTACATACAACTAGAGAGGAAAAAGATCTGATGCTTGAAGAAAATAGAGTAGAAGAAGAAATACCAAAGATAGATTAATGAAGAAAGATGCTAAAGATATTTCTATTTAAACAATAGGCAAATGATTCTAACCTGTTGTTGAAGTAACCAAATCACAACCAAAAGTCACTGAGAAAAGTTTCTGCCTTTGGATCGCGAATCCACCGCCTTGTAGATAAGATAGGAGAATGAGAATGAGAATGAGAATGAGGAGGAGGAGGAAGAGATGAGCATAGACAAAGGAAAAACGAAAATGCTATGTACCACCATGAAATTGTGTCTTCAAATTTACTTACATATTGTAAAGTAGATAAATGCACTTTTTAAAATAATAATTTTAAGAATTATTAGGGTAGATATTAATTTTAAGAATTATTAGGGTAGATATTTAGATGTTCATAAATGCACTTTTTAAAATAATTTTCTAGATAGATATTTTTTTTACAATGATGTTTTTGAGAATTATTAGGGTCTATGAAGTGACGAGTTTGTCTCCTTTGATTAGGACTGAGAAATTACAAATCAGGTGAGTTTTTAAAAGATAATTACATATATAGAAAAAAGTTTATGATTTTAATAATTAAAATTTATAAATTTTATAGTTTATTTGAATTTTTTTTTTCAACTTTCAACTGGTGATTTGTTATTTCCCCTATTAGAAATTAACTCGCGCTCTTAAGAAAGGAATTGTACGAGAAGTAAAGTAAGGGATTGTTTGGGATGTTCTAAATAAGTAGATTTTTGAATTTTTAGACTAAAAAATAGAGAAAAAAATGATTCTTTGGGATAATTTTTTAATTTTTTACGAAAAAATGTGTATTAAAATAATAAAATAACAAAATTATCATTTTACCCCTACTATATGTAAATACCTACTGACTTGGATTGTACTGGAAGCCAGTCAGTTTTTTTTTGGGAATAAGGAAGCCAGTCAGTTGGCAGCAAACATTATAGGAGTAGATTGCCTGTAGTTCAAGATCGGACTGGACGGTACTATTTGGCCCGTGGGTGCACCACGGGTCCCGTTTTAATAATCGGAATTATCAATGTGTAAAACTCGTCGAGTATTATATACTTATATAAAATCACATTGATTGAATATCGATAGCTATCTGATTAGATTAGTTTTTTTGTCAACCATTAATTTCTTCACCATCCATTTTGTTATACAAAACTGATTGATCATATAGCTATCGATATCCGATCAATATGATTTTTAACAAGTATATAGTATCCAACTATTTCTACATATTAAACGGTTCAAATTATCAAAACGAGACCCGTGATGAGCCCCCACGGACCAAACAACACTGTCCTATGTAACTTTTTTGTGCACCGCCGAGTAAAATTTGTACCATCAGTTGACAGTGTACCATCACTGCACACTGTCCTGTGTAACAACACTGTCATGATTTTTTATATATATTTTTTTGTGAATAGTGATAATTTTTTAACTTTTTTACTAATTTTTTTTGACTTTTTATCTTATTTAATACATGCCAAACTAGGCCTAAATTACATGCTATTTTTTCACTTTAGTTTTTAATTTTTATTTTTTTTTAATTTAGCTCTTCATTTTTATATTTTTCTTAATTTATTTCTAAAGCTAATTTCTATTTAAAATTAGACAAAAAATATTACATTTTTTTTTACCAGCCAAAAAAAGACTTTATTGATAAATATTCAAACAACTAAAGAAGATACATCAATAAAGAGGAAAAAGTGCAAAAAGCATTATAGTAAACCTACCCCATCTCAACAAGGTTGGTACTGCGAGGGCTACCCAATCATATGCTAGAAAATATTACGTTAACTACCAAATGACAAAAAATATACTATTATATTGGTATTTGAGTTTGTGTTAAAAGTGTGAATTATAAATAATAAAATATTTTTATACTATGTGATTATCAATGTGTCAATTTTTATGTAATTTTGGATACAAATTAACATTTGAAGTAAATTGAAAAAAAATTTAAATTACAAATGGCGAAAGTAGGGAAAAAAAATTCAAATGTTAAAATGAGAAAAATATAAATGGAGTAAAGTATAATTTATTTCAAAAAGCAAATGACTATCAATGTGTCAATTTTTATCTCTTAGGCCCCGCTTGTTTCCAGAGATAGAATGGAAGGTATTGATAGTGAGGGAATTATTAGTGAGGGTCATTTGTTTTCAGAGATAGAATAGAGGGGATTGATAGTGAGGAGATTAATGGTGAAGGGATTGATAGTGAGGGGATTAATAGTGAGGAATTGTTAAATTATTTTTTTATAAAATAATAAAACAAATAAAAAAAATAAAAATTAAACATTAATATTTAAAAAAAAATCCCAATATATAAAAAATAAAAAAAATAAAAAAATTTCTAATCCCCTCACTATTTTTCTAATACCATCTCTACCTCCTCACTATGAATCCCCTCCCCAAGGGTATTAGTAATACCAGGGCATGTTTGATTGTGTGGATTAGAGCATGAGATTGAGATTATTAATCCGTGGGCCCAATTATCCTATGTTTGTTTTAACATTTTAGTTTAGGATTATTAATCCAACGGATAATTAATCCAACAAATTTGTAAGATTATTAGTAATGGGGTAGGAGTGGGATTATTAATCCAATGGATATTAATCCAATTGGATAGTGAATACCACACTAATTTAATAGGATTATTAATACTTCACTATTAATCTTTTGAATCAAACATGACCCCAAGGTATTAGTAGTACCCTCCTCATCTCTCAAAACAAACACGGTGTCAGTAATACCAAGGTATTAGTTAGTCCCAAGGTATTAGTAATCCCAAGGCTATCTCTCAAAACAAACACTCCATATACTAGTCCCAAGGATTAGTAATCCTAATCCCCTTGCTATAACCCCAAACAAATGGGACTTTAGACAACCTTCTCACTTTGGAGTGGTGTGTGAGGGAAGGAATTTGCTTTGTGTGACTTGAGAAGAAATAGAAGGGGTAGATTATGGGTTAATTTGAAAATATGGTTAAAAGTTAATTTTTAGTTTTTAATTTATTTTGAGTCATATCATCTTTATATATATATATATTTTTTTTTAAAAAAGTAAAAAAATTAACTTTTAACTAATTTTTCAAAACAATCCTATGGTGAACAAGTCTTTGCCAACAATGGTTCACTTTTTTTTCTCGTAAATTTTTACTAGAATTTTATGTTTGATACTTCATATTTTAAGCATTTAAATTTCAGAATAAATTACAAATACACCTCTTCGTTTTAAAAATACGAATTGTTCTTAGTGATTTTGAAAATTACATTCCATTCTTTAAAAATTTTAATTTTATAACAAATAATTCCTTTTATTAATAAATTATTGAGTCAATTAACAATATTTAATGATATCAAAAATATATTTCAATTAATAATTCAAGTAATTTTATTACTGTATAAAATAACAGTTAGGAATTTCATTTTTTCAATTAATTCTATTAAAGAAAAAATTTTAACAGAAGGGGATTTATAACTTTTTAAATCACAGAAAATAATCTATATTGTAATAAAACCTGAGGAGTATATTTATAATTTATCCTAAATTTTAACTCAAATTGCAACGTGGTTATTTCATTATTTATTAAAATTTAGATGGAAAGTCCTTCCCATAGGTGTCGTTTGGGAAGGGCTCATTTGGGCTCTTTTGGCTCTTTGAGTCACAAAAGAAATAATAGACTATTTGAATCACAACAGACAAAACATCACATCCAATCCATAATTATTACACTCTTCTCTCACAAAAAAAGTCAAAAAAGTCAAAAAGTCAAAAAGTTCTTCCCAAACCAATCTTTTGAGCCCAGACTCAAATAGTCAAAAAAGTCAAAAAGCCAACCCACTTCCCAAACGGAGGCATATTTGGCAAATTATACTTTTTCCCTTCTAAATTTCATTCAAATTTTATTTTAGTCGCTCATGTTTCAATTTTCACTAAAATCTAAAATGATGAGGTGACAAAAAAATCAAATTGTAATGTTTAAACTCTGAAAAATTAATATTTATAATTTAAAAATTAAGAGACCAAAAATAAAATTTGAATATAAATTCAAGTGTAAATGATATAATTTATGCAAATAAAAAAGATGGCGAGTTAAAAGAAAGAAAGAGAACAAGTAAGAAAAATGCTAAAAACAACTTTCAGAGTTATTATTAGTGTTGAAAAAATGTGTAGGAGTATAAGGATATTTTGAGAAGTTGGTAAAATGTTAACTTTGGACTTTTTATTAAGTTTTTTGATTTTTTTAAAGGACTTTTTTTAAGTGTGCAATTGCACACCATATGTCACTTACACAAAAAGTGTAAGTGTAAGGTGTAAGTATAAGTATAAGGTGTAAGTGTAAAGTGTAAGGTGTAAGGTTTAATTTTTCACAAAAGGTGTAAGTGTAAGGTATAAGGTGTAAGTTGCACACCATAACCAAACCCTTTTTTAAAAAGTAATTTGAAAAGTTGGTAAAAAGTTGATTTTTGGCTTTTTGGGTTAATATTTATTTATAGCATCAAATCAAAATAAAATGACCAAAATACCCTTGCCAAACTTTGAAATTTTAGGTAAGTTTTTAACATAGAGGGTATTTAGGTAATTTCACAGGGTAGTGTTTTTGTCACATCCCAAATGCAACAATTGTGTTTTAGGCTGGCCCATCTTTTTTTTTACATCAACAAAACGCTTGTGTGTGTTCTTCCCAAAACGGCACTAAATATTTTGAGATATGTCTGTTTTGTTTGGAGTTTTTAAAATAACTTTATGAGTTTTTAATTCGTATTTTTGTATTTTTAGTGATTTTTTAAATACTTTAATCAGAATTTTAAAAACTTTTTGGATTCACTTGATCTTGATATACTTAAAAAGTATAAAATTTGTACAAAAATATTAAAAAAATTCATTGAATATAACAAAATACGAAGATGTTTTGAATTTATATATATATATATATATTTTGTATTTTTTTGTATTTGGTGAAATTTTTAAAGTTTTTTTCACAAATATTATCCTTTTTAAATATATATATATAGATATATTAGGTGTATCTAATTTTTTTTTTTAAATTACGTAAATTATTAAAAAAATTCACTAAAAAAAACAAAAAACAATTTTTAGAAAAACAAATCAAACCAAACAAGGATTTGAGATTATAATACACACCTCTAAAAAAATATGTACCATGTAAGTTATAATATTTATAGTATTGATCACTACAAATTTCATAACGAAATTACTTTAAGTTATTAGTAAGATATAATTAAAGACATTTTCAATTATAACTAAATAATAATCAATGAGTCATAACTAAGATGATCATAAACAAAGACTACACATATTATATATGAGTATATAAGAGGGGTGAGCAATGGATATATCGATCCGACTAAACCAATCAAACCGAATTGATCTGCCGCATTTTGGATAAATGTGTAATGATGAGCGGACGGTTGCAGATTGATTTTTCCAATCCACCTAGTTTTGGATGGATGAAGGATTTGAGATTCCTTTGGAAGCAACCGAACCGTCAAACCGCGAGCACTTCTAATAATTTGTAAGATTTTGTGTTTTCAATTTGTTTAGATATTTTGTTTGTATTTTTAATTAAAAAAGAGTTTAAATATTTTGTTAAATATGTTCTGTTGAAAAAGAGTTTTCAACTTGAATATATTTTTTGAATTGAAAAAAATAAATGTATTATTTATCTATATTTTTTGGTTTTTAAATCTAATTCTAAAAATAGTAAATAAAAAAGATGATATATGCTGGTTGATTTTATTTTAAAAAACAGATATAGATGTAACAATACAGAGACATACAATTCGTTACTACTGCTCTATTCATGGTTTTAGTAGTTTGAATTGTTTTTATTTTTTAAGAATCACAAATTGTAATACTTTATGTGGATGAGGCATGCTATGATTGTAATACGTGGAGGAGGCATGCAGTGATTGTAATATTCTAAAATTTCAAAATTTCTTTCTTTAGATGAGACATGTAGTGATTATAATATTTTTTTAAGTCATTGACTGTAATACTTTTTTTTTTTTTTTTTTGAGGAAGTACACAAGTTGAATTATGTTAAAAATTTATAAAATTTTAAATCGCTAAACCGATTCGCATCCATTCGCCAATCTGACAGACAGATAGCGAATTGGAGGTTCTGTGGCCACATTCGACCTGTGCCCACCCCTAGTATATAATACACAGGGATAGATCATGATTCTAACATAAAGAGGGTGAATATGTACATTAGCAAAAAAAAAATTTGAAACAGTATAGACTATAATATCAATTTTTACCAATAAAAAATAGTAAAAAATAACCTTAAAAAATATATAAAAGAAATATTTTCTTATATTGATGTTGGATTACGAAGGATAACTATTATAAGACAATCTATCTATACTAGTCATGGGAGTCTAATTTTTTTGGTTATATTTTGTCTAAATTGTTAAATTTTATACTTTAAACCCTATGGTTTATAGATATAAAGGTCTAAGATGTGCAATTACATCTTTTTCGAAACCTATAGGGGGCAATTATGTATAATTGAAAAAAATTAATAGCTATTACTAGTATATAAAAGAATTTTTTAAAATTATGGGGTGGTGATTGCCCCCTCTTGTCTCTCTTGGAGTCCATCCTTGATAATTCACACCTTGGGATATGTATTATAAAAGAATAATGTTATATACACTAATTAATGTATCGATTAATGATGTGGCATAGTTTAAGATATTCTTGATATTTATAATTTGTATAATGAATGGGGTCAATAATGATATCAGAACTAGTGTTAGTACACTAATTGGTGCATGTAATATTACCGATTATAAAATATTCTTAAATATTTTTAAGATCCAGGCATTTTTTTGAGGACAAGGGTTGATACTAAAATAGTCAATAAAGGTAAAAAAAATTAAAATAATCAATAAAATAAAAATATTACATCTTATATATCAATTAATCACTTTTTTTCTCACAACAATCTATCTTAATTACAAAAAAAATTCACAAATCATTTCAAACATAATTTTTTTTATCTTATAAAATAACTAAAAAATCAATTAAAATAGAAAGGTTTCTGAACCGGCCTTTAGCAGCCTTATGGCTTGCATTGAACCGAACCGACAAGCAAAAATGAGAATCTCACCTGAATTAGGAGTCTTCCTCGGAATTGCAAAAAAGAAGATATGTTGCTCAATATGCGTCAAAAGCAACAACAAAAACAAAGAAAGTGGCGTGAACAAAGCAAATCTTGATTCCGAAGCATGTAATCTTTTGATTTCTGCATGATGTGGAGGTGGAAGATGAAGCCACTTTACTTCTAAGGCAAATGCACTTAGCAGGTGAAGAGTGAGTGTTGAAGAAGAGCCTTTGAAGAGTGTTGACACTGCATAAACCTAACCACGAAACTTCCAGGAAATCATGGGACGGCTACGCATGTTACGTTTACGCATGTTCAGTTGCCTCATCATCGTTTTGTTTTGTTTGATTTGTTTTGTTTTTTTAATTACAATTATAAGTAGGAGCAGTTTAGGGAAATGGAGATATTACCGCCTTGTTTGGCAACTAGGATTTTGTTTAAAATAGTCTAATACAAATAAATAAAAAATATTAAAACAATTAATAAGATAAAATATTACATCTTACATATCAATTAATAATTTTTTTTTTCCCTCACAATCATCTATTGAACTATTAAAAAATGCACAAATCATTTCAAGCATAACTTTTTTTCATCTTATAAAATATTTAAAAAATTAACTAAAATAATCAAGTTTCTTAAATGACCCATTGATTTGAATCTATACATCAGGCTCAATAAAAAAAACCATCTGATTCATTAGATTATTGGGTAGTAAACAAGCTGGGAGGCAAGTAGTTGTTTACATTTGATTTAAAAACTTGGGCATATACTTAATTTTGGCTTTTTAATAAAAATTTTAATGAGTCAAACTTGAATAATTTAATTTTCTATAATACATATAAGCTTATTATTGAACCAAATATGTAATTTAAAGTTATATTTAAACTTGATTTATTTATGGGCAAATTACACTAACAATCCCTATAGTTTGGGACACGTGTCACTTTAGTCCATGCTTTTTCAATTGTGACACATTTGATTTTGAATTTTAAATCTTATTCCAAATAAGGACAATTGAACATCATTGTTCAATTTCAAAGGCAAGGTTGTCAATTTGATCAAAATAAATGTCAAAAAAATATTTTTAATTTTTAAATATTATTTCTACCCACCAAAAATAAAATTATATAAAATTGATAAATCTTTTATGTATTTATTTATTTATTTTACTAAATTAATTTTTATTATGTGTTTGAATAATGATCATGTAATGAGTGGTTCAACTGCTCCATTCTTGGTACAACTGACGTCGCCACTGGACTTCACGGTGATTAGTGCATATATGTGATGCCCCAAAAATGAGGGACATTAGGGAATATATTAACAAATAAATACAAGGTTTTTCTTAGGTTACGGGTTTAGGAAACGTCACTAACGAGTCATTTGGTCAATAACCAAATAAGATCCCAAGAAAGATTGGGGAGTCAATATAGACCCCTTCAAAGTTCAATTTCCTTAGATAGCAAAACTACATTTTTGACAGATCTTAACAAATTATTAATACAAAATCTACGTAAGTTGACGGAAGGATAAGGTTGACGGAAGGATAAGGATAACGATAAGTTTACCAAAAGATATACGTATATATAAGCAAAATAATAATTACAATGTTATAACTTAGTTATAAAACATGAAGTTCCATCAATTTTACATTCCCAAAACAAAAATAAGATCACAGATGTACTTAAACAAAGATAATCCCTAGCTTCTTCTATGATAGCTAAATGACTTCAAATGTTTTGGTTTTGGTTTCGTCTTTGCCTGGATGATCGTCTTCACTACCTGGCATGAAATGCTATGAGCTTAGAATGTCCAGTAATCGCATACATATCCCATCCCTTTCTTTTGATCTAATACACAATTACAACAATGGCATGGTCATATCATATAGCGGAAATAATAATCAACCAGAACTTATAATAATTTTCAATTCTTAGGAATAACAATTAATTAAGTTAGTTCTAGGCAACTTCCCGCGGAATGTTGTTCCTACCTAACACTCCAAGCTTGGCTTTAGGCAAAATCATATCCTTTCCTACTTACCATTCCAGATGCCCCACTCCTAGGGTTATATACCCAAGTCGTGTCATCTTGGAATACAAGATAGTCACAACCTGTCGTGGCCACAAAATTCTCATTTGTGTTTTGGTCTGCCAGAGGATCTGTGCCACAAGCATTCTCATTTGTGTTATGCAAGACCTAATCTGTCATCACCCAAACCTGTCCCTATAGGTTTAAGTCATGACTAGCCAGTAATTCTGGATTACCTTTGACCTCAATGACAAAATCAATCATCTTATAAGAATGGGGCTTAGCGGAAGTAATAGTATAATATAAAAACAAATTGTTGAGCAGTGCATACATACTGAAATCATAAATATTAAAAACTTTCAACTCCAACAACTTATATACAATATTTCAAAGTTAGACTTCTCACCCAACATCATTAATACAAGTTGCAAAAATATCCAAAGAAACAAAAGCAAAACAAAAGTTGGGTTGACAATGCCTGACTTCTTTCGAGTCCAAGCTTGCCTCTTCACGGAGGCACTTTCCAAAACGACTTCAAAGGAGTAGACACCGAGGCGGCCTTAAACTTGATGTTCTCCTTGTTCACCTACACATATATATAAGGGAGAGAGGTGAGCTGAAGCCTAGTGACTAATATCAGTATAAAGGTTTTATATGAATGAAGTCCAAATGATACAATTATATCTTCCATTTTCGAAACAATTCATGTCAATAAGCAATTCAATAGAATTCAATCATTTTAATCTCTTCTTTACAATAACAATATTCAATCATTCAATTTACATGGTACATCCAATATAGTTTTCAATAGACAATATGTCGAAGCCAATAGTACCACAAGGGTCAATCCAATGGGACCATGATAGGTCATTCAATAATTCAATGTAGACCATTAAGGTCTAACATCAGAGATCTCTGTGTTTCAATTAATCTAATAGACCATGGTATTGCTTCCCTCTAAGCAAGGGCCTATTAATCAATGGAGCACGATATTGTTTCCCTTGGGTGAGGGCCAATGGGCTATGGTATTGTTTCCCCCATGCAAGAGCCTATTAATCAATGGGCCATGGTATTGTTTTCCCCGAGCGAGGGTGTAACGATCTCTACCTCCGTATTATTTTTATATAGTAAGGGTGGACACAAGTCGATTACGGCCACGCAACTTTCAATCTGCCATCTGTCCGCCAGATTGGCGGATTGAAGAAAATCAATCCACATCCAACCACCAATCCGGCAGATGTGGATTGAGTGGATTGGCGGATTGGTGGATGGATGCGAATCGGTTTGGCGGTTAAAATTTTATTGATTTTTAACATAATTCAACTTGTGTACTTTCTCAAAAAAAAAAAAGAAGTATTATAGTCAATGACTTAAAAAAATATTATAATCACTGCATACCTCATCCAAAGAAAGAAAATTTGAAACTTTAGAATATTACAATTACAACATTCCTCATTCACATAAAGTATTACAATCTGTAGTTCTTAAAATATAATAACAATTCAAACCACCAAAACCATAAGTAGAGTAGTAGTGGAGATTGTATGCCTTCGTATTGTTATATCTATATCTATTTTTTAAAACAAAAACCAACTACCATATATCATCTTTTTTATTTATTATTTTTAGAGTTAGATTTAAAAACAAAAAAAATATACATAAATAATAAATTTTTTTTTTTCAATTCAAAAAATATATTCAAGTTGAAAACTCTTTTTCAACAAAATATTTAAACTCTTTTTCAATTAAAAATACAAATAGAATATCTAAACAAATTTAAAACACAAAGTCTTACAAATTACTAGGGGTGCTCGCGATTTGGCGGTTCGATTGTGGCCAAAGGAGTCTCAAATCCGCCAACCGTCCAAAACTAGGTGGATGGAAAACAATCAATCCACAACCATCCCCTCGTCATCACGCATCCGTTCAAAATGCAGCGGATCGGTTCGGTTCGGTCGGTTTGGGCGGATCGGTGTATTCGCTGCTCACCCCTATTATATAGTATTTGATTGGGCATAAATTGCATAATTATGTGTGTATTAGAAAATTATCTGTTTGTATGTGAATTTCTGTTTAATTGTCTACTTAGAATTCGAAATTGAAAACCCAAACGACTTTAGAAACCAAAATTGGTTAATTCAATAGGCTAGTTGGAATTTTTAGAATCATATGGTAAGTTTGATTAAAATTTGATTCGGATCAAAATAATTAGAATAAAATAATCATAATTGATTATATTTAAGCCTATTTGATTAGCCTTAAGCATAGGTGATTAGTGAGACCTTAATCACCCCATATATATATATATATTTGTTAAACATGTTTAGACTTCATTTTACATCAACCTTGTGCTAAAAATTGAGAGCTAGAGAGAGAATTCAACACTTTAGAGAGAGATAGAGAGATAGAGAGAGAGAGAGAAGAAGAAGAAGAAGAAGAATTCAAGAGAAACCAAGGGAGATTGTAGAGGTTTAGCTTAACTAAGGCCAAATTCAAACTCTAGGTAAGATTCTTACCCTTAATTCAAGAAGTTAATCCATGTTGGAAGATGAATTCATCACTTTGTAGGACCATTTGCATGTAATTAAAAGAAATGAGCATAATTCAACAAGAGTTTGGTGAATTTGAGTGAATTGTGTACATGTATGCATAATTCTTCATCTTTTGAACTTGGTTTGGTCAAATTCACACATGCATGAGCCTTGCTCAAGTTATTTCTTAGAGTTCTATATGTTTTTGCACTCAACATTTCACTTATACATGTTTTAGAAAGAAAAGAGTTGAGTTTATGACACCCCCACTTTTGGGCATCATATATTAATATAAATAATTCAACATAGTTAAGTATTAAGTTTCAATATAACAATTAAAGGAGTACGTTCCAAAGCTTAATCTTAACACAACCCCAAATGTTTGATTTTCTTACACCAATCTCCTGACAATGTTACATGATACATAAAATTTCATCAAAATAGGTAAGAAGGTGTGCAAGAAAGGCCTTAATGGCCAGGCTAAGACAGTTCTAAGTGAATCATGGCTGAACTTCGACATCTTCGACAAAATCTTCCTTGAGATTTTCTCTTTCTTCTTCACCTGGTATGAAACACCATGAGTTGTGAAGCCTAATAGGATACAAGAAACCCAAAAAAAAGTAGCAACTTTTTACAATTTGAAAACTTATGCAATATGAACACAGTGGAGTTAATTAACAACATTTAAAAATATACAATTATCACGAAAAAAAGATAATAGCGCAGTGAAAACAACATATATATATATATATATAAACATGATCCATCACGAATATATTCACAATGCCAATGTCAGGTTATCGTAAAGTTCATAACGTAATCTCAATTAATTGTAAATTTGGTGAGCCTACGGTGACTCCTCGTGGAATGTCGTCCTACCCAACCATTGACCTTGGCCAGGGACTATTCTGCACCTCCACTTGACAGCGAGGCACTGGACCTAAGAATGTTACGCGCTGAGTTAGATACTCAAGGCGTATCATCTGTAGTTCGTCTTAAGAGAACCGGCCTTCCAAGGGTACTGTCTCTATGTGAGACCCTCACTACCACCCTTATCCTAAAACCAAATCCGTGACATCTATAGACGTCCCCGAACGTCCCGAGGGGGAATCCCCATTTTGTTCATCTTGGGCTCACTATAGTTCAGGACTCAATGTCACGGTCCTGTATCTAATCTCGCAGAGTACAATGCAAGATCGATGAATCATCAAAGAGTCCAAATCCGGAAAATCGTTTTGAAAACAGATTTTTAGAAAGAAGTGCCAAACATGGACTGCTTTGCCAGATATAGAGTCGCCACCTAAATATTTTATTTTGGGAAAATTTAGGAAACCCTGACTCGTTTGCCTAAGGCCACGTGTCCGTCATCACCAAAGTTGCCTCGGCTCGAGAACTGGGGTACGATTGGGGAAGGTCAGCTATGAGCACCCCCGCTCGCTCGATCCGAAGATCGGCCTCTACTAACCATGATATCGATTTTTGAAAATATTATGTGCTCTTATTCTGGTTTATTAGCTAATCTTACTATGTGATGTGCACAACACAAAAGTATAGACTAGATTTCCTCATTTGGAACAAAGCATTGCATATCCGTTCGTTTGGAAAATGGTTTAGAATTTGCTACTCGCGAGTAGGCTAAAACATGAATTTCAATGAGTTGTTCCAACTCAAACAATCCAACCTTCACCCACAGGCATTAAGGCAGTAATATCACATAAGCACATAGCCACATGGTAAGCATGCTGTCATGTTAACATTCACACTCATGTGAGATGTTAAAGCATAAATGCTTACATCGTACTCCGTGCCAAAGCAATGAACTAGTTAGTAATCATGTATGATCCTAGTTCAAGTTAACAAATGGCTAATGCATCGCATACAGAATGTCATTAGAATAGGCTCGGCTAATCTAAGGATGACATGTGAAATGCGACAACTCGATGCACGTATTCAAGTTTGGAATTGAAATGCTATGCGGTTAGCATGATGCGCCGAGCCCAGTGCATGCAAGACTGATGAATGATGCACGCATGCATAACATAAGGTATGCTAAATTAAACATGCCCTAATACTAACCATCAAAGCAGGTAAGTAAAAGGGAGAAAGAAGTGGGAGTTGGAAGACATGCACACACGCACCCACACTTATTACAAATTCACCCTCGCTCGGAAGGACCAAAAGAATAATACAATTTAATCAACTAACAAGCTAATTAAATAGTTACAGACCACCTAATTAATTAACAAATCAATTAAGCTAAGGAAAGCATTAAAAGGCCTCGAGAAGAGGGATGCACGCGTGCTTGGATTGGCTTCGCCCAGAAATCCAATGCCATGTACAAGCTACCTCTGCTTACCCTGCTCTGCTCCTCTGAAAATGGCACAATTTCCAAAGAACACTCTCTGAACACTGTGGAACACCACCGGCCAAGGGAAAACACCACCGGCCAAAGGTAAGTGGCCATCGATCACAAATGAAGCCATCGACTATAAATGGATTGCCGGTCGGCACTGAATGAGGTCGGTCGGCTATCTATGCCTGCAGAATCCTGCTTTGACAGCAACAGAGGACAAGCAAGGTATGACAATGCATTTCAAGCAATGTTTGCACCTACCACTCTCCTTATCATGTTTATGACTCAAAGGAGTTTGGGACTCGACCCTCGGGCCACCAATCGCGCATTTCAATGCGTGATGGCCAAAGAGGCCAAGTGTGCATTTTGATTTCAAATGGAATGCAAACCAATTAAACACATAAGGCCTAACCTCTATCACTTGATCAAGAGGCATGGCATGCATGCCAAATGCAACCTAAGCATGCTAGCTAGATGTGCAACACGAGCATGCAAGTAAGCAATGTGCACTAGGCACTCAACCTAAGCAAACAAGCATGCAAGGCATGGACCACTATGCTAATGACCAATCATGCAAGATTTAATCTAAACAAGCAAGCATGTAAGGCATGCAACATGTTAAGTAACTTAATCAAGGGAGATTGCATGCCAAATGCAACATGATTCAAGCATGCAACACGTGCGATAGTCCAAGTATGCAACAACACACAAGGTGAGCATGCAACAATATGCAAAGGAGGGACTTAAACTAATTTGGACAGCTCCTAAACAAGCCCAAAACAGTGGCCAAATGGTAAGGAAATGAGGGCTAAAATACACACAAACATGCATGCATACATGGTTCAAAACTTAAGCACCAAAGGTCAACTTTTAAACACACTTAAAAGAGGACAATCATGGATTAAAGGCATGCATATTGAGCTCTGAAAATCATGCTATAAGAGGTTCCAAACCAACTAAGCAAAGCAAGCATATCATGCAACCAAGCCTAAAGCCTAAGGCTCACCAAAGAGGCATTAAACTACACTTAGCAAGACCAAACATGGCATGATTTAAACAACTAAAATCAGAGTTTTAGCATGTTAAAATGAACCTCAAAACCCACTTAGATGGCATCTAAATGACTTACACATGGAAGCATACAAAAGAGGCCAAACATGGAGCACAAGATTACAACCTTTTAAAGCATTAAAGGAGCATCAAATGCAAGCATGCAAGCATACCATGGGGACTGAAATGATGCTATAAGTGGTGCCAAACCACTGAAACAAGCCAAACAATGCATGCTCAACACTCATACACCCGAGACTAGCAAGCCAAAATGCAAGGTGGCTATACAAAGCATGTCAAGCATGGCCAAAGCAACTAAAAACAAAGCTAAAGCACACTAAAACATACACAAAAGCTTCACAAAGCTTGGCCAAAATCATGCTAGAACAAGGGTCAAAGCCTAAAGCATGTTAGGGCAAAAATATGGCATTACAAGACAAGTATGCAAGGCATGCATGGTGTGTCTAAACCAAGTAAAAACAGTGTTATATTATGGCAAAATAAGCACAAATAACACTTAAGACATGGCCAACATGAACTTAAAAATGGTGCTCACACATGAGGCAAAAATGACACATTTTGAAGACAACAAGGAGAGGGGATGGTCCTCTCCTTCTTAGGGCCTCAAACCACCATCCCCACCACTGAAATCCCTCAAGATTTCAGTGGTGAGGAGGCCCAAACAAGGTGGTCCTGGAGCTCACCAAAATAGCACAAAATGGGGGCCAAACAAGGCCTAAGAGGGGTCAAACAACCCCAAACACCAAAACAAACTTAAACAACTATTTTAAGCAAGTAAAAACAAGACTTTTATATGTTATATACTAAGCTCAAAAATAGATGCAAGGTAGGCAAAAGGACTATGCAAAAATGGGGAATAAAGAGCAAGAATCTTACCCTTGAAGACTTTCTTCAAGAACAATGCTCCAGCAGCTTCCTCAAGCTTAGATCTACCCAAGAACTCCAAGAACAACCCTCTAATGCCTCAGCAACTAAGGGAAGGTGTAATGGTAGGTGTTTATGCACAAAAGTAAGGCTAAACACACCTAAACACACACAAATACAAAGGGAGAGGGAGATATAGAGATAGATAGATACAAGACTCAAACCCTAATCTCAAGACCCTTTGGAAAAATTTTGTAACCCTTGAGGAGGGAGGAGAGGCCCTCCCTTTATAGAGGATCACTCTTGCAAAGCTTACAAAACAAGCTAAGCAAGAGTGAAATCCCTCCATACATGTGTATGGAGGGGGTGCAAAGTGTATGCCAGCTAGCACAGCTGGCATAAAAATATCTGCAAAAGTAGATGCACAGTGGTCGGCCAGCCAAAAATGCCAAAATGGCCAAAACAATAGTCGGCCGGCCACAAAGAGTGCCGGCCGGCCAAACATTTAGCCGATGGCAACAAAATAGTGGCCGGTGGCCTCAAGCCATGGCCAGTGAGGTGTGGGGATGGCCAACAAGCCATTCCCTGCCCTTCAAAAACAAAACACAAGTGTTTGGTGCAAAACCAAACACAAAACAGTCGAGTCGAGAGATCCTGAGGCAAGGCACGTGGTCGAGACCTCCGGGAACTCAAGACGAACGCAAACATGGATCATCACCGAGTGTTCAAATGATAACGTCTAAGTCTTGAGAACAGTCAAAAATGGGGTGTCTACAAGGTCAGAATACTATCCGGGCCATGTCAAGGCTTCGCAAGCTAAATAATCACATTTCCTTAGAACCAGGGCGCACCTTGCACCAACAAAACATCGATATACCTCTTCCTTGTATTTATCTGCGTGCTCATAATCCAAACCACCCATTTCATTTTCCCCTTGTTATGGTCATAATAGCTCTTGATGAAAATACACATATCATGATTTTTTCCAACTGATCAAGCATATTTAAGTGCATGCAAGACGAAACATATATAAACGAGGCAATACAAAAAGGGTTTAAGCCATCACTAATTTGATTCCAGATTCTGAATGGTTTCCAGCTAACTGGCCCCTCAAATAAAAATATATAAATGATATTTAAAAATTTTGATTTTCAGTGGAGTTATAGATTATTAAGTTGGGAACATTTTTGAGAGGGCTCGAAGTCATTTGGCCATTAGAAGATGTCCAAAAAAATTAAAAACAGTAGGTAGCTCTAGATTCGTTGCGTTTTTGAAAAACAGACATATCTCACTCCGTACTTAATGAAATGAGTTGAAACTTGTGGCATTGGAAAGATAACTTAAAAACCTCACATCGCCAATTTGAATCGCCCAAAAATTCATTCTTTGGAAGAAACCGTGGCCATGTAAAGTAGGCCTTGCTGCTGTCTTAACAGCAGGGGTGAACGATAAGCACATTTTCGGTTATAAAATAGTGTCAAATTCTCACAAAATTTCCACATATAAATAAGACCCTAAAGTAATTCCAGTAGCTTCAGATTTTTGAAAGAATAAATGCATGGTTTTGAAGTGAAAACAGATTTTGCATAGTGCAGTTTCTGTTCTTGCTTCCTTCATATATTGTAAGACATATCAGATTGTTATGCATTCATTTTCCAAAACTTAAAGAAGTGGAGTATTTCTAAGTATCATACCTTAGTGAAGCTTTGAAGACCTTTCAAGTGATGAGTCCATCTTTTCCTTCCTTCTTCCTTCTTCCTCTCTTTCTCTACTCTCTACCTCCAACAGAAAATTTTAAGTGGGGAGTTGGGGGAGCTTGTGTCACATTTATAGACTAAAATGAGAGGGAGAGCTTGGAGAAAATGCTTGGTAAAAGAGTCCTTGCATGCATGGCCATTGGGGGGTTGTCTACCCAACAAGCACACTTATGACAACTCATTTCTTCATTCAAAGGTAAGAAAAGGCTAATTAAGCATGCTAAGAGGGTTGCATTTTTTTGAGATGAATCTACATATAAGACAAAGTCAACCCTTACCCATGAGGGTTGACTTGGCCAGCCTACTTCGCCTCTTTTTTTTTTTTTTTTTAATAATATATACACACTTATGAATAAAACAATCAGGTGAGGACAAAATTCTAGATTGCCTTAAGAAGTTTTCTTAATCTAATTGTGAGCATTAGTGTTAGTTAGGATTTAGTTTAATCAAGGCCTCTAACTAATGATTAATTTAAAGTGTGCCAAACTTTTATATCTTATGCATTAAATTAGAATAACTCTTCATGAAAAAGATAATTTTTATTTAATAATTTGTTACAAAATTCTCGAGCCTTACAGAGTTTGTTACATGTATGTCAAGAACAAGATGTTTTGAGCTTTGTTTTGAAGAATTGAAAGAGTATTTGAGATTATGGTTCCATAATTCCCAACAATTCATGTTTTGTAATGAGTTTCTAAGTTTTTGAGACCAACCATACAAGTTTTGAACATGAAAGCTTTGGTTTTGAACTTCAAACACAAATCTAGAAAACCCATAATTCGTCCAGTTCGCTCGAGCAAAAAACGAAGGCATTCAGTATTTTTATCGACATTTGGCTGTTGGCTCGAGCGACCAAGTGTGCGCTCGAGCGAACTCACTTTTATTCAGCACTTGGCTCAAGTGACCGTCGAGCATAACAATTGAGCATCTAGTACTTTTGTAGTTAGGCCACACCTCTCGAACGACAAAGTGTGCGCTTGAGCGATGACCTTATTTTCAATAATTTTTAACTAACTCTTTTAAGTTCATATTTGCATCCTCATGACCATTTAGGCATTCTTAAGCCTCATTTGAACATCCTTAATCAAGGAATAAGCTAGAAACACACGTAAAGGAAATGAATTAAGATACGTTACTTGTTTCGAATATGTGTTCAATGTGTATTTGTGCTATGTGCTTTTTGTAGGCAGTCAACTGAGGTCTATTATCAGTACCAACCCATTATAATAGTACTTTCGTAAAGATATGTTATTAAAGTGTCTTTTGGTTTATCGCAAGTTCATTATTTTGAAATGATATTTCGTTACAATGAATGATTGTCTCTTTCGAAATGTAATTGTGGCATCCTTAGTGTAGCTCTCGCCAAGGGGTACTAATACCATGGCCTACGGCCCTCACCCAGGGGTAACAGTACCGCAGCCTATGACCTTTGCCCGGGGGTAACAATACCGTGGCCTATGCTATATGGCCCTCTGTAGACCGCCTCGAGAACTCCGCTCTCTGCGCCGCGAGGGCGCGAATCATTTTGTTCTTAGCTACTACAGTTTAGACTCGTGTCACGGTTTTGAATATAATCTCGCAAAGTGCAATGCAAGACTGATAAATCACCAAAGAGTCCAAATCCGGCAAATCATTTTGGAAAATTGATTTTAATAAAGAAGTGCCAAACATGGACTGCTTTGCCAGATACAGAGTCGCCACCTAAATATTTTATTTTAGACAAATTTAGGAAACCCTGACTCGTGCCTAAGGCCACGTGTCCGTCATCACCAAAGTTACCTCGGCTCGGGAACTTGGGTACGAGAGGGGAAGGTCATGCAATGAGGACCCCCTCTCGCCAGATCAAAGATCGACCTTTACTAATATGATATTTTGTTTTTGAAAATACATGCGTTCTTATTCCGATTATTAACCTTGAATTACTATGTGATGCGCACAGCATACAAGTATAGACTAGATCGCCTAAGTTGGAACAAAACATTGCATGTTCGTTTGTTTGAAAACGGTTTGAAGTTTGCTACTCGCAAGTAGGCTAAGTCGCGGATTTCAATGAATTGTTCTAATTCAAGCAATCCAACATTCATCCACAGGCATTCATGCAGTTAATCACTTAAGCAGTTAGCCTCATGGCAAGTATGCTAACATGACAACATACACATTTCTTGCAGTATGCTAAAGCGTAAACACCCATAGTGTACTCCGAGCCAAAATAAAGAACTAGTTAGAAATCATGCATGATCCTAGTTCATGTTAAGATGGCTAATGCAACACATGCACAAATGCAACTAAAATAGGCTCGGCTATTCTAAGATGGCATATGAGATGCAACTTGGTACATGTATTCAAATTGAAATTGAAATACAATGCAGTTTGTATGATGCGCCGAGCCTGATGCATGCAGGATAGATGAATGAATGCACGCATGCAAAGCATAAGTATGCTAATTGAAACATGTCCTAAAACTAACCATCGTAAGTGATTAAGTAAAAGGGAGAAAGAAATGGGGGTTGGAAGACATGCATCACACACACGCACGCTTATTACAACAGTTGGCCCTCTCGACGGAGGGTCCGAATAAGAAGCTCACTAGCTAATCTAAGTTGATTAAACTAATTATTATATCACAAAATTAATTAACTAACAAGCTAACTAATTAAGTATAAAACGAAGCTAATTAACTAACAAGTTAACTAACTAGTTATTACAACACAAATTGAATAGCTAAATGCATTAACTAATTAAGTACAAAACCAAAGCATAACTAGCTAAGTAAAAGAAGCTAAGTAAAGTTGTAAAGCAATCTCCTCAGAGGGAGAAGAATGCATGCATGCTCGGTCGCCTCGTTCGAAAATCCGTCGTGATGCCCCGATTTGCCTCTGTTTGCAACTGTTCTCAGAACCTTGTACAAAGCTCCAGAAAGCTTCTAACTCACCTTGGGGACCTGTAGGAGCATGGCCGACCACCTAGGGGTGTTGCCAGCCACTAGCCGACCAGTTACTATTGCTGCAGACCAGAAAAAGTGGTCGACCAGCCAATTTTTCTGGTCTGCAGACCACTTGTTGCTGCACTTCTCTAGTTTGTTGCAACAGAGAGCAAGAAAGGGCATGGCAATGTATCTGCAAGGTATGTGTGCACAACCACCCTCCCTATCATTTCATAAGCTTAAGGGAGTGCGGTTCTCGATGCTTGGGCCGTCAATCGTGTATTTCAATGCATGATGGCCGAGAAGCCAAATTGCACAATTCAATATGAAATAAATGCACACATAAACACATAAAGCCTTGACCTCTATCATGTATGATCAAGAGGGTCGGCGACCAAGAATTGAGGCACGTTTTATCACTTCAAGTATGAAACGTCCCTCGTTTCTTGTGTTTGGACTAATACCCTATCCAAACACATGCAAAGCAACAACATGGCATACTCAATGCAATATAACATGGCATACACAATGCAAGGAATAACATGGCATATTCAATGCAATGTAACAATATGGCATTTTCAATGCAATGTAACATAAGCATGCAAACGATATGGCATACACAATGCTAAGAACAACATGGCATACTCAATGCAATGTGACATAAGCATGCAAACAACATGCAAATAAACATGCTAAATGGACTTAAACCGAATGTGGATAGACCTCAGCCACGCCCAAAACAGTGGCCAGAATGCTAAGAAATGAAGGCACAAAAGCATATACAAGCATGCACATGCATTGGCCCATTGACTAGGCCTAAGAGCACAACCCTCAAGAGTGCTCAAGGAGTGATAAATGTGGAAGTGTAACAACACTAAATGCACTAAAATTAGGCAAGAAATGATGCCAAATCATTCAAACAACACAAGCAAGGCATGCTATGGTCCTTAAAGCATGAAGCTAGTAAAGAGGACTACAAAGGGGGCATGCAATACATGGCACAAATGCATGAACTAATCATGGACAGAGCTCAAATAGGTCTAAACAAAGACCGAAGCATGCTAAGATGGGAGCTCAAAAGTCTAGGCATGCAAGCATACAAGCTAGGCCATAAGCTAGGCAACAATGTATAACCCTTAAAGGCATTCAAAACATGAAAGAAGTGGGAACATAGCAATGCTATAAGCTCTAAAATATCATGATAAATGATGCCAAATCATGCACATGATACAAATGAAGCATGCTATGGTGCCCAAAGCTTGAAACTAGCATAGGCACTTGCACTATAGCTATACAAAACATGAAGCATATGGTCAAGGCAACCCAAAATAGTCCTAAAACATGTCAAAATGATGCTAAAACATATATGGAAGGAAGCCAAAGTAAGCTAGCATGAAGGGCATGAAGCATGGAATATATAAGGCCAAAAGGAAGGGTTACACTACACCTACTAAGACCAAGCATGGGATGGCTTTGCCAACAAAAATCAAAGTTATATCATGGCAAAATAACCCCCAAAACACATTGAAATGATAGCTCGCAAGCTTAGGCATGAAGGCATACACAATGACCCATGTTTAAGGCATAAAGGGCAAACCCTTCAACGCATTGAAATAAGTGAAAGATGAGAGTGTATGACTGTGAAACATGAACTGAAATCACATAACAAATGATGCCAAATCATTCAAATAGGCCAAGCAATGCATACTAGTGGACTCGATACACAAAGCTAATAAGCTAAAATGCACTATAGCTATACAAAGTATGGCATGCATGACCAAGACAACACAAATCAGAGCTTAAGAATGGTAAAACATGGACAAAAGCATCTTGAAGTTAAGCCAAAATCATGTTAGAATAACAGTCTAAAGCATTATACACATTAGGCTAATTCATGGAATTGCACTACAAGTGCATGGAGCATGTATGGGGTTATCAATCCAAACCTTAACAGAGGTATATCATGGCAAAAAAACACTGAGAACATGCTGAGATAAAATCAAATCATGCTAGAAAGGCATGCTACTTCATGAAACATACAAGACTAGTTTGCAAGATTTACACTACAAGTGTATTAAGCATGCAAGGGATGACAAAACTAAGTCAAAACAATGGTATGCCATGCTGAAATAGGGCCTAAAATAGGCTAAGATGTGGCCAACACAAGCTTAACAAACATGCTCAAACATGAGGCAAATGAAGCAAGCATTCAAGAACACAAGGAGAGGGGATGACCCTTTCCTATTTGGGACCTCAAAACACCATTTTCACCACTGAAATTCCTCTGAGTTTTAGTGGTGAGAAGGCCAAAACAAGGTGGTCCCTATAGCTTAAAAGGATGGTTCAAAACAAGGCCTAATAAGGCCTAAGAGGGGGTAGACTACCCCCAACACAAAAGAAACCTTAAACAAACATGCCAAGGACTAAAAATCAAAATTTTTTTTAGTAGGAAGTTAAGCCTAAAACACCATGCAAATAAGGCTAAAAGCTTAAGCAAAAAGCAAGGTTCAAGAGGGTAGAAACTCACCCTTGTAGAACCCCTTTAAAGCTGCAACTCCAGCAACTTTCCTTGATCAAAACCAATCTAAAGACCCCAAAACCAACCTCAAAGAGCCTCAGCAACAAGAGTATGGTGTTTGAGTGTGTGTTTGTGTGCAATAGTATGATGAAAATGCACTTTTGAACACAAATATGAAGAGAAGGTGCAAGATAGATACAAAGGTGTATGTATAACTCTCAAGCACAAAAATCTGAACCTAGAGGAGGAGGGGGGAGGTTCTCTTATATAGAGAACCAAGCCTCAAGCTTGTTGAGGAAGCTAAAGGCTCAAAGCCATCCCTCCATACACGTGTATGGAGGATGGTTTTTGTGCCCTCCAACTGTGACAGCTGGAGAGAAAATATCTCCAGGAAGCTGGTGAAAAGCTGCCGACCACTTGAAGTGGTTGGCCAGCTACTTACATGGGTCAGCCGACCAGTGAAAGTGTTCGGCTAGGGTCAAAAGTGGTCGGCCACAGGGGAGAGGTGGTCTGCAACATGAGACCAAGGTAGTGGTGTGGTGGCCGACCAGAAAAGGTAGCTCAAAGACCAAGAAAACCAGTTGCCCGACCAGAAAACTGGCTGGTAGGAAGGAAAGTGGTCTCCAAGGGGAAGAACTGGTCTCCCACCCTTATACCACCTTCCAAACAAGGAAAACAAGGTTTGTACCAAAAACAAACTAAAAAGGATGCAAGACGAAAGTCCAAGAGGCAAGGTGCGCAGCCGGAAGCCTCGAAAACTAGTCTACCGGCATCAAAAGTGGTTTACGACCACAAAAGTGGTCTCCCAGGCCACAGTGGTCCTCTAGGCCAAGGCAACAAGGTGTGGTTCAAAAACCACGTGAAACAGAGAACGTTAAATGGTCCCGAGACAAGGCGCGCGACCGAAGGCTCCGAAAACTGGAAACTAGTCTCCCAGCGAGAAAAGTGGTCTACAACCACAAAAGGGATGATCTACAAGACCTTTCCCTCCCTCCAGGGAAGGAAAACAAGGCTTGGTCCACAAACTGAGCCAAAGCACAAAGAGTTTAGAGGCCCGGAGGCAAGGCTCTCAGCCAAAACTCTGGAAACTTGAAACGAGCTCAAACATGCATGATCACCGAGCACTCAATCGATGACGTCTGCGTCTTAAGGTCGGTCAAAAATAGGGTGTTTACACCCTCGCCTGGGGGTAACAATACCGTGGCCCATCGTTACAAAGATCTCTGATGTAGACCTAAAGGGTTCCTATGTATGTTAGACCTATACGGTCCCATCGTACACATATGAATATGATTTGTGAACTTCGACATGACATGTAATCGCTTATGATGTGATTCGAACTCATGTGATATGATTTTCTACAATGATAGATATCATTTATTTAACCTCTTTATGCTAGTATAACTCACTGGGCTTTAGGTCACCCCTTTCTCCTATATATATGCAGGTGAGCAAATGAAGCGTTAAGCATAAGGCAACCTAGGAAGTTCACCCCTTTGTCAGCCGTTGTGGAGTGCTTCCGTGATGGGGCGAACTTGGTCTCGTGCGGAGCCAAGTGTGTCAACCTTGTGAATCAGGGAACTTGTTTTGTTTATTTTGTTTCTTTGTTTAGTTCTTTTCTTTTGGAACATGAATGGATGGACAATCTATATAAGTGTTAAGATGCTATGATGTACTTTTGTATCTACATCTATGAAGGAGTTGAGGTTTTAAATTTGTATGATTTTCATGTATGCATCGCTCGATGGACATGTTTATATTTTAGGGTGAATTATAGTCACAGTCCTTCAAATTTGACATATGTTTCATTTTAGTCCTTATAGTTCCAATTGTGTCAATTAAGTCCTTCAAGTTTCAATTTCAAATCAATTTAGTCCCTAAGCCTGTAATATAAATAACTTATCATTACAAAACTTTGATTAATTACCGAAAGGCTTTAACTATTTTGTAGTTAATGTATCGAGTCTTAAAATGTTAGGTTACGTTTGTTTCAGTCCTCCGTATGCTTTTAATTGCAGAAATAAGAGTTGAAATAAATAGTAGTTTAGCACATATTTTTGAAATAAAAATTAGTTAAACAGATCAAATTTTCTTTTATCGATCTGGACAGTACATAGTGATTTATAGCTAGAATATTGCAAATAGCCTTAGAAAAAGGCAAGTGTAGAATTCCAAAGAGCAATTTAGCAAGATTTACTAATAAATTAGTCTACATTTGGAAGCATATATAGTGGGCCTAAGATCAAACAACTTAAAAATATTACAATAACAAAACTATTGTTAAAATTATAAATCAATACTTGTAATTACATATTTTGAAAAAAAAAAAAAAAAAACAAACAATTTTATAATACATCAAAACTTAAGGGGCAAGAGTATAATAAACAAAACCTTAGAAAGGTTGTAAGGATCAAATTGGAACAAATAAGAAAATTCAAGGATCAAATTGACAAAATTCAAAGAAAGGACCAAACTGAAACTTTGAGAAAAATAGGACCATTGATGTAATTAACCTTACATTTTAATATTGCTTCTGTAATGCCCTTTTATTATTATTATTATTATTATATATTAGATTTCTCTATGAGGCCAAAGGTAATCTGGGATTACTAGCTGGTCACCACCTAAACCTCTACGAGTGGGTTAGGGTCGTGACAGAGGGCTTCACTAAAGGATGCCATGAATACATTTCAAAAGGGACATTCATTCATAAATAACAAAATAGGTTTTAAAATAACAATTTTGAACAATGTCCAAATACATTTTGAACATATCTTTATAAAGACATTACTCATAATGAGTTAGATCAATACTAGGCCTCGGACGTTCACCTGCACAATACACATTGACACATGTTCAAAACAAGTAGTGCATATTAATTTGATTCTCTTACGTGTGTTTCTACCTTATCCCATGATTAAGGATGTTCAAATGATGCAAAAGAATGCCTAAATGGGCATGAGGACGCAATTATGTACTTATAAGTGTTAGTCAAAATTGCTAAAAACAGGGTCTTCGCTTGAGTGCACATTTGGTCACTCGAGCGGTGTGGCCTATCTGCAAAAGTACTAGATGCTCAAAATTTATGCTCGATGGTCGCTCAAGCCAACTGCTGAACAAAAGTGAGTTCACTCGAGTGCACACTTGGTAACTCGATCCAACGGCCAAATGTTTGTAAAAGTACTGGATGCCTTCGTTTTTCACTCGAGCGAAGGATCCTTCACTTGAGCAAACTGGACGAATTCTGGGTTTTCCAGATTTCTGTTTGAAGTTCAAAATCATTCTTTCCTTGTTCTAAGCTTGCAAAACATGACTTGATGGAAATTATGAAACCATGATCTCAAATCCTCTTTCAGTTCTTCAAAACAAAGCTCAAGATACCATGTTCTTGACATGTATGTAGCAAACTCAACTCTTTTCTTTACAAAAACATATTTATATGAGATGTTAAGTGCAAAACCATGAAGAACCTTAAGAAATAACTCATGTAAGTCTTATACATGTATGAATTTGTAAAAAACCAAGTTAGAAGATGAAGATTTATACATGTATGTACACAATTCACTACATTCATAGTGATTCTAACTCTTTTCTTCCAAATTCATCCAAGTGGTCCTACAACTTGGTGAATTCATCTTCTTACATGAATTATTCTCATGAATTAAGGGTAAAGATCTTACCTAGAGGTTGATTTTGGCCTTAGATTAGCCAAACTCCTTCAAACTCCCTTGAATTCCTCTTCTCTCTCTACAAGTGTTGAGCTCTCACTCTCTAACTCAAATTTTCAGTTCAAAGTGTTGTCAAAATGAAGTCTTAAGCTTAATTAGTTCAATATATAGGTTGATTAAGGCTTCATTAATTAGATGTGATAAAGATTAATCAATTGGGCTTAAGTGAATAATTATAATTAATTTATTCTAATTATTTTGATCCGAATCAAATTTTAATTAAACTTACCATATGATTCTAGATATTCCAACTAGCCTATTGAATTAATGAATTTTGGTTTCTGAATCCGTTTGGGCCTTTAATTTTGAATTCTAAGTCGATATTTAAACAGATAAATATCAAATAAACACATAATCATACAATTATACTCAACAAAATAATATGTAAAAATAATACGAAGGTCGGGGTCGTCACAAGATTTGCCATAGGAATTCTCATTTGTGCCACAAGCATTCTTATTTGTGTTCAGCAAGACCATCGTACGATTGACATAAAGAACCACATTCAAAACCTAAGCCAACTTGAGTATTGCGACACAACTTGTGCAAGACTTTTATCTTCAATTAGGGAATGCATCCCATCAATCCATACAACATTATCTCATAAAATTATTAAAGTGATCAAAAACTCAATACCACCTCTATTAAGTTTTTTGTTGAGTTAGATATTTTTAGTTAAGGTTAGAACAAGTTATTGAGACATTAATTTCTATACACTTATGAGCATCATCAAAGCACAATGGTAAACAAATATAGACATATGTAGACTGCCCGAAACTTGCTTCGCGCGCCCCCCTTTCGGAGAGGGCGCGGATTGTGTTCATAGCTATTACAGTTCGGACTCCTGTCACGGTTCTGAATCTAGTCTCACAAAGTGCAATGTAAGACTGATAAATCACCAAAGAGTCCAAATCCGGAAAATCGTTTTGGAAAATCGATTTTGATCAAGAAGTGCCAAACATGGATTGCTTTGCCAGATTTCAGAGTCGCCACCTAAATATTTTATTTTGAGAAATTTAGGAAACCCTGACTCGTGCCTAAGGCCATGTGTCCGTCATCACCAAAGTTGTCTCTGCCTGGGAACTTGGGTACGAGGGGGGAAGGTCATGAAATGAGCACCCCCGCTCGCCCGATCAAAGATCGACCTTTACTAAGCATGATATGTTGTTTTTGAAAACACATGTGTTCTTATTCCGGTTATTAGCTAACATTACTACGTGATGCGCACATCATACAAATATAGACTCAATCACGCAGATTGGAACAAAATAACTCATGTTTGTTTTTTAAAGTGGTTTGAAAGTGCTACTCGCAAGTAGGCTAAAGCGCGGATTTGCCACCCTCAAGTGGGCTTAGAAAAACATGATTTTGCCACTTCAAGTGGGCTTAAAACTCACAATCATCGAGTTGTTCCAATTCATGCAATCAAGCCTTCATCCACAAGCCTTCATGCAGTTAAACACATAAGCACATAGCCTCATGGTAAGCATGCTATCATGACAATCATTTACACATATGCAAGGATGCTAAAGCATAAACACTCACCGAGTACTCCGAGCCAAAACAGAAGCTAGTTAGTAATCATGCATGATCCTAGCTATGTCAACAATGCCTAATGCAACACATACAAAATGCAGTTAAATAGGCTCGGCTATTCTAAGATGGCATATGAATACAACGAGTTGATACATGTATTCAAAATAGGTATTGAAATACAATGCAGTTCGAATGATGCGCCGAGCCCAGTGCATGCAATACGAATAAATGATGCACACATGCAAAACATAAGTATGCTAATTGAAATATGCCCTAAAACTAACCACCGAAAGCTGATAAGTTGGAAGACATACATCACACACACGCACACTTATTACAAAATTTGCCCTCTCAATGGAGGGTCCAAATAAAATGAAAGCTAACTAGCTAAGCTAATTAAGCTAACTATTACAAATCAACTAATTAACAAACTTAGCTAATTAATTATTACAAACTGAATTGAATCAACTAACTATTCGAAGTTAATTAAGTACAAACCAAATTAATTAATTAAACACTTAACTAATTAATTACAAAATAACTAAGCTAATGAACTAGTTTAGCTAAGCAAATTAAACAAATGGCCTCGGCAAGCGAGGGGGATATGCATGCTCTGTCGGCTTCACTCAGAAATCCACTACCGCGCCTTATGATGCCTCTGTTTACACACTTCTGTACTTCTGAAAATTATGCCAACTTCCAGAATGTTTCTGACCCACCTTAGGGACATGCTGAGGGATGGTCGGTCAAGAGGGATGGCCATCGGCCACTTTTGATAGCCGGTCGGTAGCCTTGGTGGCTGGTCGGCAGCTTTGATGGTTGGTCGGCCACTGCTTCCTGTAATTTCTTCTTTTGCTGCAACAAAGCACAAACAGAGGCATGGCAGTGTATTTGCAAGCAAATGTGTGTGCAACTACACTCCTTATCATATGTCAAGCTCAAAGGAGTGTAGAGCTCGGCTCTCGAGCCACCAATCACGTATCTCAATGCATGATGGCCAAAGAGTCAAGCTTGCACAATGTTGATGAATGCACAAATAACACATAGGACTCGAGAGGCCTCCACCCTATCATGCACAATCAAGGGGGACGGCGACAAAGAAATGAGGCGCATTTCATCACTTCAAGTATAAAACACCCTTCGTTTCTCATGTTTGGATCAACATCCGATCCAAACACAATGCAATGCAACACACATGCAAACAACATGCTAATGCAAACAAAATGCTAATCTTGACATGTTAAGGTGGTATGCACAAGACTCTAACATGCAAACACTCATGCACAACATGCTAGAACACTTAAGCATTAAACACTAGTGAAGGATACAACACTAGGACCATGCAACACAATGCTCAATGGACTAAACCAAAACCAAACAGACCTCATGCATGCCAAAACAGTGGCCAAAATGATCTAAAATGATAGCATGAATGGCAAGAGAATGATGCTGATGCATTGGCTCACAAACAAGGCATAAAGGTGCAACTCTTAAGAGCACCTAAAGAGTGAAAAATATGGAAGTGTGGCAACACTATATGCTCTAAAATAACATGTCAAATGATGCCAAAATATGCAAATACCTTAAGTCAAGCATGCAAGATACCTCAAAACTCAAAGCTATTCAAGGCTATTGCACTATAAGCATGCATAACAAGCATCATACGATTAAGAAGCCTCAAAACAGAGCTAAAGCATGTTAAAAAATGAGTAAAAACTTGCTGGAGCGGAGCCAAAACATGCTAGGATAATGGGCCAAAACACCAAGTAAACTAGGCTAGTGAGTAAGGTTTACACTACAAGTGTAAGAAGCATGCAAGAGGTGGCTCTACCAACCAAAATCAGAGTTACGACATGCCAAAATAACACCAAAAACATGCTGAGATAGAAGCAAAATAAGCTAGCATGATGGATCAAAGTATTGAGCACACAAGGCTAAATGGCAAGATTACACTACAAGTATAAAAAGCATGCATGAGATGACTGAACCAAGCCAAAACAGAGTTATATCAGGTCCAAAAACTCACAAAAACATGCTCAAACTAAGCCTTAAGAGAATAGAAATATATGCTCATTTGATAGGCCAATAATACATGCTAACAAGACAAAAGGAGAGGGGACCACCCCCTCTCATTTTGGACCTCAAAACCAAATTTCTACCACTGAAAATCCACTGGATTTCAGTGGTTAAAAGGTCAAATAAAGATTGCCTTAAAGGCCTTAAAAGATGGCACCAAGCTCAAGCCAATAAGGCACATAAGAGGGTAGAACACCCTCAACACCAAAGAAACAACCATTTTAAGCACTTGAAAACAAAGCTTTTTGTAGTTGAAAGCAAGGCCTAAAACAATATGCAAGGATGGCCAAATAAGCAATCAAAATAAAGCTTTAAAGAGGATACGAGACTCACCATTGAAGCACAACAATAACAACAAGTTTCTGAGGCAAAACCAAGCTCAAACCACTCAAATACAACCTCCAAGAACCTCAGCTCAAGAGTGAAGGTGTTTAACCAGGTGTTGTAGTGCAAAAGTAAAGAGAAAATACACTTTAAGGCACAAACTAGTACAAATATAGAGAGAGAGGGAGAAATATAGAGAGAAAGGGATATGTTTAGCCCTAATCCAAAATTTCAGAACCTCTGGAAGGGGAGAGGAGCCTCCTCTTATATAGAATCACAAGCTTCAAGCTTCTTGGACAAGCTTAGAGCTTGTTTAAATCCCTCCATACACGTGTATGGAGGATGCATTCTGTGCTCACCAGTTGGCACAGCTGGCACCAAAATATCTGCAAAAGCAAAGAAAAGGGCCTCGGCCAAAAAAAATGGTCGACCGGCCATTAAAGGTGCCAACCGGCCACCACTGATGGCCGATGGAAAGAGGGCACGGCCGATTGGCATAGGGCTTGGCCAATGGGTTGTAGGGCTGGCCAGCAGGCCACCCCCTTCTCTCAGAAACAAAGCCACAAGCTCTTGGTCCATAACCAAGCACAAAACAGACAAGTTGAGAGGCTCCAAGGCAAGGCGCATAGCTGAGACCTTCAGGAACTCAAAACGAACACGAGCATGGATGATCATCGAGTGTTCAAACGATGACGTCTAAGTCTTGAGGATGGTCAAAAATGGGGTGTCTACAGTTGTCTCTCTTTGACAGAACTCAAAAGTCATGAGATGACGGGAGTGAATGTCAAAGCCCAGAGATGATCCATTTTTGACAAGGCCGAAGACTTAAACAAACATACAAAATAACAATATAGAGATGCGCCCATGAGCTAGGGCAAAATGCAAATGACATGCACAATGCAGAACATAACTTATGATTATGCAAAGAGGGCTATAAAGAAATATCATGCAATTGTTATGCAAAGAAATACTACAGCAAACTCGTACATAAGCAAATAAGTGAACACGCCACGCGGGGGAATTACAGGCCGAACTATATTTCATGCAGAAAGGATGTAAGAAAATTATGCAATCTTCACTGCGTTTACGCAGAAAAGACTATAAGCGATTATCGGGAATACCCAAAGTCTCAAACGAAACAACTCAAACGTATACCAAATGCGAAAGGAACAGGACATCCAAACGTGTATCAAAAGCGAGAGAAGAAAGGTGACCAAACACGTGTCAAACGCAAAAGGAGAAAGATACGTCCAAACGTGTGTCAAATGCGAGAGGAGAAAGGTACGTCCAAACGCGCATCAAACGCGAGAGGAGAAAGGTACGTTCAAACGCATGTCAAATGCGAGAGGAGAAAGGTATGTCCAAACGCATATCAAACACGAGAGGAGAAAGGCACGTCCTAACGCATGTCAAACGTGAGAGGAGAAAGGTGCGTCCAAACGCATGTCAAACGCGAGAGGAAAAAGGTACTTCCAAACGCATGTCAAACGCGAGAGGAGAAAGGTTGTGCAAGAAAGCGCGATGCACAAGGAAGTGTGATGCGCAAGAAAGCGCGAATGTAAACTACACAAAACGGTGCGATGCAAAGTGAAATGCCCAAAATAATGCGAAGCAATGCACTAACAAGTACATGTAAGGTGCGCAAAACAGCGCGATGCGCAAGAAAGCGCAAGCAATGCACTAACAAGTGCAGGAAGGTGCGCAAAACAACGCGAGCAAGTTCTATGGAAAAGATACGAGCATTCTATGCAAGATGAGAGCATGTAATGAAATGCACAACATAGCACGATGCGCAAGAAAGCGCAAGTGAGACACAACCACAAGATGCACAAAGCAATGTGAGTGATACACAACCACAACTACAAAGCTGCACAAGACAGTGCGAGTGGCACACAACCACAAAGTGCATAAGACAGTGTGAGTGGAAGATGAATAAATGAACACCATAACGAATCCGAGTGTTCAAAACCGAAGATGTCCTAACGCACCACATGCGAGAGGAGAAGGGAGCGGTGCAAACACCAGATGGTGGTATGAACATCAGGCGCACGTCCTAATGTTTTTAGTCAAAGAGAGAGTTCACAGAGCTAGAAATGATCTTACCTGGAGTTCCTTCGAATGAACTGCACACACCATATCGTCCGGTTGTGCCAGCTTCAAATGAACCGTACATACAATATCGTGCCTCCATAAAAGAGAAACTTTGACAGGTACAATATAGTAAAGATGCAGATTCAACGTTACATTAGGATACAATTTCAATGCGAGATAAACGCGTGCATATACAATGCATAGGAGACGTGCATAACAATGCAAGCGAAAGGGTGCATAACGATGCAAGTGGAACGTGTATAACAATGCAAGTGAGGTGTGCATAACAATGCAAGTGGAACGGTGCATAACAATGCAAGTGGAGTGTGCATAACAGTGCACATAGAACGTGCATAACAATGCAACTAGAACGTGCATAACAATGCAAGTGAGGTGTGCATAACAATGCAAGTGGAGTGTGCATAACAATGTAAGTGGAACGGTGCATAACAATGCAAGTGGAACGTGTATGACAAAGCAAGTGAAACGATGCATAACAATGCAAGTAGAGTATGCATAAGAATGCAAGTGAAATGGTGCATAACAATGCCAACCTTGCATACATGACAAAATGCGCTAACACAGCATATTCAAAGGTGATTCATCGATTCATACACAGTGCCATACACTGGAAACACAGTTCGAAGCTTCCACAAACACTGCTTGAGCTCAAAGGTGTATTTTCTTGAACTTTCTTGAGAGATGAGGGTACAAATCAACAAAACAACCCAAAACAAGGGAGCCATCGGCCACCCATCAGCCAACAATGTGGCTGGCTGGCCAACAATTTGGCCGATCGGCCAAAAATGGCAGATTCGGGGCAGTTTTGACATTTTGCCACGGGTCTTTAAGTATAGGGTTCCAAACCCTATTCTTTCACTTTCTCAAGCCCAAAACTTCTTCCCCTTGTGCTTTGGGCCAATTTCCTCCTTTGATCCGTGCTTTATACACACTTTCAAGTGTCCCACAAACATTCGATTCACAAAACCCTTGAGATTTCAAACACTTTGAACCGATTGAAAAGTGTTTTTGGTGCCTCATTCTTGACTTCCATCACTTGGGGTTTGTTTCCCCCGATTTACCCTTGATCTTCATGCCCTCTTCCGCACTTCGACATTTTCTTCCGTTTTCACCCCTCGAAGTTGACTTTTTGTTGACTTTTGGTATTCTTGCCCATTTTTCGTACCTTCGACCATTTTTCTGATTCTTCTCGAGATGGCGGATGATGTTCCACATGGTGGGGCTCCTCTAGGGATGGAGATGGATCCCGAGTTCGAGCCTTTGCCGCTCGGCGTTCGACCTTTCGACCCGACGACGTATGATCCTAACGTACACGTGTTGCCTCTCGACGGCATCCGCCAGTTCAGGAGATTCGCACGAGGTGCACTAGAGGACCTCCTGCTACGCGAGCCGGAGTTACACTTATCTTATGGCACCGCTGAGGTATACTCTTCCTCTTTACTTTCTACAATGTAGGTCATATGTCTTAGATAGCCAATATTGCTCTTCATCTGATTAGTCCAAACACACTTGCACATCACATGCCTAGTTCATTCTGAGCACATTCATACATAATACTTCTGTTAACTCGAACATATGTACACACTACATTTCTATCAATTCTGAACACATGCATACACTGTATTCCTGACATTGCTTTGCATTTGTTTATCTTGGACACAGGGAGATTCTCATGCCTTCCGGGGTTATGAGAACACCATTGCATGAGACTGGTACATGGAGCTACCCGATGATGTTCGCCACATCGTCGATGAGGCCGGTTTTGGTGTATTCTGTATGGGACTCTTGCACCTCACTGCGAGTCGGCCTCTTCTAGGCGCCTTAGTAGAGAGGTGGTGGGACACCACCGATTCCTTCCACCTTTCTACAGTAGGGGAGATGACGATGACTCCCTTTGACTTCTCCATGCTCACTGGCATAGGAGTAGGGGGTGATCCAATCCCTTTCGACACTGATATGGGCGAGTGAGATGCTGCTCAGATCTTTTTGCTAAGGACTCGCCCACCTCTCTCCCGACCAGGGATAGTGCGATATTTGTGGTTCGTCGACCAGTTCAGGGGGGAGATGCCGACGACCCGCGAGGAGGTCGAGCAATATGCCCGGGGGTTCCTCATGTTCTTGCTTGGTACTACTCTATTCGCCGACCGGGTGAACACCGTTGGCCTCTACCTCTTGAGTGCACTGGTAGACTTGTCTCGCATCCAGCGCTATGACTAGGGCGGCGTTGGCTTGGCCGCACTATATGGATACATAAGTTCTTCATTTCGCTGGAGCGGGCACCTGCTAGGAGGCTACTGGAGAGCCTGGGAGGTACATCTTTCCCTTCTGCTTTACAGTCTTGCTTTACATTATCTATACACCATACACACTGCACAACACGTAATTTGCTTTACACCAGTTGTACACTGCACACACTACACGATACACTGCACATCATTATCTGATTTCTGCGTTATCTGTATACTGCTTTACTGATGAACATACTCATTATTACCCTTTCACATTCTGTAGTTGTGGATATATGCCTACTTCCCAAGGCTTGCCCCAGAGCTGGAAGTAGAGACGTCCCCCATGGTTCCATATTCACATAGGTATGATGTGAGATGCGAGCGGAGGCCGCGAGAGTCTTTTTCATTCTCCCACTGATATTTTGACACTGTAGCCACAGCGGAGGTATTTCAAACCTTACAGTTCATCTAAGCTTTGCTTTATATTGCACTTTCAATAGCAGATAACAACTTGTATATCTGTCATTTATAGATCACCTGGCAGCCTTGGGCAATGCTGTCTGACGCAGTTAGAGACCGGTTTATTGGCACTCGGGAGACTTCCCGATTCTGGGTTTTGCTTGAGGGTCCGGTCTGTCGAGCGTGGTACTTGGGTGAACGCTTCTTGCAACAGAGCCTTAGTTTACTCGAGCCAGCGGTTCCGATGCCGCCTCCTTCGCACATGAGGCATATAGAGAGGTACACCCCGCAGGAGATGACCGATTTCACGATAGGTTGGGATGCTGACTTCTTCGGGCTCGACGACAACTATACCGTCTTTATCTAGACATATCTTATGCCGCCCATGGTCAGTGTTCACCGAGGTGAGAAAGAGAGACCTGTAGCCACAGCAGGAGGAGTGGGAGGATCCAGGGCGACCTAGGCCCATGGTAGGAGGGGTTCCCAGAGAAGACAGAGGGCAAAGTGGCCAGACCTGCCCACTACTATGACATGTCGAGGAGGGGCTGGAGAGACTTATCAGATTCCCATCGCTCTTCCTCCAACTGATCATGAGCTCATCGGAGTTCGAGGCTTGACCCCGATATATGCTATACTTTACATTTTGTACATTCATTTGATCTCAGTTGATATCCTGCAGATTACTAATTACCTCAACACTTTTGCAGGCTTCCATAGAGTACACCAGGCAGGCTCTGGAGCTGTCAGCTTTGGTGATGGGGATGCTGTAAAGGAGCATGGACCTGCTCAGTATTTACGGTATTCCAGTAAGTTCTTTCAACCTCCGTCCCAAAACCCTCTATAATCTGCTCCATACTGATCTGATGTATCACATTATCAATACTGCATTTGATACACCACACTCATATACCACTCACGGCACCGATACACTGCATCTCATATACTAGCCACGGCCCTCATACACTGCAATCATTCACCGCTCACAGTGTTCATATATTGCTCACAGCATTCATACATTGTAATCATATACTGCATTTGATACCATACTCAGCTTCGCATAGCATAACTGATGCATTTGCCAAATTGTTCTTTTTAGGCCCCATTCCAGATACCAGCCACAATGGGCGCCTCAGTGGGACCTTCAGTGCCTCCATGAGCAGCAGGGGGAGCGGGACGAGGGACTCCAGCGCACAGCCGAAGCATAGCTAGGCGTGCTCACACCGAGAGTAGTTCGCGGAAGCCTGCCCTAGATGATGATGAGTCTAACGAGGAGGTAGTGAGTCCACAATCAGAGTCGTCTCAGGATGGAGATGAGGCTGGAGATGGTTCGGGTTCAGACTCAGGTAGCGAAGCTGACGGCGGTAGTTCTGGGCCTTCGTCGAGGAAGAGGACGGGAGGGCTTCCCACTCTTGAGGCGACTGGCGCCGATTTAGATGTTTTGTTTTTGCTTTATTTCTATTTTTGCCTATAGTTTTTGCACATTGTACAGCCTCAGGCAGTATTATTTTCTTAAAACTTTGTACTTTTGTAGAGAGAAACCATGATGCAATGAAAACAGCTTTTTGATTGAAAAAGTGTTACATTTTACATTCTTAGCATCACATCGCATCGCATCACACACCATGTAAATGAGATTGAATTTTGTTTGAAAACTACACACTCGAATTGCATTGTCCTAATCAGGTAGCGAACCAACTGACAACTGAAAGAACAAAACAACTCGATAAGCAAAACCAGGACTTGACATGCTAACCAAATGTGAATACAACTCGATTGGCAAGACAAGAACTTAACAATCAACGCAAAATACAACTCGATAAACAAAAATGCAACAACTTGATAAACAAATTAAAGTAACACAGGCATGACTTCACAAAATCGTCACAAAAAGCATTCGAAGCGAAACAAGACACAAGTTCTCAACACTTCCAACACATGGACAATTCAAAGAACAAAGGAGGGGCCATCGGCCAAGGTGGGAGGCCACCGGACACCATAAAGAGTTATCGGCCACAAGAACTAGCCAATCGGCTATAAAGATGGTCGGTCGGCCATTAATGCAGAAAGTGCCCAGATTGTTGCCATATGTCTTCTACTCAACACCTTATCTTCTACAAAAGCCCCAGCTTCGTAGTTTCTCCATTTCAACTCTATTTTTGCCCCAAATGGAAGTATTTCTTGTCCAAAACCTCACAAATTGGATTGCAAACTTGGATGGCTCGAAAAAGTTAAATTTCTGAGGTTTCGAAATAAATGCACTATTCACGTTGAGCTGCACCCTGCTACATTTTCCATTCCTCCATGTCGCGGCTAGGTGTTAGAATCCGATAACTCATGTTTTTAGCTTTGGCAAACAAGAGATATGCCCCACTTTTGAAGATTTCCAAGCCTTGATGGAATCTCAGCGAGATGAAGAGATCGTACCCCAATTCCGTTTCGGCCACATCCAAGCCTTAGGACGGATGTGTGGGCTTACTTTGTATGACGCTCGGTCTTTGATTCGCGATGGAGAATTAGACATCCCCAGCTTGATTCATCGGTTTTCTGATGCTGGTGATCGCGGCGATCATCATTGGCAAGGTTTTCAACGACGTGTGCTTTGCTTGTGCATGTTGTCTCATTTCTTGCTTGCCCCAGGCTCCGGTGGGTCTAGTGTCTGTTTGATCGAGGTTGCCCAAGGCTTGAAAGAGGGCAAGAGCTGCATTACCATGACACTAGCTGAGACACTGATGGGTTTGGATGCCTTCCATTGCCGAGAGACGACTAGATTCACGGGGAGTCCACTACTACTGCAGGTAATGTTTCCCATCCTATCTCACATATATTTCTCACATCACTCGACCCTCAGGCTTGGTTTTTCTCTCAAAACCCTTTTCTCACTTTTCTCTCCACGTACACATCTCTATTCTTTAATCTCTCATTTTTTATCCCTCTTCAGATATGGTTGATGGACAAGTTGAAAGTAGTGGACTCATGCCCAACATATTCAACACGCAAATATTTCTTCCGGCAACGTCTAGTTGATGCCCCAGATGAGGGATGGTGGTGCGAATGGATGTACAGCCTATCCGCTGTCAACATTGCTTGGCGCTGCCCTTTTCTTAATCTACCGGCGATGAGCTACAGTATGTCTCGGCAACTGGGCATTCAGCTGATTGGCCTGATACACTGTGCCTTTTATTTCCCGTTCCGAATCCAGCGCCAATTTGGACATGATCAGACTTGCCTAGAAGATGGGGTAGAGTACCCTACTGTATTTCCAGTCCGAGGCGCACAGCTAGCTTGGTATGCCACAGTATGGAGGACGAGAGAGCTTCTGGCCCCTGCTCCCACTTTCAGTTACACCCTCTCTGATGAGTGCATAGCTTGGCTTGATGAAGAGGCGCAGGTTGGGCCTACTTTGGCATTAGAGGCTTCCACAAGTTCTGGGAGGGGGCGCAGGAACACCTGACTTATGCCCCGAATTTATTTGCTTTAATCAGTACTTTTAAGTTTTCTTTATGAATGTAATAAAAAACAACTTCGATTTGCATTCAAGAGTAAGAGAACTCTGTACTAAAATCAATGTAATTGAAGGTTGTGGATACTGAAAATTTTCCGTTTGGTCAAAAAATGGTCTAAGTCGTAAAAAGATTAATTTGAGCAAAATCAACTTTTATTAAAACTTTTCAAAACCATTTTCGATATGGATCACAACTGGACACGCCCGAGATCTATCACTGAGATGTACAACCCCAAATCCAGCAACTGGAAAGTTGTCCCTAGTCTGAATAGCACTGCACTGGAGATCACAACCGAGCTCTTGAATGCAGAATAGACAAAGATGACCAACATGATCACATGGACAAAGTTGATTTGGAAGTGTTTATGGCTGGACTTCAGAATGAAGTTGCCTACGAATCCCAAAGATGGGAATCAAGCCTTACGTAGTTCGGTTCAGGTTCACTCATGTATTAACACTCTCCTTTTGCGCTCTTACTTTTGCCAAGGCCGCCCTTTTTGGGTTTTCAACCTTACGAGCTCAGTTTTTATTATTTCAAATTTTTCATGCTCTAACTTTTGCCTAGGTCGCCCTTTCGGGTTTTTGGCCTGGCGAGCCACTCAGGGATAGTATTTCTTCAATTTGTCCATGTTGATCAGCTGGGAGAACTCAAGGCCATCTAAATCTATCAGAACGACAGCTCCACCCAACCGGATAGACTTGATAATGTAAGGGCCAGTCCAATTGGGTTTGAACTTTCCCTTAGGGTTGTAGATGGGAGCTCGGTTGTCTTTGAGCACTAGATCCCCCTTTTTCAAATTCCTGGACTTAACCTTCTTGTTGAAAGCCCTGGAAATTCTTCGTTGATAACCCTAGACGTGATACAGTGCTTTCAGCCTTCTTTCATCAAAGAGCATGAGTTCTTCGAACCTGCTTTGCTGCCAATCTACCTTAGCTATTTGACACTCAGCCAATACCCGTAATGACAGAACCTCAACTTCGATAGGCAAAACAACCTCCATCCCATAAACCAAGGAATACGGAGTTGCCCTAGTAGAAGTTCGAATTGAAGTCCGGTAGCCCCAAAGAGCAAATGGCAGCTTATCTGGCCTGTCCTTGTAGGTTTCCACCATCTTCTGCAGAATGTGCTTGATGTTCTTGTTGGCGGCCTCAACTGCTCCGTTGGTTTGCGGCCGATATGTAGATGACTTGCGAAAAGCCACGTTGTATTTCTCCAACAAGTCGATCACCTCATTCTTGAAATGGGAACCATTATTCGAAATAATCTCATTCGGGACCCCATAGCGACAAATAATGTTGTTCCTGATGAACTTAGCAACGTGCGATGCCTTCAACACAGCGTAAGATTGAGCCTCAACCCACTTCGTGAAGTAGTCTATCGCTACCAGAATGTACTCATGCCCATTGGACCCCTTTAGAGTGACAGCCCCAATTACATCAATCCCCCAGACTGAAAATGGCCACGGTGAAGTCATGTTGTACAGCTTTGACGGCGAAATGTTCATGCAGTTTGCATGGATCTGGCATTTGTGGCATCGCCGAACAAAGCCAATACAATCCTCCTCCATGGTTGACCAGTAATAACCATGCCTAAGGATCTTCCGGGCTAGCATCAACCCACTCATGTGCGCTCCGCACTCTCCTCCATGGATGGCCTCCATCAGGCGCTTGGACTCTTCAGCATTAACACACAGTTTGTGCATCCCCGGATGACCTCTCTTGTACAGTTTACCTCCGCAGACGATGAACTGAGCAACCATTCTTCGAATTACCCTCTTATCTTTGGCATTTGCCCCTGGTGGATACGCTTCCTTTTCCAAGAAGTTCCAGACGTCGTAATACTAGGGGTTTTGATCTTGTACCTCATTTATGGCAGCGATCAGCTCGTAGGCCGACACGAATTTCTATTCAATGATAATCGGACGCATCCGAAACCCAAAAGGGATGTCTATCATAGAAGATAGAGTTGCTAATGAATCAGCGAACCTATTGTTCTCTCTTAACAGATGAGCAAAGTTCAGTTTCTCAAATCGAGGAATCAAAACGTCCAAGGTTTGGTGATAGATTCTCATCTTTTCTTCTTTAGCTTTCCAATCTCCTTTAGCTTGAGATACAACAAGGTTCGAGTCCCCGATGACATCCAACCGTTTTGCCCCTAGTTCTAGGGCAGCTTCCATTCCAGCAATACACGCCTCATATTCTGCCTCATTGTTCGACACTTTGAACCAGAGTTTGAAAGCTAAGGGTATGCGGGAATTGTTGGGCGCTATCAGCAATACCCCTATCCCATACCCGTATTGGTTTGACACTTCGTCAAAGTACATCGTCCAAGTACATCGTCCAAGTCTCTTCTTCGATATACAGAATGGCCTCGTCTGGGAACAGATATTCTACTGCTTCATCCCCTTCAACTGGGTGGTCGGCTAGGAACTCCGCTACCGCTCTCCCTTTTACTGACTTGCGCGTCATGTACTTCAGATCAAATTAAGAAAACAGAAGCAACCAACGAGCTAGCCTACCTGTAAGTGCTGATTTCTCGAAGAGATATTTGATGGGATCTAATCTTGAAACCAGTATTACAGAGTGAGCTAACAGGTAGTGCCTCAACTTCCGGGTAGCCCATACCAAGGCCAAACAAGCCTTCTCCAGCGGCGTATAGCGAGTTTTGTAATCCAGCATTTTTTTGCTCAAGTAGTAGATAACCTTCTCCACTTTGTCCTCAGACTCCTGTGTAAGCATGCAGCCCATTGTCGTTTCGGTCACTGATAGGTACAGAAATAACAGTTTCCCCGGCTTAGGCAGTGACAACACATGTGGGTTTTGTAGATATTTCTTGATCTGCTCGAAAGCAACCTGGCATCGGTCATCCGATTGGAACTTCTTTCCTTTCTTCAAGAGACCAAACAGTGGTTCACAAGTCACGGTTAATTTTGCAATAAACCGTCTTATGAATTGCACTTTACCCAGAAAGCCTTGCACCTCCTTTTTAGTCCTCGGTGGTGGCATTTCTAAGATGGCCTTGATTTTGGAAGGATCGACCTCGATACCCCTTTGTGTGATCAAGAACCCTAGCATTTTCCCTGCTGTAACACCGAATGTACATTTCTGAGGATTCAGTCGCAACCGATACTCTCTGATCTGTTGGAAGAATTTTTGCAAATCGGTGTAGTGGCCCTCTCTTTCCTTGGACTTGACAATCATGTCATCCACGTACACCTCAACCTCTTTATGGATCATATCGTACAAAATCGTGGTCGCAGCCCATTGATACGTAGCCCCAGCATTCTTCAAGCCGAACGGTATTACCCTATAACAATAGGTTCCCCACGGGGTGGTGAAAACAGTCTTCTCCCTGTCTTCGGGTGCCATCAAAATCTGATTGTAGCCTGAAAACCCATCCATGAACGAGAGCAGCGCATGCCCAATAGTGAAGTCCACTAATTCGTCGATATGTGGCAAAGGAAAGTCGTCCTTTGGACTGGCTTTGTTCAAATCTCTGAAGTTCACACATACCCGATTTCTTTCGTCCTTCTTTGGCATCGGAACTATATTGGCCAACCAAGTTGGGTACTCAGATACTAGCAGGAATCCTGCGTCGATCTGCTTGGTGACCTCTTCTTTGATTTTCAGAGCCCAGTCTGGGCGGATCCTTCGGAGTTTCTGCTTAACAGGTCGAGCCTCTGGGTCAACAGGGATCCGGTGTTGTACAATCTCAGGATCGATTCCAGGTATGTCTTCGTAGGACCATGCAAAAATATCTTTGAAATCTTTTAATAAAGCGACTAAGCGCTCCCGCTCCTCCGAAGACAACATGGACCTGATCTAGACCAGCCACGGGTCCTTCTCAGTACCAACATTAATTGTGGTGATTTCATCAACCAAAGGTTTTACAAACCTCTCTTGCTCTTGATCAATCAAACGTTGTAAAACCGGAGGAATTTCTTCCTCGTTGTTTTTATCAAAATTTTGAAAGTCTTGATTAATGCAATAAATTAAAGGCACAAAAAAGTACTCGGAAGCCACAACCGTACCATTCTCATTAATAACATCCAGTCCGCCTAATTCCTCTGTTATAACAGACTCAAAGGAAAAAGAAAAAGACGACCTGGACAGGATAGTGGCATCCGGGTTATCACCACCAAGAATACCGGACTCAGACTCAGAAGAGCTGGAATCTAATTCTGACTCCACAGACTTAGTGGAATCAGATTCTGGCTCACTACCTGACCCGGAACTGCTCGATAAAAAGCCCTCCTTGTATTTCCAGACGAGGGAGAGTGCGATGGATGCATCGAGAATGCCTGAAGATGGGCCCACAGCCGCTTCATCCCCGATCATGGAGACTGAGAAGTTATCCCCCAAGCACTCCGGTATGATCTGAGGATTTGAGAGGAGACAAGCCAATGCTACCCCCATCTCAATTTCTGTGCTCTCGGAATCCTCCTCCTTGCACTGCTTAGCCTCAGCTGGTGGGTCTGTCTACTCTTCGGCAACTTCATCCCCGGAAAACTGAAGATCAAAAAATATTTCGAAGCCGGGCAAGCGCTGCTTCTCCGAATTCATCCAAGGCTCCAGGAAGCCGCAAAATAGAAAGTCTTCCCCCTTCCGGACAAAGCGTCCATTCAGGGTCCCCTAGATAGGCCTGTGCATCAACTCGTAATGCTTCTCGGCTTGTTTGGCTCTGGCTCTTCCAGTCATTTCTCTCCATTTCTTGGCCCAATCCTTTTTGGTAGGCAGATAACCTAATCCAAAGGTATGTGGGTTGTGCTGCACTTCAGACGATACTGCAATGCCCTTCTGGCCACTTCGCCCTAATCTTATCCCGGGGATGTGTTGAAGCTTGTTCATAAGGTAGACAGACTGTGCACTGACGTATAGCTCCTCATCAACAACTAACATGTCTTGTACAATCCAGGCCTTAGCTAGGGTAAATTCTGACAGAAATACATCCTCCGCGCCATGCTCAATCTCCAGAACTGGCGTAGAAACCTCTGGCAGCGAATGTATTGAAGAATTCCCGAAAACAATTGTCACCCCCTTCCTGTGGGGGTATTTTAGCATTTGGTGTAAGGTGGAAGAGACGGCTTTCACTTGGTGCAGCCACGACCGCCCAAGGAGTATATTGAAGGTTGCGGGAACATCCAAGACATGAAACTTAATGTCCTGTTGCCCCAGACCAACCTGAGTCCTAATTTGTACAGTCCCCATCACCTCTCGGCTGGTATTATTATAGGCCTGTATCACCTGGGCCGTAGGCACGAAATTCGCGGGCTTCAACCCGATAGCATACGCCGTTCTTGACGGACATACATTGATTGCGGACCCCGTGTCGACCAAAACCACCGGTATCCACTTCTCTCTACACTCCACAGAGATGTAGGGTGGTTTGTTATGATCCAAGCCCTCGGGTGGTAGTTCTTTGTCGGTAAGGTCAAGGTCGGGGAAGCTCATCCTGAGAAAACCAGCCCTACTAATTACTCCGGAGTTGTATCAATTGAAAGCTTGGCCCTATCCATGGTAGAAAGGACGGCCTATCTGCGAACCCTCGAGGCCATAATTAGTCCCCAGATGGAGATGTCTGCTTGGATTTTCTTAAGCTGCTTCAGTATAGCCTCCTCCTCCAGCAGTTTTTCCTTCTGCCTCTCCGCTTCGTTGTCTTTTCTGGACGCCTCCAGCTGGTCCAAGTGTGGGGGCTTGAAATACCCCCCATTTCTAGTCATATAGTCAACCTCCTCAACATACCAGGTGTCATTTGGTTGGTTCCGCCCCAGTCTTCGTCAATGTGGGCCAGACGCAAGTCCTTGTCTTTCCACCATATACCATTGACAACCGACAGACAGTTGTCTGGCTCTGTTGTAATTGCTTCTGTGCTCGCAGCACACTCCGCCCCCTCAAGTGCCTTGGCTTTTCTAGCCCTGTTGTCATTATCAACCTTCTCTTGCTTAAACCGCCTTAGTACAGCTTCTTGCTCTATATCTGCTATACACAAACTGCTTTGATCCCAAGCAAAATTCTTTGCACCGGTGCTCTCCGGCGATGCTTCCCAATTCTTGGCCATTCCAGCCACTGTTGATGTCCCCATTTCTGACGGCCCCTGTTCTAGTTGAGACACCTCAACAATATCTGGCTCGTTGCTGAGCCACCCCATATTTTCTGATGATCCATCCAAGTCGAACCAGTTGATGTTCACATCTCTTGAGTCCTACTTATTGAAGAACTGCAGATAGGCAATATCCTCTTCCAGCTCTGCTAGGTCATCTAACCCCTGACTTGGTCCATCTTCCCGAACCATACTAATCTCTGCCCCAGCTGGCAACTCTACCATCGGCTTGACCTGATCCGATGATACGATATAACCACTTGGGTTGTATGCTCTCTCGGTAAAGCTCCCAGATCCCTCAAGCTCTAAATCAACATTCCCATCTGCCTCCAAAGTCATCCCGGTTCTGTCTTCGACAGTCACCACCACCGGTTCAAGTTGGGTTTGGGAGATGCTCAACATGCACAAGTCCGTGCCGTCTGGGATGAACACCTCAGGCTTGGGTAGGTGGGAGGGCGTGATGTATATGCTTGGGTCATATGGAATGGCCGCGGTTTGGATCAGGTTGATGTGTTTGGGTGGTGGAGCTTGGTTATGTGGTGGGAGTGGGTTGGTGGTGACATTCGGTTTCTTTGGAGGCACAATCACCTTATTGTCAATAAGATCCTGAATCTCATGACGAAGTTTGTAGCACTGGTCGGTGTCGTGACCATGCTGTTGGTGAAAGGCATAGTATTTGGCCGGGTTATGGGAAGTAGGAAGTTTGTCTGGTAATGGCCGCGGTTCCAGGGGCTTCAAATGCCCTTTTCTAATGAGAACCCCCAAGGCTTTGGAAAGGGGCATGTACATTGGAGTAAAGGTCCTTTGGCCTCGGGGTGGATATCTGGCTGTTTGTGAGTTGGTACCGGATGCACCGGTGAATGGGGTGGCTGTTTTTGGTGTGGTGGTGGCGACCATGCCCACATCGAAAGTTCTGGTAGCTGCAGCATTACTCGTGCCTGCAATCGAATTGTGTGTAAACGCCCTCTTGGGCTGCTCTCTCTCGTGGTCAATCAAACCTTGCTTTATAGTGTCCTCAATCTGTACCCCAATCTCGTGTAAATCAGCAAAGGTAAGGAGGGGTAAGACGATCATCTTTTGCATCAGTTTGGGTTGGAGGTTGCGCACAACCATCCGTATCTAATCCTTCTCAACTGGCCTGGTGGTCATCATAGAAGCTTTGGCTCTCCAACGGGTTACAAAGTCAAAGAAGCCCTCTTTTGGCTCTTGCCTCGTTGTCTCGAGATCACGAGTTGTGATCTTGATCTGTGTGTTGTATGAGTACTGGGCAATGAAGGCCTTGGCCATTTCTTCCCAACTTCTCTTGATAGAATCTTCCAACTTCGCATACTAGATAGTTGCGACACCCGACAGGGTCCGGCCGAAGAGGGAAAGCTTTTGCAGTCTAGAGAGGCCCATTGGCCTTAGGATATCTGAGAACAACCGCAGGTGTACCATGGGATCCCCAGAATCGTCAAAACGGTCTATATACAGCATCTTGAACCGGTCTGGCAACGTCACCGCTGAGTCGGTAGGAATGGAATTAACGCCTTGAGCTCTCTTGAACAGCTTTTCTAGCTTGCTTACTTTCAGCGCTGTTGGATCCACCTCAAATTCAAACGGTGTATCCACTGGATTAGCTGGTGCTTTAGACAGCTGAGGTAGGATTGGGGGTGGAACTGGCCCCGTTGGAATGTCCGTATTTTCTTGGACGTGAGCTGCATCCCTGGGTATCGAAACCCTAGGTGGGGGTAGGGGTGGGGGTGGATGCGAAGCAGATGCTCCGACTTGTTGTGGTTGCTGCTGTGGCTGAAGTTTGGTAATTAAGTCTGCCTGTTGTGCCACAACCTCTGCCTGGCGGGCCGCATCCCGCTGCATGGCTTGTATAGTCTTTTGGAGCTAACGCATCATCTCCTCCATACCGGTCATAAGGTGCTGATCTAACTAAACAACAGGTGTATCTCTTTCTGCGGTAGAAACGGAAACCTCAGCCCGACTACACACTGGTGGGGTGGATAAGGACCGCTGATTCGGTAATCGCTATATTGATGAACTGTGCCTAACTGACCTCGGTCTAGTAACCGGGGGTAATGAAAAGAACACTGCTTGTCCGTTAACTAGATCCTCGGATCGATGAAGCCTTCTACCTCTAACCTAGAGTGCTTTGGGGGAAACTGCCTCCTCAGAAGCAATGATGCTATATTACCTTGCAAAAAGATAAATAAAGCAAAATAAGGAAACAAACAACTAGAAAAACGGACAGCATTTCAGCTTAAATAAACACAACACACAGTTGGCATTTGTAAGCTGAACACACTATTCTCAACACTGATCACTGGCCCCAAATCACTGTCTCAAATCTGATACCCTCAGGTAAAATTGATTCCCCCAAATACTGATGTCCTCAGACTTGATACCCACACTTGCAAACTTATACATACAACCCGTAGAGACACACTCTGACAGCACATAGCAAGCAAGTGAGAGCCAAAACACCCCTATGGTGGGGTAGGGTTTCCGTGTCCTATTTTGTCAGGAACTAGGGTTTCACTATGCACGCAGCGGTTTTCAAACAACCTATAATCGGGTAAGCAACTTGCCCTAGTTTGGAATGGTCTTTACAGATTCTGCACTAGGTCGAATGGTCAAAAAAGGTGCCTCGGTAAAAACCGAGGTTTGTGTTCCCATCGTGGCAGAGTTCGTAACCGGTCAGCCTTATGGCACGCTTTTCCAAGCAAGCCTCCGGCAGACCGTTCAAGAATAGCAGACGGAAAACACTGTGACTTAAGCGCACCAATGCAAATGCAATGCAAAGAAACACATAAGTGTAAATAAAACAACATATCATGAGTTCAAGTTAAGTTCTCTAAATCCCCAGTAGAGTCGCCAGAAACTATAGGCTGCCCGAAACTTGCTCTACGCACCCCCTTTCGGAGAGGGTGCGGATTGTGTTCACAGCTACTACAGTTCGGACTCCTGTCACGGTTCTGAATCTAGTCTCACAAAGTGCAATGTAAGACTGATAAATCACCAAAGAGTCCAAATCCGGCAAATCGTTTTGGAAAATCGATTTTGATCAAGAAATGCCAAACATGGACTGCTTTGCCAAATTTCAGAGTCGCCACCCAAATATTTTGTTTTGGGAAATTTAGGAAACCCTGACTCGTGCCTAAGGCCACGTGTCTGTCATCACTAAAGTTGCCTCTGCTCGGGAACTTGGGTACCAGAGGGGAAGGTCATGTAATGAGCACTCTCGCTCGCCCGATCAAAGATCGGCCTCTACTAAGCATGATATGTTGTTTTTGAAAACACATGTGTTCTTATTCCGGTTATTAGCTAACATTACTACGTGATGCGCACAGCATACAAGTATAGACTCAATCACGCGGATTGGAATAAAACAGCTTATGTTTGTTTTTGAAAGTGGTTTGAAAGTGCTACTCGCAAGTAGGCTAAAGCGCAGATTTGCCACCCTTAAGTAGGCTTAGAAAAACATGATTTTGCCACTTCAAGTGGGCTTAAAACGCACAATCATCGAGTTGTTTCAATTCAGGCAATCAAGCCTTTATCCACAGGCATTCATGCAGTTAAACACATAAGCACATAGCCTCATGGTAAGCATGCTATCATGGCAATCACTTATACACACGCAAGGATGCTAAAGCATAAACACTCACCGAGTACTTCGAGCCAAAACAAAAGCTAGTTAGTAATCATGTATGATCCTAGCTATGTCAACAATGCCTAATGCAACACATGCAAAATGCAGCTAAATAGGCTCAGCTATTCTAAGATGGCATATGAATGCAACGAGTTGATACATGTATTCAAAATAGGTATTGAAATACAATGTAGTTTGAATGATGTGCCGAGCCCGGTGCATGCAATACGAATGAATGATGCACGCATGCAAAACATAAGTATGCTAATTGAAATATGCCCTAAAACTAACCACAGAAAGCTGATAGTAAAAGGGAGAAAGACGTGGGGTTGGAAGACATGCATCACACACACGCACACTTATTACAAAATTTGCCCTCTCGATGGCGGGTCCGAATAAAATGAAAGCTAACTAGTTACGCTAATTAAGCTAACTATTACAAATCAACTAATTAACAAACTTAACTAATTAAATATTACAAACCGAACTGAATCAACTAACTATTCGAAGTTAATTAAGTACAAACCAAATTAATTAATTAAACACTTAACTAATTAATTACAAAATAACTAAGCTAATGAACGAGTTTAGCTAAGCAAATTAAACAAATGGCCTCGGCAAGCGAGGGGGATATGCATGCTCTGTCGGCTTCGCTTGAAAATCCACTACCGCGCTTCATGATGCCTCTATTTGCACACTTCTGTACTTCTGAAAATTATGCCAACTTCCAGAATGTTTCTGACCCACCTTAGGGACATGCTGAGGGATGGTCGGCCAAGAGGGATGGCCATCGGCCACTTTTGATAGCCGGTCGGTAGACTTGGTGGCCGGTCGGCAGCTTTGATGGCTGGTCGGCCACTACTTCCTGTAATTTCTCCTTTTGCTGCAACAGAGCACAAACAAAGGCATGGCAGTGTATTTGCAAGCAAATGTGTGTGCAACTACACATCTTAAGCTCAAAGGAGTGTAGAGCTCGGTTCTCGAGTCACCAATCACGCATCTCAATGCATGATGGCCAAAGAGTCAAGCTTGCACAATGTTGATGAATGCGCAAATAACACATAGGACTCGAGAGGCCTCCACTCTATCATGCACAATCAAAGGGGACGACGACAAAGAAATGAGGCACGTTTCATCACTTCAAGTATAAAACGCCCTTCGTTTCTCGTGTTTGGATCAACATCCGATCCAAACACAATGCAATGCAACACACATGCAAACGGCATGCTAATGCAAACAAAATGCTAATCTTGACATGTTAAGGTGGTATGCACAAGACTCTAACATGTAAACACTCATGCACAACATGCTAGAACACTTAAGCATTAAACACTAGTGAAGGATACAACACTAGGACCATGCAACACAATGCTCAATGGACTAAACCAATACCAAACAGACCTCATGCATGCCAAAACAGTGGCCAAAATGATCTAAAATGATAGCATGAATGGCAAGAGAATGATGCTCATACATTGGCTCACAAACAAGGCATAAAGGTGCAACTCTTAAGAGCACCTAAAGAGTGAAAAACATGGAAGTGTGGCAACACTATATGCTCTGAAATAACATGCCAAATGATGCCAAAACATGCAAACACCTCAAGTCAAGCATGCAAGATACCTCAAAACTCAAAGCTATTCAAGGCTATTGCACTATAAGCATACATAACAAACATCATACGATCAAGAAGCCTCAAAAAAGAGTTAAAGCATGTTAAAACATGAGTAAAAACTTGCTGGAGCAGAGCCAAAACATGCTAGGATAATAGGCCAAAACACCAAGTAAACTAGGCTAGTGAGCAAGGTTTACACTACAAGGGTAAGAAGCATGCAAGAGGTGGCTCTACCAACCAAAATTAGAGTTACAACATGCCAAAATAACACCAAAAACATGCTAAGATAGAACCGAAATAAGCTAGGATGATGGATCAAAGTATTGAGCACACAAGGCTAAATGGCAAGATTACACTACAAGTGTAAAAAGCATGCATGAGATGACTGAACCAAGCCAAAAAAGAGTTATATCAGGTCCAAAAACTCACAAAAACATGCTCAAACTAAGCCCTAAGAGGATAGAAATACATACTCATTTGATAGGCCAATAATACATGCTAACAAGACAAGAGGATGGGGGACCACCCCCTCTCATTTTGGACCTCAAAACCAAATTTCTACCACTGAAAATCCGCTGGATTTCAGTGGTTAAAAGGCCAAATAAAGATTGCCTCAAAGGCCTTAAAAGATGGCACCAAGCTCAAGCCAATAAGGCACACAAGAGGGTAGAACACCCTCAACACTAAAGAGGCCTCAAACAACCATTTTAAGCACTTGAAAACAAAGCTTTTTGTAGTTGAAAGCAAGGCCTAAACCAATATGCAAGGATGGCCAAATAAGCAATGAAAATAAAGCTTTAAAGAGGATATGAGACTCACCATTGAAGCACAGCAATAACAACAAGTTTTTGAGGCAAAACCAAGCTCAAACCACTCAAATACAACCTCCAAGAACCTCAGCTCAAGAGTGAAGGTGTTTAACTAGGTGTTGTAGTGCAAAAGTAAAGAGAAAATACACTTTAAGGCACACACTAGTACAAATATAGAGAGAGAGAGGGGGAAATATAGAGAGAAAGGGATATGTTTAGCCCTAATCCAAAATTTCAAAACCTCTGGAAGGGGAGAGGAGCCTCCCCTTATATAGAATCACAAGCTTCAAGCTTCTTCGACAAGTTTAGAGCTTGTTTAAATCCCTCCATACACGTGTATAGATGATGCATTTTGTGCTCACTAGCTGGCACAACTGGCACCAAAATATCTGTAAAAGCAAAGAAAAGGGCCTCGGCCAAAAAAAATGGCCAACCGGCCATCAGTGATGCCGACCGGCCACCACTGATGGCCGATGGAAAGAGGGCACGGCCGATTGGCATAGAGCCTAGCCGATGGGTTGTAGGGCTGGCCAGTAAGCCACCCCCTTCCCTCAAAAACAAAGCCACAAGCTCTTGGTCCACAACCAAGCACAAAATAGGCAAGTTGTGAGGCTCCAAGGCAAGGCATACAGCCGAGACCTTCAAGAACTCAAAACGAACACGAGCATTGATGATTATCGAATGTTCAAACGATGACGTCCAAGTCTTTAGGATGGTCAAAAATGGGGTATCTACAACATAACAATGTAAAAATCATACGAAGGCCCAAACAAGTGGTTAGAAGTACATTCATGAAATGAAAAGTATGAAATCATCAACAAACATAAATTTACAAATTACATACACTTTTAAAGATCACAATCTAAGAGACATTTCCAGATTTTTTCCGAACTCGGCCTTTCTATGGTTCGTAGAAAATTTTATCTAGTTTCTAGATCATCGTTTGGAAATAGGATAGCTTTCCTAAAGTTTTAGTTATTTAAGAAATACTCCAGTACTGTCCAAATTTGTCAACTGTTACAAAAATCAAATTTTCTCTTAAACCGCTCACTCTTTTTAAAAAAAATCATTTTTACTTGAAAGATAACACTTTAAGGAAAGTTTTGATATAGAAATGAGACAACAGGATTTTTTTTTTCATTTTTCTAGAATTTTTTAATGTGGGCTGAAAATACCAATTTTTCTAGCACAGAGCTTGAAATAAGAAGAGTAATAGAAAAAGAGGGCAACAATGAGTAATTTTCACTTCTATTATGATGAAAACATGCTAAATAGTATATAAATAACTCATATTTTTAGAATGAACGTATGCTTTTGGAAATCATGTGAGAAGTGGGTAGAAAAAGATAGTTTTACTCCCATTAAGTGAAAATACATGTAAGAAAGGAGCAAGACTCAAATATTTTATTCAAACAAGAACACTATGAATACACATATGAAAATGATACATTAAACCTCCAAGATCATGTATTTGAATGAGAAAATAAAAGAGAGGGTTGTGTTGTGGCTTACTCGTTTGGTTAAGGGTGGTGTTATGCAAACTTGCTCACTTTTTCTTCCTCCTCCTCCCAAAGCGCTCTCTCTCTCTCTCTCTCTCTCTTACTAAAATATAGTGTGTATGGGTTTGAGTGTGTAGAATATGCAAGAAGGGGGGTGGTCTATTTATAGTAAAAATATGGTAAAAGGTCCTAAATATCCTTGGTTTTGATGGAATGGAAAAGTTTTTGATTTAGTTGGGGAGTAATGGAATATAGGGTACTTAAGAGAGTTAATTATGGTTTGAAACATGATCTAGTTTTCATTTAGCTAGGTTAGAACTAGATTGACAGGTGGTACAAGACAAGGCTCCAAGAATCAATGGTCTTTGTAAAAAATCTTCCTTAATTCAAGCTAGTTGTTCCTAAAAGAACACATCAATACACCTATATCTATACGGCCAGCCATGTAGGGGTGATTTTGAGATATTTTTCAATTTATTTTCATGTATAAAATCATATATATATGCATATATATTGTAGATATTTTGGTGAAAAAATTATTATAATAATGGATTGTACTTATTATATATATAAAGAATGATTTGGGGCTAAAGTGCAATTTTAATAAAGTGTGAGGGCATGAGCTTATTAAAATATCTATTCTAGATGTAGAATTAATTAAAATAATGATTGGAAAAATAATTCAGTTTGTATCATCTCGTTTTGAATTAAAAAGTGAATAACTGCACGAAAATGGTGAAAATCGAAAATTAGGATTTCGAGAGATTAATCTATAATTAGAGAGTTAAATAATTAATACTAGAGTGTTAGAATTGATTACTAAGCTATTAGGATCGATAAGGGTTTGTACTGATTCGTCCGTGATGTGCTTTTGATTTTAGGGTTAAATTTGTGATAAGTTGAGAATATAGGGTCTCTATTGAATAATCTCAAGGTTAGTGTTTCAAAAGAAATTACAAAAATTGGGGTCTCTACATATAAATTTGAAAGAAAATCAACCCATCTCATTGACACCAATAGGATCCATCAATGGCACCGGAGGGCGGCGATCTCATTCTCCGTAAGAGCCAAGAGCCTGTATTTTTCTCTGTTTTTCTCTCATCTCTTTTGGGTGGTGATATCAGATTTGAGCAACATCAGAGGTGCGTATATGTATGCCGGAGGTGTTAAAATATTTTATCTTTAAGCTCTCATCTCGAATGACGACTTCGAGAGCATTAACGGTCGTCAACGACAATGAGGAATATGATGATCAACTTACTCTCTTTCCTCCTCAAATCTATAGATCCGTTGCCGTCGCCCAAAGGTTAACGCAAGAACCATGGCAATGTCGAAATCACGGTTGTAGATCTAGTCCCGGCATAAGCAGACCTCAATGGGGTTATGGTGGATCGTTCCCGTGCTTGACGGCCGTATCGTAAGGTAATCTTACAAAGCTTGAAACGACCAACGGTGAGGTTCTTCTTACCAAAACCAAGGACCTCAAGTACATGGTTTGTAGTATGGACAATAGCATAAACATGAAGGCTTCTTCTATGTCACTTTTGGATGTAAATGGATTTGAATTGATTGGGATTTTGTTTTGTTGTTTGTTATAACAACTAAAAATTAAACAGATAAAATTTGAGATCTGTTCAAAAAATTAGGTTGAGATAAACAAATTTTGTTCAATTTTTTGAAACTAATAGAGAGAGAAACAAATAGAAAAAAAATTTCTATTTACTCTTTGTTGTTGTTGATGATTGCAATAGATAAAAAAAACAATACCACCTCCAGATTTTAAACAGATATAGATTTTAAACAGGTAGAGAGAGAAATTCACAGATTTTGAATAGATAGGGAAAAAATTGAACAAATAGGGAAAAAAATTCAATAGATAGATATAAATTTGAATAGATAGTCAAAAAAATTGAACAAATAGATATAAATTTGAGCTGATAATAAAAAAAGTGAATGACTAAAAGAAAAAGTTAGTAGATAAATTAAGGAGTAAAATTGAAAACAAAATGTCTTTTAAAATCAACAATAGGATTTCTTACCAAACTATTTCGCAAAGGGGGAACCTCTTACTAATAAAAAATATCCACTGGACGTAATGTCTTGTATCCTCTTTATATTGGACTTTTTAACAATTTGTTTATTATTTATTTATTTATTTATTTTTAAAGAATAACCATCCATGTTTTAATGCAAATTTGATTAAAAAATATAGTTAATAACAATGTCTTGAAACCTGAACCGGACCGGCCGGTCTGACCGGGAATCGGGCCTTGTTCCGGTCCGGTCAACCCCCTAAAACCGGTGTAAAAATGAAAAACCGGAAGACCAGGCGATCGAACTGGCAAAACCAGTGACCCAGACCGAGTTTTGAGGGTTGGCCCGTTTTTTTTTTTTAACCTCTTTTTTTATTTTTTTCTTTCTTTCTTTCTTATATATATATATATAAATATATTTCAAAATTTTGAATAAAAATTCTTACTTCAAGAGTCTCCTCTAATAAGGAAGAGTCTCATTGGAAGCTTGAGAAGATTATGAAAGTCTATTCCTATTTATAGGAAAAGATTTTTCAAAAAGAATCTATAAAATTCTATGTGGGATTCAATCAAATTATTTGAAACATATTGATTGGAGGGAGAGTTAAAAATTTCATTTCCCTCCAAAATTAAATCTAGCATTCAATCAATTTGTTTGGAGGGAATGTTTAAAAAATTTAATTTCTTTAAAACAAGTGACCTTTTTTTTTTAATGTCAATTATGACTTTGTTAAATATTATTAATAAATACCATGCAACAATTTTTATTTTTATTTGAGTATTTATATATATTTTTATTTATTTATAATTTATAGTTATATTTTCTAATTATATAATATTAATTATGATGTCACGGTTCGACCGGTTTGACCCGACGGTTGAACCGGTGACTCGTCTATCCGGTCCCTTTTCCTCACCGGTCTAGTTTTCAAAACATTGGTTAATAATGTTCGATCATCTTGATTTTTTGCATAAATAATTTACTCAATGAGTCTTGAAAAATAAATGATTTAGATTACAAAAATGGATTTCAAAATGGATTTACTAAGTCTAAATACTCTCAAAAGTTAAGATGACCAAGAAGTCAAACCCATAAGTTATTTATATTTAATAAATTATAGATAGAAATTGCGCCAAACAATTTGATACAAACTATCAAAATAAAATAAACTATAAGCAATGAATTGCATCCAACAACCCAGTTAATTGGTTTCGCAAATCTTACCGTAAGTTTATCCATTGATATACAAGTGAATACAGTTGATCAATCAAAATCTTATTTTATAACTTACTCTACAAAATTAGCTATAGATGGATCGGACTTGTTCATTAAATTACTAGTAAAAAAAAAAAAAAAAACAAGATTCTAAATCTATTTGTTTGTTAATCCTTACGCCTTTTTATATTATAAGTTAGTTTGAGAACCTTTACGCTGTGTTTGGTTGGGTAATTTGGGAAGAGATTAAGAAAGAAAAATGGAAAAGTTAGGTGAAATATGAATAAAATATACTTACATTTCACCTAATTCCACACCTTTTTCCTTTCTCTTTTCAAATTGCTTCCCAAATCTCTCAACCAAACACAGTGTTAAATAAAGCGTAGTTATTTACTCGTTTAATATTGTCCATGTGAAATATCAAATTATTCACCTAATTTACTCGTGAGACAGTCTGGCTCTATTTGGGATGCCAAAATTGTTAGACAATTTTCACTGTATTAATTAAATTTCTATTTGTGTACTCAACAACAAACAGAACACAAAAAGAATAAATTTAAAAGAAAGATTTTTCAAATTTTGTTTAATTACAGAAACCAAACGAAAATTGGAAAGTGTAGGAGGAAGGAAACAAAATAAGAACAGGAAAATACTTACTGAAAATATTTTTTGAGAATGATCAAGTCCAATGTTTACACTGTCTTCTTAAGATAGATTCGTCCTTTCTAGAGTGCTCACAGATGATGGATGTCTATCTCTCAGGATGAAATGATTTACAACGAATAGTAGTAGCACAACCAACTGTTCGCACAACGAAAGTGTTTATACTCTTTCTTACAGAAAATAAATGCAGCAAAATGTAGAAAGCAATAGTAGAAACAAGAATGAAAATAATTGAATGCAAAATCCAAATGAGAGATTGACTATTTGTAAGAGAATTGGTGGCTTTTCAGAATATGTTTCAATAGGTCAAAAACCTGTCCGGGATAGTGCTGAACAAGTAGAAACCTCTTCGGACAGATAGAACCTGTTCAAGTTGAATTTTGAACAAATAACAGACCTGTTCGGTTAGAAGAAAATTTGGATAAGTGTGTTGGACCAAACTGCCAACATTTCAATATGTTAGGGTCAATTCAAAATTAAACCGAAATTCAAATTTCACATGGTAAGAATTTAATTTTAGGAAAAATAAAATTTAAATATTTTTGACCCAAAAATATAAGCATTGGGTTGGACAAGCCCAATCCAACCTCACACCACGTACCCGCGCCCAAGCCCAGCCCAGCTTGCCTGACTGATTGGATAGACGGCGACGGCGACGTGTATGTGCGTTTGTTTGTTTTAGGTCCAATAAATCTAGCCCACTTTGCCCATAACCTCATAATTCCACAAAACTTAGGTACCGCTTAGGGCCCTCCCCAAGTTGTAAACCCAAGACTCATAAACCCAACAATGTTAGCCTAGCCAAGCAATGTGGGACAAGCTTTCTTTCCTCCAATTTTGGAAAACCTACCAAAACACCATTTTCATGGAGCTTACTTTGGCTTCAATTTCCCATTCACCCAATAATGATTTTGAACAACCAAATATACTACGTGAATCACAACACGACATAGAACGCGTTACCACCAATACCCGTCAACCTCGGCGCATGGGTCCTACTTAGAAAATAGACCAAAGTTTAAGAAAAACCATTTTTTCCAAAACCATTCTTACAATCCCAACATGAATGGAATTTGATGACAACGGAAATGCAACAACATGCAGAATTTGTCGAGAGAGTATAAATTGAAAATATCTTGCATCAAGATAGGTAACTTTCGACCTTGAACCTTTCCAAGTGATAACCTATCGGACTTACTAGTTAACCAATGGATGCGATGCCTTGAATTGTTTAGCCGTTAGTGTAAGCCAAGACAATAGATTTCACACAAAATATCTTCTGACACATCGTGATTTTTACGGCTGTGTTCATTGTGGTCTTAAACGCTCCTGGTTGTTCATGAGTGCTTCTAGAGAATTTAGCCTCTTCATTCTCATATAACTAGACCCAGTTTGACATTCATATAGGTGATTCTTATTTTGAGTATCTCTTATACTCGTCTTGATTTTCATGCCTAAATCAAGATATAAGTAATCATTAAAAGCAAAACTTATCTTTAAACCCTTGCACACAACACATGTTGTTGACATCACTCTCACCATAAGAATGGGTAGGGAATTTTAATCCCTTGGTGATTTCTGGCGAGCCACACATAACTTAGTTGTCCCTTTGAACTTAGTTCTTGGGATCTCCAGTCATCTAACTAGGGTTACCATTATGATGACTCTTATGTAATAGGCTTTAATTCCATTCCCTTTGATGAACTATACACTTGCTCTTTTACCAAACCTTTCATTAACGGATCCGCAATATTCTCTTTAGATTTTATATAATCTATTGAGATTATTCTACCTGAGAGCAATTACCTTACAGTGTTATGTCGAAGACGAATATGTCATGACTTACTATTATACATATGACTCTGTGCCTTACCTATTGCAGATTGACTGTCACAATGAATGCAAATAGATGGCACAGGTTTTGGTCATATTGGAATGTCTTCTAAGAAGTGGCAAAGTCATTCTGCTTGTTCACCTGCTTTGTCTAAAGCAATGAACTTGGATTCCATTGTGAATCGTGCGATGCATGTTTGTTTTGTGGATTTCTAAGAAATAGCAGCGCCCCCTAGAGTAAAGACATATCCATTAGTGGAGTTTGAATCTTTAGTATCGGATATCCAATTGGCATCACAATAACCTTCCAATACTGTAGGATATTGAGTTTAAACTATGATCATGGGTAAATCTTAGATATTTAAGAACTCGAATGATCGCTTTCTAATGATCTTCTTCGAGGTTACTAGTGTACCTACTCAATTTATTGACTGCACAAGCTATATCAGGACGAGTGCAATTCAGTAGGTACATTAGGCTTCCAATGATTTGGGAGTATTTTAACTGAGACACCGTATCACCTTTATTTTTCGATAAATAAAAGCTGATGTCTACGGGTGTTCTTGCTATATTTATATCATCCTTGATATATTTACCAAGAATTTTCTCAATATAATGAGATTGTGATAATGTATATCCATCAGATGTTTTAGTAATTTTCATTCCTAATATAATATCAGTGACTTCCATATCTTTCATATCAAATCTTTTGTTTAACATTTGCTTAGTCGATTTGATCATGTTTTGACTGTTTCCAATGATAAGCATGCCATCTACATAAAGACAAATGATGACATAACCTTTGTCAGTGTTTTTAACATAGACGCACTTGTTACATTCGTTTATCTTAAACCCGTTCGTAAGCATAGCGTGATCAAATTTTTCATGCCATTGCTTAGGAACATGTCTCAACCCATAAAGAGATTTTACAAGCCGACAAACTTTCTTTTCTTGCCCTGGCACTACAACCCTTTCGGGTTGCTTCATATAGATCTCTTCATTTAGATCACCATTTAAGAAAGTTGTCATAACATCCATTTAATGTATCTGTAAATTATACAACAGCGTAATAGCAATAAGCATGCAGATGGATGATATTCCTGTCCCATGTCCAGACCTTCCTTTTGTCTGTAACCTTTTACCACAAGTCTTGCTTTATACTTGTTTATTGACCCATATGCCTTCATTTTTCTCTTGAATATCCATTTATACCTAAGAGGTTTAGAATCGGATGGAAGATCTACCAATTCCTAAGTATGATTTTGCATAATGGATTCAATTTTATTATTAACAACCTCTTTTCATAAAGGTGCTTCAGGACCTGACTTTGCTTCCTTAAAGCTCTGAGGCTCATTTTCTAACAAGTATGTTAGAAAATCTAGACCAAAGAATTTTGATATTTTCGCTCTCTTATTTCGTCTTGGTTCATTATCAATTAAATTCTATTGGTTGAGACCATTAATAGTCTCTTGTGCATTAGTCTCTTGACTTTGTGTATAATCATAAGTTCTTTTTTGTGAACTTAATTCCTGTCATTTCTTGTAAGGAAAAACATGTTCAAAAAACACAGTATTCCTTGACTCTATAACAGTGATCATATGTATATCAGGTATTTCTGATTTATAAGTCAGAAACCAATATGCCCTACTATTATGCGCATAACCAATAAACACACAATCCACTATTTTTGATCATATCTTAGTATTTTTCGAAATAGGAACTTCTACCTTTGCCAAACACCCCCACACTTTTAAGTGTTTGTAGGAAGGTGGTCAACCTTTCCATAATTTATAAGAAGTGCTGTTAATTTTCTTGTGAGGTATCCTATTGAGGACATAATTAGCAGACAAAATTGTTTCCCCCCCCCCCCACAAGTTCTGCGGTAAGCCTGAACTTAATAACATGGCATTCATCATTTCTTTAAGGGTTCTATTATTGTTTTCAGCAATTCCATTTTGCTATGGAGAATAGGGTGCTGTAGTTTAGTGAATAATGCCATGTTGTGCACAAAATTCATTTAAAGGTGCATCATATTCACCACCACTATCACTTCTAACCATTTTAATGGTTTTACCAAGTTGATTTTCAACTTCAATTTTATAAAGCTTAAACATTTCTAAGGCTTCATCTTTACTTTTAAGTAAATATACATGACAATATCTTGTGTAATCATCGATAAATGTTATGAAATACTTTTTGCCTCCTCTAGTTTGAACAAATTTAAGATCACACACATCAATATGAATTAATTCTAGATGTTTGATTTTTCTTTAAACCGATTTAAATGGAGCCTTAGTTAGTTTTGCTTTTACACATATCTCACATTTGTGATTAGGATCAATTTCAAACTTTGGCATATAATCTAAACCAATTAGTCTACGCAAAACATCAAAATTCAGATGTCCTAATCTACCATGCCATAAATTTGACTCAAGAATGTAAGCAAAAGATGTGTTACTCTTATTAATAACAAATTTTGGTACAACAGTCATTACATTCAACTTGAAGAGACCATTGCTCATGTATCTCTTACCCACATACATACCATTCTTTGTTACTACAAACTTATCAGATTTAAATACAAGTCTAAAACCATTTTTACTTAATAAAGAACCAGAAACTAAATTCTTCCAGATGTCTGGTCACGTTGTTGAGGGTAAGTTCCTTCCGCGATGTCATCTTCAAGATAACTTTCCCTTGTCTAGCCACAACAGAAGTAGACGAATTTTTCATGAATAGTTGTTTACCATTTGCAGCCTCATTATAAGTAGTGAACATCTTTTTGTCCGCGCAAATGTGTCAAGTTGCCCCAGTGTCGATCCACCACTCTTTGGGATTTCCAACCAAATTAGCCTCAGACACCACAACAGAGAGATTGATGTCATTTAACCCCTTAGAAATATAATCGATTTCTGTCACATTGGCTTTGATTGATGGTATTTTTGCTTGTACTTCTGCAATCTTTCTTAGGACAGCGACAATCAGAGACACGATGTCTAGTCTTGCCAAAGTTATAGCATTTTCGTTTGAACTTTTTATTGCCATTGTTGTTGCCTTATTTAGGACCATCTCCAGCAAACTTCCTTTTTTGTTATGTGGTTTGGGCATTTGTTCCGTTACATTTGACTTGGACTCAATGGGATTTTTACCATTTCTCTTTTCAGCCTTACAGTTATCTTCCTCAATTCTCAGTCTTATAATAAATTTATCCATGGTCATCTCTTCGCGTTTATGTTTTAAATAATTTTTGAAATCTTTCCAAGCAGGTGGTAATTTTTCCACTAATGCAAGGACTTGGAAAGACTCACTAAGAGACATACCTTCAGCATGAATTTCATGCAAAATTAATTGAAAACTTTAAACTTGAGAAATTACTGTTTGGGATTCTACTATAACAAAATTCATAAATTTACCGACAATAAATTTCTTTGTACCAGCATCCTCTGTCTTGTATTTTTTCACCGAAGAATCCTACAATTCTTTCGCTGTTTTTAGAGAACTGTAAACATTATACAGCATGTTGTCTACGCCATTGAGGATGTAATTTCTGCAAAAAAAATTAAAATATTTCCAGACGTTTACAGCGGCAACAATTTGCTGATCACTTTTACCCTCTTTCAATACTGGAGACTCTTCATGGAGAAACTGTGCAAGATTAAGAGTTGTAAGATAGAATAACATTTTCTGCTGCCATCTCTTAAACTCTGTGCCATTAAATTTTTTTTGTTTTTCTCCATGACTTATTGGAGCTTGAACATGGTTTTGGATAGGGATCGAAGTTATTGATACAATCGGATTTGGAGTACTACTTTCAGTTGTAGAAGCCATAATATCTGATTACAAAAATCAGAAAAGCCAAAACCAAAACACAAATTAATTTTCTAGTTACTAAAACCAAAAAATAAGTTATAACACAAAATAATTTTACTTTTCTAGTTACTAAAACCAGAAAAATAAAACATGACATAATAATTTTCTTGTTACAAAAATCGAAAAATTATTTTATTGGATTCAAAGAAAACAAGTTTATAAAATGAATTTATTAATAAAATGAAGTCTTATTAAAAGAAACAAATATGTCTTAAAATTGTCAGACAATCTTCACTGTATTAATTAAATTTCTGTTTGTGTACTCGACAACAAACATAACACAAAAAGAATAAATTTAAAAGAAAGATTTTCCAGAATCTGTTTAATTATAGAAACCAAATGGAAATTGGAGATAGAGTAGGAGGAAGGAAACAAAATAAGAACATGAAAATACTTAGCGAAAATATTCTTTGAGGATGATTGAGTCTAGTGTTTTACACTGTCTCCTTAAGATAGATTTGTCATCTTTAGGGTGCTCACAGATTATGGATGTCTATCTCTCAGGATGAAATGATCTACAACGAACAGTAATAGCACTACCAACTATTTGCACAACGAACACACTTTGTGTTTATACTCTTTCTTACAGAAAATAAATGCAACAAAATGTAGAGAGCAACAGCAGAAACAAGAATGAAAATAATTGAGTGCAAAATCCAAATGAGGGACTGACTATTTATAAGAGAACTGATGGCTTTTCAAAACAGGTTTCAATAGGTAAAAAACCTGTTTGGAACAGTGTTGAACAGGTAGAAACTTGTTCAGACAGATAGAACCTGTTTAGGTTGAACTTTGAACAGATAACAGACATGTTTGGTTAGAAGAAAATCTGGATAGGTGTATAGACCAAAATGCCAATGTTTCAATATGTTGGGGTCAATTCGAAATTAAATTTGAATTTTAAATCGAAATTCAAATTCCAAATGGTAAGAATTTAATTAAAAATAAAATAAAATTCAAATGTTTTTTGTCCAAAAGGATAAGCATTGGGCCAGACAAGCCCAATCTAATCTCACACCACACACCGCGCCCAAGCCAAGCCCAGCCCAGCCGACCACCCGGACGGACGGTGGCGGCAGCGCACTCGCTTGTGTTTGTTTTGGATCCAATAGGTCTAGCCTACTTTGCCTATAACCTCACCCTTCCACAAAACTTGGTTACCCCAAGTTGTAAACCCAAGGCTTATAAACCAAACAATGTTAGCCTAGCCAAGCAATGTGGGACAAGCTTTCCTTCCTCCAATTTTGGGAAACCCACCAAAACACCATTTTCATGGAGCTTACTTTAGCTTCAATTTCCTATTCACCCAATAATAGTTTTGAACAACCAAATATACTACGTGAATCACAACGTGGCATAGAATGTGTTACCACCAATACCCGCCAATCTCGACGCATGGGTCCCACTTAAAAAATAGATCAAAGTTTAAGAAAAACCATTTTACATATGGGTCTCACTTAAAAAATAGACCAAAGTTTAAGAAAAACCATTTTTTTTCCAAAACCATTCTTACAGAAATTTGGTTAAATAGTCAATAAAAATAAAAAATATTAAAATAGTCAACAAGATAAAATGTCACATTAAAATTACAGTCATCTCATATTTTCTCTCACAACCATCAAATCAACTATAAAAAAAATCAATTATCATCTCAAATATAATTTTTTTAGCCAGATTAAAATTGCTAAATAGTCAAAAAAATAGTTAAGTTCCCAAACAGGGCCATTGATTCACTTTTATTAGGTAATTAGGAGGCAAAAAATAATTTGTTGAAAATACCACATACACAAGGAGTCCGGATCATTTGTAGTGCTTTCCTATAGTGTACCAAAACGACGTCGTTTTAATGCTAAAAAAATAAATAAAAAAAATACCAGAGTTCAACAGAGGAGTTGCCCCCAACTCGGCGGACCATCCTTCGGTGAATAATTGCTCGATAAAAGGGGGAAAAACCAGAATGACGATGAAGGAGGGATTCACCGCATCACCTCATTTCTTTTCCTTAGATCCTATCACAATCACCATTACAGCCCATCTCTCCATTTATTTTAGTATCTTATTCCTTTTCAAAATCTTAGAAATTATATTCAACACAAATCCTACTTTGAACCCAAATCCTCACTCTTTTTGACCCTACTTCCTTGGATCTTAACCATTATTGACTCAATAAATCTTTGAAACTTCAAATCTTTAATCCTTAAACCTTTTGTTTTTTTTAATTATATTTTGGGCCTTCAATCATCAAATACATAAAGAATATAACCTTATTTGCTGGACTTTTTCTAAAATATTATTCATTCTAAGTTAGTGTTTGATTCATTGGAATTGAATGATTATTCCATCAAAATATTCATTCATGTGTTTAATCAACTAAAAAAATAAATAAAAATACAATAAAAATGCAGTCATCATTCACAATTATGATGGAATGATCATTCCATAGGAGAGCTTAAGGAATAATCATTCCATTCCATTCCAACTTATTCTAGTAAACCAAATAGAGCATACGAGTAATGATAAATGTGCGAACGCAGACTTATTCTGAATCTTCTTCTTCGAATTGGATTTGTGGAAAAATTGATGGGTCTTGGTTTGGGGTTTTGAATCAAGGTTCAGATTTAGTGGGTGGAGAGATGATGGGTTGGGTTTTTATGATTTGAGTCTGTAGTGGTTGAATGATCTAATAATGGAGAATAAGAGAAAAAGAAAGAAGGGAAGGGGTGAAGAAGAGAAAGGTTGACTTTGCGGCAGTGAATTGCGGGTAAAAGTAGGAGCCACTCTATGTGACTGGGGATGAGGGGTTGGTGGTGGTACGAGGGAAGGGAATGGAGGGCGTTGTGATGGCAGGATTGAGGTGGATGAGAGTGGTTGGCGGGGTTGGGAGCGATTCTTCCTCTCTATTGTTGATCTCTATTTTTTTTTTTTAGCATCGAAATGACGTCATTTTGGTGCATTGCTATCACAAGGAAACACTACAGAGGATATGGACTCCATAGACAATACTACATATTATTCCAAACATATCTAATAATTTTCTATAAATAATTTAGGTGGCATGGACCTGCAGGTCGTCTTTGCACAGTTCAAAACTCATCTAGTCTCAAAACAAAACACTTGTACCAATTAGCCATATATATTTTTAATTGATACAAAAAATCTTATTTAATTTTTTTTTATTTTTTATTTTATAAAAATTTTAAGGATGCTACACATCTTACCACTGTCTGACTTATGTTGGACTTTCTTCAGACAGTCACTAGAGGCTTGCTAGAATGTTCAACATTGCTGAGAAGTCGTCGAAGTACTGTTAGAAATTTGCTAGAGTATCATCGAAGCATTCTAAACATCACTGGAGACTCACCGAAATGTCCAGAACATTGTCGGAAAAAAAAATAAATGGAGAAATTAGAACGAAAAAACATAGCAAAATTTGCTAATATTGACAAACGGAAAGGGGAAAAAAAGTAACAACAAGAAACAACAATAATGGAATGTTATGAAACTGTAAAATTTTACAGTAAAAGCATGCTATGAAACTGCAAAAATTTAACAGTTTTAAAGCATGATTCATTTCAACACTTGAAAAAATTGAAACTATAAAATTTTGTAGTTTGTAACTAAAACTCAAAAAATATTTGTTCAGAACTTGAAATTTTTTTCTATCAAAACAGGAAAAGAGAAGTGTGGAGCATAGAAAAAGAAGAAAAATTAAAAGATTGAAGGAGAAAGATAGACATAGAGAGAGGATTGTACTATGGCTGGCAACTATTTTTTGTTCAGATCTAGCCGGATCTGATGTAGATCTACTCAGATCTGCTAAATCTGAATATTTTGGTGAGTCTTGTCTTGTGATTTTTTTTCTAGATATGAGTAGATTTAAGTCAAGAATATTGCTGAAAACTTATCTCATTCGTCGTCGGTGAAGGTGAAGAAAGGAGTCGGTGGTTAGTGATTGCCAATAAACCCCAATCGATAGTGATTGTAGGTCGTCGATAAGTGTATATCAGAAAGAGAAAGAGAAGAAAAAAAGAATCTTAGGACTTTTGAGTCTACACAAGAAGTTGTGGAACTAAATGGAATACAAATCTTTATATCAGGACTTATGGGTAATTTGACCATAATTTAGTCATGTGAAATTAGGGCCACAACAAGTTGTGCTCCACTCTCCCAACACAACCAAAACTCACTCAAACTTGTAAGTTATGCAAAATTAGAATTTAGAAACACCTTACTTAGCCCAACATCATGCCCAAAAATATGTTCATATGCAATAACAATAATAACTGAAAAAATTGTATGGGTTCATTTGTCTTCTTCTTTTTCTTCTTCATTTTTTTTTTTAAAATTTTTTTATTTATCTTGCACAATGATATAGTAAAATGAGCAAAGAGCATATATTTTTATAATAAGTTGTAACTTAAGGTCTATCAAATCACAAAAAGGTTTGCCATGTAATTGTATATGTTGAATATATAAATCAAAATATTATATTTGAATATAGAAATTAGAATATGAATTATTTTGATTATAGGGATCTTACCTTGTGTATATTGTTTCCTTATATGAATATTACCTTGTGTATATTGTTTCCTAAAGAGGAATCTTATTTTATGTATATTGTTTCCTAAAGTGTATCATGAATATATTATATATACATGGCCTCTACCTCATTGATTGGTAAGCCAAATAATTCTTTTTGTTCTTTTTGGTATTAGAGCCTCCCTATCCGTCTCTCACTCAACCACCCATCACTATCAACTGCCTTTTATTCATTTGGGCTACCGAGTTTATTTAGTAGCATCTATTTAGATAAGACATTGAGTTTTTTCCGGCTTCTTATTTTTTCTTGGACTGTGTTGTTATCTTTGTGTGTTTTTCAACTCCTCTTCTTCCACAATGATTGATCCATCCTTTGCTAATATACTCACCAAGCCTATTCCAGTTAGTTTTGATTTTTATCTTTCTCATCACGCTCATGTTTATCATATTACGAGTGTGGTGTTGAATGGGAAAAATTATGGATCTCTTACTATCAGTTCTCCTAGCCCATCATCTACTACTGCTGCCACCCTTGCAACAAGTACTTCTATTGCTTTCCATGTTTGGTCTACTAGTCCCTTATGGGTTCTGGATTCTAGGGCTAATGATCATATGATGGGTGAGTTTTTCTTTTTTTCTTCGCCAGTCCCTACTATTATTGCCCAATCTGTATGTCTTACTGATGGTTCGTTGTCCTTTGTTCGTCATAAGAGTGTAGTGTCTTTATACCTTGCCATTACTTTATTATCTATTTTACATGTTCCAAATTTTGCATATAATCTTTTATCTGTTAGTCAAGACACCAAACAATTTAATTGTGCTATCGTCTTCTTACCCCCCTCTTGCTTTTTATAGGACCTGAGTTCGAAGATGATTTTTGGCAAGGGCTATGAGTGTGATGGGTTGTACTACTTTAGAGATCCATTGGATGAGACAATCTCTTCTTCTTTAGCTAGTTCTGTTTCTTCTGCTTCCATGTCTTGTGTTTTTAATATTCAAACATTAGAATTATAGCATGCTCGTATGGGTCATGTTAATTTTCTATATTTATGTCAACTTTTTCCTTCATTTAATAAAGCTTAAAAAGATTTTAAGTTTCATTGTGTGGTTTGTGAGTTGTCTAAGCATACCCATACTAGCTATATCCCTCATATGACTCGTGCTCCTAGTGCTTTTGATCTTATACATTCTGATGTCTGAGCCTTTCCCCTGTCATTGATTTTTCTGGTCATAGATATTATGTGATGTTTATTAATGATCACACTAGGTACACTTAGGTTTGTCTAATTCGTTGTAAGTCTGATGTCTTTTCCATTTTTGTCCAATTTTTATAGATAGTTAAAACTCAGTTTCATGCAATTGTTAGGACTATCCGTTCTGATAATACTGGGGAATATATTTCTAATGCATTTCATTCCCATCTTAATCAAACTAGTATTCTTCAACAACTTACTTGTCCTCGGACCCCTAAACAAAATGGTGTTGCTGAACGCAAAAATCGTCATATTATGTCTATTGTTCGGTGTTTTCTTCGAGGTATGGGTGTTCTCAAGTCTTATTGGCATATGGCAGTCCTTACTGTTGTTTACCTCATTAATAGGACCCTTAGTCATGTATTTCATGAACTCACTTCATTGCATACCCTTATGCATACCACCACTCTATTTCCACTCTTACCTCGTGTCTTTGGGTGTACCTATTTTGTTCAAAATCAGAGTCTCACTCACACGCCAAGTTAGATGACAAATCCTTTCATTGTATCTTCTTAGGGTACTCTTCCATGTCCAAAGGGTGTAGGTGTTATGACCTTGTGTCTCATCACTTTCACCACACTTTAAATATTACGTTTTGTGAGGATCTTCCTTTCTTTGGTACTAAACTTTCTTTGTAGGCTTCTCCTCCTGTTACTTCCATTGTTCGCTCGGTGACCATTTTGGACGAGGTAGGGAATGAGGTTGTCCCCCTTCCTCCTTCTTAACCTTTGCCTTATCCTCTATTGCAAGTATGCTCCTGTCACCCACGTACTCAGCCCTTCCTGCCGCCTCTCCGATCTCTGGGTCAGGTAACTCTTTTCCTTTCTCCTCTACCTCCTCTTTGTAACCTACATCGAGATCCACATCCTCCAAATCGTTTGAATTATTTGAGTAGTACTGAACATCCTATTTCCCAGTATCTTTCCTATGACAAGGTTTCCCCTTCTTATCGTTCTTTGCTTGGCAAGCTTGAGTCGGAGTCTATTCCTCGTTCAGTATGTGCGATCTTTCAAAATCCCAAATGGGCAGTGGCTATGCAGACTGAGACTGCAGCCTTAGAACAGAATCACACTTGGGATCTTGTACCTTTACCTCTTGGGGAAAGCACAGTTGGTTACAATTGGGTGTTCACTATAAAGTACCTCGTTGATGGCTCAGTTGACCATTACGATGCCCGCTTGGTGGCCAAAGGTTTTATATAGATTCCTAGTAAGGATTTTGGTGCCATTTTTGCCTCTGTCGCCAAGCTTACTTTTGTACATCTCTTTATTTCCATTACAGCATCCCATTCTTGGCCTCTTCATCAACTTGATGTCAAGAATGCATTTCTCCATGGAGATCTTTCTTGAGACGATTTATATGGCTCCTTCACCTGGTTTTTAGGCTGAGGGGAAGTATTTGGGAAAAGTGTGTTGGTTCCGCAAATCCTTGTATGGTCTGCAATAATCTCCACGACTATGGTTTGGTCGCTTCAGTTCTGTTATTATATCTATGGGCTTTGTTTAGTTCCGATCACACTTGTTTCATTCGCCGAAATTCTGCAGGTCAGTGTATAGTCTTGCTAGTTTATGTGGATGATATTATTCTCACTGGTGATGACTCTGTCGGTATTGGTCAAGTAAAGAAGGACTTCGGCCAAACTTTTGATAATAAGGATTTGGGATGTCTCAAATATTTTCTGGGAATTGAGGTGGTTGGAGGGGATCTCCTTATCTCAAAGAAAGTACACCATTGACTTGCTTCAAGCTACTGATATGTTAATGTGTGAACCTGCTTCTACTCCTATGGATCCTAATGTCAAACTTACATCAGTGTTTGGTGAGTTGTTGGATGACTCAGACATACATCAACGTCTTGTTGGACGTCTCATTTATTGGACCAATACTAGACCTAATTTGACATTTGCAATTAGTGTTGTGAGTTAGTTCATACATGCACCTCGTAAAGAGCACATTGACGCGGTTCATCATATTTCGAGGCATTTAAAAACTTCTCATGGCTTGGGATTGTTTTTTATAGTTGGTCTCCAATCTGGGCTCTCTTGTTTCATCGATGCAGACTATGCAGGATCTGGGACTGATTGGTGTTCCACTTTTGGCTTATGTACTTTCTACGGTGATCATCTTATCTCATGGAAAAGTAAGAAGCAAGTGGTGGTTTTTAGGTCTTCTGCAGAGTTTGAGTATCGGGCTATAGTATATGGGACATGTGAGATTCTTTGGATTCGCTCTATCCTGGCAAAGTTGGGTTTTGAGGAGATTGTTCCTTCCTCTTTATTTTGTGATAACAAATCTGCCATTATGTTATCCTCTGATTCTGTACTTCATGAGCGCACTTAGTATATCGAGGTTGACATATATTTTATTCAAGAAAAGGTTCAGATTGGCATTACGTCGTCCATCATTTGTCTCTTCTTCTTAGCAGTTGGTAGATATGTTCACAAAATCTATGGGACCAAGTTTGCTCCAGTCTTCCATTGACAAGCTACGTTTGTTGAATATTTTCATGTCAGCTTGAGAGGGAGTGTTGAATATAGAAATCAAAATATTATGTTTTAATATGGAAATTAGAATTGGAATTAGAATAGGAATTATTTTGACTATAGAAATCTCATCTTGTGTATATTGTTTCCTAAAGAGGAATCTTACGTTGTGATATTGTTTCCTGAAGTGTATGATGAATATATTATATATGACCTCTACCTCATTGATTGATAGGTCAAATAATTTTTTTCATTCTTTTGTATTCAGTGTGAGTATTCATGAATGTGTGGTGTGATTGTCTTAGAGGATGGAATTTAGAGTGAGTCACTCCTCCAAACTTTAAGCAGTTACTTTGTTGGTGGTATGGTTTTAGTTAAAAAAAAAAGGTGTAAAGAAACTTGTTTGGGAGGCTATCCCTTTTACTATTATTTGGACAGTGTGGAAAACTAGGAATCAGTGGCAGAGCCACGTAAGGATTGGGAGGTCACGTGTTTCTCCTAATTTTGACATATTTTTTGACATATATAAAAAAAATATTTTAAAAAAAAAAATTATAAAAATATTATTAGAGTGAAATGTCAATGACATTTTAAAAATTATAAAAATAATAATGTTTGTGTTGATTGAAAATGAAGAGACTACTATAAACTATATTATCTATGAAAATTTTATGAAAAATTTTGAATTTAACGGTAATATCATTATTATTGACATGCAAGTTTAATAATCTCACTATAAAGATATGAAATTTATTGGATAGTTAGTTATATTTGACATGTGAGATTCGCTCTCTATGTGTTATTTACTATTAGTTAGTGATATCCATACTAATGATGATGTGATATTACTATTATATTGAATTTTTAATCAAATTTTGTATTAAAATTTTTTTTATCATCATATAATTTATTTGAAGACTTATATCTATATTTTTTTATATTGTCCATAATACACTAGTTATAAATAACATTATTTTTTTGATATTTCTCAAAATCAATTGTAAAAACTTGTGTGAAGTATTTTTGTAAAAAATTTCGATATTGTAATTAATAAGTGCCCTCTCTAATTTAACTTTCTGACTCCGCCACCGTAAGGAATGATAAGGTTTTTAATGGCTTGGAGTGAGGAGGCTGGGATAGTTAAGGTTCGAGTGGCGTTATGGGTAACGACTTGTGCCAATATTTTTGCATACTATTCAATGTCTAAGGGGTTTGTAATAACAAGATTTAGGCTGATTTGAAGTGTTTTGGAGAGAACATTTTTTGCGACTGTGTGACAGTAGTTAATTGCATGAGTGTTGACTCAATTTGCAGAATTGCTTGGTTACTTTTGGAGTTTCCAGCATCTTGAACAGTGACGCTACTGTACAGTTGGAGTGGAGCTGCTGATCTTTCATTCTTCCTGTTGTGTGGTGACTTTTGGGGTGGATTGGTTGTTGGTTTGTTCCTGTTTTAGGCTGCGTGGTGACTACGTTGGTTCCTGTCTTTTTCTTGGTTGAATTCACACCATGTCACATTTAGTGACTAAAAAATTAGTCGCTAAAAGTATTATTTTAGTTGCCAAAATTTTTTGCCTACTAAAAACATTAGTCTTCATGTTTGTCGGCAACACTTCGAAGGCAAGAGATTTGCCGACTAAAATATTTTTAGTGCCTAAAGTATAACACCATATATTTTAAATTTAGTTGTCATATATTTATTAAAAGTTAAATACATTTTTTAACTTTTAGTGACTAAAATATTTAGTCGGCATTTATTGTTACAATTTTTGGTGACAAAAAACTTTAGTAACCGAATAACTAATTTTTCACCTGTGAAGAGTAAAAATTTCGTAGGGCAATTAGAAATTTAGTAGGTAAAAATCAAAATTTAATCATTTTAGTCGCCAAAAAGTCTCATTTATATTTATATCTATCCATTCAATTGTGAATTATTTAGAAAAAAAATTTCCCCACAGTTTGTAATTTGTTCACAGAGATAATAATACATCTATCTATAATTCTCAACTATTCAAAATATATTTTCCAACAATCTGTATCATGTAATACACATGTTGTCATTCTATCCTCAACCATCTCAAAGTTAAACTATATCAACCTCAAATTCCAAAGAAAATAAAAATTCAAATGTGGATGTTTGGAAAGTGAGTTTTTTTATAAGTTTTTTTAGTTGTAGGATATTATTGGAGAATTTTTTTTTGTGTTTGGAAAGATAATTAGATTTTTTTGTGGTTGGATGTGATGTTTGTGAGAGAAAAAATGAAATGATTATGGGATTTGATGTGATATTTTGTTTGGATTTGTAACCAATTTGTCTTTTAGTGAAAAAAAATTAAAAAAAAAAACCAAAAAATTTCATCCCCAAACACCGCTATAATATATAATATAACACAATCCAACTGTACAATTAAATCCAAAGAAAAGAAAAGAAAAGAAAAGAAAATCTAAATAACAAAATATTCAAATACAAATGTCTTATATATATATATATAAATGTCCACATGCCTCTGCCGACATCAATCTATAACCCAAAAATAAATAAATAAATAAATTTGAAAAACCATAGTATTTATTGAATAGTTAAGTTGTTTGGTTTTAGTTTTTTGAATTTAGTTTTTTGAAAATTTAGTTTTTTATTTTTCGTGTTTTTTATTTTTATTTTTAGTGAATATTTTTTAAATTTTAAGCATTTTTTTTTTTTACTTTTTTTATATGCACTTTACTTAGATATATTTAAAAAGTAAAATTTGTGAAAAAATATTTTAAACAATTAATAAATACACAAAAATATGAAAAATATACTGAATTTTTATATTTTTTTGTATTTTTGTTATTTAGTGAATTTTTTTAAAAAAAATTCACGAAAATTATAATTTTTAAGTGTGTTTATATTAGGTGTGTCCTAAAAATTAAAAAATTACTTAAAATATTAAAAAAATTCAATAAAAAACAAAAAATAAGAAAAATAAGAAAAAAATTTTTCCTGAAAAGTATTTTTAAAAAACTGAAACCAAAGATGGTGTTTTGGGATTTTTTTTTTTGGTTGAATAGAAGGCTTTCCACCTTAAATTATTATTTTTGGGTACAAGAAAAGGGGTGGCTCAAGCTTTAGCCAGGCCCCAACCCTAGGCAAGGCCTGGAACAGGGGGACGCAAGGGCACCACACGGAGGGACAGTGGGGACTCGAGCATGGGTTAAAGCATTTTTTATTGAGTCCTATCCATTGTACCCACTCCGAGGGGGCCACCTTAAATTATTGTTGCTTTGCTGAGAGTCTGTGCAGTACCAAGTTGCGTCTAGGAGAACACAAAAATACTTTAGACCACTAATTAGTTGTAGCTCTAATGATGTGGCACCTACTGCCACATGTGTTTTGTGCCTTGATTTTTATTTTTATTTATTTTTTTTCAATTACCACCTCACTAGTAGTGGTATTAGTGATGATAAATTAATGGTACGTAACATTGCTCAGAAGAACATGATTGGACTGCCAACAAACAAAAAGGTGAAGATAAATTAGAAATAAATACAAAATGAAAGCTAAATTTCTAAGCCAAGTCATTGCATTATAGAATTCAAAATTAGAAGCATCACCTTCAATGTTATGCCTTAATAAATAAACTAAAATTTCACAATATCTCTAGAACTTGCTGCTCCACAGTCTGTCATTCGGCTTTAGCTTTCCCTTCCATATAGTAGGCAAGATAACGCACAAGCATTTTTGTGCTCTCTGTTTTACCAGCTCCACTTTCTCTACTAGCCAAAATTGAATGACTTATGTTAGAAATGATTGGGAAAATTTTGGAAAACAGAATTTTTTCTTAACTTTGATTAACTATTTAGGTGGGACTCGTATGTCAAAGTTGATGGGTCAAAGTAGTAACGCATTCTATGTCGCGTTGTGATTCACGTGGTATATTTAGTTGCTCAAAACCATTATCGACTGAATGGGAAATTGAAGCCAAAGTGTGTTCTATAGAAATAGAGTTTTGGTGAAAAATTTTTAAAGGTTTAAAAAATGGCTTGTCCCACATTGATTTGGTAGGAAGTTTTGAATATGTTTATAAGGCATGAGATTGGAACTTGGGGTGTGCCCCAAGGGATATCCAAGTTTTGTAGAGAGGGAAGTTATGAGCAAAATGGGCTAGACCCATTGGACCCAAAAATCACCATGCGCATCGCCGTTCGTTCGTCCAGGCGGCTAGGCTTGGGTGTGTGGTGTGAGGTTGGGCTTATCCAACCCAATACTAATTTTTTTGGGCCAAAAACATTTGAAATTTAATTTTATTTTTGAAATAAAATTTGTCCAATGAATTCAAAATTAAATTCTGAATTTCTGTCTAGGTTAATTTCAATTTTTTGAAATTCAAAACAGTTTGCCCTCTGTCTAACATAAACCCAGAATCGGTCTTGTTCAAAATTCAAACCCAAACAGATTCATATATGTTTGAATTCAAGCCCAAACAGTGCCAATTTCAAACCAACAGGTACAGTACCTGTTCAAACAGGTATGCTGCCTGTTCAATTCAAAATTAAAGGGTACCACTACATCTATAAATAGACTAGCCCTCATTTGATGACTCATTCACAATTTTTGTCCATAATAATCCTGCTATTATTCTTACATATTGTTGCATTATTTTTCTTGTGAGAAAGAGTATATACACATAGTGTGTTCGTTGTTCGAATAAATTGTAGTGCTGCATTTATTCGTTAATAGATCATTTTATCCTGCGAGATAGACGCCCATATTTTGAAAGTACCGTGGAGATGATGAATCTGTCTTAAGGACACAGTGTCGAACACTGGACTTGATTAAAATATTATTCAAGAAATTAATCAAGTAAGTTGGTTATTTATTTTCTATTTTTATTTTATTTTATTTAAATCAGATTTTAATTTTGTTTTTGTAACAAAATAAAAATCTGTTTTATTTATTTTATTTTATTTTATTTTACTGGTTTGATTTTTGGAATCAAACAAATTTTTCTCATTTCCTTTATTTCTTATATATTTTGTTTGTTGTTAAGTATACAACAAAATTTATTTTTTCCAAATATAGTGAAAATTGTCCAACAACTTATTCCCGCATTAAACATCTGCCTACATTAAAAAATGTCATTGTTTGACTAGTAGAATGAATATGGGCTTAGCTCGCCAAACACTGCCCCTTTATACTCTTCCATCATATGAGGGTTATATAAATGAAGCAGCCTCTTCAAAGGGTTAATAGCTATTAATATCCTACTTGTACAAGTTTGAAACCCCATCAGATGAGTTAGCTTCATAGAACATAAATGCTTAGAATTATGGATTCAATATATTGAAAATAAATTTCACATCCATATTCCACAACTAGCCCAGCCACACTAATGCACATAAATCTCACATCCCTATTCCACAACAGGCCCAGCCACACTAATGCACATTTTGAAGTACTTTATGGTTGCTGCTTTCGAGCTTAGCAGCTTGTGATAAGCTATCGTTCAGCATCTTTGAAGCTGCCCAAATACCAAATACTAGCATGCTATATCAATAAAATAACATGAACCTAATCGTTCGACCCATGTTTAATTTAAAAGAGGTATAGAAGAGCCAAACAAAAACTCAACTCTCCTTCAAAAACAGCCAAGTCCCGAAGAGTCAAGAGAAGTGAGCAAAGAATTAATCATGGAATTTCCTATCAAATTTTTTGTATTACTTTTTTCCAAACAAGTATGCACTACCACCCTCGTAGGCATAGAACTGTAAGGTATGCCTTTCAGTCAACTCCTCATTTTGAATCATCAAAAGGGAAGTAAATGCACTAACATAAGGCAAAAAAAAAACCCCCCATTTGATCACATCTAGCTCTTCTAGAAACATTAAAATTCTTCGAACAAATGTCATAGCATAAAACAAGTATTTGTCACCCTTTCATATACTATTGAATATCAATCATGAGCCTTTGTCATATATGTATATATATATATATCTCTATATCTATATCTATATTTGCATTCAAGTGAATGTATTTATTTAAATCTGAAGAACAAATCCAAATCAATGTAAATTTTGATCAAAAAGTAAGGATAAAGATTATATACACACAAAAAGGTAAACATTGGAAAATCAAGTACTAAGGAAATTGTACTTGACTCAATGCTACTGTGACTATATTGTTAGGATTAAGGACACTTAGAAATTAATCATACACACAGAAAGGAGACACAAGAGATTTATGTGGTTCAACAATAGCCTACGTCCATGGAGAGATATTTCTCACTATAGAATTATCCCGGAGGGAGATTACAACTCACACCTCACAACCCTCTATAGAATTTACTCTCTTATACATAGATTAAACACTCTGTGTTGCCTGATTAACTCAGCTCACAGCTCTCCCTATTTATACACAAACAGGAGAGCTACTTGCCAACAACCAACTACCATTGCCAACAAACAACTACCAAAGTTAATAACACAGCCACCCTAGGTTTGAAAAAACTTCAGCAAATCTGAAGCCTCCATTCTTGACTTCCATGGTGGTTCACATGGTGTGGAATGCTCAACAATTCTCCCCCTCCACACCTATGGGGAGTAGGATCCTTACTGGTAGTCCATCCCAACAATGTCCATGCATACTTCGAGTTTGTCTCTCAAGACCACCTTTGTAAGCATGTCGGCTAGATTTTTATCTGTGTGAATCTTGACTAGTTCTAATAACTGCTTCTCCATCACTTCACGTATCCAATGATACTGAACATCAATGTGCTTCGTGCGACAATGGTACATGGAATTCTTGCTCAGGTCTATAGCACTCTGGCTATCACAATGTATCGTGAACTTTTCCAGCTCTAGTCCCAGTTCTTGGAGAAACATCTTCAACCACAACATCTCTTTCCCAACTTCCGCTGCGGCAATATACTTTGCCTCGGTTGTGGATAAAGCAACACACGTTTGCAACTTAGACTGCCAAGACATAGCTCCCCCTGCGAAAGTGAACATAAATCCTGATGTAGATTTCCTACCATCAAGATTGCCTGCCATATCTAAATCAGTATAGCCTTCCAAGACTGGTTTAGCTCCTCCAAAACACAAACACATTTTAGATGTACCCTTAAGGTACCTCAGAATCCACTTGACTCTTCCCAATGCTCTTTCCCTGGATTGGAAAGAAATCTGTTTACAACTCCAATAACATGAGCAATATCTGGTCGAGTGGACACCATTACATACATCAAACTTCTTACTGCAGAGGAATAGGAGATTGACTCCATTTCTTTTCTTTCAGAGCTGGTTGTGAGACACGAACGCTTTGTTACCTTGAAATGGTTGGCTAGTGGTGTGCTGACTGGCTTGGCATCTTTCATGTTGAACCTTTTAGTCACTCGTTCAACATATTTCTCTTGTGACAACCATATCTTCTTGGCTTTCCTGTCACGAACAATCTTTATGCCCAAAATCTGTTGTGATAGGCCTAAATTCTTCATGTCAAAATACTACGACAAGTCTTTTTTCAACTTGTTAATCATAACAATATCTTGTCCGATGATCAACATATCATCGACATACAACAGTAGGATAATGAAGTTTCCATCCGAAAACCTTTGGAAATATACACACTGGTCTGCTACCGTTCTTATGTACTCGTGATCCGCCATGAATGAATCAAACTTCTTGTACCATTGTCTCGGCGCCTGATTTAGGCCGTAGAGACTCTTCTTCAGTTTGCAGACTAGATTTTGTTTCCCTTTAACTTCAAATCCGTCTGGTTGCGCCATATAGATCTCTTCCTCCAAATCACCATAGAGAAAGGCAGTCTTAACATCCATCTGTTCTACTTCCAGATTCAAGCAAGCTGCTAATCCCAAAGTTACTCGAATGGAAGTCATTTTCACAACTGGGGAGAAGATATCATCAAAGTCAATTCCCTTCTTCTGCCTAAAACCTTTGACCACCAAGCGAGCTTTATGCTACAATAGTTTACCGTTACCATCTTTCTTCAACTTATATACCCATTCGTTCTTCAAGACTCTCCTGTCTCTTAGAAGTGGAACATGCTCATAAGTGTGGTTCTTCTGCAAAGAACTCATTTCCTCATTCATGGCTTGCATCCAACAGTCTTTCTCTGTATCACTCTTTACTTTCGAAAAACTCTCGGGCTTCTCCTCATCAGTAATTAGAATATACTGAGAGTCGGGATATTTGGTTGATGGTACAACAGCTCTTCCAGATCTCCACAACTGAGGCCTAGTTGCCTCTGGTTAAGGTGGTTGCTCTCCCTACTCAACACCCTTTTCGTCCGGGTCTTCATCTCTTTCCTTCTGATCCTCAATTTTTGGCATAGGATCCTGCAACTCTGGCACTTCTTGTTGCATATCATCACATCTAGCATTTTGTGATGGCTCGGGAGATGGTAACAAGTCTGGAGTGATGACATCTTTAGACTTTGCAGATTTCTCAAAATCTGCTATGGTCTGGTCTTCATGGAACACAACATCTCTACTCTTGAACATTTCTTGTTCACTGGATCCCACAACTTGTAACTAAATGCTGCATCTGAATAGCCCACAAATATACATGGAGTGGACTTGTCATCAAGTTTCTGTCTATTTTCCTTGGAGATGTGTGCGAACGCCTTACACTTGAAGATTCTCAACTGAGAATATGATACCTTTCTTCTAGACCAAACTTCCTCAGGTATCGCAAAATTCAACGGGATTGAAGGCGACCTGTTGATAAGATAATAGACTGTACGGATGGCTTCAGCCCAGAATGACTTGGCAACTTTGCCATTCTGAGCATGTATCTGACTCTTTCAACAATAGTGTGGTTCATCCTCTTTGCCACACCATTGTGTTGTAGGGTATCGGGAGCTGTTGTCTTGTGTAAGATGCCTCTACTTGCACAATATGCTTCAAAAGCATTGAAAGTGTACTTGCCATCATTGTCTGTGCGAAGACACTCCAACTTCTTTCCGGTCTCTCTTTCCATCATTGCATGGAACTCCTGAAAGTGCTGGAATACCTCCTCTTTTGTCTTCAGGAAATAAACCCACAACTTCTTTGATGCCTCATCAATGAAAGTCAGAAAATACTTGCAGCCGCCAAGTGACTCCACTTCAATTGGGCCACAAATATCTGAGTATACCATACTAAGCACTTTTGTTTTCCTCTTGCTCGTTGAACTGAATGACACTCGATGCTGCTTGCCATAAAAGCAATTAGCACACGGCTTCAGGGCATTCTCTTTGGATAAGGGTATCCTGGATTGCTATACCAACAGATGTAATCCATTCTCGCTCATGTGAGCCAGTCTTTTGTGCCATAAGTCCGATGACTCTTTATCTTCTATTGCATTAAGACTTCCCAGACATATTTTTGTTTGAGTCTTGTATAGTGTTGAAGACATCTCTCCTCTGGCAATTGTCAAAGCTCCTCCTGTCAGCTTCCAACGGCCATTTTCGAGTGTACTTGTATAGCCTTGTCAGTTCCAAGGGGCTTCCGGAGATAAGATTGAGGCACAAATCTGGAACATGCCTTACATCTTTTAGAACCAGCTTGTGTCCGACATTAGTCTGAATACTAATGTCTCCAATGCCCACAATCTTCAAATAGCTAGAATTTTCCATTCGAATAGTGTTAAAATTTCCAACGTTGTATGAATTGAAGAGTTCTCTGGCAGAAGTGGTGTGATAGGATGCAGCTATGTCTATCACCCATTTTGTGTAGCTGTGGTCAACCACGTTAAGGCAGTCCTCCTCTTCACCAACTGCAAGAAGTATTTCATCAGTTGTTGTGGCTGTCATGTTCTCATCTCCCTTTAACTTACTGCGTTGGCCTATATCTTTCCAGCTTGGCAGTTCTTCTTTATGTGACCCACCCGGCCACAGTGAAAACAAGTGAAGCTAGAGTTACCTTGACTTTTACTGTCTTTGGATTTACTTCTGTTATTCCATTTGCCTCTACTCTTGCTTCTTCCTCTACCTTTATCTCTGTCTCTATCTTCTATGACAAGAACATGTGACTGATTACCTCCCATATCTTTCCTCCTTGTTTCTTCATTGTACATGGTGTCTGTGACCATGCTCATGGTCAGTTTCCCCTCTGGTCTAGAGTTGCTGAGAGAAACCACTAACGTCTCCTAGTTGTTCGGTAAAGAACCGAAAAATAATACGGCTTGCATTTCATCGTCTAAGGGCATCTTGATGGTTGCAAATTGATTCACTAGATTCTTGAATTCACTGGTGTGCCCGGCAACAGACACACCATTCTTTAACTTCAGATTTATAAATTTTCTCATCACCAAGGGTTTGTTTCGAGCGATCTTTGACTTGTACATTCCTTCTAACATTGTCTAGCGGATATATGCATTTGTCTCCTGGGCGACATGGTGGAACACACTGTGGTTTATCCATTGTCTGATCTGACCAACAGTCGTCCAGTTCATCTTTATCCAGTCTTCATCATTCTCTGCTTCTGGTTTAACCCCTTTTAGAGCAATATAGTCAAACAGGTCTTTACAGTATAGGAAATCTTCCATTCACGGCTTCCAGATTTCATAATTGGAAGCATTTAACTTTATCATTGATCCTGAAGTTGATGTAGATTCCTCTATCGTCTTCTTACTTGTACAAAGAATCTGAATTTGGACAAACGGACCACACCGTTGAGTTCGGTATGGGCAAATTAGCCAGGAAAGCACTTCCTTCACTTTTTCAAGGACCTCAATGAAATTTCTCTTAACTCAAGGGGCCAAATTACAATATTCTAAAACTTCAGGGACTGAAATGTAATTTATTATAACTTCAGGGACTAAATTACAATTTAACATAACTTTAGGGACCAAATTGCAATTTCAAAAAAATCAAGGGCTGAAATGTAATTTACCACAACTTTAGGGGCTAAATTGTAATTTCATAAACTTCAGGGGCTGAAATGTAATTTACCACAACTTCAGGAGTTAAATTGAAATTTCTTAAACTTAAGAGGCTGAAATGCAATTTACCACAACTTTAGGGGCTAAATTGTAATTTTAGAAACTCTGTTGATGCAATGATGACGTCACAGTGACATCAGTTTTCTTTTTCAACTTCCTTCGTCGAACTGAATTTTTTGGCAAAATTCTGGCGAATCTTCAGCAAGTTCTACGGCACTCGTTTTGGCTTCGATTTTGACGAATTTTATATTGTCAGAATCGTCTTGAAAAGACGTACCTCCTGGTGTGCTCAAAAGTTGATTTCGAGCAACTTCAAAATTTGAAATTTTTTGAAAAACACACTATTTCTGTTTGTCACTAACCGTGGCTCTGATACCACTTGTTAGGATTAAGGACACTCATAAATCAATCACACACATAGAAAGGAGACACAAGAGATTTACATGGTTCGATAATAGCCTACATCCATGGAGAGATATTTCTCACTATAGATTTATCCCAGAGGGAGATTACAACTCACACCTCACAGCCCTCTATAGAATTCACTCTTTTATACACAGATTATACACTCTGTGTTGCCTGATTAACTCAGCTCACAGCTCTCTCTATTTATACACAAACGAGAGAGTTGCTTGCCAGCAACCAACTACCACTGCCAACTTCTACTTGCCAACAAACAACTACCAAAGTTAATAACACAGCCACCCTAGGTTTGAAAAAACTTCAGCAAATCTGAAGCCTCCATTCTTGACTTCCATGGTGGTTCACATGGTGTGGAATGCTTAACACATATCAAATCAAGAAAAGGCACATGCGGCCTATATGTCATGCATTATCCTTGGCATCTCTACAACATGAGCATCATTGATGTTTTTCTCTTTTGCTGAAACCTTTTTTTCACTCCACATTCACTTTTTTCTCTTTTCTCTCCTCTCTTCTCTCTCTATATTTCTCACCAAACAACATTTAACACACAAATCCACTAGGTGAAATCATTCAAAAGTTCGAGTTTCAACATTGTAGAGCACAACGAGAGGTTCGTCTTGATCAGAGCCGATCTTCATTTCATAAACTTTATGTTGGGTGTTTTGGAAGCAAATGTATGTTTAAACTACAAAGGAATCAATTCTAAACACACAACATCGGATTTGATTTTTTCTACAGAAAATAGAGAAGAAGAAGAGCAAAACATAGGAGAAGAGGGGTCACAGTTGAATAGCCCATTTTTCAAATTTTTCTATTGCCTTTTTAGCTTCCCTTACAAGCTTTGTATATGAAATTATATCAACCCAAGTACCATAAAACATCTGGACAAATTTCCTCCACATACATTAACTCTAATTAACAAAACCCAACCCAAAACATAATTAGAATTAAATAAGCATAAGTGATTGTTTGGATACAAAATTAAACAAGCATATTACATCAACATTGTTCCCCCTTAATGTACGGCTCCATAACTCCAAGTAACTCTCTGAAATGTTAGAAATTTTCTTTGGAAAGAGCCTTAGTGAATATATCTGCAATTTGTTCATCTGACCTGCAAAATTTGAGCTGCACTTCACCTTCTTCAATTATTTCCCAAATAAAATGATGTTTAATTGCAATATGACGAGTGTGAATGTGAAAAATAGGATTCTTAGCCATGGCAATGGCTGATTTGTTGTCACAAAAAATTTCTGTACCATCTTCTTGCTTTTCACAAACATCTTCAAGTATTCTCCTTAACCAAATTGCTTGGGAAGTTGCCAAACCCGCTGAAACATATTTAGCTTTTGCAGATGATTGCGCCACACTCTGTTGCTTCTTTGATGCCCAAGAAAATACTCCAGAACCTAAGGAAAATGCATTCCCAGAGATGCTTTTCATGTCATTACTGCAGCCACCCCAACCACTATCACAAAAACCAACCAATTTCGCAGTTGAATCTTTGTAATACTTGATAGCATAGCTGGTTGTGCCTCGAATATATCTCAAAACTCGTTTTGTAGCACCAAGATGATTTTGACTGGGATTATTTATAAATCTAGAAAGCAAACTTGCAGCATACATTATATCCGGCCTTGTAGCTGTAAGATACAACAAATTTTCAACTAAGCTTGTATACAACGAACCATCGACTTTTTTCTCTCCATCTTCCTTTGTAAGTTTTTCATTCACAACTAGTGGTGTGGCCATGGTCTTACAACCACTCATGCCAAATTTCATTAAAATATTTTCAGCATATATCTTTTGAGAAATAAATACTCCATCTTCAACTTGATAGATTTTAATTCCAAGAAAATGATTCAACAAACTCATGTCACTTATTTCATATCTTCTCATCATGTCATTTCTAAATTCTTCAATCATTATCTCATCATTACCGGAAAATAACAAATCATCAACATACAAGGCAACAATAAGAATTGACATACCTTGATTTTTCACATATAAGGTTGGCTCACTCTTGCTCTTCTTGAACCCCTTGTGGATGAAATAGAAATCAATTTGGCTATACCATGCTCTTGGAGCTTGCTTTAGCCTATACAATGCTTTCTTCAATTTATATTCCTTGTCTTTATCTCCTTTCATTAAAAACCCTTGGGGTTGTTCAACATTTTTGGGTGGATAGGGGTTGTTCAACATATACTTCCTCTTTCAATTCTTCTTTTAAAAATGCAGATTTAACATGAAGTTGATACAATGACCAACCTTTTTGGGCTGCTAAAGCAATAAGAGCTCAAATAGTGTCAAGTCAAGCAACTGGTGCAAATGTCTCTTGAAAATCAATTCCAGGCTATTGTGTGTGCCCTTTTGCGACTAGCCTTGCCTTTTTCTTTGAAATGAACCATCTGAATTCAACTTTACTTTATAAATCCACTCCACCCCAATGATTTCCTTGCCTTGGTCTTTCACTAATTCCCATGTGTTGTTCTTCTCAATGACTTCAATTTCTTCTTCCATTGCTTTCTTCCAAGCTTCCTTTTTAATTGCTTCTTCAAAACTTCTAGGTTCCGTTACACAAAAATTGCATCTAGCATACGCATCACTCAAACTTCTCATTTTTTTTGGAGTTGAGCTAGGTAAAGATGAATTAGAATTTGAGCTTGAACTTGGAAAGAGCTGGAAGATGATGATGAACCTGCCCTTGGTGAGGATTGATGTGAATCTTCATTACTTTCATCTTCATGTGTTGAATTTTCTTTCTCTCATCAACTAGGACAGATTGCTTCTCAATTTTACCTTCTTCCTAATTCCATGAAGCATTCTCATCAAATAACACATCCAGGCTGATTATTAGCTAATTTTTCTTCAAGCTATACAATCGATAACCCTTGGATTTGCTACTATATCCCACAAAGATACATTTCTCGCTTGTTTCATATAATTTGTTTCTTCTTTCCTTTGGAATTTGAGCATATCAAACACATCCAAATACTTTGAGATGTTTTATTGATGGCTTTCTTCCACTCCAAGCTTCTATAGGAGTTTTGTTCCAAACGGCTTTGGTAGGACACCTATTTATTAATTACATTGCTGTGTAAACGCTTCAGCCCAAAAACTCTTTGATAGCCCTTTTTCATGCATTATAGATTTGGCTATTTCCATCACCGTTTGATTCTTTCTTTTAGATACTCCATTTTGTTGTGGAGTATATCTCACTGTTAGTTGCCTTTCTACACCTTCATCTTTACAAAACTTGTCAAACTCCTTAGAGTTGTATTCTTTGCCATTATCACTTCTCAAAGTCTTTATGTAGTGCCCACTTTGCTTTTCCACCATGCTCTTGAATCTTTTGAAAATAGTGAACACTTCGAATCTTTCCCTCATGAAATACACCCATGTCATCCTTGTATAGTCATCAATAAAAAGAATAAAGTACTTGTTTTGAGCATGAGAGGGGATGGGGGGGGAGTTCTCATAGGTCCACAAACATCCGTATGAACTAACTCTAACATTTCTTTGGCTCTCTACTCCTTTAGGAAAAGGTTGCAGATGATGCTTCCCTAGTACACACCCTTCACAAACATCATATATTTCCTCAATGCTTGGAAGTCCTTAGACCATATTCTTTTGGTGAAGCACTTTGAGACTATGAAAATTCAAATTCCTAAGTCTTCTATGCCACAACCATGACTCATCATTTGTATGAGCTTTGAAAGCAACATTTCTAGCATAGTTGAATGTGAGCAGGAAGCTTCAATTTTTTTCTATTTGAATTTTTGCCACCACTTGCTTTGCATTTCTGTCATGAATGGTGCAGCTATTAGCTTCAAAATGGACTGCATATCCATGTTCCACAAGTTGTCCAATACTTAGCAGATTTAGCTCCAAGTCTGGAACAAGCAACACATCATGAATAAACTTAGTCCCCTTCTTTGTTTCAACTCTTATGGTTCCTTTTCCCTTTGTATTTACTAACACTCCATTTCCCATTTTAACTTGAGAGCAAATTGAAGTGTCCATGTCCAAGAAAATAGACTTGTCACTTGTCATATGATTGCTACACCCACTATCAAGGTACCAAACATCATTTTTGTGTTCTGAAGCTGCTTGACAAGCATAAAATAAGTTTCCTTCTCCATCTTTCTTCTCTGAAAAATTAGCTTGTTGATTGCTCTTGACTGTGCAATCCTTTTGGAGGTGGCCAAAATGCTTTCATTTATAACATTGTGGTTTCCCTCGGAAACCAACAATCATTCTTTAGATGATTTCCCCTTTCACATATTCTGCACTTTCTTGTATTTTATTCCACACTTGAACTTCTATGAATGTTGCTTCTACCTCTTTCTATTGATGAATTTCTTCCTCTACCTCTTCCTCTTCCTTGTTTACCACCTCTTGATGATTCCCCTCTTGTTTGTTCATTACTTGATGATTCTCCATGAATTTTAGAATTCGAATTAACTTTTGATTGGAATGCACTCTTCAAAGGTTTCTCTAATTATTTTAACAACCTTTGTTCATGAGCTTTCAAAGAACCCATCAATTCTTGGACACTCTTATTTCAGAGATATCCTTTGTTTCTTCAATTATTCCCAGCATTCTGTTATATTTTTCTGGTAAACTAACCAGAATTTTCTCAACGATTCTCTTTTGTTCAACTTTTTCACCACATGATTTCATTTGATTGACAATCTCCATTAGTTTACAGAAATAATCAGTTAAAGCTTTAGATTCTTTCATCTTCAAATATTCTAACTCCCTTATAAGAGTTTGGAGTTTGATGATTGTTACCTTTTTGTCTCCTTGAAATTCTTGTTGTAAAATGTCCCATGCTTCCTTTGATATCTTGGCTTTAATGATTCTTGGAAACAACTTATCAGAGAGTGCTTGTTGGTTGAAGAAGAGTGCTTTAGCATCCTTTTTTTTGGTTTCCTTTAGCTGCTGCTCTTGTGCTGAAGTTAATATAGTTGTTGAATCGGGTTCATCATACCCATTTTGTACCAAGTTCCATAAACCTTGGGACTGAAATAAAGTCTTCATCCTCACACACCAATAATCATAATTTTCTCCAGGAAAAATGGGCATAGATGGTTGTTGGATACCTATACTTTGGTTGCTTGAGTTAGCCATGTAGATTTTTCGCAAAACCCACTTTTCTTCTTTACACACCTTCTATTTTCAGCCCTCTTTTTCAAATCCAAGCTTCCACTTCGAACCAGGCTCTGATACCACTTTATGTTGGGTGTTTTGGAAGCAAATGCGTGTTTAAATTACAAAGGAATCAATCTAAAACACACAAAATCAGATCTGATTTTTTCTGCAAAAAAAATAGAGAAAAACAAGGGAGAAGAGGGGTCACAGTTGAACAACCCCTTTTTCAAAATTTTCTATTGCCTTTTTAGCTTCCCTTACAAGCTTTGTATATGAAATTACATCAACCTAAGTACCAATAAAACATCTGGACAAATTTCCTCCACCTATATTAGCTCTAATTAACAAAACCCAACCCAAAACATAAATAGAATTAAATAAGCATAAGTGATTGTTTGGATACAAAATTAAACAAGCATATTACATCAACACTTTTCAAATTTTCTTTCTCCTCTTCACTTTTGAGGTAGGGTTTTATTTATTTATTTAATATAGATTAAGTTGGTACATGTGGTATTTTGATATACTCCGTTGGGAGATTGGTGGAGATAAATTGTGAAAATTCATGTTAGAAGTTAGGGTTTGGGGTTGATTGGGTGTTTCTCTATAATTTTCTTATTAAACCCTTTTATTTATTTATTTAGTATGTGAGTACTTTAATTTGAGAAAATCTTAATATTGGTGGTAGAAATTGTTATATCTACTTTGAAATTGAGTATAATTGCATGAGAATTGTGTAATGACATGTTGCTAGAGATTGCATATTGCCCATTGGTGGAGAATGGTATTAATGTGGAGATTGACATCTTAAGATGAGCTAAAATCTATTTTATTATTGCATATGTGAATCATTGAATTCATCGGATGAAAACCCGTTGTTGAATTGAGGTGTATTGAACATATTTTCATGGAATTAAGTAATGGCATGAGTTGCTCTCTTATAATTTAATCAACATGGCTTTAAATTGATTGGTGTGGTGAATTTAGATAATGTATGATGATTAATATGGCAAGCAAGTCCTCGGTGAAAGACCAAAAACCCTTGTGTGGGATCTCCACAGCTTAACCCCTGTCTAGCTTACAAAGTGTGCAATGTGAAGCGAGTAAGGGTCCAAATTTGACAAATCCATGGAAAATCCACTAGTCACAAGAAATGCCAAACGAAGACCACGCCACTAGACTGAGAGTCGCCACCTAATCTTTTTGGGAAAACTAGGAAACCCTCATAACTCTTGCCAAACTAAGGTCACTGTTTATCATAACCAGAATGTCTTGGCTTAGAAACTTAGGTATGAGGGAGGAAGGTTATGAATTGAGAACTCCTGCTCAGTCAATCGAAAGATCGGCCTCTACTAATTCTTAATACGAGATTTATTACCAAACTATGCCCATGTTCTAATTATTAATGCTAACTTTATAGGTGGAGCAAACAAGTATAGATCAAATCACCTACTTTGGAATGCTTTGATCTCTTACATTTTGAAAAGGGTTTGAAATGAGCAACTCAAAAGAAAAGAGAAAGAAACTCATATGCAAAGCGATCAAAGTAATTCCAACTTAGGAAAGACAACCTCTAATCAGTGAGCAAACACATAGCCTCACGGTAGCATGCTAAACATAGTAAAAAAAATAATGCATAAGCGGAATGCAAAGATGAAAGAAACTCACCTAGTACTCATCAGTACTAGCTAGAAAGGTTTAGAAAGTATGAATGATTCTAGATGTAAAGAACTAATGCAATGACACTCATTAAAATGAACCTAAGAGCTTGGTGGCTAAAACATGTCATGTGAATCATTCCAAACATGGAGTGTGCACAAACCATATAGAAGCAATGGAAACATTAAGTGTAATGAACCAAGCCTAATATGCATGAAGAGTGGATGCAAAAAATGAATACTGATGAGAAAGAAAATATGATGCCAAGGGTAATAGGGAAAGCATAAAATAAATAATAGGGATAGAGAAAAAGCATAAAAGGACTATAAGAGAGTAAGAGAATAGAGAAAGAACAAACATCAAAGCTATAAAAAAAGAAAAGAAAAGAGAAGCAATTCCAAGAACATAATGGAAACAACAACTAATATAATAATGGAAACTAAAATAAGAGAAGCTAACAAAGTAACAATAATAATGGAAGCTTAGAATTAAAAGAAACTAAAAAGTAACAATAATAATGGAAGCTAAGATTAGATGAAACTATTCCCTTCATCATAAGAAATACATAATAAGGGAATGAAAATTCTCCAAAATCATATGAGCTATCCAATAATAACAATGAACAAATTTCCCTCTTTATCATCATAAGAGTAAACATGAGCGGAGTAGCATCAATCATGAATAAATAAAAGACAGAAGATGAACTCACTCTACTCATCATGGAAACTAACATGAGAGAATAAATTCATCAAACACCTAATATCAAGAAGAAAATAAAATAACACCATCTTGCTCATCATGGAAGCAATCATAAGAAGATGGACATTTTCAACCATCAAATGACAAAAATAATGAACAAGAAACATGAGAAAGCAAACCTTTCCATTAATCACATGACAATCATAGAAGCTAAACAAAATAAGAAGCTAAAGTAAGAAAATCAAAGAAATGCGAATAAATCTATACCTCTACTCATGGAAATGAACATGTAAATGCTCATCAAATACATGTCAAAATAGATTGAGAGGGTAGAATACACAAGTGTTGAAGAATTCTAATAATCCACAAGGGTAGGAAAATGAGAGAGAAAATGAAAACAAAGTGCAAGAAAATGAAATAAATAGAACGTTAATTAACTAATTAGCCAAAGAATCAACTACACAACCCTAATAATCCACTAGGAAAACAGTAAGCTACATCAATAATTAATGTTTGAAAAGTGAGAAAAAAAAGTAGGAAAGTGCGAGAAAATGAAAAAAAATAAAGCAAACAATACAAAAATGAAAGAGTTGGGCTAGAATCCACTATACAAGCCATCTACTTAACTAAGAAAGAAAAGACTTAAAACAATTAATAGTGCTTGGGAGGTGAGAAAATGAAAGAGAAAATGAGAAATTACATCACAATTCAAATCCTATGGAGCGGTGGCCAATCCCTTCCTCTATCCATAGGCCCAAATCACATTATAAACAATAGGAATGCAAAAATCTATGATATTTGGCAAGAGAGAAAAGAAAGGAAATGAAAAGGAAAGAAAATAGGAGAGAAAGTACTAGAGATTACCTCAATCAAAGAGATAGGGCTCTATTGTTATCAATCCTTCAGTTCTAGCCTCCCTCAAGCCTTTGAGATTGCTTCTAATTCTATAGCAAAACCTTTATTGATGAGAGCTCAAGAGTGTATATATAGGTGTATCTATAAAGAGAGAAAGTGTTTGAGTGTTCAAGGGTTCAAAAGTGTTGAAGAATTCTCAATTCCTTAATCAAAGGGGGTATTTGTAGCCTAAGGCGCTCACTCCTTCAATTCTAGCCTCCCTGAAGCCTTTGAGATTGCTTCTAATTATCTAGTAAAACCTTTATTGATGAGAGCTCAAGAGTGTATATATAGAGAGAGAAAGTGTTTGAGTGTTCAAGGGTTCAAAAGTGTTGAAGAATTCTCAATTCCTTAATCAAAGGGGGTATTTATAGCCCAAGGCGCTAAGGAAGGTACCTTGGGGCACAATTCCCCTGGGAATTGAGGAGAAGGCACCTTCCCACTTGCAGAGTGGACCATTTTCTAGAAACTGTTCCATGTACCATCCATTTTTGTACGCCTGTATCAAAAAGCTATGGGTGTGGCAAAAAGCCACGACCATGGCACAATATTGTACGGGTACAAAATAAAAGGTGATGATACAGTTTGTCCCAGTGAATGGGTCGGACAGGTCCAAGCTCCTCAATACCCACGTCCAGTTGATCAAGTCCATCGGATTACCTGCAAACAAGTCCAACGGGGAACGGGGTAGTCCCCCAGTGAACCCTTCGACGAGCAAGTTAGAAGGAGAAGTAGGGTGTAAGGAGAGTTTAGAGATAGAAAGGTTAACCTTCTTCTTATCTTCCACGTTTGCTTATATCCTTTGGTAATCATTTCGCCATCCCTTCCAACCTGCCCTCCTCGCCAAAAGTCTGTGTTGTAGCTTACCTTGTTCAGGGTAAGGGGGTCCTGTTCCGACAGAGAGGTGTTGTCGTAATAAATGTTGTGATGAGCTGCATTAATGGTGATGTGTAGTGGCAATAACTTTGCAGATCTTTGTTTCCTGATGTGGCTCGTCCTTCACCTGCCATGTGTTTGAATGTCATTGGCTCTTTATGCCATGTTGGATTCCAACTGTTCTGGACCCCACCAGCTGGGTTATGTATTGGGCTCCAAGCGATGGGCTTGGGTTGTTTATAGTGATTCATGGCCTTTATGGGCTTATACACGTCAGTAGTCCCCCATTCCTGAGTACAGCTTTAGTTCAGTGAAGGGAATAGTAATGAAGAAGATGAGGGTGTTAGGGAGTGGCAGTATGGAGATCGACCGGCAAGGGTGACCGAGCGGGTAAACCGATCGGGGTGTGGTCCGACCGTGAATGTTGGCCAAGTGGGAAGGTCGAACACGAGGAGGGCCAACCGTGAAGGGGGCCGACCGTGAAGGTTGGCCAAGCGGGAGGGCAACCATGAGGAGGGCTGACCGCGAAGGTGGGCCGAGCAAGAGGGTCGACTGTGAAGAGGACTGACTGCGAAGGGTGAGGTGGAGGGGCGTGGGGCTCAAGAGGCGGTGTGTGACGTGGTGAGTTGAAGTGGAAAAGATAGGGTAAGGAGAGGAGACAGTGGATCGTGGTCGTACACGTGGCAACATTGCGTGGGGGAGAGATTAGGCGTTGGATCAGAGATGAAACGATAGGTCATTATGGGTGTTGAAAAGACAGTTTTGGCGAATGATTTAAAAAGTTTTCAAATTAGCGAAAATTAATTAGGATCCTTGGAATACGGGCAAACTGTAGACTTTTGGCATCATTCGATTCACCTACTTGTTTACAAAAAATCAAAACATTCCAAGTGTTAATTCCTTTCACTACAACAAATATCACTTTTTATAGCGTGCAAAAAATGCTATCAAAAGTAAATAATAGCATTTGTTGGAATGCTATATTAGCCTATGTTATTAAAAGTCTATAATTTTCAATAGCATTTATTGAGTGCTATACATGAATGCTATCAAAAGAATACCGTACCAGTCTAATAATGCTATTGAATTATAACAATAGTAGTTTTATCATGTACAAATTCTCTTTCATAACAATTTGCAAATGTTGTCATACATGATGCTAATACCATCAGGCGATTGTTTTTTACCTGCTATCATTGTAATTTTTTTTTTATAAAATAAAATTTCATATTTTCATTCAACATCAATGTTGAAAGTAATTACACGAACTTCATTAAATGGATTGAAATAATTACACAAACTTGGCATACATTGTCTTAATAAAACAATAAAATTAAGTTTCTAAAAGATGCTAATGGACAAAACATAGCCATGTACAAATAAAAATAAACTAGTTATTCAAATATCCACTTCTTCAATTACAAATTTCCCATCCTTCAAGCTTGCTTTTGTGATGAGTTTAGTCCCTCTACTTTCCAAAGGCAACAACTGCAAAATGAAAATAAAATTCCTAATCAATAAACAAATTTAAACAATATATTTAGAGAAATAAGTTTCAAGATCACATTCAAGGTAAAGACACATCAAACTTTTTGGTGGACTCACCATATAATACAATCAACATCTTACAACATGACAGTAATAAACCAAATGAAAAATTACAAGAAAAAAAAAAAATTGTTATTGTTAGTAGGACAAACTAATTTTAGAAGCACGTATATACCTTGGATTAACTGCAAGAATTTGTTCTGATAAATGTTTCTTTCCATGACAATAAGGTACTTGGAGAAAAAAAAAACACAAAAAGAAGCAAGCAAAGGAGTCAAAATTAAAAAGCTTGCAAGCAGCCCCTTGCAATTGTAAACCAATAAAAATATCATGAGCAGAACATTCAATCTTACATATGTAATTACTCCTATGGACATTTTTCATGACGACATGCCATCACTTGAGAAAACCACACAAATAAATTGCAATAAATATATACAAAATCAACTAATATAATTAATTGATGTGAGCTGAATATAGAATTAATTTAGCTCCTGATTAAAAAAATAAGACTAAGATGCCAAGGTGAATGAAAATTTCCCACTAGAACTAGATATCACAATTTACAACATAGGTATTTAAAATAGGCCAGAAGTGTAAAAACCATGATAGTCAACAAAGAAGACATGTGTCACAACAAAATAAAAGACAAAAAATAAAAATAACAAGTTATTTGGTAATCTTGAAACAATGTTTCATATCATTCATCTCATAATATTTTTCTTGTCTTCTTCAAAAAAATAACACAAAAGTGATGGATTTCACTATTCTAATTAATAAAAATATGTACAAATATATGAAGATGCAACTCTTTCTGTGTAATAAAAAAATAAATAATAAAAAAAAACACCCTACAAAGATTCCCTGTAAATATTTATCCCACTTCCCACTAATTGACAATTTCTTCAAAAAAAAAAAATTAGGTTAAAGCACCATATAAAATTGTTGCAAGATATTCACCCAAAAAAAATTGTTGCAAGACTGCCAAATAATTTTCCAAGATGAAGACTATTGATTGTATATTAAAGAAAATATGCAAGGCAACTTTCCCATCGTTGGTGTTGGGACCAAAAACACTGTTAAGACTTTTTTCTCCCAAGCAATCAATATCCCATCTAGTACTAATTTATCTATTAAAATATTCAACGAAAAGAAAACTTCAAAATCAAAATCACAAAACCCAAATAATAGCAGAGGAAGAGAAGACAATGATTAATAGATATGAAGAGTCAAAAAAATAACCTATCCAGAGTAGGTGATCTGTCTGTATCTATTTCATAAGATCTGTATATAAAAACCATACCCATGTTGATCCAAAATTCTAATCGATTACACAAAATAGGTTAGCGTTTTACAAATCTGAACAAAGAGGCAGGGGAAGAGAATTACCTTGACTTATTTTGAACAACAATTACCTTGATTGAGGAATTGCTCTTAAAAAACCCTATAGCAACAACCTTGAACAATACAGAGGAAGAAAGAAGCGTAGGGCAAAGAAACAAGGAGAGGGAAATCATGAGGCTGAAAACCGACCCAAAAAAAAGGAGGGCACGTTTAAAGTAAATTTTATTAGAATTTTTTTTTTAGTGTTTATTTTACGCTATAAAATCTACAACACGCTTTCAAATTAGTTATATATCACGTTGGTTTTTAATTGCTATCAAAAGTATTAAAAAAAAGTTATAAAAAATAAAATGGTACGGTCAGATAATTTTTTACACCATTTTATTACTAAATGCTATTAATGCCTCTTATTTTATAACATTTTTTAAAAAATGCTATAAACAAATGCTATAAAATATACTTTTTGTTGTAGTGTTTGTTGCTTACAATACACCTCTGTAACACTTTTTCAATTTCCTTGCACCTGCATCCGAAGCGATTCGCAGACACACCATAGAAATGGCCCAAGAGGAAACTGCGAATGCTAGAGTAGATCCACTTGGTGATGATGATGCAGTGGAGTTAGCGCAGCAGTACAGGACGGAGAGGACGGGGGAGGTGGTGGTACGATCCCATGGTTCTACCATGATAGCGGCTCTAAGGCCAATCAGCCAGGCAGAACCAGATCACTGGTATACAAAGGCAGATAGATCCATTCTTACACCGGCGAAGTTGGAGGGAATAAGGGGGAAGTACCAGATTCCTTTGGAAATAGGGTTGAGGCTGCTGACATCTACCGAGAAGGCGTCGGATGTACGGTCGGGGGAATTTAGCTTGTACGAGGAGGCATTGCGGGGAGGTGTGAGGCTACTGCTGCCTCAAATTGTGGTTGATGTGTTGAATAAACTAGATGCGGCGCCAGGTCAGTTGATGCCAAACGCCTTGAAAATATTGATGGCGTGCGCGAGTTCCTGGCCACAAGCAACGGGAGGGTTGGCCTTGACGGTAGATGAGTTCTTCTCATGCTACAAGGCCTTCGGCTAGCAGGACACTTGGGTTACACTGCAGGCGGTGGCTGGATGAGGTCTGGTGGCGAGTCTGCCATCTTCGGTAAAAGGCTGGAGGCCAAGGTGGTTCTTTGTGGCGGCGAACGACGGGGCGGGGGTTCATACAACTTGGAAGGTGCCCACCAAATTGGTCGAGCCCAAGCTGGACAAGGCGACAGAGGACCAAGTGAAGAGGGTAAGAGATTGGAGGGAGGAGAAAGAAGTAAGGTGGGACGAGCTTGTCCTACCGTCAGTTCTGTTTGCCTTAAACTTGGGACCGCAGCCGTTGGGAGAGGGTCCAAAAAGGGAGGAGTTGGAGGTGCAGAGGAAAGCGGAGGAGGATGAGGAAAGGAGGTTGTTTGCGCAGGCGGACAAGTATAAGGAGTCCCAACTGGGGCCTGCTCCGAAGCTGATTATGAGAGAGAGTATCCGACCGTGCCCCAAGCCGTTGATCTTCTTTGTGTTCATCATTAGGGTTTCTATCTTCTTCATCGCCGATCCATTGTTGGAGTTAGACAAAGATTGACAGAGAGGAGTGAGAGAAACAAAGGGTTTCAATCTTCTTTATCGTCGATCGAAGAGAGAGAGAGAAGAGAGTGAGACTGAGACTGAAATTGAGAGGGATCGATACTATCGTTGCTTGAACAGAGAGAAAAGAGAGATGAATCTGAGAGTGAGAGAGAGACACAGAGACTGAGATGGATAGGGATGAGGAAATGGTGAGAGAGAGAGAGAGAGAGAAGAGAGTAAGAGTAAGAGTGAGAGTGAGAGAAGAGAGAAGAGAGAAGAGATTGAGAAGATTCAATCTTCTTCATCGCCAAAAAAAGAGAGAGAGAGAGAGAGAAAGAGAGAGACGGAGACTAAGATTGAGACTGAGAAAATGTTGGATGATTCTACACAAATGTTGAATGAATCTAAGAGTGAGAGGAATGAGAGAGACAATGAGAGGGAGAGAAAGAAAATGTTGAATGATTCTACACAAATCATCTCAACCATTCAAGACCCATATATGGATGGTGGTGATGACAATTAATAGAGCTGTTGTTCTCTGTTTGGCTTTAAAAAAAAAATTAGTTTATATTTGTATAATGAAAATTTAGTTTATAAAATTTAGGTTATATTTGTATAATGAAAATTTAGTTTATAATTGTATAAATTTTTCAATAAAGTATAATGAAAAAATAAATATGTTTTTTTGAAATGAAGGCAATAAAAAAATAAAATACATTAACTGACATTAAATGAAGATAATTTTATTATAATAAAAAGACATTAAATATTTTTTTTTCCAAACTTTCTATTTTTTTAAAATTTTTTGTTTAGTCAGGAATAATATAAATATATAATTTTTTTTACAAACAATTAAAAAAAGGTCACAAAAGATAAAAAATAAACAAAAATAAAATCACAAAAAAATCTATATCCAAACAACACCTACAAACTTGGTGAGAAAGTTGGTTGAAATTTGCCAAAATAGCAAATGACCGTTAGAGCACCATTACTATAATTTGGCAAAATAGCACTATTCATTGTCAAATTATAACAATAGCAATAGCAATGGCAATATAGCAACAACCATTGGAGAAGCTTTAAGAGTGTCTTCAACATTTATTTATTTTATTAAATTTGGATAAAAGTTTTATTTAATAACAAGTATTTCAACAGAAAATTTTAGGTTGCGTTTGGTAGAGTTTTCTAAATATGATTTGAGAATAGAGTTGTATTTTGAATTTATGAGTTTTGGAATTATGATTTGAGTGTGAAAAATTTGTTTGGTAAATAAGTTTTGAAAAGAGTTTTGAATTGAATGGAAAATTTTTGATGTAACATATGATATTTAATACAAAAACTTAAAATCCATAACCAAACACACAACTTAAAATTCTATTCAAATCTCATAAAATTTTTTTAAAAATTTTGAAAAATGTTTTTTATCTTTATTTAAAAATAAGCATGTGTTAATTGCAAAAAAAAAATTCACTGTTTCGGTCAACCGGCAGGACGTCCGGTTAGCCCAAAATTTTTCGCCTTTGACAGAGTTTCCAAAAGTGAGCGTGGAATTAATTTTGAAAAATCATAAACAAACATCATATGCAAAACAAGCTCTGAAACTAACAAAGCCATAAATTTTTATCAAAGTATCGGTCGACTGGAAGGACATCGAGGGATGTCCGGTCGATCACCGGCCAATGTAAATTTTCCAGATTTTAAAATAGACTTTTTACAATAAATTGTAAAGACGTGGATATCTAGGGACAACCAATTGGGCGTCCGGTATTCCTGTATACCTGCAAACTCAAATGCTATCTACAGTAACTTGATGAAAGATTTCAGACATTCTTAATCTGATGAAAAATTTAAAAAAAAATTAATTTGATACTGATTTGATATAATGTTGGAACATTAAAATTATTATTTTTCTCCATCAAATTTAAATTTGTTAAAAAAAGAGTAGGCCAATTTTTCTTGGTGTAAAAAAAAAAAGAAAAGGATCCTATTTTTCTTGTGTTTCTCTCTCTGTGGAGAAAAGAAAATGAAAATGGTTGGGTGAGTTGAGGGGATTATACACATCTCTCTATTCTCTGTCTCTCTGATATCTCATTCCAAATCAAACCCACGACACGACGCAGCATTCTTTCTCTATTCCCTCCACAAATTTAGCCATTTCTCTCCAACACAAATCTCTCTCTCTCTCTCTCCACAGTTTGGTAAAAAAATTTTAGGGTTGGATAGTTTTACTGGGTTTGCGAGGGACAAACCGGAAAGATGTCTCCGGCTGCTCCGATCGAGCCGGCAGTGCCGAAATCTTCATCGGTGGAGTCTTCGCCGTGCCGTGAGGGATCTGCCTGCGAGAATCGTCGTTTCGCAGATCTCAGAGGGGTCCAGTGGCGTATAGATTTGGGAATTTTGCCTCCTTCCTCCTCCATCGATGATCTTCGCCGAGTCACCGCAGATTCACGTCGGAGGTATAAATGGATGTTTTCTTGATTATATATATTGGGAATTCTATAAACATATATATATATATATGTCTTTGTAATTTGGAGGCATAAATTGATGTTTTCTTGAAATTACTCTACGTAATCGTTTGTGTTTTGTTAATGGGTTGAAATGATCACCTGGGTCAGCTTGAAAGTACTTGAAATTTGTTGTGAAAGTTTCCATGATGAGCTCGTTTTAGTTTATAGAATTTCCTTATCAATTTGATTCCGATTGCTGTTTATTTATTTACATGTGAGTGCATTTATAGTGTGCAGTTTTTTAGCATTACGGTGTTTGGGATGATCTAAGTAAGGATATGTTTTGATTTTTTATAGGAAGTTGTGCAAAAAAAATATAGAGGTGATGTGACAAAAATAAATAAATAAAATGATAAAAAAGTGTGCTAATATAAGGGATGCCAAATAGTGCTTTAAAATTGCTCTTTATTTTATTCTGTCCGCAAAAATTAATTTAGATTGTTGAACTTCCCACAGTTGTTTGGTAATATTTCTTTGTTATTTTATTTATGGAAATTAAGGGTTCAGTGTCCTCCGGGTATAATCTTTTAGCGTATGTGTTTGTTTATATATGTTTTCGTGCTCCTCTTAGCTCAAAATCAGGGCAGACCGTGAACTTTTTGGAGGCAAACTCCCAAGATGAGGCTCTCTCTATATTTTTGTTCACTGAAAACTAAAGTTTGTGGATGAAATAGTAAGTACTTGTAAGTTGCAAGTTTTTTCACTATTTGCTAGTACCCACACAAAGTTTGCTTGACTAAAATTACTAAAATTTGCTTACATAGTTTAGCAAAGTCTACTTATATGTATATATAAAGCTATAATAGCAAAACAAATTTATCCAGATGTAGCACAGTATCACTTCAACATTATACTTTTTGCATTTTTAGCAAAATTATTAATTAAGCTTGCATAATCAAGAGTGTCATCTTTTTCTATGGATAACATAGCTAATACATTCAATCTTTCTTGTGACATGGTTGATTGAAAATAATATTCGAACATGCTTATTTCTTTTTTCCATAGACAACTCTAATGTCACTAGCATGGTGAACAATATTTTTAAACAATCCATGCATTTGAGAAACAACTATCCATTACTTTAAAATTATTCGACACTTTAATTGCTTAGTTTTATTTTTATGTTTTCAACAAAACTTCTTTTAAGACTTTCAATTCTAAAAATAAATCTCTCCCAATAATATTAGAAAGCCCATCATGGTTTTAGAAAATATTTAAGGTTGGCACAGTAAATCTTTTAACATTTATCATTGGCAGAACTTAAATTCTCCAGATCAAACAAAAATCCGAAATTTTCTTCATATTTTTTGGCAGCCGATAATTAATATTATTATTATTTTTTTGGACCCTTTGGCTTTGGTTTGGGCTCTCCATTTGATTGAGCCCTAATAAGTGTATTTTTAATTTTGGCCTAATATAAGAGTTGAAATTCTTTGGGGCCTATTTTTAGCCATATTTTGGGGGGCCTAAAGCAGATTTTTGCTAGCCTATGTCCAAGGTCAGCTTTGGACTCATAATTATGGTTTCTGTATAATGTTGTTGGTTTCTTGCCCTTTCATATTTTTTCTTGTTCAAGCGCTGAATCTAATGGTCTTTCTAATTAATTTAACATGTGAACATTTTTATTCTATGGTCTATGGATAGATGGATATTTCTTCTGCATTTTTAGGCATTTTTTACTAGAGTTTGTAGTATGTGTGCAGCTTATTATATTTGGAACGATTTCTCAAACTCCAAAAGAATTTTCAACTTATTTGTAATGCAAAAACCGTCTGGAAAATTTGGCTTTCTGAAGTTTGATTGTCTACAAGGGGTCATATTCGTATCGGATATCGATACTTCGTGGATACTCACATATATGTATCCAATACTTCCTAAGTATATTCACAATTGGAAATAATTATTATTTATTTTTTTTCCCAATTATGAACAAGTATCTAATACTTTCTAGATATGAAACCTACGTTGAAATTAATTTGTGGCATTTATTGTGTATCACTATTGTGTAATTGTTAGAATAAATGCAAGAATAGTTTTCAATAGTTTTCAGACTTCTTAGAGAAGAAAATTTTGGAAATAGTGAGATTAAAGCATGTCAAATTTGGTCAAAGTTTGTGATTAATCCATTTATTTATTTATGTAAATACATTATATGGGAATTGACAATATTTGATAAAAAATCAAGGACAAATAGTTTGTTGCGTATATGTTAAGATAAAATTACTTTATTATTTATGTACATGCATACACGATATATATCCTCATATATGTCGTTGCATCCATAACGTATCAATGTCCTGCATCTTTAGAATTTCCTATATCAATGTATCCATCGATTCCTGTATTCCTAATATGCTTCATAGATGGATGATATCTTAAAGATGATTTTGTAATTTAGCTTTGATTTTAATGACTTGTGTTCTTGATTGAAATTTGGAAATTTGGTGGAAAGTAGCCCTTCAGGGGAGCCTCTACTGCCAGGCTGTCATGGTGATTTACTAGTGAATTTTAGTTTTGTGTGAAGGATTACAATAACTGCTAGCTTTTCAGTTTCATGTAGCTTATCTAATACTTTCACACTAATTGGTGTTCCTTTCTAGATATGCTGGTTTGAGGCACCGCCTCCTAGTTGATCCACATATTCCCAAGGATGGAAACACGTATCCTGATCCTGTTATGGACAATCCACTGTCGCAAAACCCAGGTAGGATATCTATACCTTTTGAGATATCCATGACCTTTGTACCTATTAGGCTTCTGGCCTCAATAAAGCTAGAAGGGAGGCACACACGATGTGTGCCAAATTATTTATAAAGAAATTAAAATAGTTGTAATTATTTTATAATTAGATGTTACTTATAAAAAAAAAAAAAAAAAAAAAAAATTATAATTAGATGTTACTATGTGATGGTAATTCACAAAAATGAACGAGTTATAGAGTCTGTCTATGAGTAAATTTAAAAGTGCTTGAATTTTAACACTTTTGTTTTTGGTACGAAAAATTAATCACCTACTATGAAGCACATTTATGGGTATGGGTGTTGGAATTGGTTACGATACGGATATGTCGATATGGTAAAAATTTTTTTAAAAAAATAAAAATAAATAGAGTTGGTATGGCTGGGTATAGTAGCAAAAAATATTAATTTTTTAATTTGGAATAATGCAAAAATTAGTTAAATTGGTGTCGTTGGTTAAGATCCAATGTACAATTCACATTTAATATCAAAAGTAATGTATAAACCAAAATAAATGTCATTATGTTATATAACTTACAATGAAATGCTTAATTTTAAAATCAGGCAAAGCATAGAAAAAGGTCCAATGAAACTATTATGGCTAAGATACGGCTTGGGTAAATGCTAGGTATCTTTAGGGCACAACAAAAAAGAAGAAAGAAGGATTTGGGTATGTGTTTCGTGTACCAGATACATATGCGGAAGTACTATGCAAAGTATTAATACTAGGTAAGTACCTGATACGTGTACGACATATTTGTCGAAATGTCCATGCTTCATAGATCAATACTAAAACAATTTAAATGATTAAAATTAATGGTTATAAGGCAGTTTTTATATTATATATTATTCAAATTTATTTGAAAATTGAAAATCAATCATACTCATACTCATTCGTTATAGATACACATGCACACACATAATTTAGAGATATGGCAAATTTCACTTTACCCCTTTGTGGTTTGGCCCATGTGTGGTTTAACCCTAATCATTTGGAAATAATCACATAACCCTCATATAGTTTATGGACGAAAGTGCCCTGTCAGGCCTGTGAACAAATTAAGCAAAAAGACTAAATTACCCTTGTACATAAAAGAACCTCACTGTGCAAACTATGGACATTTTGTCATTTAGGCAAAAATTTACTTTAACCCTTTATGCTTTATACTCCATGTGTGATTTCGCCCCCTGATATTTAAATATGAGCACATAGCCTCTTTTATGTACTAGCATGTGTTTCACACTTACAGTTAACTTGGACGGAATACCTAACTGTCCACTTTAGTCCACAAACCACATAGGAGTTATGTGGTTAGTTCTAAATAATAGGGTGGTAAACTACACGAGTCAAATCACAAGGGGTTAAAGTGAAATTTGCCCATTTAGATATTCAATCAATCCTTACGCCCTACGTTACACGGACTCGTCAGTTTTGGCAAAGTACCTGTGTTGATATGATACGACACAGGTACGGGTACGGGATACAGACGGGATACGGTATGGAAGAAGTAGATACGGCATGGAAGAAGTAGATATGGCATATGAAAGTAAGAAGAAAGATGGCATACCTGGGATTAGGGCTACGAAAATTGCGATTAGGGCTTCAATCTTGCAATTAGGGCTTCAATCTTCTTCTTTCGAACTGTCTTCTTCTCTCTCTCACTCTCACGCTCGATTGTTCTCTTCTTTTATCTCTTCTCTCGCTCTCGATCATCTTCATCTCTCTCTTCTCTGTTTCGATAAACGTCGTCTCTCCCTTCTTTCTGTTTTCTTCTCTCTTTTCTTCTCTCCCTTCTCTCTGTATTCTTCTCTTGACCGTCTTCTCTTCTTTCTTCTTTTTAATTGGTGCCTGTTATATAAATAATTTATAATATAAATTATATCATATATAATATATATAATATAATTTACCATAAATAATATATAATATAAATTATATCATAAATAATATATTGAGAATAACTTCTTTTCTTCCATCTTGAAAGTTGTCACCAATCAACAAGTTAATAAATTTTCACCTTTTCACCTACCAATCAAAAGTCAAAAAAGCTACCATCTACCTATCAGTTATATAATAATAAATTTAATTAAATAATATATAATAAAAAATTAATAAAATTAATAAAATCTATAAAATACATTATCTATTTTATATTTATTTTAACATAATTTGTTATTCCTTATTTATTATATTTTTGTTATTTATAATATATATGTCAATTAAAAGTAAAAAAAAAAATTATATAGATAAATTAAAAAAATTATCAATAAAAGTAATACATAAGATAAAAATAATAAATATATTTAAAAAATAACTATTTAACTTATATTTATATAATAAATATATTTTAAAAATTAAATATTTAACGTATCCCCGTACTCGCATCCTCATTTGGATTCATATCCACTGTGGGAGCCGAATGAATAGAGGAGCCAGCAGGAATGTATCCCGGAAGTCAGAGACTATTCGGCTCCGTACTAACCGACTAAGATACCGAATGTATAGAAATTGCCGAATGGATGGGAAGATATATGTTGGAATAAACAAAAGGATAATAAGTAAAAAGTGGGCTCTGGACCCGAGGTCCAGAAAATGAGTGTAAATGCAAGAGCTTCAGATTGAGAAAGGTATGTAATAAAAACACACTTCACTAAATTTAGTAAACAAGCTTTCTTGAATAGAAGAACTGACTTGCCCGTCGGAGTGCTAATCCCGGCACCCCTGACCGGAGTATTTGTCTCTGCAGATGACTAGTTGAGTATCAAGAGCGTCTCCCAGGATCTGAAGAGTATTTCCAAAACCACCTCCCCACAACTGGTGCCGTCTGTGGGAATACTCAAATACATCCATGGCAGGCGTGACTCAAGATTCTTCGATAGCCATCGACGCGATCACACAAAGAATCGACCTCACTCCGGCAAACATGCTCGAGAAGGAAATCGTCGCTACAAGACGTGCCTTGAATGTCGATTCACAAACCACTTCAGCACAGGAAACGATGCTATCCATCTTGGAACGAGCCAAAAAGACCAAGCACAGTTTGGACAACACCATCGCTGAGAACGAGCGCCTTCGCCGCAATCTGGCCTCGGAAATAGCAAAGTCCAGACAAACAGTGCGCCAGGTTTCTAAGCGACCCCCAAAGGCAGGCGATCTATGGTCTCGGGCCCGACAGCAAAACACCGACGCTCGTTGTGCTTCAGCCGATCACTTTGAGGAGTTGACACAAGACGAACGCCCCCAGCGAAGTGTTCCGCATGATAACATCCATATGATATACAGCCTGCAGAAAGCCTCGGCCATACACGCAATCCAGTCCCTCCCAGGCCCTCAGCAGCAACTCACGCCAGCCAAGCGACCTCGAGAATCGTCAAGCATCACCTTCGACGATTCTGACTTGATCGGCGTAACACTCCCTCACATCGATCCGTTGGTTGTCGCGCTATGCGTAAACCGGTTCACCGTTGAACGAGTTCTTATAGACCAGGGCAGCACTTCGGAGGTCATGTACTATAAAACCTTCATCAAACTCGGGTTCACCGAATCAGATCTGACTCCGGCCCCTTATCCCCTATTCGGCTTCAATGCCAATCCAGAATACCCACTAGGAAAAATCAACCTACCCGTTCGAGCGGGTTCCAGAACGGTGGATGTAGAATTCCTGGTCGTCCGGCTGCCATCGCCATACAATCTCATCATGGGGCGATCGTGGCTGCATACCTTGCAGGCCGTCCCCAGCACCTACCATCAATTGTTACGTTTCCCAACAGAACACGGCATTGAGCAGATTCGCGGCTCCCAAAAATCGGCACAGGCATGCTACCTCCTGGCCGCCAAAATGCCAAAGGAGTTGCAGGTAAACTCCATCAAGGTACCCAATCGGGAAATCCTGGATGACGTTGGGCGGCAGCCAAGCGAAAAGGCCACAGAAGGTTTAGACTGAGTTGACATCGATGGAAGCTCGGAAAAGTTCTTCATGATCGGCACCTCTTTAAACCAAGCCGATAGACAACAGCTGATCTCCTTTCTACTTGCCAACCTCGACGTCTTTACGTGGACTCCGTACGAGATGCCGGGTATAGACCCATCAATTTCACAGCACCACCTGAACGTCGACCCTACGTGCAAGCCCATCATTCAGAAAGGTCGTCGGTCTGCCGCAGAGCACACTGCTGCCGTCATCGAAGAAGTCGACAGACTGCTTGACGCCGGGGCAATTAGAGAAGTCACCTACCCCACGTGGCTCTCCAACACAGTGGTGGTGAAGAAGAAAAATGGAACTTGGCGAGTGTGCGTCGATTTCACGGATCTGAACAAAGCTTGCCCCAAGGACTGCTTCCCCTTACCTAGAATAGACCAACTCGTCAATGCCACGGCACGCCATCAACGCATGAGTTTCCTTGATGCTTACAGAGGCTACCATTAGATCGCCATGCATCCAGATGACCAGGACAAAACTGCATTCTTCACCCCAAGAGGAACCTACTGCTACAAAGTTATGCCTTTTGGGCTGAAGAATGCAGGGGCAACTTATCAAAGACTGGTCACTGCCATGTTCAAAGAACAACTCTGCCACACTATGGAAGTTTACATCAACGATATGGTGGTCAAGTCCAAAGAAGAAAAGGATCACATAGCCGATCTAGAGAAGACGTTCGACATCTTGCGCAAATACAGAATGAAACTGAACACCTCGAAGTGCGCGTTTGGGATCGGCTCCGGCAAATTCCTGGGTTATATCGTCAACCATCGTGGAATCGAAGCCAACCCGAGGCAAGTCACAGCAATCTTGGAACTCGGTTCCCCCCGATCAGTGAAAGAAGTCCAAAAGTTGATGGGGATGGCCGCTGCACTCAATTGATTCATTAGTCGGTCAACAGACCGTTGCAGACAATTCTTCCAGACGTTACGTCAAGGCAAAGCTTTTGAATGGTCCGCCGAATGCGAAGCGGCTTTCACTGGGCTCAAGACTTACCTCCGATCAGTGCCTCTCTTGACAACACCAGCTGCCGGTGACCCCCTTATCCTGTATCTGGCAGTCTCCGATAGGGCCGTCAGCGCCGTACTATTAAAAGAAGAGCAAGGACAGCAGCGACCAGTGTATTATGTGAGCAAGGCAATGGTCGATGCCGAGACACGTTATCTTCCGCTGGAAAAACTCATCCTAGCCTTGGTCATGGCAGCAAGAAAACTGATGCATTACTTCCAGGGGCATAGCATTTGGGTGATAACAGATTATCCCCTCCGATCAGTACTACGGAGTGCGGAAGCATCAGGACGTGTTTCAAAATGGGCTCTTGAACTCAGCCAATATGACATTCAGTTTTTACCCAAAACCGCAATAAAGGGATAGGTGCTTGCCGATTTTGTGGCCGAATTCACAGGTGGGCTTCCCGACCTTAAACCTGCCGACGTTCTTCCAAAGGCTGAAGTTCGATTAAAGTCGAACTGGAGAATTTATATCAGGGATATTTGGCAGCTATACTGTGATGGATCGTCTAACCAACGGGGCTGTGGCGCCGGCGTAGTAATCATGTCCCCTGACGGCGCAGTAATAGAGCAGGCCGTCAAGCTTGGCTTCAAAGCATCAAATAACGAGGCCGAGTATGAAGCCCTCCTAGCCGGTCTACGAAATGCACATATTCTTGGCGCTCGGCGTTTGCTAGTGTTTTGTGACTCCAAATTGGTCATCAACCAGCTAAAGGGGGAGTACGCTACAAAAAACGACCGTATGGCGGCCTATATGAAAACGGCCAACTCTTTGCTAACAAAGTTTGACCATTACGAACTGAACCAAATAACAAGTGATCAGAACACACACGCAGATGCCCTGGCATGCCTAGCCTCCGCCGTCAATTCTGAGCTCAAACGGACCATTAAGGTAGGTTTCATCCCAGAGCCGAGTATTGGCCCTTCGGAGGAAACCCACGTTAATGTTATAGAATCCACATCAAGTTGGCTGGACCCCATAGCCGGATTCCTCTCTTCTGAACAGCTCCCAGAGGACAAAAAAGCACACAGGCTACGCAATAAGGCCCTTCGATACTATCTGGATCCACAAGGAGGGCTTTATAAAAAGTCCCTCTCCGGTCCCTATTTGGAATGCGTACACCCGGATAAAGTGGAGGAGCTTCTAACTGAGATACATGAGGGCAGTTGTGGTGCCCACTTTAGCTTACACTCTCTCGCCCATCGAGCTATAACACAGGGGTATTATTGGTTGACAATGAGAGCCGATGCAGAAAATTATGTTAAAAGATGCGAACAATGCCAAAAGTTCTCCCCACTAACCCATTTGCCCGCCGAAAAGTTGAACTCTATCACCAGTCCTAGGCCGTTTGCTCAATGGGGCCTCGATATTGTAGGACCGTTGCCAAGGGCCCCAGGAAACAAGCGATTCCTAATCGTAGCAACAGATTACTTTACAAAATGGGTCGAAGCGGAGGCTCTAACGCACATACGAGATGCCGACATAAAGCGATTTGTATGGAGAAACATCATTACGCGATTCGGCATTCCAAGAGCTCTCATCTCAGACAATGGTACCCAGTTCGATTGTGGTGTATACCGAGAACTGTGCAGCAAATACGGTATCGTGCCTTACTTCTCTACGTCCGCGTACCCCCAGAGTAACGGTCAAGCTGAAGCCTCTAACAAAACCATCTTGGACGGCATCAAAAAGAGGCTGGAAAAAGTTAAAGGCAAATGGGTCGAAGAATTGCCAAGTGTATTGTGGGCGCACCGCACAACGCCGATGAGGTTCATCGGAGAAACGCTGTTCGCTCTATGCTTCGGAACCCAGGCAATCTTACCCCTTTAAATTGGCTTCCCGACTTTGAAATCACAAGCCTTTGATACAAGCCGGAATGACATGACGCTCGCCCTGGACCTGGATCTAATCGAGGAACGAAGAGACCGTGCCTTGGCCTCCATGGCACGGTATCAGCAGCAGCTCGCTAAGTCGTACAATCAACGAGTTCAGTTGCGTCGTTACACTCCAGGAGAGCTGGTCCTAAAGAAAGTACTTCCAGCCGACCGGAGACCGGCCGACGGAAAGCTGGGTCCGAATTGGGATGGCCCCTATCAAATAGACTCCATTGCAGGAACAGGGGCATATCGCCTCTCGGACATGTCAGGAAGAAGCCTGCCACGGCCTTGGAATTCAACGCATCTACGAAAATTTTACCAATAACCTGATTTGTGGGCTTTGTACATGTACATACTCTGCCGTAATGCAAAAGTTGCTCGTTTTTATGCTTTAACTCATACACAACCAAAGTCTCGTTTTTATGCTTCTTGATGACCGAATAAGTCTCCGGATTCGGAGCGCCCTTCGTGGATACCACGATTGGCCAAAGAAGTCTCCGGATTCGGAGCCCCCTTTGGGAGCATGACATCTAAGGGCCGAATAAGTCTCCGGATTCGGAGCGCCCTTCGTGGATACCACGATTGGCCAAATAAGTCTCCGGATTCGGAGCCCCTTTTGGTGCATGACATCTAAGGGCCAAATAAGTTTCCGGATTCGGAGCGCCCTTTGTGGATACCACGATTGGCCAAATAAGTCTCCGGATTCGGAGCCCCTTTGGGTGCATGACATCTAAGGGCCGAATAAGTCTCCGGATTCGGAGCGCCCTTCGTGGATACCACGATTGGCCAAATAAGTCTCCGGATTCAGAGCCCTTTTTGGTGCATGACATCTAAGGGCCAAATAAGTCTCCGGATTCGGAGCGCCCTTCGTGGATACCACGATTGGCCAAATAAGTCTCCGGATTCGGAGCCCCCTTTTGGTGCATGACATCTAAGGGCCGAATAAGTCTCCGGATTCGGAGCGCCCTTCGTGGATACCACGATTGGCCAAATAAGTCTCCGGATTCGGAGCCCCTTTGGGTGCATGACATCTAAGGGCCGAATAAGTCTCCGGATTCGGAGCGCCCGTCATGAGGGTCACGACTTCGACAAATTACATGATTCTTAATTGGAGCCGATCGACGCATGTTCGAACGTTTACATTACGCAATACAGAGACTGACAATAAATTGCGATAGGACGTTTCATTACATCCAAAATAGTTCAAAAGTTGCTAATAGAAAAATTCTATTTATTAAAAAGATACTAAACATTGGATAAAGAAATTCTATTTATTTAACATTATAGTCCACTAAGTCGACATCTTCGTCGCTTTTCTCAACGTCGAACTCGGGATACGGAAGGTAATGCCGATGATATAGGGGCGAAGCCGAATTTATACCCACGGACCCAAGAGCTTCCATGGTTTGAAGGGCCTTGATCCAGCCGTGCTTGAAACCACGATTTTCGCATCGGCAGACTTCCTCAGCTAGGTCCACTTTGGTCTTTTTAACCCCGGCCTTCAAGCCGTCCCGATATCCTCTCTCATAACCCGAGGCCTCTCAGTTCGCCCTCTCCCCCATGCTTTTCGCTTGACTGTCCACCACCGACTCGGCCACTCGAACACTCTTGACTCCGGCTCACTCTCGGCCTTTTTTCGCGTGAGCCTCGGACTACGATTCCTTCGTTGTTTCTCTCACTCTCGCGAAGCCACAGACGCATCCCAACTTCATAAGCGCTATACAGCCCCTTGACAGCCCCATGTATGCCATCCCGAAATACTTCAAAATCCTTACGTCCGACCATCGACTGTTGGACCTCCGGCGGGAAAATTTGCCGAGCGAACTACTGTCACATCTGGATCTTTAATTATAGAATCCGCCTCCGTCATCGGTCTATTCTTGACTAGAACCGCAAAACTCAACAGTCGTGGCGCTGCCTCAGACTCAACTTGCCGTCGTGGGCACGGGGAAATCCCCCGTTGTCCGTCCTTTCTGGGTGATCTGCTTCGACGACTAGGGGGCCCCTCTTTTTCCCGATCCATGGATGCTTTTCTTCTTGTGTGGGTAGGCCCGCTGCCACGATTCATTTTGACTGTTAACCTCAGCCAATGTTAGCCCCTGCCTGTTCGGATCGAGCCTGAATAGAAATGAGTCAAATTGTTAGCATGAACTCGCCCATTTATTCTGGGGTATATGCAGCTCCCCTGAGAAAACTGAGCGCCAAACGTCGTAAGTTATGCCTCAGCCAGCCCACGATTCCGAGATAGTCGGCTCATTCGGTTCCTCAGGCTCGCGCCCTGGCTAAGGCAAGGGCAGATTAATTAATCTCGTTGGCTATATTGCAAGTGCTATCGCTGGTTATCCTAGGATCGCTGGGGCAAGGGCACTAATTAATCTACTCGGCCATATTTATCAAATGATAACGCCGAATAAGTTATGCCTCAGCCAGCCCACGATTCCGAGATAGTCAGCTCATTCGGTTCCTCAGGCTCGCGCCCTGGCTAAGGCAAGGGCAGATTAATTAATCTCGTCGGCTATATTGCAAGTGCTATCGCCGGTTATCCTAAGATCGCTGGGGCAAGGGCACTCATTAATCTACTCGACCATATTTATCAAATGATAACGCCGAATAAGTTATGTCTCACCATTACGATTAGAGATAGTCGGCTCATTTGGTTCCTCGGGCTCGGCATACAGCTAAGGCAAGCGATTAATTAATATCGCTGGCTATATTGCAAGTGCTATCATTGGTTACCCTAAGATCATTGGGCAAGGGCACTCATTAATCTACTCGCCATATTTTCAAATGATAACGCCGAATAAGTTATGCCTCGGCAAATTTCACGATTAGAGATAGTCGGCTCATTTGGTTCCTCAGGCTCGCACCCTGGCTAAGCCAAGGGTAGGTTCCTTAGGCCGATCGTCCGAGTCCGAGCTCAAAACTGCGTAATATCATTAAGTAATATCATTTTTCATTAGCAAAATTGAGCACAACTCATGACATTTTTTATATATTCAAAATAAGTAAGCTATAAGCCCGCACAAAATTGTCTGACAAAACGATTGTAACAATACATCAGTAAAATCCTAATACATTTGTGAAATTTGTGAAAACCTAAAAGTCAAATTGCCCAACTCAGCCTTTCGAATCTCTCTACGGCTCAACATCCACTGCTTTCAGATGGCATAGTCGGTGAAACTCAAGTAAAGAAGGGCTTTATGCCAGCCATGCTTGAACCCCCTGTTTTCGAACCGCGGGACCTGGTCCACATATTCGGCAAGCCTAGCATCCTTTCCGGCTTCCAATACTTTGGAGCGATTGCCTTGATGTCGCCAATTCACTGCATTGGTAACCGCTATTGGGACAATCTCGGACTGCTTTCGCGTCCGCCTTTTTTTCGGCTTCCACTCGCGACTGATCTGCAAGGCGAGCCTTTTCTACTTCGGCCTCGGCCCGAGCCGCTTCCTTGTTCGCTCTCAAAACTGCGTCTTCGGCCCTCTTCCTCTGGCCCTCCACCTATTGTCGCAAGCGGTCCATCTGTTTGATGGCGTCGAGATACCGATGTCCCATGTCGGCTATCCTTTCGATGGTCTACAAAGGAAAAACCCAAAAACATAACCCCAACAGTACTTGGATAAAGTGCGGAAAAGTCAAAATACGTACCAGAAGTGCCGATTGCGCGGTTAATGCCGTCGCATTCAGATCTAGTTCCATCCGAAAAGCCTCCATATTAGCCGGTAACGACACGGACGTGGCCACACCGAATGCGACCTCTGGATCTTTAAGCGCCGAAGCGTTAGAGGGAACCGGCATGTCCTTCACCATTGGACGAATGACAAAAGGAACAACCTCATTAGATCCCTTCAATCGAGGACGCTTACCTCTTTGTTCGTCTGAACTGGCCTTGAGGTCCGTAGAACGTTTCCCTGTCTTTTCCTCAAATTTTCGGCCGTCTTCCCCGTCCAAGGAAGATTCGGCATTCCGATCCTTCGTCTCTTCTAGGACCCCAAGACGCCGATTAAACAGAATGGGGGAGTCGAGATTCGATGGCGGGCGACATCTCAGACGAAACGCCCTCCGCTCTTCGCCATGCGGCTAACCTCTCCGCGTTCGCCTTTTTAGCAAGCTTTGTCAGACTCAATCCGGCCATATCCTCGGAGTCTACGACGGGAAGATCCTCTAAGTGTTGAAAAACTTCGGCAGAAGGAAGATCACCCGGTCCCGATGTAAATGGAGGATCGGCGGAATCCAATACCTCCTCAGATTCGGTTTCGGATCGATCTGAGTCGGCGGTATCAGCTACCTCGTTTCGCTCCGAATCGGACCCTTCAAAGCCTATCTGCCTTAGGTTTTTGAAGTCGGACAGAATAAGAGCAGTAAGTGAATCTTCACCCTTCGGAATCGGTATGTTTTCCACCGCCGAGAAGGTTGTGTACGTCGGCTCGTAACAAAGCAGAATGTGAGCCGCCCTCCCCTGTCTCTGAAGACTTCGACGGCCGAAATACCTGAGAGCGACCTTAATGTCTGAAAGAACGGCGCCAGTTGTGGGGAGGTGGTTTTGGAAATACTCTTCAGATCCTGAGAGACGCTCTTGATACTCAGCTAGTCACCTGCAGAGACAAATACTCCGGTCGAGGGTGCCGGGATTAGCACTCCGACGGGCAAGTCAGTTCTTCTATTCAAGAAAGCCTGTTTATTAAATTTAGTTAAGTGTGTTTTTATTACATACCTTTCTCAATTTGAAACTCTTGCATTTATACTCATTTTCTGGACCTCGGGTCCAGAGCCCACTTTTTACTTATTATCCTTTTGTTTATTCCAACATATATCTTCCCATCCATTCGGCAATTTCTATACATTCGGTATCTTAGTCGGTTAGTACGGAGCCGAATAGTCTCTGACTTCCGGGATACATTCCTGCTGGCTCCTCTGTTCATTCGGCTCCCACATCCACGTATCCTCAATTTTTAATTTTGAAGTACCCGATCCCTACATACGTACCCGCACCTGAGTCCGTGTAACATAGCTTATGCCATGATATCTAGAATCAAAAGTACCCATATAATCCAAATCTACAACCATTGATCAACAAAAGAAAAACCACCTAAGACATTAAAAACCAAATTTTGTTGAAAAAAAAAAAAAAAAAAAAAAAAAAAAAAAGAAGAAGAAGAAGAAGAAAAAAGTGCAAGCAATTTATCAATGAACAATCATCCAAAAGTTGAAAAATTATGAAGGCAAGTTTACAAACCTAGGAATCAATGGAAAAACCTTTGTGATTTTTTTTTTCCCCACCATGAACACAAACACAAAGGGCTAGGCTTATGAAGGCTAATTGTTGGGAGGAGGAGTTTTCTAAGAAGTTTAAGAGGCTATAAAAAGCATTAGTAGTTATGGGAAGTTATTTCCAATGTGGGTAGTTATCTAAGAAGCATAGACACTTCTAAAAAGATGGCGTATCCGTGTCGTGTTTGTGTCGGATACCGATTCTCTTTGGACACTTCCTGACACGTGTCTGACACTTGTCGAAACGTGTCTTTTTAATTTTTTTTAAAGACACAAACACTTGGAGGACATATGTGTCTTATCACTTAAATATATGTGTCTATCAATTAGACAGGTCAAACTAATTATAAGATTGAACAAAACAATTTAAGATACAACAATAAAAGAAAAATCATATAAATTTATAGGAATTTCTATCATATTGCATTTTTTATTATCTTTGAATAATACATTCAAATATATATATATAAAATTATATATTTCATGCATATCATTCACGAGTTGTGTTTTGCATTTTTTGAAAATTGGCTTGTCATTGTGTCCATGTCATATTCATATCATGTATGTGTCTGTGTCTATGCTTCTTAGGTAGTTATCTATAATTATGGGTTTACATATTTACCCTTGAATAAATATGCAAAGATTGTTTAAATAATGTATGATAAATTTATCTTCTTAGGCTAATATAGGAAACCTAAAAATCCACATAACTTCAATTTTGCGGGTAACACCAAACTGGTGTTCTCCCTTTTTATATTAGTATATAGATACTTTCAAGATAGATTTCATTCTCGATGCAACTGTTGCTATTCCCGTGGTTAGTGATCAAGAATTTTTTGTATATATATATTTATCAACAATGTTAGTTGCATCTCATATCCTAATGGCCCATGCTCTCTCCCTGCCCAAGCAAAGAAAACAAAAGAAAAGGTCCACTGTGCAGGAAAGAGAAAGCAAGGACAATCAAAAGCACTATAATATATTGCTTACAACAGTACTCATAATTAGATTTATGATTGAGCTTGTGCAGATAGCATGTGGGGTCGCTTCTTTCGGAATGCTGAATTGGAGAGAATGGTTGACCAAGATTTGTCTCGTTTATATCCTGAACACGGAAGCTACTTCCAGACACTGGGATGCCAAAGCATGTTGAGAAGAATTTTGTTGTTATGGTGTCTTAGACATCCAGAGTATGGCTACAGACAAGGTGGGTTATTAGTGTTGTCTGGCTTCAATCATGACTTTCCCATTGCTTTTTGTTTCATATTTTTTGGGTAATTACATACGTTGAACAATGATGATGCGTATGAAATTTGTAAATGCATAATAGAATATGTTTCCTTGCCTTCTTCTGGTCAGATGGAAAGAAATAAAGTTTCCTTTCGTCTTTCAGATACGTTTTTAGTTTTTGGAAAACTCTATTCATACATAAAACATTACAAAAATGATGTGGCAGTGTCATTTTCATAAGTCATCTTCATGGGTGATTTGTTTTAAAGTGATAGGTCCTTATTGAGCCACATCATTTTCTAAGAAGATTTTGTATGAATTTTCTGTTTGTATGTCATCACTTAGGGATTTTTTTTTTTTTTTTTATATTTTTTTCACTTGAATCATGAAATTCACATCTCACCTTGAAAAGTGGGACTTTCAGTTTTGTTCATGGTGAACAATGGCAATGCATATGAAATTTGTAAATACAGAATGGAATATGTTTCCTTTCCTGTTTCTTCTGGTCAGAAGGAAAGAAATAAATCTTTCTGTGGCAACTGAAATAATACGTATTGCACTTGACTCCAAACTATTATGATGTTCATGATGCATCATTCATCGATTAGAGTGGAAAATGCTAATCCTAGTGAAAATAGTCAAGTAGGACTTGGTCCATACAACCTCCAAAAATGGAGTATAATGGAGACACCAACAAATGAGGATACCTCCCTGGTTGGAGGGAAGAAATTTTATCACTTGCCTTTGCAATTCGAAGGTGTGGAAAACAATTTCCGGTTGCTTGTAACTTTGTAAAAGCTCCATATAATTTTGTGACAAGGATATTTGCTGAAAAATGAAATGTGAACGCCACTTATGGCTCCCTTGTTGTAAATTTATGTGCATTCCATCTATTGTCATTTCCTCAGAGGACTCTGCTTCTGTGTGCCAGAATTATTTCCAAGGGGTAGAACCTATGCGGATGATGCAGTAATATTAGATTGTGGAACAATGTTAATAAAGGTGTCTTGATCCTCCATCATACTAAAAACAGAAGAAACAATTTATGATTCCACTGAACTTGTGAGGTTGGAAACTCTTTCTGGAAATGGTCTAACTGAAAGGAACAATGTAAGCTCAGTCTTCTGGACTTATGGTTAGCTTGTCTGATCTAGGCCAGTGAGATACAAGCTTTCTGGTGCTTGCCCGCATGAGTCCCATATTAAACAATACTACTTGAGATTTAAAGTTAATTATTTTTTACCTGTAACATAGTCCGTAGTAGTTATTCATCCTAGATGTGATTTTTTTTTGTTCAGTGAATTATCAAAACCACTTGTAAAAAGACACAAAAAGGATCCTCTGGGGACTCATACATGTACATGTGTCCCACTTATGTATTCTATGAGAGTTCTTTTCGTAGCATTATTCCTTATGCCTTTCCTTCTGGTTTTGTGAACAGGAATGCATGAACTCTTGGCTCCTCTGTTATATGTTCTGCATACTGATGTGGAGCATCTTTCTGACGTGCATAATCTTTATGAAGACCACTTCATTGATAAATTTGATGGCTCCACATTTTATGAAAGTGATTTAGCACATAATTTTGATTTGAAGAAGTTTTCTGAATCTACAGAAGATGAGCTTGAATCAAAAAAATGTGGACTGAAGGTTAGCGGTCTCAATGAACTTGATCCCAAGATACAAGACATTGTATTGCTAAGTGATGCTTATGGGGCAGAAGGTGAATTGGGTATTGTTTTGTCTGAGAAATTTTTGGAGCATGATGCTCATTGCATGTTTGATGCTTTGATGAGTGGAGCCGGTGGTGCAGTTGCTATGGCAGAATTTTTCTCACCTTCTCCTTTAGGTGGCTCACATACTGGGTTGACTTATGTTATTGAAGCTTCTTCTGCATTGTACCATTTGCTATCTATTGTTGATGCGTCTCTCCACAGTCACCTTGTTGAGCTTGGGGTAGAACCTCAGTACTTTGCCCTCCGCTGGCTACGGGTTTTATTTGGGCGTGAATTTTCACTTGAAGACCTCTTAATAATCTGGGATGAAATATTTGCATCTGATAATAGTAAATTAAAATTAAATAAATGTGTTGATGACGCCGGCTCCAGCTTCAGGGTCCTCAGTTCACCTAGGGGAGCATTCATCTCAGCTTTTGCAGTTTCAATGATACTGTATACGAGGTCTTCCCTGCTTGCTACTGAGAATGCTACTTCCTGTCTTCAGAGATTGCTGAACTTTCCAGCCAACATAAATCTGGAGAAACTAATAGTGAAGGCAAAATCATTGCAGTCTCTAGCACCGGATGCTAATAACTCAATCCCATTGCCGGTATCTACTGGGGGCCTTGGCCGAAGCAAATCAGTGGTTGTGAGAGGTCATAGCCTTTCAACAGGTTCTATTTCTCCAAAAACTCCCCTCAGTTTGGTACCTGAGAGCTATTGGGAAGACAAGTGGAGAGATCTGCACAAGGCAGAAGAACTTAAGCAAAGTGGTTCAGAGAAACAAGTTCCTAAGCGCAAAAAGGGTTGGACAGAGAAAATGAGATTGAGTCTTTCTAGAACTGAATCTGCCCCATCCCCACCAAAGGTTGACAGCAGCAAAATGGACCCCAAGTTATCTGTGAGGAGAAATTTGTTGGATGATTTGTCCCAACAGCTTGGGTCGGATGAAGATTCAGAAAAAATAAGGTATAATGAAGACTTGGGCCAGAAAGATCCTCCCTCTGTAGAAGTTGAGGTGCATGGGAAAGATAGTAATGGTAAGAACTTCCCTTGCTCAGCTGAGGATAGATATTTGAATGGAAATGCTGGCAGCAAAGAGAACTCTCATATTTTCTCAAATTCACCAAGTCGTAATGTCCATGAAATTCAATCAGAACAAAGTAGTGTTACATCCAATCTATCTGTTGATGAAAATGATGATGAACGAAACAACACTGAGTTACATAGGACCCCTGCGGAGGACCCGCCTCCTCCAGTTTCAAATTCTCCGGAGGGTGTCTCTTCTAAATCTGTATTGAATGAAGACTCTAAAGAAAAAACAATGACTGCTAGACTGGATTCTCCAGAGGATGTCTCTTTGAACTGTGGACAGAATAATGATACTATGGGAAAACCAGTGGCAGTTATGAAGGAGAGGAAGCCTATGTCTGGAAAATTCCATTGGTTGTGGAAGAAGGGACGGAGTAGTGGAGAGGGGACATCTGAAAGAGGTGTCTCTGAAGCTAAAAAAGCTTCCAATGGTGGAAGTGATCAGAATAATACAGTGGTAGCCTCTTCTAGGGTGGATTCTTTTAATAACTCATCTGAGAGTAGCAAAGGTGATTCTGTTGACCAGAATTTGATGATTACAATAAGGAATCTTGGTCAGTCCATGCTCGAGAATATTCAGGTAATAACCTTACTATTTTTATTGCTTAGGTGGTCACTGTGGATTTTATAAATGAATAATAGAAAGTAAAAGTGGATTAATGGCTTGTGAAAGTATTTATTTGAAACTGATAAAGATAGATGCTCATTTTGGGAATTCATCCTGCAACCTAAACTTTATACTTTCTAGCCAAAACTCAAGTGAGAAATTTGTTGATATAATAGGACATTTTAGATATGGTATCAGTGTTTCCTAGTAAGTTTGCTACAAGATTGTAAAAGAGGAAGCATGGTTTGAACTTTTTCCATATAATTTGACACGATCTTATCTGTCTTGTTACCTATGGTACTACTTGTTTCAATTCGTATTACGTGCTGAAGTTCGCTCAAAATTTTATGTTTTGTCGGATATTTTATGTAACAAACAAGTCTACACAACCCTTGAATTGCTCATCCTTGTGTGAAACGAGTTTCCTGAGAACCACTAGTTAGAAGCTGTTTATTTTATACCATAGGTTTTATTGTTTGATTAGTGAAATATCGTAGGTTTATTGCTCATCTTTTGTTGCTACTCACCTTATCTGGCTTTTTGTTTTTGAGACTAGTGCAGTAAGCTTGATCTAATTATTTGCATTGCAGGTAATCGAGTCAGTTCTCCAGCAGGAGCAGTGTGATCAAATGGGGTCATTAGAGAACTACTCTAAAAATGTTATAGTGGGCAAAGGACAAATTACAGCCATGGGAGCTCTCAAGGAGCTTCGGAAAATTAGCAACCTTTTATCTGAGATGTGAGGTTTGAAGTTACTTATAGTAAGTAACCTGTATATACATTTTTGCAATTACAGTTCATCTTTCAAGTGCCAAATAAGTTGGTTTCTTTTTTGGTTTCTGACATATATATGTACATATATATTTTAATTTTCTTTTAATATCTTCCTGTAAATTCAAAATTTGTTTGTCAGAGATTGGAGTGTATATATATGAATTTCTTGTAAGAATATTAGGTGCAAGAATTGTTGTTTATTTATGGAAATTTAAAGCAGCTATGTAATGCAAGTGTAAAGCTATCTTAGGACGAAGAAAATGCAGTTTATGTAATAAAGAAAAAACAAGCAACGAATAGGTAACCAGCTTTAAATTTAAAGACTGATGAGTTTGTGTTCCCCCTCTACTACTATCATCATCAAAGGAAAGGAAAGGAAGGGAAGAGGTACTCTACTTGTATCAGCCTAAACTGTTAAGCGAATAAAATTTATTCTTGGGTCATTTTGTACATCTCTATTTTATATCTAGTCTCATTTTGTCTCTTTACCTTTTAATTATTCTAGCTAATCTCTAAACTTCAAGTTTAGTTACAATTGTCTCAAGACATTTAGAAAATTAATGGAGGGACTAAAGTGGAGGGATTAAATTAAGATTTTAATAAAAGTACGAGAAATGTAAGGACTATAGAACCAGCTAGGCGTAGCTTAGTTGGTCACCATGCTTTTCTTAGGTTTTGTCTCAAGAAGGTTATAGGTTCAATTCTCCTTAAGGGAATTGAATTAAGAGAGTGCAAGCAAACTTTGGTGCTTTGCTAAGGGTGGAAAGATTCTCTCTCATAGGTGCTAATCTAACAACTAACATTTGCTAATCAAAAAAAATTAAAAACTACAGTAGAATTTTGATAATAGTGTAAGAGTGTTAAGTTTAATTAATACTATCATGCGGTTGTTCTTGTTAATTTTTAAAATAACATTATACAAATGGACTAAATTATAACTTGATTTGAAAGGGGTTTACTTTACACAATTAAAAACTTGAAAACAAAATGAAATTGGGTATAAAATCCGAGGGTGCAAATTAAAATTATCATTTATTCTTGTCAAAATACAAAATAAAAAAGGGTAATTATTCAATTTGTTTTTAAATTCAAAGATTAGTGACTAATAAATGTGGCAGAAGTGTTTGGATATGTAAGGTGTATATCATAAGTACTTGTGTAAGTTCTCATAAATATACGTAAGTTACTTTATAAAATTGTGTAAATTCTCATAAATATACGTAAGTTGTGATTTCTTAAATTTTTTATGAATTAACTTATGTATATTTGTAAAAATTTATGTAATTTTGTAAAATAATTTATGTATATTTATAAAAACTTACACAAATATATATGGTATGTACATACACACTTAAGAATTACCCTAAATGTGGAGGTGTTTAAATCTTCAAGCAACTGATGCTTTGGGTGGAGGAAGGAAACATATGACTTTAGTTGTCCAAACCAAAACAGCCCACCAAAGCTTTTGCAAAATCCTCAACACAACTTTCTTTCTATTTCACATATACACAAATCGTTTACAAAAATAATGTTCCTACAACTTGCTTCTTCATCTACATACATATAAGATGTGAGTTATTATTAAATTTTTTAGCAAACTTCACTTTATCCCTCTATGGTTTGGGGCACGTGCGGTTTACCCTCCAGACATTTAGAAATCACCACATAACTTCTCTGTGATTACTGGATTGAAGTGCGCAGTTAGCATTACCATCTAATCTAAGAGCCCATGCATTACACGCACAAAATGTGTAAATGAACATGAAATTATGGTTTTCCCTCTGAAGTAAATGACTAAAATACACCTATAGTTAGAAATAAAAGCTTATACATGACTTTTTTACACCCTTCTTCCTCTCTATGTCAAGTTGCAGCTGACTCTACTCAACAAAAATGTCATCTTCAAGCAATATGGGTGGTAGGGAAGCACAAATCTTGAGGTTCATCAACAAGAAATGTCATTGTGGAAAAAAAAAATAGAAGAAGAAGAAGAAGAAGAGCAGCCATTAGAGTGATAGAGTCCAAGAAGCCTTCGAAAGGTATGTTGTGCCATGTGTGTGAAAATGGGGGTTTTCCGGGTTGTGATTTATGAGCTTGGAAACCCAGTTGAATTTGCTCCCACTTATGAAGGAGATGAGATTGATAAGAAGTACCGAGTTCAAGAAGGTGAAGCCTACATGCACTTTAATGGAAGACTCATGAATCGAGAAATGAAGATGGAGGCATTGAACATGATGATGAAGGCATCAATGGTGGTTTTGATTATGTGTTTCATTAGCACCATTTTAATGTTCAGTATGAAATGAATTTGTAAGGTGCTGTCACAGTTCGAACTTGCCCCTAGAGGTTTGGATCATGACCGGCTAATAATCCCAGATTACTCGGCCTTCAAAATATATAATTAAATGTACAGGGCCTGAAGCGGAAGCAGAATACAAAATTTGTCTATTGAGTTATGCTTACATGACATGAACAGAAAATATACATAACCCATAACACATCTCACATCATACATATAATCAAACATTCATCATGTATACATAACTCAAGATCAAAACTATAACATAACAAACTATACAAAACCAAAGCTTCGCAAGCTTGGCCAAAACAAAAGCTAAGGCCTCGACGCGGAGGCACATCTTGGGTGGCTTCACAAAAAGGGGTTGATTCCAAATCAGTCTCTAATGTTGAAATCCCTGATGCTCACCTACATACATATATATAAACGGAGTGAACTAGAAGCCCAATAAGTAATCTCAATGTAAAGAGGTTAAATGAATGAGTTCAATAACTTATCAAAACAATACAAAGTTCTTGACATAGTTAAAGCATGTTTTGAAGATGTATAATAACAAATACAGTTCGTCAAACCTTTCATAGGTTAACACATTGCGTAGTTCCCAAAAGCCTTACTAAAACTTGACGGAATACCATATGAAACGTTCACAGTGAAACGAATCAATCTGAACGCCCATACAGGACGACCTCATACGAAACATCGATATAGGATGACTACATTCGAAGCACCCATATTGGATGAACTCATACGGAACGCCCTACATTGGACGACTTCATACGGAACGTCTATCACATATAGTAATCATACGGGACAATTACCATCGAAACCATACAGAATGCCCACTTTGGACGACTGATGCGGAACGCCCTCTTTGGACGGCTCATTCGGAACGTCTATTACGGGTAGATATCATATGGAACGATTACTATTGAAGCCATGCGGAATGATTATCAAAGATTGACATCATACAGAACATTTACAACGAGTCAATAACTTATATGGAATGTACATGATGGCTCAAAGATAGAACGGAAGTTACCAGAGATCACAATACAATTTCTAAGTTGTCACGATAGTTTTTCAAAAGAAAACTCATTCATTCTTAGCAAAAATTTGATTTTTGGAAAACATATCATAACGTACACAACTCGGAGTTTTCATAACATATCAATTACATCATAATCATAACGGAAATTCATAGCGTATCTCATCATTTCGGAAAATACTTATCTTATTAAATATTTCGTAACAAAGCATAGATTTCATAATTCATCGTATAGCAAAACCAATTTCAAAGTAGATTATACGAAAATATCTTTGCAAAGACATTACTCAAATTGACTAGTTCGATGTTCTTTCTCAACATTCTAACCTATACATTCACATAACCATACACATTGTTCGAATCAAATAACTTATCTTATCTTTTCTAATTCATTTACTTATGTTGGTTTCGTACTTATTAATCCTCAATGAGTCCTATTTCATGCCTAGGAATGCTCAGAAAGACATGAAGACGAAGATATGAACACAAAACAACTTTCCAAAATATGCTGAAACAGAGGTATTCACTTAAGCCAACATTTGGTCGCTCAAGCGGTCTGAGATGTCTGCAAAACTACTAGATGGGTCTGATGTGCGCTGGAGCCGACATTTGGTTGCTTGAGATGTCTGCAAAAACTGCAAAGACACTAGAAGCTTGCAATGTTCACTCGAGCCAGCACTTGGTCGCTCGAGTAGACTATAAAAATTTTGGATTTCAAAACTAAAAGTCTGAGCATCCAAACAACGATTCAAAGTTTAGGGTCATGCATGGCTTGTTTAAAAACATAGAATTACTTTAGAAAACTCAAATACATGACCCTTCTAAAAACATTTGCTCAAAATCTCTTTAATTGACAAAAATGCAAACCAAAACTCCATGCTTGTAAGATTTTTGCAACTCTTTGCTCAAAACTCATCAAAATATGAACTTAACTCTCAAATACATGAAGTAAAACTCTTGAAGTTTTAGAAATCAAAGATACATGTGCAAATTAGCTTCCAATTCAACATGGATAATAGAATTTAAACTCAAAATTGGTAAAACGTGGCAAAATCATACTTACATACTTAAAGTGGATTCTGACTTACATACTTCACATATTGCCAAAGCATTAAATGTAAAATGCAGTCATATTGAAGCAGCCAATCTCGAAGATGATCAATCACTGAACTTGTACAATTTTGTTCAACTATAACATATACATATTCTCAAACAGTCAAAGATTTAATTCTAAATAGTGTCCATAATCAAAATAGTCTGCTGTTGACAGTCCATATGAGGTCTTCAAGACAAATTAAGTGTTCAAACATTAATAGCAAACTCAAGTTCTTGGTTAATCAATTCATAAGTAGTTCACAATCCCTCGTAAACAAAATCAAATAAGATAAAGGTTCTATCCCATTATTTCCAAACAACATGCATGTAGTCCCGGAAGTTACGATCAATTTGCTTGGGTACACAGTCGATAGTTTCAAAATATGTATAAAATTCATCTATTCTCAAAATATATCATGATAATTCATATCGATAGGTATCACGTCATACAACATTTCTCAAAACAGTTTCACATGTAGGTATACAAGTACGTAGTTGTACATAATACAGAGTTCATTATTTGGAGCCTTCAAACAAATCATATGATCACACAATCATGGTTCCAATAATCTAGTCAAATAGTCTGCTCAAATTTAAACAGGTTAAGTTAAGTAAATCATTCCGAGCAAAGGCATATATATATATGGGCCCAGAATCATTTAACACACATGCATATATTCACAAATAGTGAAGGTATCTGAGATAGTGATTTTAGTGTTCTGAGTGTCTCTTAGGGCAAGCGCAAATACTCTCCCTTGATTAGCATTCTCTCTTATCGTAATAGGCCTTGTCATTGGGACTGAACCAGGTGAGGTAGTGGGTCTACTAATCTGTTGCTCAGGTTTAGGACAGTTTCTTACCGTATGACCCATATTACCACATCTATAACAAGCCTTGAAACTTCGATAACAAATTCCTCGGTGCTTTTTCCTACATTCCTGACAAGTCGGTGCTAAACCGTTTCTTTGGGCAGCATCACTTTGACTAGACGTGTCCAATTTCGATTTCTTATTCATTACAAATTCTTTATTCACATCAGAGCCCTACCTCTTTCCTTTCCATTATGAAGATCGGTTCATATTAGATTCAGACATCAATGCTCGGTCCAGAACATTAACATATTTTGATAATTTCAACACATTAACTCTTTCCTTAATCAAGTCTCGGGGTCCTCCTTCAAATATTCTTGCTTCCTTAAGTTCGGTAAATCGAGATTCATATTCAGCCACTGCTCGATTGCCTTGCTTTAGCCTTTCAAATTCAAAAACCTTTTGATCTTGAACACATTGTGGAAAGTATTTTTCATAGAAGATTTCCAAGAATTTAGCCCAAGTAATATTTCTGTTGTCATCCCTGACCAACATCCACTGTCCTCTGGCATCATTTTCCAAGGTAAATGCAGCTAACAGAACTTTTTGTGCTTCAGTACATGGGAAGACTTCAAATAATTTTTCAATTCCAAGAACCCATGCCTCGACTTTCAAAGGATCAACTACTCCATAGAACAACGGTAGTTTCACTTTCTTAAACTCTTTTGTCAAAGCTATTGTTTGATCATCCACTTGATGTTCTTGCATAAGCAGTGGCGGAGGTTCTTGTCATAATGGTTGTTGTTATTGTCTTAAAGCTCCAGCTATTTCTTGTATCATTCTTTCTAGCCTATCAAGTCGGGCTGTGGAACATTCTTCCAACTCGTCTATCCTTGTTCTCACCATGTTCTATATAAACTCAGATTATGAAAAACACAAAAAATATACACAGATACACATAGGCACGTATTTTCAAATTCATATTTGCACATACTCTAAGTGCACAAATAATCATATACTTGTCAAATGATTAAATACTGAATACTTATCAAATGAATGCATATGCATGCAATCCTCAATTCTGTTCTATAAACTCTTATTGCTCAAATGGACACATGTGTGAGATATTAACTCGTGCTTTGATACCACTCTGTCACAACCCGAACCCGCCCCCCTAGAGGTTTGGGTCATGATCGGCCAGTAATCGCAGATTACCTAACCTTAAAGACAAAATTTCAAATTATATAATTAAATGTATGGGGCCTAAAGTGGAAGCAAAATACAAAATTTGTCTATTAAGCTGTGCTTACATGACATTAACAGAAATATACATAACACATCTCACATCATACATATAATATTTACAAACATTCATCATGTATGCATAACCCATGATCAAAACTATAACATAACAAACTATACAAAACCAAAGCTTTGCAAGCTTGGCTAAAACAAAAGCTAAGGCCTCAACGTGGAGTCACATCTCGGGTGGCTTCACAAAACGGGGTTGACTCCAAAGCAGTCTCTAATGCTGAACTCTCTAATGCTCACCTACATACATATATATAAATGAAGTGAGTTGGAAGCCCAATAAGTAATCTTAATGAAAAGAGGTTAAATGAATGAGTTCAATAACTTATCAAAACAATACAAAGTTCTTGACATGGTTAAAGCATGTTTCAGAAATGTATAATAACAAATATAGTTCGTCAAACCTTTCATAGGTTAACACATTACGTAGTTCCCAAAAGCCTTACTCAAACTTGACAGAGTACCATACGGAACGTTCATAGCGGAACAAATCATTCTGAATGCCCATATTAGACGACCTCATACGGAACATCGATATAGGATGACTTCATTCGGAACACCTACATTGGATGAGCTCACACGGAATGCCTGCATTAGATGACTTCATGCAGAACGTCTATCATGTGTAACTATTATACAGAACGATTACCATCGAACCATATGGAACGCCCACTTTGGATGACTCATACAGAACACCCTCTTTGGACGTCTCATTCGAAACGTCTATTATAGGTAGATATCATACAGAATGATTATTGAAAAATCAAAAAACCCAAGATATTGATTTATGATTATATTTCAATTTTAAATAACAAATGACAATCCCAATCAAACAATCAAAGACAAATCGACACAACGATTTAACTTAGAAAAACCACAATTGGAGTGAATCCAATTGTGATTAAAAAAAAAACCACGAGCCAAAGCCACAAAACATTTCACTAAGAAGACAGAAAAGAATTACACAAGTGTACTCTCAATTACTTAACGAATCCAAGCCTGAATTGAACTGATCCTAATGTGCCTTTTCCAACACTGTCTTCACCTCGAAATTGTCTTGTCCAACATTGAATCCACAATGCTGATGTCAAATCCACGACGATGATCCACTCCAAAATCCACCAAAACTTTAGGCTCAAGTTCTCCGGAATCCACCGAAGAACAACTCTCTCTTTTGTGAATAAAGGAAAACAAATAAACCCTTGATGATGTTGATATAAAGTTCACGACTCCATTGGTCACTCTTAAATCATCAAGGAAACACTTATAAAGCACCCTCCAATATAATACACTTCGTATCTTGTTCCTCTCTGAAAATTTGGACGGCATAAACCCTAGAAACAACGAACAGTGCACTTTATAGAAAACAGGATCGCGCAGGCTACTGAAGTGCACATTTCATCGCTTGAGCGGTGTGACTAAAGGTGGTGTGAAACATATAGGCTGACCACTCGAGCACAACTTTCACCGCTTGAGCAGTAAAACTTTCTTTCCAGAAGTTCAGACGCTCTGCAAAAGTACTGGATGATCCTTTTCTTCGCTCAAGCGCACAAATGACCACTTGAGTGGTCAAATAACTTCAACAGCTCAATCCTCGTACTTAGTCAGCTAAGTGGCAAACATGAAAGGATTAAGATCACAAACTCATCTGCATAAGCACAATTTGGGTTGGATTCGATCTAAATACTCATAGCCTCACTGAAATAAAAGATCGAATAAAATTACAACTGAAAAGAGTTTTGTCTAATAAGATTGCCAATTACAAAAACCTAACAATTATTATTGAAGCCATGTGGAATGATCATCAAAGATCGACATCATATGAAACGTTTACGACGAGTCAATAACTTATATGGAATGTACATGACGGTTCAAAGACGGAACAAAAGTTACTAGAGATCAAAATACAATTTCCAAGTTGTCACGATAGTTGTTCAAAAGGAAATTCATTCATTCTTGGCAAAAATTTGAATTTCAAAAAACATATCGTAACTTACAAAATTCGGAGCATTTTGAGATGTCTGCAAAACTATTAGATAGGTCTGATGTGCGTTGGAGCCAACATTTGGTTGCTCGAGCCGTCTGTAAAAACTGCAAAGATACTAGAAGCTCGCAGTGTTCGCTCGAGCCACCACTTAGTTGCTAAAGCAGACTGTAAAAATTTTGGATTTCAAAACTGAAAGTTTGAGCTTCCAAACACCAATTCAAAGCTTAGGGTCATGCATGGCTTGTTCAAAAACATAGAATTACTTTAGAAAACTCAAATACACGACCCTTCTAAAAACCATTTGCGCAAAATCTCTTTAATTGACAAACATGCAAACCAAAACTCCATGCATATAAAATTTTTGCAACTCTTTGCTCAAAACTCATCAAAATATAAACTTAACTCTCAAATTCATGAAGTAAAACTCTTGAAGCTTTAGAAATCAAAGATGCACGTGCAAATTAGCTTCCAATTCAACATGGATAATAGAATTCAAACTAAAAAATGGTTAAACATGGCAAAATCATGCATGCATGTAGAGCTACTTCAATTTTCATCATCTTTTTGACGATCTTTTACAAAACACATGCAAATGATCCGTATTACTCCATGAATACAACTCTAAGATGAATCATCTTCAAGAATTAAGGGTCAAACCCTTACCTAGAGGCTTGAATTTGCTAAATTCTTGCAAAAATTTGAGCTTCCCCCTTCAATCCTTCAAAATCAAGCCTCTCTCTCTCTCTCTCTCTACAAAGTTTCTCCGACAAAATGAATGAAGGAAAATGAACTCAGAGTCTTCTTATAATACATATATATATATATATGTATATCATGTGATTAGCTTAAGTGGTAATTAGGTTATTAGGCTCATTAATCAAAGCTTAGAACAAATTAAACAAAATTTAATTTTACTGAATTAAATTTTAATTAAACTTTCCAAATGGTTCTAAATATTCCAATTAGTCCAATTATCTTGTCAATTTCGGTTTTTAAAACCATTTAAGCTTTCAATTTCAAACTTTGAACAGAAATCATAACAGATAGTTTTCAAATCAAACAGATATGCACAAATTAATCACAAAGCACATATCACAACTTAAAATTCACACAGTTTTAAATAAATGAAATTATGATATGCAAATTGGGGTCGTCACAAGTGCGTTATGCATTTGATCTATGTATGAAATGAATGAAATTTGTGTTTATGAAATTTGTGGTTTTAGAATTTTGTAATGCCAAAAATACAAGCAACATGACAATGGCTCCAAAATTATTCCAAAACAGGTCATTCACCCTGCTGAGTTTAATTCCAAAACAATTAATTTGAAAACAGTTTTATGAACCAGTGCGACAAAAATAACAAAGGACAAATTTCCAATGACAATGCTATTTAATAACGAACCAAAAAACTAAAACATAAATATTGATCCAAAGCCAAAACAATGTTTCCAAAAAATCTGTATTACAATGCCAAAATAGTCATTACATTTGCATTACGGCCCAAAAATAATCCGTTTGCACAACAAAGCTGCATTACAATACCACAATTGCCAATTAAGTGTAATATAATAAAATGCTACAAAATTTTCATCATCATTTTCACATAACACTTGAACCAATTTTTCAAAAACCATAATTCTATTCAGTGTCTACCCTTCATGTGCTTAAATACAAGCAGACCATTTTTTTCAATATAAAAACACAACTGACATGAAATGCTCTACTTTGGCCCACTAGCAAGTTCTTTGGCTTGCCACCTTGCTCTGATAGCCTGAAGTACAGAAGTAATGGAAGTAGGTTTGGCATTGCCTCTCGCATCAACATTTACTCTACCATTTGTTACAGGATTGCTCTTGCTCCTCCCATCAACATTTATTGTACCACTTGCACATGCAGGACCTTCTATGCCCCTAAGACCAACATTTGCTCTAGTTGTTCCAACATTGACTCTAGTTGTAGGATTACCCTTGCCCCTCCACGAGCATTTACTCCTCTATTTGTTGCATGAAGTGCTCTTCTACCCCTCCCAACAACAATTACTTCAGGTCCTTTGGCAAGATCACTTGATGTCTTTCCACCATGTGTTGGTAGTTTTGTGTGCTGCAATAGCATTTTCAATTAACAAACTTAAAGGTTACAAAAAATGAAATATAGAACAAAAACGTTGGAGTTGTAATAGAAGCACTACTAACTGGTGCCTGAGATGCTGGTTGGCTTCCTTTTGTGGTTTGCCTCCCACTTGACCTCTAAGAAAAAAATTGAAAGTCTTAGTAATTAGGTCTACAAAGTTAATGTTAGCAACAAATTAATAACATAGTGATGTTACTTGATTGGGCTCCCTTTCAGGTGGTTGAGGTGCTGAATGGCCTCTCTTTAAGGTTTGCCCCATACTAGATATTTAAGCTAAACAAAATGGAAGTTACAAACGTAAACAAATTGGGCAAACTTGTGTACAAGATAAAATGTCAATTCATGTTACCTGATTGGTTGTCGTAGGTGGTTGGGAAGAATGTGATTGGCCCCTAGTAGACACCTTAGTAGATCTCTGTTACAAATTAATTGAAGTTCAAGTTAGGGAAAAGTTGAAGTAACAAGTAAATTAAAGTTACAAGTAAAATAGTAAATTTAACTTCTGTCATGTTACTTGATTGGATAGGATGTTTGTTGTAGAAGTAGGAGTAAAAGTTGATGCAAGTTGAGAAAAAGATGATTGCCTCCTAGTAGATCTCTATTGTAACCAAAAAAATTAAGTTAGAAGCACAAACAAATGTAACGGCATGTGTACAAGAAATGAATGCACAAGTATACACTGAGCTTCACCATTTTGGACTTAGGATGCTGCTTGTTCTTACATGACCTCTAATTGTGACCCTTCTGCAAACACTTAGCACATGTCACATTGATGTTCTTCCTTGAATGCCTTGTGTGGATTTCTTGGCTCATCTACTTGCCTGTTTCTTAACTTCTTTAGTCTTCCTGCTAATTTCTTTGCTTCTAGCGGGTTCAATTTTCGGCCACCTTGCACATACTCATGTATGTCTGGAACATGGTGTATCATGAATGCATAAGTATCTAAGTACCTACACTGGGTGTAATACTCATGCACTTAGTCTTCTGGCTACTAATGATTGATTTGAATAGCACTAATGGCATGGCTACAAGGCAAACCAAACAAACTCCATCTCTTGCAACTGCATGTCCTAGTACTTATGTCCACTATGTATCTCCTCTGAAGATGATCCACCTCAAATTCCAGTTATCCACACCAGGTTGCAAAATAGTTCCTTGATTCCACCTTCAATTTCTCAAGTTTGACATTAATATTGGGATAGATCTCACCGGTGTATTTCTCCATTCCACTCTTTCTTAATTTGGATCCTTTGCATCAATTTCCTTCTTATCCACTCAAACATGGAGATGATTGTCAACTTTCCGACTTGTAGAATGTAAGAATTGAATGACTCACTCAAATTGTTGACAAGGATGTCACACTTGCTCCTTGGGGAAAAATGTCACCTTGACCACAAGGCATGGTCTATCTCCCTCAACCACTTCATAATTGTCTTCCTGTTTCCAATCTTAGGATCAGCTTCTTCAATATTCTTCATCTAGTAATTGAACTCATTTCTATGTCCCACATTCTGGGACCTTAGCTTTTTTGTTCCAGTACAGGTTTTTCAACACAAAACCACTGTATTTTGCCTTAAATAAGTTGTTGTACGTATGTTTGAGGCAGTATCTGTGATCTGCAGTAGGGTATAACTTTGCAAATATTTCAACCAACCCATTTTGTCTATCCGATATAAATGTCCACCCCATCTCTTCAATACTCCCAATGTCACTCATCTGTTCCTCAAGAAACCAAGACCATGATGCTTTACATTCAATCTCAATCAAAGCCACAACAATGGGGTACATGTTGTCATTTCCATCTCTCCCAATAATACTCAATAGCCACCCTCTAAAAATCCATTTTAAACGACAACCATCCACACCTATTATTGGTCTACACTCTACTACAAATCCATCTTTCTGTGCACCAAGTTTGAAATATGTCCTTTGAAATGTAGGCTCCATCTTTTCAAAACCAACTGTTATTGAAATGCGACTTGATGGATTTTTCCATTGTAGCTACATAATCCCTAATCCTATAATATTGCTCTGCCAAATCCCCCACAAACACCTCTCTTGCCTTTCTCTTTGCTCTATAAATATGAAACTTACTTGCATCTACCATTATTTCTCTCCTCACTTTTTTTTTGAAAGAAGCTATGTTAATGTTAGGATTATCTCTTACCCCATCTACAAACTTCTTCCCCAAATACTTAGAGTTGGCTTGTCTATTGTTGTAATGCCTCCCACATGTATCTTTCCCCTCTAGAGTTTTGATCTAAAAGGTTGTGGTTCTCCCTAATGGAGAGGCATGTATCCTTCCACTACAGTTATGCCTACAAACCGTAGTGATCCTTGCACTCACATTTCTGATGTACCTTATATTATAACCATTAATCACATTGAATTCCCTCAAATACTCTCTGAAAACTTGGGGACTAGGAAACTTCATTCTGACTACAAGTTTGGGATCCTTCATCCATCATCTTCCTTATCTGATGACGCTTTTAGACTAATTAGTTCATCATCATTATCAGGATTTGAATACCAAGCAGCATCATCCTCTTCATTCATTATAGGAGGTGGTTCTTCTGTCCTTCTGTGTGAGGTTTCATCAAATATGTAATCATTGGGACCCTCTAGGTCTTCATACAACCAACTTCAGTCATCACTTTCCTGTGTACTATCCTCAGAAGTTTCAGTACTATTGCATTCTTCACTAACTACATAGTCTAAATCCTCATAATCATCACCGTAAGCTCTCTACTCATTGGCCAAATCATTCTCACTCTGTGCAATGTCACTCATCAACCTCATTACCTTCTACAAACTCAATATCAGTAGGATGTTGTATATCATTACCCTCATGATGACTTGCTGTTTCACTCTCCATACCCTCTTGTTGACTTGCATTTTGACTCTCACTACCCTAATTCTAACTTGCATTCTCCCTACCCTTAGATTCCTTACCCATATGCTCACCCTGAGTTTTCAGCTAGCTCTTCATGATATGACTCATTCCCAATGTCATCATCAATTATGGTCTCAATATCAGACAAGTTTATATTAATAATGTATGCGTGAACACCACCTATGGCATTACCTTTCTCTTCTACACCCTTAATTTGCATCACCTTCTCATGTGTACCATTGGGGTCTGTCAACAACTCATCATTGGATGACAAAACCACAAGAGGATCTACACCCTTCTCTACATAAACTTCTACATAATCCACACCCTTGTAAGCCTCAAGCATTTTCATCACATCAATATCACTATAAATTGCTTTCAACCCAACATCCAAACTATAATTAGGCCATTTATAATACATATCTATGTCTGCTCCTTTTCCACCAACTAGGTTATAATGAAGGTCTCTTAACTCAAACATTGACATTTTGTCAAGGTCATAGTTAATTATTCATTTACCCTATCATCGTGCATTTCAACAGTAATAAAATTGCCTGACATTTTCAACCTCAAAAAGCAAAAGATTTTCATAAATACATTTTGGGATCACAACCCAAAACCCTAAACAAACATGCACATAACCAACATAAAGTAAAAGAATAAATAAATAATAAAATCGAAAACAAATAATACAAAACAGAAAGAGAACCAAAAAAAAAAAAAAACAAACAAAAAAACCAACATCCAAAACCCAAAACCCAAAATCCTAAGCAAACAAACAAATACTACAATATATGACAAGCATGAAGTGACACAATGGCCAACAATATGTCATTAAAAAAAAAACAATTCAAGTTTCTACTGGGACCACAACACATAACAAACATTATATAATTCATTGAATATCAGTAAACAAATAATAAAAGAAACAACTTTGACATTTTCAGTGCATACTCCACTACAACGCAAAACACAATGAGAACAAAAAAACAAAATTTATCATTGTCATCACCCACTACAAATAAACAAACATAAACTGAATGTAATGGACCACTAACAACCAAATAGCAACAGCATATGAACAACATCATCCAATATAGTGTCACTCACAAAAAGTGGACCATTAACCATACAAAAAATAGGTAAGATCAAAAAATAAAGTAACTTTTTATATTTGTATAAGAGCAACTTGAAGCATAGAAACCCTATTATACAAAATATAAGGGACCACACTATACAGTCAAAAAAAAAAAAAAACATCAACTAACATTATATATATAAATATAAGAGCAAATCGAAGCAAATTGAAGACAAAATAAAAAGAAAAGATTGAAAAAATACCTTCGAACTTGTTCTTCATGAAAGTTTGGGTTTCATTTGCTTCATAAATCTTCAAATCAGTAACTTCGCACCCCTAATTTGTCGAATCGAACCAATCGAAGCCCTAATTTGTCAAATATAAGCACTAATTTGTTAAATCGAAACCCTAATTCCACAAAGTGAAACCCCAAGTTCTCTTCACAAAACCCTTGCTCTTCCCAAATGCACGGTTGTTTGAAGAGAAACGGTAAATAATGGTTATATATATACAAGGGCAAACTAGTCTTTTTATATTTTCCATTAACGGTATTAACTATGCACTTCAATCCAATAACCATTGGGGGGTTATGTGGTGATTTCCAATGTTAGGGGGTAAACTGCATACACCCCAAACCACAGGGGGGTAAAGTGAAGTTTGCTATACTTTTTTTTTTTTTGTTTTTTTTTTTAGAACATGCAAATATATATGTAGATAGCCTTAATAACCATAAATTAGTATCCATTGTTACAAGCTGCTTTCGCCATGACATGTGTTGCTTTAACAACCAACCTACTAACTTTACGAATACAACAAAAATCAAAAGAAGCACTATCCATCAATATTTGACAATTAGTTAGAATTGTGATCCGCCTAACCCGAATGAGTCTTGCCCAGTTTAGAGCGCACAACAAGCTCTAGTTTTTGCAGCTGTAGGGTTAGGCAGTAACAACACTTGAGAGAATTAATCTTGGTATCGTCTGTCTTCACTGTATGTAACCTATGCAATGTCGGCTTTTTGCGTGTCCTATTTCCAAGAGCCATCAATACGAATAGTCCACACCAGTGTATATGTACAAACACCATTAGAGTAAGCAATGATACAAAAAGATGTATCAACATTCGAATGTGCAAGGGGTTTAGATGATACTTACAATGTAAAACGACTTGATTGTGTATTTAATTGCTAAAGTTCCTATGCCATCTGCATAGCAAGTTGAGGGAATAATGAGTCCTGGCCATCAAAAGTGATCTGGTTTCGTTGAATCCAAATAGACCATAAAATCTCACAATATTATCATTAGTCATATTTTGAACCTAACCCATAAATCAATCTCCAAAAGAAGTTGGTTCTCCATAAGAAAAATCAAGACCCAATGAAGAACCCCACCACACCCATTGTGAAGGACATTCCGAAAGCGAATGTTCGATTGTTTCGTCTAACAATTTGCACTATGGGCAAGTAGTATCGAGATCCACCCCCTAATTTGAAGATTTCATTTGAATGGAAGGATGCAATGAAGTACTTTCCAAAGAAAAAGTGTTCATTTTGGAGGGATTTTAAGCTGCCAAAGTTGTTGCCAAAATGAAGGATTATATTTTTGTTGTAGAATAGTCTTGGTTATTGCTTACTAAAGCACAAAAATATCATGTCTTCACTATGTAGCAGTCATGTTTGGTGGCCCTCCACTTAAGCACATCTGGGCTAGGAATAGTAGGTACATGTATGTATGGCTAAGATGTGTGGAATAACTTGTGCTAGGAACAAAGCCCGAAGTAATGAAACTCTCCATGACTTCGTACGTTCATTAATAAATTGCGCAACTTTAAGGCATTGAAAGCAAGTAGAAAGTGCTCATCCTTTTAGAGGATTCGGTATCATAGGGATCTATTCATCTTCCAAAGGATCAATTGAGCAACCATCAGCAACTAGCCACTTCACCTACGAAAGTAAAAGATTTCACTTTTAAAAAAATTTGTGAGGCACAATACTTGGGTTGCAAGACCCTACCAAGAAGGAAAGAAGGGTTACTCAAGATTCTCTAAGCTTGTTTGGCCAATAGAGTTTGATTGAAGCAACCAAAGTCCCTAAATCCTAGCCTCCCGAGTGACTTCTAAAGACAGAGATATTTCCATTTGCACCAACAAATACCCTTCTACTTGCCAACATCCCAAAGAAATGACCTTATAATTGATCTAAGTTGTTTTGAAAATAGACAAGGGCTTTGAAAACAAAAAACATATATGTGGGTATAGAAAGCAGAACATGACGAACCGGGGTGCATTTACTTGCAAAATTAAGAGCAAACATTTTCCAACCCGGAAGTTCGGATTTGATTCTTTGAACAATTTATCAAAAAATATCACCCTTTTTTAGAGAAAAATCTATATTGGATCCCAAATACACCCATGTGTTCACAACCACCTTGAATCCAAAAACTATTGAAAGAAAATGCTGTATAAAAGGAGTAGAGTTGGACTAAGAAATAGTTTAGATTTATGAATATTAATGTGTAGGGCTTGTTTGGTGATAGAAAGTATTAAGGAGCCATTGAATGCACCAAACTTCTTTAGGAATAAACGACATGAAGATGAAGAAATCATCAGCAAACAATAAGTGAGAAATAGATGAGTCTTGGCCGCAAATTGCGATTCCTCTACAAATAAACCATCTAGGTAGATAATCAAAACCTTCTAACAACGCTTGAGTCATAAAGATAAATAGACATGGTGACAATGGATCTCCTTGTTGCAAGCCACACTTTGGGTGGAAAAAATCATAAACTTAGCCATTGACCAAAACAAAAAAGGGAACCGTTGACACACATTGCACGAGAAGAGACACAAAGTGATTAGGAAAACCAATAACTCAAAGATGATCCTCTAGAAAAGACAAACATGCCTTGTTATATGCATTATTCAAGTCTAATTTGAGGCCAAAAAAACCTCATCAACCTCATGTTTTAAACTTAATAAAATAAAAAAGGTCAAGAGCAATAACAATATTATCTGAGATAAGTCTACCCATGAGAGAAGTATTTTGCATAGGGGAGATAAGATCAGGCAACACCAACCGAAACCTATTTGCCATAATTTTTGCTCCAATTTTATAAATAACATTACATAAACTAATGGGCCGAAAATCATTAACAGTTTGTGGCGAGTGACTTTTAGGGATGAGACGGAGGTAAGTTTGGTTGAATTCAAAGAGCAAGTAGTCCAAATGCAAAAAGGTTAATACCGAGGAAGTAACTGTTAAGCCCACCACTTCTTAATACTGTTGGTAGAACCTTGTAATGATGCCATCAAGCCCAAGTAATTTCAACTTGCCCAATTGACAAACTGCATTCTTGACTTCCTCTCCATCGAAAGGTTTTTGAAGAACTCATAGATGCTCATGTGAAAGTTTATAATTAATAATTGACAAAAGTTGGAAATGATCAGAGTGTACTCACTTAGTACAAATGCAGTAGTTCCTGCTTTCAAACTTTTGTATTTTACATTGAAATAATTGGAAAAAAGGGTTACAAAAGCTTGTTAAATTAGTATTTGGTCAGAAATGAAACTTCTATCAAGCAATTGAAGATAGGTAATTCTCTTTCGTTGTTGTTCCCATGTTTCCATTCGATGGAAGAATCAGTTATTCTCATCTCTGAGTTAATAGCCTAATACATACATAGTATTATAATAAAGTGGTATAATAAGGTGTCCTTTGGCAAGTTGATAGTTTACTATTTTTTGTTTACAGAAAACATTAAACATGTTTGTGATTATTTTCAGTAAAAATGAAAATAAAAAACATGTTTGGTACATAAGTATTTTAAAATTTTATTTTGAAAACAAGTGAAAATGGGGGCTACAGAAGGTGATTGTCGACTATTAGAGTTGGGGCCCGAAGTGGTTATTAGTAACAGGAGGTAATGACCAAAAATGGTTATCGTAGGTAAGAGGCAGTTGGCAATAGCTACAAGTGGAAATTGGCGACAAGAAGTGATCGCCGAAAGTGATTGTCAATGGTTAGAGAGGATGGCCAGTCAGCCACCTAAAGTGGTAGCTGAAAGTGGTTTTCAACAAAAAGTGATGGCCAAGGATGGTTAACACCAGTAAGAGGTGGTTGGTGGTAATGGAAGGTGATTAGTGGTTGAAGGATGTGGTGGCCGAAGGTGGTTTATGGATGAGGTCATTGTTGGTGATGGCAGCAGATAGTGATGAGAAGGAATGACAACAAGACGGATTTGGAGTGGATTTGTCGTCCTCCGCCTCCACTCCATATCATATTGGGGTGGGGATATGTTAGTTTTGTAGCTTTAAAAATAATAATAATTAAAGATAATATAGTATATTATAGATAATATTTATAATTAATGAGAGTTAAAATATAAAATATGATAAATAAATGAGTGAAAATGAATATTAAGTATAATAGTTTAATAGTTTAGTTTTATTATATTAAAAATTAAATTATGTAAATATTATATATATACACACATTTAATAAATAAAATTTAGGCGAGGACGAGATAGATCAATACAGGAGAGCAATGGATGGTAGTCAGAAAGAGTCAGAGAAAGAAGAAGAAATGAAACAAAAATTAAATAGAAAACGAAACAAACTTTTTTGTTTTTACAAGATTTAGTAAATTTTGTAAACTGTTTTAAAGGGACAAAAATTAGAGTGTTAACCTAATTATTGAAGTCGCCTCTGTTAGGCGAATAAGTATCATAAAATGAACATGGGTCAAAGTTCAAAAAACTAGGCCAACCAAAAGGCCGAACCAGATCCAACCCGCTAGACTCGAATGGGTCCTCAACAGTAAATAACACCGAAGGGAACTTGTTGAGGTTCTACTTGCTGTGAAACAATAGCTGAGGCAACCCATCTCAGCGTTGGCATCTCCTAGAACATTGCGGGGCCGCCTTTAAGACACTTGCTGGGGGAAGGGAAACCAAGGCAACTTCAATCTCTACAACTACCTTCCGAGGCAAGACTAACCAAGGTGATAGCAGTCTTTGAGGGAGGCCTCCCTCACACAAATATGGGCTAATGCTTCGCGTTAATAGCAAGCCCCAAAGCATTAGTAGCCTAGGGTTGATAGTAGTCCCAAAGCATAAGTAGCTTGACCCTGATAGTAGGCCCCAATACTTATTGGTCAAAGCTGATAGCAAGCCCCAAAGATGCCAGTATACCACGGCAACCCCATGAATATGGGAGCAGGGTAGCCTAAAAGTGAGGGACTCCCTTTCCATTTTAGCCAGGCCATGGGCTTGCCTTGGTCGTGCAGGTAGGATCTAGGAAGCTCCTTTGGGATTCGTATGAGGCACAACTCTTGCTGTGACCCACACCCTGAAAAGTTAGGGAATTTGTGGTTAGGTTGCTAAGGGTGGAAGAGTTGCTGAGGTAGACACAAGCATGGTTGATAACGAGTACCATCATAAGAAGTGCCACGGAAGTAGGTGCACCTCCTACAGTCTGTACCAAAACGACACTCATTAGGGTTTGCACCCAAAAATGTACATATTGAGACTTGTGCTAAACAGATAGTACATGTCGAAGGACGCATGTCTACCAAGGTCTGGTGGTTCAGGATAGAATATCTAGCGACACGTGTCGCTGTATGATTTGGCCACTTGGTATATTCTAGTATCAAGGAAAAACCTATAAATAAGACCCATTTCCCAAAGCTTAAGAGAGAACTTCTTGGGATTTGAGAGGATATACTCCCCATTTGTACTGCCACATTTTCTTCTTAAACCACTTATTCTGTCTTCACCCGACTACTCACTCGCCAGCTATCCCTAGATTATTGACTTATCAATATAGTTTTGCCTCGCTAAGTATTATCATTATTACAGTTCATTTTGGACCCCCTACATTCTAACTACTCCATTGGGAAGGCAGCTTTGTTAATGGTCAATACTCGCAGTGGTTTACACACTACACTAGAAAGAATGACAGAAAACGAGGTTCACCAGCAGCCTCAGCAGCAAGGGTCCTCTCATGGCAAAGTGTCATACGCTGAGGACCACGACAACATTGTTATTGTTGAAGTAGCATCATTCCTTCAGGACACGTAGAAGGAGATTTTGGCGGCCCTACAAACTCTCACCAAAGCCATTTTGGCGATGGCAACCAGACTAGCGTAAGCCTCTCCACTTGCAGCAGTTCTGAATCCCAGGATCAACTAGTTCCTTGGGAACCAGGCTCCAATCCAGGTGCCTAACCCTCCGGCGATCCCTTAGGTGAACTGTACGATCGCCAGTTCTGCTACACAAGGACAAACCAGTCCTTACCAGCCTAACCACTTTGTCACCATAGCCGATGTCTAAGCTATGCTTGAGCAAGAGTGTAGCCATCATTTACAGACATAAATTCTAAATCCCCATTCCCTCATGAGATATTGGTCATGCCTTATCCTGTTGGGTACACATTACCTAAGATGTTCATAAAGTTCGTCGGAAAGCAAGGCAACACAAGGCAACACAAGGGAACATGTGGTGCAATTCATTGAGACTCTTGGCATCCATGGTAATGACCACCCTCTATGCCGTTGGGAGTTCTCCACACTCATTGAAAGGGCTTACAGCTGGTACGTGAACTTGGCACCTAACTCGATCAAAAGTTGGGAAGAGATGGTAAATAAGTTCCACACTAAGTTCTTCCAAAAGTAAGAACTCGGCGTCATTACTCCCACACTTGGCTATGACACTCAGAGGGAATACGAGAAAATCTTGGACTATGTCAAATGGTTCTAGGATAAAGCCATTGATTACCATGAGCCAATGGATGAGGGTGTTGAGGTCAAAAAGTATATGCCTCGGGGGTGGTAAGGTCAAAGAGTATATGTGTGGAGGGCACCAGTGGCGAACGAATTAAAGTTCAAAGACACGGGCAACCGCAATATGAGGAATGATCCTTACCCTGATCACAAGGAAAATGGGAAGAACGTAAACATGATTGGGTATCTTGGGCTTGTGTGTAAGCAAATGCACATGGCGTCTTACTATAATGAATTGGATGAGATAACAGTAGGACAACTTCCGAGGCAGTACCTACAGAGGTAATACTTGCAGAATAATACACTCATGCCTATGCCTTATAGAACCCCGTCAAGTTCTGTGCCTTCCTTGACCAATTGAAACTAAGCCAAGTTGCTAGATTGGATGCAACTAAAGCCCTCGTTAACATCTTTGAAGTACACCATGCCGAAGGTGCTGAGGTCAAAAAGTATATGCCTCGACGGATTCAAGAAGACTATGGTTCCATCAAATTTTCAAAGGCTGATTGAGCAAACTTATTCCCTCATAACCACCCTACCTTTGTCACAAATTACATCAATGATGTAGAGTTCAAGCATGCCTTTCTTGATAGAGGCACGTTGATAAACATTATGGTTACCGACACCTTCGAAAAGACTGGTATCCCAGAGTCTTAGATGGTCTGCCAGACCATTACTGTAATGGGCTTCGGTGGTGAGAATAAAGTTACTAAAGGCCATGTTGTAGTAGACTTGGTAGTTGGCGAGATTCGCGCTGCAATAAAGTTCCATGTGGTTGAAATAGATACGAATTACCATATAATAGTTGGCAGAGCTTGGATGCACAAGTATGGGGTTGTTCCATCAAGCTATCACCAATGCGTGAAGGAAAAACTTGGTAAAAGCATAATGACAATGAATGCCTTAGAGAAGCCATTTGGGGCAGAAGAGGCATATTATTCTGACGAGGTCTTCTTCACCAAGTTGTCCACCGATGAAGTTCCAAAAACTAGCAAAGTAGTTGGAGTAAAGTTGTCATAGTGGGAGGACATTCAGGATAAAAAGGAAACACCAACAAGCAGTGGGTACAAAAGAAGTAGCAAGTCATCAAACCCTTTGCCAAAGATTGTCAAAGTCCACGAGGTCGGTAAGACAGTCTACTACCTGTGACGGTATTAGGGGCCAGGCTTCATATCTTAGGAGGATGGCCCTAAGGAAAATAAATGTGAAAATGATAAGGGTGAAAAATAGTTAGTTAAAGTACCTGAGGTAGCCCAAGAATACATGCAAGACGGACCTAAGCCACAACTAGAGGTACTTAGCGAGGTCAACCTTAGTGACTTGCCAAAGCAAAATAGACCTGTGTTTATCAGCAGCACAATGGCACCCGTGGCTAAGGCAGAGTTGGTCTCACACCTGAAATGGTATAGTGATGTATTTGCTTGGACATACGACAAGATGCCTGGTCTTGATACATCTCTTGTCACTCATTACCTCGACACATTTCTAAGTCCAAACTAGTAAAGCAACATAGAAAGTATCATCCTAATCTTGAAGCAAAGATCAAGAAAGATGTGGAGAAGTTGCAGAGAGCTAAGTTCATTGAGCCCATACAGTACCTAACATGGTTAGCGAATATCGTACCTGTGAAGAAGAAGAACAGCTAGATCAGGATTTGCATACACTTTTGCAACCTAAACAAAGCTTGTCTAAAGGATAAGTTCCCACTACCTCACGTAGGGACCCTCGTTGACTCCACTGCAAGACATCAAATATTCTCCTTCATTAATGGATTCAGTGGTTATAATCATATAAAAATAGCAAAGGAATAAACAAAGAAGACAACTTTCAAAACACCCTTAGGAATTTTTTTCAACACGGTGATGCTTTTCAATCCGAAAAATGTAAGGGTAGCCTACCAGTGGGCTATGACTGTTGTGTTTCATGACATGCTACATCATGAGATAGAAGTGTATGCAGATGATCTACTGGTAAAGTCTACCAAGGAATATCTACATCTCCATAACTTAGAGAAAATTTTCCAACGATGCCAAAAATTCTTTCTAAAGATGAATCCTCCTAAATGTATGTGGGATGCCTTTACCGAGTGTTCCCAATAGTTCGGACGCCCGATCTCCTGATCTAGTTTCACAAGTGCAATGTGAAACATAAATGAGAGTCTAGATTTGGCAATTTGTATAGAAAATCTATTTTATTGCAAAATCTTTGCCCGAAAATGTACTACATCACCAGATTTCAGAGTTGCCACCTAATCTTTTTGGGAAAACTAAGAAACTCTTGACTTGTGCCGAAGGCCATCATAACCAAAGTGTCTCAGCTTGGGAATTTAGATATAAGGGGGAAAGGTCATGAATTGAGCACCTTGCTCACCCGATCAAAAGATCGGCCTCTACTAAGTCATGGTGTCATTTTTATAGTCTCCATATGTTCATATTCTAGTTTTAATAGTGTTAAGATTACTATCTGAGGCAAATAAGTATAGATTGTGTCACTGGTTCTAGTTATGCTATGATTTCATACATTTTGAAAAATCCTTTTACACAGCGCCCAATAAAAGATGTTTAGAAACATAAGAATCAACTGTATTCCAACACAAGCAACACAACTGTCATGACCCAAACCCGCCCCTATGGGTTTAGTATCGTAACCGGCCAGTAATCCGTGATTACCAAAGGCCTGCTTAACAGTAATGACAGTAATCCAGAGTAAGGGGCTGGCGGAAGCCAAAACAGTAAATAAAAGATGTCCAATGAGCTGTGAAAACCTGAATATAAAAAGACTTTTTCATAAACATGCCACATAGGTAACCAAAACATACATACAACATATGCACAAACATATATATACAAACAACCCCGTCAGGGACCAAATCCCTTTTACATAACTGTACAGTCAGGTCTAAACATCTATTACAAAATAGAGACAATAAGGGTGAATCTGGGACACCCCAAAACAGCCTTAACTTGGACAGACTTGGAACCTTGAAGCGAGGCACAGTGGTTGGCTTGACAAAACTAGGGCTTAACCTGACGTTCCTAGCATCGATTTGGTGCCTAAACACCTACATATAAATATAAACAGTGTGCTAAAACCCAGTGAATAACATATGCGTAAAGGGGTTGAGAATGAATGTCCTTTCAGTATTTAAACAGTCATATCAATCACTTAGAAACCATAGCAGTTATTTGTGGTACATCCAATAGCAAAACAGTACAGTAGGTCTTAACAGACCGAAAAGCCAATTAATGGCCATCATAATAGTAAATAGTAGTGGTTCCAACATTGGAACTGACAAAGATCTCTGTAACAGTAGCAGTAACAGTACAGTAACAGTAATTTGCTATGGATGCCACGAATACAATTCACAAATAGGACAAACATTCATTCAGTAAGAAATATCTTTTTAGAAAGCAGTATAGTTGATCATTCAGAAAATATTCATGATTGAACATATCTTTACAACATTGTTACTCACAAAGCACTGGGCTATAAGCAGCTAATGAGCGTCCTCGGATGCCAACCCTACACAGTTACAGAATGAACACACACTAAGTTACACACTTGGGAATCAACAACTTAGTCTCTATCTTGACTCGGTGTGGTTTTATAACATTATCCTCATTAAGATGCCTTAAACTAGGCCTAGGAATGCCTAGGATGGAATGAGGATGCAAAGATGCACTTTAAAATACTTTTCAAAATTTTCAGAAAATAGGGGTCTCACTCGAGCGTGGCTTTCTTCGCTCGAGCGAGCTTGTCAAAACAGTGGGGTCGCTCGAGCGTGGACTTTCTCACTCGAGTGGTCTGTAAAAATGCAAAAAGTGCTGGATATTGAAAATCCCCACTCGACGCTCGCTCGATGCTCGCTCGAGCGTGAGACACATCCTTCGCTCGAGCATATGTCTCGTCGCTCAAGCGTGCGTCTGCGTGTACCAAAAATCTGAGAGCTTGCAATCTATGCTCGAGCGATCATTCCTTCGCTCGAGCGGAGCTCTGAACAAAAGATGGTCGCTCAAGCGTGGAATCCTTCGCTCGAGCGTGGAAGCCAAAATCTGGAATCTCCAGATTTGCCTCCCAAGCTCAAACCAAGCATTCAACACCTCAAAACTCAACTTTTTGGGCCAATTTTCTGGAAAACACTTGGAAACCAACAATATAACATGTTTTGAAGATCAATTTGTAAAATCAAAGCCCAAGGATGAGTCAATTGAACACCAATTTCAAATAAACTTCAAGAACATGATGTACATTTAACATGCATGTATTCAATTAAATTCAAAGCTTTTAACACATGATCAAATGAGTCAATCCTTCCAAAAACATGATGAATTCATGAACTACAACTAGAAAATGGACATGCATGTGAGGATTTTATGAAAACAACCTCAAATTCCAAGAACATATACATGAATGTATGGATTAATTCTCAATTCAACACTTTAAACCATAATTTGACTCTAACCTCCAATAATCCCATGAACCATGCAAGAACAACTCAAATGTACAAATGAGAGGATGAAATCTCTACCTTAGGTCTTGAATTCCAAGTATAGAAGCTCAATTATGCAATCTCTCTTCAATTCCTCTAGATTCAAGCAAGATTTCAAGATGAATTCCGAACTTCTCCTAACTCTCTCTCTCTCTCTCTCTCCCACGGTTTGGGTCTAAGAAAATGGCTGAATAAAATGATGTATAAAGGTGCCAAACAATGTTGTAGAAAATGGCCACTCAATGGCAATATTGTAATAAACTTGAACTAATGTAATTTAGATTTATTTAATCTAATTTAATCATACCAAATCACATTTCAATTAAATCTACCATAAAATCACATAAATTCTAATTAGCATAAAATGCCAATCAATTTCAGATTCGGCTGCGGATAAGGCCTTTAATTTACAGTTTGAAACTTAAAACATGAACAGATCAATCATATGACAAACAGATAGAAATGCAAGTAAAGCAATATACTCATGCATTCAGTTCAGAATTTCAGTTTGTTAAATTACTTATCATGCTCAATCAGAGATTAGCACTAATCAGAGGTGAGGGTTGTCACAACAACCTCCATCCACTAGCATTCACACAGATATTCCATTTAAGCACGTAGCCATATGGTATAATGTCGTGTATAGTAAGTAACATATACATGCAAGATACTAATACCAAAAATGCTCACCTTGTACTCATTGATGATAAGCCAAAGAATGTGTCAAAAATATATGTATGATCCTATATAGAAATAGGTTATGCAATGCACCCACAAAATGCAACTAAGGATTCGGCTACTAATACATGGCATGTGTATCATCTCAAGGCATGAAATAGTACATATAGTCACTTTGGAAATTATAAACCCTGCGAATGCAAATGAACCGAATCCATATGCATGAAAAATATATGTAAATCATGAATATGATAAATAAAACATGATGCTTTATAACATAGATGGAAAGCGTAGAAATAAAAAGGATGGAAAGACATGGGGTTGTGAGTTATTACATCAATCAAATGAGTAAGATGGGGGTATTGTTACAACAATTGAATGAATAAAAGACGCGGGGTTGGAGATTATTATAGCAATTGAATTGATCTAACCAAATTAAGTTGAATCTAACAAATCATACTAAAGTTTAAAAGCAAACTACCAACAAAAACCGCAAGTGACCAAGAGAGCACTTCCCAAAAACTGCCATGTTCTACTTTGCTATGTCTTAGAACAAGATGTACTAGGTTGTACAAAAAATCTTCCGACCGAATGGAAATAGGTCCTGCTAGTCCAAACCTTTGGAATGAACACTGTTTTGAACAAAAACAAAGGAAAACCAAAACACACCTTCCAAAAGGTGCTCATTCTTTCCAACTCTCTTTTTCATGGATAAATTCAGGAAAGATGTGGAGAATCCTTAACCCACAATTAGCAATACATCAAACTATATATAGTATGATGTTGACAACAATCAATCAAATTGAAAGAATTGGAGATTGGAAGAAATTCAAGCCCAAGAAATTAATGAGAACTTACAAATCATCTCTTTTTGAATAAGGGCAGGTTAATATGCAAATTCATGCCATTCATTGGAGAGAGTAGATTAATGCTCGTTATTTCTTGGTGGAAGTTTTGAATTTAAAATAAGAGATTCATGAAAGCCTATTGTAAACCCCTCTCCTATTCATGGAACAAGGATGTTTGAACCCCTCTCCATGTTCACAAAAGATTGAAGGGAGAGTTTTCAACATTTTTGACCTAAAACCTCTTATTTTACTTGGAAGGAAAAATCAATCAAAATGAAAACCAATAACTCTCCCAACACCAAATCCTTAGACTCATCAAACAAGCTCCATGTCATAATCACAACTACACATGGGAATTGAGCATGGATTGAGGCATATGAACCCACATGTTTGGATGATAATAAAGATGATGAGAAAGTGAGCGAAAAGCAAAAAAATTACACTACATAAGCAAACTTGGGAAGGGGTAGCCTGTTTTAACTCCCAACCAATCCACAAGATTACAATTAACACATCTATATACAATAACAATGAATTATACTTCTAGAAAGCAATAAAAGAGTACTAACATGTAGAAAAAGGAAAAAACAAACTAACTCAATGGATGGGTGGTTGCTTTCTACTTCCCAACCCATCCATGAGGACTTAACACATGATTATATAAGCTAACACCAAATTTCAGAGCTTAAAGATGAAGAAGAGAGAAAAAGTGAGAAAAGTTCAAAGGTTTCACCTCTTTGAAGATGGTGCACTTCGTTGTTGTCAAAATCCTCTTTGGAACCCTCATGGTTATTTAGATATGGCTTATGGTTCTTAATATCCTCAACAAGAAGCTTGAATTTTAGCTTTAATGGAGTTTGGGTGGATAATGTGTGAAAAATGGAAGTTGGAGGAGGGAGGGAGGGCGTTACAAGCTATCTAGAACAAGTCTCTTCCCTTCTAAAATTTTGTAACCCTCAAAACTGAAGATTGGTTATGCTTATATAGACTTTTGGGACAAAAATATCTAAGATATTTGTAAAAAAGTCACAAAAAAAATGAGTCAAAATTCTCAAAAATGCTCTATACCCGGACAATCCAGCTGGCCGTACCATTATTAATCCATCTGACTACATTTTTCATTCGGCCATGAATTGTTGTATGGCCAGATGAAAAATATATCGTTAGATCAATACGGTAAAACTAGCATGATCTGAAAGGAGAAATAAGTATTTCAAAGAATTTCACCCTTTTCATCCTTTCCCACTATATCCTTTGCTTAGTCCATTGAAAAAGACAACGTCTTGAAGTTTGAAAAACTGAGCCTCAAGACACCGTAGAAATGTTTGGAACTGCCCGACCAAACGTATTTTGAAAAAGGGTTCTAATTTGGTCTAAAACGTTTTGGCCAAAACAGGTATAAGGTTGAAATTAAAGCCTAAGTTTGGACTTCTTGCTGAGCAATTTGTAAGATTAGCACACCTCAATCTTCGTCATTCGGTGTTCAGAAAGGAGCGCCCAAGTCTTAAGACTAGTCAAAATGAGGTGTCTACAATGTGCCTTTGGAGTCACCGCGGGAAAGTTCCTTGGCTTCATAGCCCATCAGTGAGGGATAGAAGCAGATAGAGATAAAATCAAGTCAATCATGGAAATCTCCCCACCTCATTCCCAAAATGCTCTGAAGAAATTCCTAGGCAAAGTATCATACCTCAACAGGTTCATTCCAACCCTTGCTGAGATAACATTTTTCTTCAGGATTTTACTCAAAGGGAATCACAAGTTCAAATAGTTGCCACACCAACGAGCCTTTCATACGATGAAGAAAGCACTAACCTCACCACTTACCATGATTACGCCATAACCTGAAAAGTCTCTACTACTTTACCTTACCTCTATACCTCGGTCTATTGGGGCTCTGCTTGTCTAGGATATTAATGGTTTTGAAAAGCCAGTATACTACATCAGTAGAAAGTTAATGGCACAGAATCACGCTATACCCCAATTGAGAGGCACTATTTGGCCTTAATCTTCATGACATGGAAGCTATGATATTATTTTTTAGCAAACCCAATCTAGGTTGTGACCAGGAGTGATCCAATCCGTTATTTGTTGAAGAAGCCAACTCTCACTGGAAGGATGGCACGATGGTTATTAGCCTTGGCAGAATATGACATTACATGTATCACACAAAAGGCTATTAAGAGCCAAGCACTCATAGATTTGTTAGCACAATTCCTATTCGACGAACATGAACCTGTCGAGGTAGCTTTACCTAGCGAGGTCTATGCTTCAACAGTAGAGGTTGAAACTTATTGGGACTTAAAGTTGGATAGAGTCTTAGGGAGTGGTAAAGGTCATGTTGGCGTTACACTAACCAATCAAGATGGAAATAAGTTTTACTTATGCTATAAGCTTGACTTTGAATGCTCGAATAATGAGGCTGAATATAAGGCACTGATACTGGGGTTGATTGTCACACAAAACAAGCGCCTCTATAGACTAAAAATTTGGAGTGACTCCAAGCTGATGATGAAGCAAACACTTGGCAACTTTGCCTAGAAGGAACCTTTCTTAGCACCGTACCGCAACATAGTTCAGAGGCTGCTTACCTAGTTTGATAATGTCCAAATCCAACATACACATTGGATATAAAACCATTTCCCCGATGCCCTGGCTACACTGGTGGAAAAGGTGGATCCCTAAAGATAGTATAGTCATTGTCATCGAGAAAAGAACACCTATAGTGACAACCAAGAGACATGCAAGGTGAGATGCTAAGGGATGGAAAGAACACATAACTTAGTAGTTGAAAACAACTAAATGGGTTATCAAGCCAACAGAACTTGTACCATTCCTACTCCTTAGATGAGAGTTGTATTTTCATGGCCCAAACAATTTATTGGCGAGATGCGTCAGCAGACAAGATGCAACTTACAAACTTAAGTAGATCCATGCTAAGTCTTATGGAGATGGAGATATAAATTTACTAGCCAAATATGGATAAAGAGACTGCTATTTTGCAGAGGCAATGCGTAAAATGGCAATCGTATCTAAAGGAGGAAGAAACTCATTTCCTAAGTAGTGCTGAATGAGGACAACAATACATTGACTTTTTGGAAAGATGCACTTTCTGAGAACCATGCCAATGCTATTAAAGTCAAAAGACAGGTCCTCCGTTTCTTCCTAAACCAAGGAAAGTTATATGGAAAGAGTTTTAAAGGGGCACCCTTAGCATGTCTATCCAAAGACGAAGCAAAACAAGTGCTAAGAGAAGCCCACAAGGTAAAGCTCTAAGGAGGGCAACGACTGTATGAACATCTTATTCACCTCGACTACTATTGGCCGATGATGGAAGAAGATTCTAAAATTTGTGTGAAAAGATGTCAGTCTTGTCTAAAATTTGGAAACTTGATTCATGTACTAGTAGTTGAGTTACACAACATCAAAATGCCTTACCATTTCCACACTTGGGATGTGACTTGATTGAGCCGATTGCATAGCACTTTAAGGGACATCGATAGATACTGACGGACACTGAAGTCAGTACCAAGTGGGTAGAGGCTATAGCAATGAGAAAAGCAAATGGAGCGGGAGTGGCCAACTTCATCTGAGCAAACATTATCTATAGATTTGGCATATCCAATGTGATTTTGTTTGATAATCGGACTCCCTTTGTGAATCAGTATGTAGGAAGGTTGTAAGACTCCTACCAAATTAAGCATCACAAGTCCACTCCTTATTATCCCTAAGGGAATGGACAAGCCAAAGCAATTAACAAGACCCTTATACGAATCCTAAGCAAAATGATCGACGAAACTAGAGGAACATGACCTGAACAAATCCCTATAGCACTTTGGGTATACAGAACATCAAAGACAAAGCCAACCTAGGTGACCCCATTTTTCTTGGTGTATAGATCAGAGGTAGTGTTACTGGTTGAACTTGTAGTAGCCTCAGAAAGGATAGCTATGTCGGCACATTTAGTTCCATATTCAATGGAAGTTGACATAGAAGTAGTCGAGAAAAGAAGGGATAAGGCCTCACAGGTTATGGAAAGGTACTATCAATCCATAGCTTGTGCCTATAACCAATTTGTCCAAGGAAAAGAATTTAAAAAGGCAGATCTTGTTTAGAAGACGGTTGATGTAGTTATGTTGGGACAACCAATCCCCAAGTTTTTGCCAAAATGGGAAGGCCTTTATGATGTAGCTGGGCAACTAGCAGTGATTACTACAAGCTAGTGAGGGTTAATGATGGGTTCAGAACGAGACCTATAAATGCTAAGTATGCAAAAGAATACTTTCCTTAGTCTTTTTTATAACAAAATAGTGCATGTTCTTTGTTAATAACTCCCATACTTAGTGTGTGAAAAGGGTTTTCCATTGTGATGACCCATACCTGCCCCCATAGATTAGAGTCATAACCGGCCAGTAATCATGAGATTACTTATAGCCCTAGTCAAAAATCAAATCTTATTTAATAATAGGGGGCCAAATCGTAGAAGCAAAACTTACAAAGATTGTCCAATGAGCTGTACATACATGGCTCAACCGAAAACTTTCTCATATATGTAATAACTCACACTCTACAAACATCCATATTATGTATCACATAAGTCCAAGATCATTCAAAAGTCAGTGTTAACAAAAACCAAGGTTATACACAAATTTGGTCATACATGACCACAAAAGAACGAAAGGAACAAAACAAAACAAAAGTATAGCCTCTTGCATGAGGCGACCTTGGTTGACTCCTCAAAACTCGGTTTTACATTGCTCACTGGGGCTGAGGTTATACATCCCATTGCTCACCTACATACATATAATTAAAGAGTGAGCTAACACCCAGTGAATAATACCAAAGTAAAGGAATTCGTGAATAAGACTCATTTAATCACAATCCATAACTACGCTTGTTGATCAATGATAAAGCAAAACGACCTTAGGTCCAAGATATATCATATCCAAGCACAAAATGACCTCGGGTCCAATCATAACACAGAACAGCCTTGGGCCCAATCACATTACAGAACGACCTTGGGTCCAATTTATACACAGAGCAAACGACCTTCGGTCCATTATATACAAATGACCATAGGTCCAACTCATATACACATTTGTGCGCACTTTTAGATCCATGATCATGCTTGCATTCACCTTTATATTCCAAACGACCTTGGGTCCAATCAATTCCTTATTCAAAATGGCCTTCGGCCCAACTTAACAGTTATACAAAATGGCCTTAGGCCCATTTAGCAATCATACAAAACGACCTTAGGCCCAATCCACATCCTCATTGAATCAACCGAACGGCCTGAGGCCCATTTCATATTCATACATCAATTACTTCACATATGTCATTCCGAATCAAGCAGATAGAATACTCACTTATAGTACCAATTCAGAGGTTTAGAAACTTACCACATAGGTAACATTTAGAAAATAATGTATATACAAATATATCTTTACTAAGATATTACTCATTGTGTTCCGGTACTTGATTGGTCCTTGCACTTGACCTTACATAATTCATAACAATTGGGTCATAATACAATCAATGTGTTCTTTAGTTTGCTTAATCTTCTTAGGCTTCTTTCATATCCTTTAATTCATTTAGGATGTTCATTGTGTGCCTAAGAATGCTCATAAATAAAAAAAGAACAGAAATTGGAACATAAAACAACTTTTCAAAAAATTTCTTAAATAAGGCACTCCGCTCGAGAGCAGCTTTGGTCGCTCAAGCAGTTTGTAAAACTTTGTAAAATTACTGGTTGCATGAATTTTACGCTAGCTCGAGCGCAAGGTTTACCACTCGAGCTTCTGTGCAATTCTCTGTAAAACTTCTGGGAAATTGATTTTTATGCTCGAGCGACACTTTTCTCGCTCAAGCGGACAGGCCAAATTCTGGAATTTCCAGAACTATGTTTGAAGCTCAAAACATGATTCCAACTTGTTTTTCTTGCATGTCAAGTCCTATATCTTGGCCAAATAACTTCTAACATGAGAATAAAAGTTAATTTTACAAGAATTGAAGTTCAATTCTTTGTGAATTCTTCATACAAGCTCAAATCATTTCAATTTCATTTTCATAACCTTAAGTCTCATGCATTCAAGTTCTATATCTACATGGATTGAGCATTCATGTGGGATATAGCTTTTTTCCTCACTTCAAATGATATTAACAAGGTTCATACTCATGAGATTTCTCAAAATTATGCATTTGGTACTATATTCTCCATGAATTTGTCAAAATGATATTCAAAACTCTCATGCATGTATGATCTTACATGAATTCTTATTCTATCATCCTCAAAACATGCAATTTAAGCCTCATGATCTCGTTATTCATGGATGCATGTCTCAGATGACTACCCTTCAACTTGTTTAACATGCTATACACTCAAACATGAAGATTCATAGCAATTTGTTACATGCTTGTACATATTGATCTAATTATCATCATTTTCAACTCAAATATTGTTCTTAACTTCATATCATCTTTGAATTCACATAGTCATGAATTTAAACCCATGAATTTGAGTTCAATTACTCACCTAGAAGCTTCAATCTTTCAAATTCTAGCTAGTTTTAGAGTTAATTTTCCCAATACTTGAATTTTCTTGCAAAATCCTCAAGGATGCTCTCTTCCTGTCTCTAGATTCGGCTCACTCTCTCTCTCGAGTGTATATTTTCATATTTTGAGCTCATGTAATGAGCTTAAGCACATTTAGCTTCTATTTATACACTTCCCTAATAACACTTAATTAGAACTAATTAATTATACTTAATTTAATCAATTTATATTGCGATTTTGGTTTTGACCCGACCTTTATTACATTCTTGACATAAGTTTCGTGGTTTAACATTGTTATCTATGTCTTGTTTTCCCTCATTTGTCTTTGAATTTGAGTGTTAGAGTGTTTTGGGCATGTTTAAAATAGGTTGGTTAAAAGTCATTTAAATGATTATTGTCCAAAAATTGGCCTCTTCGCTTGAGCAAGGCTTCTTGCGCTCGAGCGAGCTTTGAGTGTTCCCAGTATTTTTTCCAGACTTGCAGAATTTTTGGAAAGGTAAAGTTCTTCGCTCCTCACTCGAGCAATGGTGTGCGTTTATAAAACTTCTGTAGATATGTATTCTGTGCTCGAGCGACACTTCTTGCACTCGAGCGAGGTCACTTATTGTGTCTAGTCGCTCGAGAGACAACTCTTTCGCTCGAGTAAGGCTCGCGTATATCAGTTCGCAGCAGAGCAGTTTTACATCACTTTTTAATTTCCTTTTTATTCAAAACCCTAAATCAGCTCCTTCTCTCTCTAAAATATACTCTCTCTCTCTACAAATACACCTAGATTTAGGGATCTCTCAACCCTAGTTTCTTTAGTTCCTTTGTTAAAAAGATAGAGCATCTTGTGGGCTTCCATTTCATCCGAACAAAGCTTGATTTCGTCATTCTTGAAGTTCCTCCTCTTCTCCTTTGGGCTTCTACACTTAAGGTAGGGATATTCTACACTTTGTTATGGTTTTTAACATAGTTATTTGTTGTTATGTATACATGCTGAGATTTGGGGTGTTTGGAGAAAACCTAGGGTTTGGGTTCATGATCTAGAAAGAGGGGTTTCCATGTGATGTTATGTAATTGGCTATGGGGTTTGGATATGAGGGTAATTTGTGTTAAAATAGTTGATTTTGGCCTTTGGGTCAATATTTGAAAAATGAAGAAATTTGCCCTAATATATGTTGAATCATTTTTTTGTATAGATAATGGAATTAAGATAAGAAATGTGAAATTGGGAGGATGTATAAATGAATGGTATAGTTTGATTTGTTTAATCACTCACCTATGGAAATTTGATAAAATTATATGTTATAAAGATTGTATATCTATTTAGAAATATTTGTATTGGACTATCGGTGGTAGATAGCTATGATTGTTGTAGAAATTGCATGAGGATTAGGAGAATTAAAACTAATCATTTAACTATGCCATTGAATATGACAATGTGTTAAGACATTGAATATGTGTACTTGAATGTCATTGAATATGATGGTGTCTTTAAATACATTGTATATGTATAATGTTTTGGGAGGAGAAAGAAAATGTACTCCATGTTTTGGGAGGAGATAGGGGAAGGACTCCATTGAAAATTAAGTTGGTCGGAGTATCCAAGGTGAAAGTCCCGAAATCTTATGTATATATGGGTACCGATCCTGCAGACAAAATTTTCGTAAAATGGCAAGGTTGAAGTGTTTATATGTTTGTTGTGTTGATTGAAAACCATTGAGTTGTAGTCTTAGTTGAGTTATTCGGAGAATTATAAACGTGACCTATGAATTGAAATAAAATGAACTAGTCTGAAATGAATAAATGGGAATAGATCTAGACCTAAATGTTGATGTCATGTAACCATATGAAGAAGATGTGTTTTGGTCATAAGTATTGAATACATATACTTGACACTTATATCTTAGTTAAATCTTATATATTGTGTTAGACTGTTCCTACTAGGTTTTGCCTTACCCTACTTGGGAAACCATTTTCAGGTACAAGAGATATGCTCCTCCAAGGACGTAGCTTGGAAGGATCTAAGGGCCGAGGGCTCTATTTTTGTCATTTTGTGTTCAAATGTTTATTCGAGCCTGAGGCTTTATATGTATGGAGTTTATGACTCCCTTTTGTTGTAACCAAATTAATGTCTTAGAAAGATATAAGCCCATAGGGCATTTATTTTGTTGTTATTAACTGACATTACATGTTATAGATTCAGGATGAACATTTATGAATATATGAGGCATGTAATACCCTTTTGTAATACGAACTCTAATGAATAGAAATAACTTAACTTTATTATATTCTTTTCTCTTATGAGATTGGATTATTTGTATTTTTTTTTTTTTTTGGGTGTGACAATTTAATCTAATTAATTCGATCTGAATCAACTTTTAATTAAATTTCACTGTAGGCTCTAAAAATGATGCTAATCGCAACAACATAGACAATTTTGGTTTCTGTAGCCTCTACGGCCTTCATTTTCAAATTATAGCAGAAAAGCAAATAGATTTCTCTACGGTGGATAGATATAAGTTCAAAATCACATCTAATCACATAATTAGCATGCAAATTCACACCAAGCACATAATCACAAGTATAGTTAACAATTAATAGTATATCATAGAACAAGGTTGTCACAAGTTTTGTGAATGTTAAGTCTCCTTTATGTATGGTGAAGCCCGGATGAGACTTGTCTTGAGTTAATGGAAGCTCCTCCGGTTGGGGATGAAGCATGGTGAACTTCTTGGCCTTGTCTATGTTTTATTTCTTGTGTGTGAATGATAGGTGACGAAGATGATTATGAATTTTGAGATTATGAGCTTAGGAAAGTGAACTCGGATCCAAGAATGATGTTAGTAGATGTTAGACCCCAAGTAGGGGCAATTGATGTTGGTTAACATGCCTCTGTCTGAACTATGAGAGTGCATGATTGGTAAATTGGAGTAAGTTGTGTAGAGAAAATGGATCCCTATAACCACTCCCTCTTTACAGGATTAAGGATTGGTTTGGTTTAGTTTGGCCCATTTCGGTTTGATTTGAAACTGGTGGCGTCGATGAGTGGTATTCAAAATTCATTAACACCTAGTTATCTTGGGGAACTATTTTTGATTCAAATAAATAGTGATACGGTTAAGTAGTACCTTAGGTGGTATTGGGGGGACATTGAGCCTTGATTGTGTATATATGTTGTTTATGTTTATGAAATCACTCTAATTGGGTTGAAATGTTTGAATGTAGATTGTTGCAAGTGCACTGGTGTCAATGTGTATTATTGATTATCCGTGTTGATGTTCGTAATGATTGGGAACTTCCAACTTGTGGGAAGTCTTATGTGTTGTATGGTCTCTCAAATGCACCGTGATTGTTTTTATACATTATTACTACAAATATGTGGAGTAAGTATGTTGTGATGTCACCAGATGGGTGACAGAGGTTATGGGTGATGGTTGAAATTCACCAGGTAAATGTTGAGAATAACTTGGAAAATGAAAATTTCTTTTCCTTGTATTGTGGCCTGGGATGGTAGGGTTAAATTGAATGCTAAAAATTCAATCTAAGTTGTGTTAATGAGTAGCTTGTTGATAGAGTGAAAATTAATTATGAAGGAGGCATGAGGATGTAATTGGTTTAGTATTCTAAACAATGCTATCCATTTTAGACAAATGTTTATAAGAATTTATGGATTGATAATATTGCTAAATGCGATGTTCTTAGGTAATATTGTATTGGACCATGCATAGTAGAGTATCATTTGTTTTGAGGTGTTAGTCAGGTTTTTGGTTTTATGGTGGTTTCTTTTCCCTTTGAAATTTGGGTTTTGGTCATTCGGTGGTTGCCGTGTGTTTTGTTGTCAGTTGGGAAGTTGTTGTTGTTGTCCTTGGGGGTATAAGTAGTTGATGATGTCCCTTGTCTCTTGGACCTCTATGTGTCTGTAAATCGAAAATGCATTTGTAATCTCTTCCTTGTTTCAACTTTTACTTTATCTTGGGAATATATCCCAAGTATATTAAGTTAGAGGTTGGGATTTCGTTTGTATTGGTTTGCCTTTTGTTTCAGTTTTTTTCTTCAATTTTGGGGACGAAATTCTTTAAAGGGGTTAGATTTTAACAACTTGTTAAGGCGGGCCGCTCGAGCAAAGACCTTGTCGTTCAAGCATAGAATCATGGTTCCCAACAATTGGGTGTTTTGCAGGTGGGACCACTCGAGCGATGAAGTTATGCTCGAGCAGTGAATTCATGCTCCCTGTATTTTCGTTGTATCTCTGCAAAACTTTTGGGAGTAGGTTTTCTTTGCTCGAGCGTAGGTTTCTACACTTGAACGGTAACATCTTTTGTTTTTGGTCGCTCAAGCGACACTTCTTGTACTCGAGCAGTTTGTTCGGGATTAGCCAATATAAAAATCTCTTTTTGTTCATTTTCTTTCATTTTTTTATCTCTCTCTCTCTCTCTCTCTCTCTCCCCTTCTCATTTTCCACCATTATTGAGGGTTTCAAGCTTCCAAGTTTGATTTTCATCTCCTTCCTCTCATTTTTCATCCCATGTTTCTTATATCAAAACGAAGAGCACGCTGAGGGCTTTCTATCCATCCAAGCGGATTGCAATTTCACAAAAGTTAAAATTTTGGGTTTCTCTCTCTTCTTGCTTAAGGTAGGGATTTCCATACTTCTCTTCAATATTATCTTATGGATAGATGGAAGGTAATTTCTATTGCATAAAACCCTCATTTTGAGGAGATTTTCAAAATAGTATGTAAAAGAAGTTAGGGTTTTTAAATTCTGGAAGTTGAATAGATGATTTAAGTGGAATATAGAATATTTGGGTTATGAGATTAAGATTTTGTGTGGAATACTAAAAAGCCCTAATTTATGCTTAATCCAAGTTGTAGAACTTATTTTGGAAACGAAGAAGGTTTAAACTGACATTAGACTCATGAAATTAAGTTTATGTTTTGTTGAGATGAGTATAAATAATGGCAATTAATGGTTGGAAAATGATTGTTAGACTTATTCATTTTGATGATTTATTTAGTTATGTTTTAATTTATTTGAACGAGAAAAATAGAATCTAAAATTTATTTTTGATGATTTATTTAATTATATTTTAATTTATTTGAAAAAGAAAAATAAAATTCAAAATTCATTTTGATGATTTATTTAATTATGTTTTAATTTATTTGAAAAAGAAAAATAGAATCAATATTTATTTTGTCCCATTATTTCTCACCTAAACTTTTATCCTAAATGTTGTTAGAATGTATTTAATATTTGATTAAATCAAGAGTTCAAATAGCCCAAAACAAAAGGTTCAAACAACCCAGCACAGCAGCTGGCCAAAAGGTTCAAACAGCCCAGCACAGCAACAGGCCAAAAGGTTCAAACAACCCAGCACAACAACAGGCCAAAAGGTTCAAGTGGAAGATATTCAAATTAGTAATGATGGAGTGGAAGATATTCAAATTAGTAATGATAGAGTACAATGGCAATAAACGGCTATGAATTCAAATGAATACAACGGCTATAAACGGCTATAAGTTTTATTATATATACCAAAGCCTCTAATGTAAACAAGTTACAAAAAACAAAACAAAAAAAAAAAAAAACCAGAAAACATTCCTTGATCAAAAATCATTCTCATCTGTTCTCTAAAAAATTCTCTGAGAAGTGTTCTTCAATTTTTGTTTACATCCTCTCTCAAAAATTATACACTAAGCCTTATAGCATTAAGTTCATCTTTCTTGTGTGAGGTTTATAGAAAATCTAGAGCTTTATTTTTATATCTATCTTTGAGAGATAATTCTTGTAGCTTTCTGTGAAAGCAAAACACCTTCTTTTCAACCTTATAAGAGTGTAGTACACTCAGTGTTCTTGACTTAGAAGGTCTGTGTAAAATCTGTGGAAGATTGTTTCATCTGTGAAAAAGTTGCTAGCACCCTATGAAACTAGAGTATAGTGGAAAATCTCAAGTGAAGCTTGAGGAGTGGACGTAGGCCGAGTTGAAGCCGAACCACTATAAATTTGTTTGCCTCTCTCTCCCTTATCTCTTTATTTTATTTAAATTGCCATAACTATATTTCACATTTTCACTATACTAAAATCATTAACTGATATAGTTGTTAGAACACTTATTTTAATTATTTTTATTTCATTAACTATATTTATCTATTGTGCTAGTCATAATTTTTATTAGGGTATTATTATTTTTATTTGTAAAAACCTAATTCACCCCCTCTTAGGTTGTCTTTTGGATAACAATTGGTGTCAGAGCCTAGGGCTCTTGTTTATATTTAACAATCTTGAGTTTTTTATCCATAACAACCATGTATTCTACTTACTTTGCTGTAAGACAAGTTAGTAATAGGTCACCTCCCTTTGATGATAGTAATTACAATCATTGGAAAGAAAAAATGACTTTGTATCTTCAAGCTACCGATTATGTTTTATGGCTCATTATCACTAAAGGTCTTAAAATTCCTACCAAGATAGTAGACCATATTAGTGTGCCTAAACTTGAGGATGAATTTGATGAGCATGATTATAAACTCCTTCAAGCTAATGCTAAAGCCAAGCTTATTCTTGTGTGTGGACTAGATGCAAATGAGTACAATAGAATTTTTGGGTGTATTACTGCTAAAGAGATTTGAGATAAACTTGAAATCACCTATGAAGGAACTAGCCAAATAAAAGAGTCTCAGATTGACATGCTTATTCATGATTATGAACTCTTTACTATGGAATCATTTGAATATATTTCTGAGATGTTTTATAAATTTACCAATATTATTAATGCTCTAAAATCTCTTAGTAAATCTTATACTAATGGTGAGCTTGTAAGAAAAATACTTAGGTTTTTGCCAAATGAATGAGAAGCTAAGGTTACAGCTATCCAAGAAGCAAAAGACCAAACAAAATTAGGCATTGAATAACTCCTAAGCTCACTCATGGCTCATGAACTTTCAATGATGGATGGCAGCAAAAAGGAAGCCATTTGGGAAAAAAACGATGGAGTAGCCAACCTGTGTCTCGTGGCTCTTGGAGAAGAAGAATCCACTCAAGATGAGGTAATTTCTAATTAGTAGAACTTGAAAGTGCTTTCAATAAATTACATGACATATTTAGAAATGTTTGTGTTAAGAATTATAAATTAAAGAAATTAGTTACTTCTCTTTCAAATGATGTGGGTGTTTTAAAAATGGAAAATTCTACTTTGAAAAATGAATTTACATCTATTGCCAATGAGAAAAACATTTTGAAAAATAATGTTGAAGATTTAAACAAAACTCTTGAAAATTTTGTAAAAGAAAAAGAAAACCTCAACAAGCTTCTTGAAAATAAAAGATGTGTTTTTGACAAAGTAGGCATTGGTTTTGATCCTCCTAAACCTTTTATGAGATTAAATGTTCTTGAGACGAATCCCTATAGACACAAGAAAGTATGGGTACCATGAAAGAAATCAAGATATTTTATAGATGGAATCTCAAAGAACACTAAGGACTTCAAGAGGAAATACACAATAAGAGTGTTCAATCTAAAGAGCAAAATCAGCTCCTACAAGAAGAAGAATGATGAAATGAAAATCACCAAGATGAACAATAGAGGTAATGTATGGGTGAAGATTTCAGAGAGGTAAATGAAGGTATAACTCCTAACACACATTTAAGCTTAAAGTTCTATATTCTTTAAGGTGTGATTTGTGTACAATAGGTTGTGTCTAATCATTACTTCCATGTAACCTAATTGTACTAAGTTTGCTAAGTCATGTTCTGCTAGTTTCTTTCAAACATTCATTGAACTCAAAAATGAGAATTATATTATTTTGATGAATGTCTATTAGAATATGAATGATTCATGTATTCATTAACATTTTATATCATGTCATCCATTGCTATGAAAAAGAGATAAAAAGTGATAAAAAAATTTTGTGAGCATACTTTTCACATCTTATATATGACTTCATACTAATATATTAATTCCTTTTTGAGTCATATCTTTGTAGAATCAATTTTGATGTCATAGCATGTTTTTGAGATGTATACTATCTATATTTTGAATTCTACATTTGTAATCGCAAGAATATGCTCAATATGAAAATTTCATGCTTATATGCTTTACATTGGAATATTTGAATGAGTTGTGAAATTTCTTGATTATGATCCATCAACAATGTCTAAATGAAAAGAAATATCATATGTTTGTAGAGACATTGCATCTATCCTATTGAATATCTTTTGAATATGGATTATATTGGCATACATCTCATGAAATGCTTTTGATTGATAAATTGTTGAATTAATTGTTTATAACATTCATGTTGTGTTCCACATTAAGTAAAATGTTTTATCACACTTGAATATGTGGATTGAATTGATGAAAATGCCTCTTGATAATGTTATGTGATTAAATGAGATTGTTGCATCATTTCTTAATAAAACAAATAGCATAACACTATTTTCTTATGCATATTATGCTATATGCTACAACTTGAAAATTTTGAAAAATAGCATTCCAAACTCTTGTTTGATCATTGAATTATTTTTCACCTTTTGAGTTTGTGATAAGAAGTGATTTGTGCTGTATTTTTATTGAGTAATAGTGATTGTTCTATGAATGCTATATTTATACAAAATCATATTAGAAAAGGGTAACACTAACTTAGGGGGAGAAATCATTTTGCTAACATATTTGTTAAACCCTTTTGAGATAAACTCCTCATGAAAGAAAATTGAAGATTGAAAAGCTTTTAACTCATGAACCAAAGGTATGTCTCCTACACTCTCTTAAGTTTTTGAGATAAAATTCTATCTTATATCATTTGAGCTAATACTGTTATTACTTTGATATGAAAAAGATTGATTATGCTTCATATGATTTGCAATGTATACTCTTTGATGATGCTCTTGCCTAAGAATCATGCATATGCTTAAATATGTGCTATATATTGAAATTCATGATTTTTCTTGACATATGGATTGCTATACCTTGAACATGCTTCATTTTTTGGAATTACATTAGCGCCATAAGATTATATTGAGTTTAACCTATTATAAGCAATATTTGGTATTCTACATAATACTTGAGATATGATTGTTAAATCTTCTAGATTGTATATTGGTATCCTTGGTAGATTGCATATTGGTATCATTTTGGCATCCTTATTGGTAATATTTGGCATCCTATTTGATATTATTGAGGAGAACATTTCGGTTATGAGCTTTCATTTATCATATCTCTTATTGATTTTGCTAAATAAAACAAGTGGAAGAATTTAAACTAGATTATTTTTTTAAAAAAAATTCCCTTACATTCTATTCTATTTTTGATATCACACTTATAATCAATTCCCTCACATATTTTTTTAACTATCTTGTACAAAATCTATACGCTATTGCTAGAAATTGATTGTTAGATTATGCTCAAATCGATTGTTAGATCATGCTCAACTACTTCACATATACTTTTAACAATTTGGTATCTCCTTGGCTCTTGCTTGAAAATAAATTGAAATAACATAAATTCTTCATAATGGATAAGCTCATTGATTCATTGTTGCCATATTATCTTGCTACAATAGCATGTGTGTCTTATTCTTGACCTTTAGAACTTCTCCTTATTGCACCCATGGCATTTATCTAAACTTGATGCTACATTGTGATAATACTAGTGCCATCAATTTAAGCAAAAATTTGGTTCAACACTCACGAACAAAACATATTGAAATTTGACATCATTTTTTCAGTGATCATGTTCAAAAACGGGATATTGTACTTGAATTTGTAAACACCGACAAGCAATTGGCGGATATTTTCACAAAACCCCTAAGCGAGGATCGCTTCAATTTTATTCGTGGCGAGCTTGGAATGTCAATTTTTACTTGAAAAGTTTTGTTATGACTGAAACTTGAATTTTTGTTAAAATGATATATGTGTTTTGCTACATTGATATGGAAACATTTATATCAGTTGCATGCTCTCAAGTCCTTCATACATTTATTGTTATTAACAGTTTGCTATTCTCAACTGTGTAATTTTTCTTTGGGTTCTACATTTTAAGGTAAAATTAACATTGCATACATTAATTTTTTTTTAAACCCTCATGATATTTTTTTTCATTACCATTCCAGCAACACCAACGTCCCATTAAATTTAATTTCTGCTAGTATTATTTTATTTTAATTTATTTTATTTTGCTATTAGGCTTAATTTCTTTTTTTTTTTCTCGTTATTATTTTTTGTTTGGGCTTAATTTTCTTTTCTTTTTTTTTATTTTTAATTTCATTTTTTAGTACTTAAACATAAAAACAAAAACAAATCAAAATACAAATACAAATATTTACATTAAAAAAAAAAAAAAAACCCTTCATTCTTTTTACGGCCATACACCGATTAAAATAAACATATTTCCCAAAAAAAAAACGAAGAGAAAACAAAAAAAAAGAGAGGGATCTTTTTCTTCTTTCTTCTCCGATGATAGCTACGCGCTGACTTCACTTACTCGGCTCTACCGCCAAGCTCTTCCTCTTTTTGTCATCGACCCTTGAAGGCCCTGCCTCAGTGTTTACAGGACCACTGAGAGGGTTGACTTCTTGTTGGTCCTCAAAAGCAAAGTACAAAGGTGCTCTAAATCGGGTCATGATGGTGGCTTTCCGTTTTAACTCTTTGTTCTCCTCCGTCAATTCGCAAATCTCAGCTCACGCATCCTTGTATATATGCTGGAGCAAAGAGAGTTGGGCGTTGACCTGGTGTACCTCAGTTGTCCTATTTTGCAGTCAGTGAGCCAATTTGGTGACTGCAGTCACCGTCTCCATACAGGACTGCAATGTGTAGTGATTGGCTTCTATGTCAGATTGAGCTGTCATGATTTGCTCAATCGATATCATAGGAAGGTTAGGAAGAGGAATGATAGGAAGAGTAAGAGTAGGGGCACTCGGTCCAGCAGAGCTTATAAGATTGTTCAGGTCTGGAAACAGAGTGAAGGGCCGAGATGAGGAAGCCATGGATTAGAGGTGAGAGGTGTAAAAGAAATGAGTTGCAGAGAAATAGAAGAGAATAGACTGCGGTTTGGCCTCCTCTATTCAGTTTCTTTTTTTTGTCTCTCGATGAGGAAGAAGAAACAGAATAGACTGGTGAAGAAGAGATAGAAGAGAATGGTGAAGAAGAAAATGGAACAATGTGTGATTAAGAAGAAGGCAAAAGAGAAGAAGACAAGGAGGAAGAGGGAGCCGAGGCTAGTACAAATCGAGGCTTGCTTTTGTCGGCCAATGACGTAAAAGTGAGGCCGCGTATCAAACGCGTTTATCGAAGAAAAAAGCGAGACGCAGGAAAGTTGTATGTGTATGCATATATGTATATATATGTTTTGAATTGTATAGATGCCATTTATCCCTATCATTTTCCTCTTCCTCCTCCAAATTCTGACCTATGATTTCCTTTTGATAATGTCACAAGGGGAGAAAACTTATGATGTTATGATGTTATGTATTATGGTATTATTTTCAAATTATGGTATTATTTTCAAACTAATTTGATGTTATATATTTATAGCTTAATATCTTAGTCTCATATCATGTCTCTAATTAAAGCTTATTTATTATACATGTGCTAACCTATGTATTTAGAAATGAATTCAGGGACCATGACTTGAGGGGGAAATTTTCTTACTCCCAAATTAAATCAAAACATCATTGTGTGTCATCATCAAAAAGTGAGAGATTGTTAGACTTATTTATTTTGATGATTTATTTAATTATGTTTTAAATTATTTGAACGAGAAAAATATAATCCAAAATTTATTTTGATAATTTATTTAATTATATTTTAATTTATTTGAAAAAGAAAAATAGAATCCAAAATTTATTTGGATGATTTATTTAATTATGTTTTAATAGAATTCAAAATTTATTTTTGATGATTTATTTAATTATGTTTTAATTTATTTGAAAGAGAAAAATAGAATCAAAATTTATTTTGTCCCATTATTTCTCACCTAAACTTTTATCCTAAATGTTGTTAGAATGTATTTAATATTTGATTAAATCAGAAGTTCAAATAGTCCAAAACAAAAGGTTCAAACAACCCAGCACAGCAGCAGGCCAAAAGGTTCAAACAGCCCAGCACAGCAGCAGGCCAAAAGGTTCTAGTGGAAGATATTCAAATTAGTAATGATGGAGTACAATGGCTATAAACGGCTATAAATTAAAATGAATACAACGGCTATAAACGGTTATAAATTCAAATGAATACAACGGCTATAAAAAGCTATAAGTTTTATTATATATACCAAAACCTCTAATGTAAACAAGTTACAAAAAAAAAAAAAACCAAAAAACATTCCTTGATCAAAAATCATTCTCATCTATTCTTTGAAAAATTCTCTGAGAAGTGTTCTTCAATTTTTGTTTACATCCTCTCTCATAAATTATACACTGAGCCTTATAGCATTAAGCTCATCTTTCTTGTGTGAGGTTTACAGAAAATCCAGAGCTTCATTTTTGTATCTATCTTTGACAGATAATTTTTGTAGCTTTCTGTGAAAGCAAAAATACCTTCTTTTTAACCTTGTAAGAGTATAGTACACTGAGTGTTCTTGACTTAGAAAGTCTATGTAAAATTTGTGGAGGATTGCTCCATCTGTGAAAATATTGCTAGCACCCTGTGAAGCTAGAGTATAGTGAAAAATCTCAAATGAAACTTGAGGAGTTGACGTAGGCCGAGTTGAAGCTGAACCACTATAAATTTATTTGTCTCTCTCTCTCTTATCTCTTTATTTTATTTAAATTGCCATAACTATATTTCACATTTTCACTATGCTAAAATCATTAGCTGACATAATTGCTAGAACACTTGTTTTAATTATTTTTATTTCATTAACTATATTTATCTATTGTGCTAGTCATAATTTTTATTAGGGTATTATTATTTTTATTTGTAAAAACCTAATTCATCCCCCTCTTAGGTTATCTTTTGGGTAACAATGATCATTGTATATATGGGTTAGGTTAAGGAAATTAAGATTGGTGATTAAATCAATTAATTTTGGATAATTTATGATGATTATTGTATTGTGAAATTGAGTACGAAGACTTGATGATAATAAGGAAAAGTAAAAACATAATTAGAACACAAGAAGTGTGGATACTTCTAAAGATGTGCCTTTATATTTTTGGTGGATACGTTGTTAGATTATTTTGTTATAAAAACAATAAATGTTGTTATTGTTTTTCTTTGTCGGAATTGTAACAATGGATGACTTGACAAATAATAGGGAATGTGGTGGAACATGATGAGTACTTGTTGTGTGAATGAATCCTTATCATATGGTGGATGTGTAATTGAGCTAATATGTTACGGAAGTAATGAACGATGTGTTGGCTTTGCCAACAAATCATAATTGGGAATGACTTGTAGAATTAATGGATTGGGATGTTGCTTTGAGGGTCGTTTCTCGCCATATTTGAGCCAGCAAAGCATGGCGCTTAATAAAGGTTCCGCTTTCCTTCCGGAGTGGCACCCGATAAAGCCCGTGGATTGATTGGACATGTAAAGGTTCCGCGTTCCTTCTGGTTTGTGACCGGTGAAACGTGAGGTTCCGCGTTCCTTTCGGCTTGTGACCAGTAAAGCATGAGGTTTCGCATTCCTTCCGACTTGTGACCGGTAAAGCGTGGTAGTGTGATGATGTGGCTTGGTAATGTTTGGTTTATGTGAAATGATTATAACAAGATCTACATGTATGATTATGATAATAGGAAGTAAATTATCATCATGGTATACGATTGAATATGTGGGATTGTGTAGATTCATCTAATGTGGTTATAATGAATAATGGTTTGTTATGACTTATTTTAAAATGATTCTTTTCTATAATTAGACTTCTTGGTAATGTCAACAAGGGATTTTCGTTCAAAACTTTTGAAAACTATACTAGAATCATACAAGAACAAAAGAAAATATTTTCTCTGAAAAGTTGTTCGTGGATATCTTTGAGAAAATGGTATTCCTATATATACATATATTGTATTTTCGAATATGTCACAGCATATTAAGTGTATATGTATCACTTGTTAGCATTCATGATCGTATGTATCTAGGGATGTTACTGTTTAGAATCAGGGAAGATTCCTACTGGACCTCGTGTTCATCCTATTTATTTTAATCATTTTCAAGAACGAAGTCTGGAACGCTGAATCAAGGATTTGAAGAGTTTATTTTCTTTTACAAATCATAGTGTAAATGAGAGATTTATGTGTAATTCAATGTGAATATTGACATATATTATGGTTGCATTCATTTGAGAGTGAACAATATTATTATTACTCAATGTAATGGTTATGTGTAATAATAAATGTATTTAATAAAATGGACTTGAACTAAAGGTTTTTGGTAATATTTCTGAGTAATAAAATTTGGGGCGTGAGACCCAGAGAGAGAGAGAGAAAGAGAGAGAGAAAGAGAAAGAGAAAGAGCTGACTATTTGTTTGATAAAAATGAATATAGCGACCCCGGTCTTTTCCTATTTGATTACTATATCCGGACTTAGGTTCCATGGATCTTATCATTGTATAATTGTTGCTGTCGTCCTTTATTTTCTCATTTGAATTATAGGATGTATTGAGCAGGTATGTTACAGGTTGGTTGGGTCCGGAAACCTAGTGTTGCTGTTCAGTTTTTGGGTTGGTCGGTCGAGCGAGGGTTTGGTCGGTCGAGTGAGGGTTGAGTTTTGTCTCTGGTGGCTCGAGCCAAGGTTTCTTCGCTCGAGCGAACGATTGCGTCTAGTTTAGACCTGAGAGCAGTGTTTCTTCGCTCGAGCGAGCTTTTCTTCGCTCGAGCGAGCGAGGTGTATGTTTTTGAGTTCTTCACTCGAGCGAGCATTCTGTCGCTCGAGCATGCTTCAGGTTGCGACCAAGCATTGCATTCTTGGCTCGAGCGAGCTTTTCTTCGCTCGAGCGAGACTTTCTTGTGTCTAGTCGCTCGAGCGAGCTTTTCTTCGCTCGAGCGAGCCTGTTTAGTTTATATAGGCAGCAGCGGGTTTTGGACAGTTTTTCATCTTCTTTTTGGATTCCAAACCCTAGGTCCGACTTTTCTCTCTCCCTATTCACCTTTTCTCTTAGATTTGATCTATTTAGAGTGCGTTTCTAGCCTAGTTGCTTTATTAAAAAAAGTAGTGTAAGTCGAGGGCTTCAGTTTAATCTGAACAATCTTGGAGTTGGAGCACTTTGAGTTTGGGTCATCATCTTCGTCTTCTCTTTTTGGGTTATTTCTTTGAGGTAGGGATTTCCTACTCCAATTTATGAGTTTTGTTCTAAGTTTTGGTATTTTGATATGTTGGGGGGTATTTTGGTAATTTTGGGAAAAACCCTAATTGTTTAAATAAATTGAATTGTATATTTAATTTAAGGAACATTGGGAAATTAGTTAAATTTATGAAATGGAGGAATTTATTGATTAAATGGGATAGTTGGTTAATTTAAATTACTTGTTTATCGAATTGTTGATTTATTTATTTCCAGTCTAGAGATAACTATTTTGGGCTATTGGTGGAGGATAGTCATGATTGTTGTAGACATTGCATGTGGATTAGGAATAACTGAAACTAATTACATTGGTTAAGTCATTAATTTTGACTGTTGAATTAATACCGACATTATGTGTATTGATTGTTTGTTGTATATGTTATGTGCTTACATACATGTATTGGTTGAGCATTGCATATGCATATTGTGTGGGAGGAGATAGGGGATGTACTCCACGGTTTAGGGGAAGATAGGGGATAGACCTCTAAACCGGATTTCGTTTGGGAGGAGATAAGGGATGGACTCCATTAGCATCACTTTTATGTGTGCTTATTTATATTGAAGTGTTTTATTGTTTGGGAGGAGATAGGGAATGGACTCCATTAGCATCACTTTTATGTGTGCTTATTTATATTGAAGTGTTTTATTGATACAGCACTAAAATGTGTATCAAACTGGAAGTATGAAGTGTTTTGATGTGAGTTTGAGTCTCATTTATTATGTTGAGATTGGAAATAATGTACGGTGACATACAAATTCACTGTTATAGTTTGGCCAAGTTCTGAGCCATATTGGTAGAAAGGAAAAGTGGAATAACTAATGGAAAGTGAAACTGATAATTTGTATTATCCATCTATTGAATGCTATTGCTTTATTCAATGCTTATATTTGGTTTAGTATATTTCTACTGGGCTGTGGCTCACCCTATATGGGAACATCATTTTCAGGTCCAGGTGATTCACTACCTCCAAGGACTTAGCTTGGAAGGATTTGGACAATGAAGCCTTGTCTTTAGTTATTTGTTTTTATTTGAATTACATGTAAACATTCGAGCCTTGGGCTTTATTTGTTTTTGAGTTAGAACTCATGTTTTTGTGTCCAAGTGTTGGCTTGGCAAGATGTAAGCCCATAGGGCATTTATTTTGGATGTTATATGTAATGACTTTATTTAGGATACTCTGATGAATGAATTTTGGTTTATTTTCTTAAGTAATGCATCGTATTATTTTGTATGATATGGGTTATATTTTGAGGGCGTGACAACTTGGTATCAGAGCGTACCGGGTTTGAATACTTTGGGTACGTGGGAAGTGATTAGTATCACAATGGGTTCGTCTCGTTTGATAGAGACTTAGTGTACTTTGTATGCTTATTTGATAACATGCTTATGTGATTATGTGGGTATGGAACGTAGTTTCTGGGATGTTGATTGGACCCTTGAGTTTCTTGTAGTCTTGTTGGAAAGGCACTTGATCACTGCTGCTTCCAACCGGAACTATAGTAACACTTTGGGACTATCATTATCCGGGAATGAAATTTGTAGGTGCTTATGTACTTATGTGCTTACGTGGAATGAATTATTGTTGTCCAATGCATTAGGACGAGAGTGTTTAGTTTCGGCACATTTATTAATGTGCTAACGTCTTTGTTTCTTGTATTAGGATGTCAGGACGAGGACGAGGACGCGGTAGGCGTGGTAGGCCAAGTAGGCAGGAAGTGCCTGTGCCAGAGGAGATTCGATGGTCTGAGAGATTCCTAAGGCGGCGAGGAGGGTGTTGGTCGAGCCAATGTGGCGAGCCAAGAAGCTTGACAAGCTATGGGCGCTTTAGCAGAGATAGCGAGGGAATTGAGGAATCGGTTGGCATTCTCGAGGGCGAACCCGGCCCAAGTTGTTGTTGCAGAATCTTTGGACCTTCCTTTCGAAGAGGAGTTCTTCGGTCCAATCGGACCAATTTTTAGGTGATCCTAAAGAGCCGCTTAAGCGGATGAATGGCTCGAGCAGACAATGAAGACATTTGAGATGCTTGGCATCAAAGATGAGGGTTGAAAGTGACCTTGGCATCGTTCGGTGAAGGAGATCTTGGTCGATGGTGGAAGTTCACTAAGGGTCGCATAGGAGCTACGTGGGAGGCTTTTGTGAATGCTTTCGAGAGGTTCTTATCTCCGTGGAGGAGAAGCCGAGAGATTACCGGCTTAGCGATCGAGTTCTTCAAAGGGCGAGTTTGAGGTGCATTCACTAGTTTGTCGAGGTTTGCACTGAGTTGGTGGCGTCGAGGAACGTTGCATTGAGTTTGAGAAGAAGTTGAGCGCCTCAAGTTGAGAATTGTTGGGTCTATGATTCGGGATTATGGGCGTCTGGTTGATCTTTGCCATCTGAGATCATGATGCAGGAGGAGGAGGAATGGCAGAAAGGCTCCAAGAGGAGTCAGGATAGCCAGGGTGATGGCATGAGGCAGAGAGGTTTTACTCCTCAGCAGTCTCAGGGTAGCTTTTCTAGATCCACTTTTCGGTCTTAGAGTGCTAGTTCGGGAAAGGACCGAGGAGACATTACCTGTTTCAAGTGTGGCCAGCTGGGCCACAAGTCTCCAGTTTGTCCTCAGAGGGGAGGAGGGCAGAGAACAGCATCTTCTTCGGCTCGATCTCAGAGCCAGAGTCAGGGTAGAGGCCAGCCGCTCACTTGTTTTCAGTGCGGTCAGGCAGGGCACATGAAGAGGTATTGCCCGCAGTTGGGTGGCACACCTAGTGCATCAGGTTTGAGGCAGACTCAGGGTCAGCAGCCAGCTCAGTCGGGTCAGGCCTCGAGGGCCAATCAGGGGGCTTCATCGTCCCAATCTGCAGCGATCTTATGCTCCTAGGGGTGGCGAGTTGATCGAGGTTGTGCAGGCGCATGTATCTTTATTCTGCGAGGACCTTATCTGGTTGTGAGAGGTACCTTCTTGTTTTGCAACTCGGTTGCTAATGTTTTGATTGATACGGGTGCATCTCATTCCTTTGTGTCTGCTGCATTTGCATCTGTTTTGGAGTTGGAGTTAGCACAGTTAGCGTCTCCTATTTGGGTAGTGTCACCTCTTGGGGGTGAATTGATCTTGAAACAAGGTGTTAGGGGTTGTGATATAGAGGTCGATGATTATAGATTCCCATTTTCTTTTGTAGTTATGCCTATGAAGGGCTTTGATGTTATTTTGGATATGGACTGGTTATCGTCATACCGGGCAGTTATCGATTGTTACCGTTAGAGGGTCACTTGTTGTACCGTTAATGGAGAGTGTTTCCATTTTCTGGGGGACCGTGTTGGTAGTGTTTTGCCACCGAGGTATGTTTCACGAGGGCGGAGTGAGCTCAGTGGTCTACTTGCTAATCTTTCGATTAGTGAGGTTGATGAGACTCAGATTGTGTTGCCAAGGGTGGTTTGTGAGTACTCGGACGTCTTTCCCGAGGATCTTGTTGGTTTGCCACCGCATCGAGAGATTGAGTTCTCTATTGACCTAGTGCCCGGCACGGCGCCAATTTCTATGGCACCCTCTCGTTTTGCCCCAGCCGAGTTAGTTGAGTTGGAGATTCAGCTCCAGGAGTTGTTAGATAAGGGCTATATCCGTCCTAGTGTTTCGCCGTGGGGAGCGCTAGCCCTTTTTGTTAAAAAGAAAGGTGGTGCTTTGAGACTTTGTATAGATTATCGGAAGTTGAATCGGGTGACGGTTAAGAATAAGTACCCTATGCCTCGTATAGATGATTTGTTTGATCAGCTGAAGGGTTCCAGTTGTTTTTCTAAGATAGATTTGAGATCAGGTTATCATCAGTTGAGAGTCAGGGAGGAGGATATTCTGAAGACGGCATTCCGTACGCGGTATGGCCACTATGAGTTTCTGGTGATGCCATTTAGGCTCACCAATGCACCGGCAGTGTTTATGGATTTGATGAACCGGATCTTCAGAGAATTCTTAGATCGTTTTGTAGTCGTCTTTGTGGACGACATTCTAATTTATTCACCTTCAGAGAAGGAGCACGAGGAACACTTAAGAGTGGTGCTTGAGTTACTTAGAGCCCATAAGCTTTATGCTAAGTTTGGAAAGTGTGAGTTCTGGCTAGAAGAGGTGAAATTTTTAGGCCATGTTGTTTCTGAGGAAGGGGTGTCGGTTGATACATCTAAGACGGAGGCAGTGCAAGACTGGGCACAGCCTAAGAGTGTGTTTGAGATCCGTAGTTTTCTGGGATTAGCTGGGTATTATCGCCGGTTTGTGAAAGATTTCTCCAGGTTAGCTTCACTTTGACTAGATTGACTCGGAAGGGAGTCAAATTTGTATGGAGTGAGACTTGTGAAAAGTCGTTCCAAGAGTTGAAAGTTAGACTGACCACCGCTCAGCTTTTGATTATTAGGAGAGGGTGGGGTTATTCAGTCTATTGTGACGCCTCACGAGAGGGTCTAGGTTGTGTGTTAATGCAAGAAGGGAAAGTGGTTGCCTATGGTTCACGTCAGTTGAAAATTCATGAAAAAAATTACCCTACGCACGATCTAGAGTTAGCAGCTGTGATATTTGCCTTGAAGATTGGGAGGCATTATCTTTATGGTGAGAAGTTTGAGGTATTCTCAGATCATAAAAGTCTGAAATATCTGTTTACACAGAAAGGCTTGAATTTGAGGTAGAGGAGGTGGATAGAGTTTATTGAGGATTATGACTTTGAGTTGCATTATCATCCGGGGAAGGCCAATGTTGTGGCCGATGCCCTTAGCAGGAAATTTGTTGGTGATGTTGCTAGTATAGTCATCCGAGAATGGGAGATGTTGGGTGCAATTGGGGAGTTCGATTTGCTTCTGGGCGAATCAGTTGAGGCTGCGGCTTTGTTTTCTGTAGTTGCACAGCCTACACTTGTGACTCGAGTGTTTGAGGCTCAGAGAGGTGACCCTGAGGTAGAATCCCTCCGTGAGAAGATTTTCGGTGGGAAGGTTGAGAAGGGTTTGACGGTGTATCTCGACTTGAGTGTGAGATATCGAGACTGTCTGTTTGTGCCAGAGTCTTACCGAGAAGAGGTACTCCGAGAGTTTCATCATTCGCGCCTTGCGGTGCATCCAGGAGGTACTAAGATGTATCGGGATTTGGGGTGCTAGTTTTGATAGAGGGGTATGAAGAGAGATGTGGCAGCTTTCATGTCTAAGTGCCTTACTTGTCAGCAAGTGAAGGCCGAACATCAGAGGCCAGCGGGTTTGTTACAACCCTTGCCTATTGCCGAGTGGAAGTAGGAGCATGTCACTATGGACTTCGTTGTGGGTCTTCCGAGGACTCAGCGGGGTAGTGATGCTATTTGGGTGGTTGTAGATCGATTGACTAAGTCGGCGCACTTCATTCCTATGCGCGTGAGAGATTCGGTAGATCATCTTGCCGACTTGTACATTCGGGACATAGTGAGGTTGCACGGGGTCCCAGTGACGATCGTCTCAGATAGAGATTCTCGTTTTACTGCTAGATTGTGGCAGAGTTTGCAGAGTGCCTTAGGCACTAAGTTGACCTTTAGCACGGCTTATCATCCTCGGTGACCGAGGCGTCCGAGCGTACTATTCAGATCCTTGAGGATATGCTTCGGGGTTGTGTTCTTGATTTTAGTGGGTCATGGGAGAGGCACTTGCATTTGGTGGAGTTTGCCTACAACAACAGTTTCCAGTCTAGTATTGGTATGGCACCGTTTGAGGCCTTGTATGGCTGACCGTGTAGATCTCCGGTTTGTTGGGCCGAGGTGGGTGATGCACCTCTATTGGGTCCGGAGTTGGTGAGAAAGCAGCGGAGAAAGTTGAGCTTATCCGTAAGAGACTTATTCTTGCCAAAGTCATCGAAATCTTATGCCGACCGTAGGAGGAGACCTTTAGTGTTTGAGGTGGGTGATCATGTCTTTCTGAAGATATCACCTAGACGGGGATTGATGAGGTTTGGGAAGAGCGGGAAGTTGTCCCCTCGGTTCATTGGTCCTTTTGAGATCCTTGAGAGGATTGACGAGGCTGCTTATCGTTTAGCTTTGCCACCGCAGTTGTCCGGAGTACATGATGTGTTTCATGTGAGTATGCTTCGGAAGTATGAGTCAGATCCATCACATGTGTTGGATTGGACTGATTTAGTGGTTGACGAGGATGTCTCGTATGAGGAGAGACTAGTTCGAGTTTTGGATAAACGGGATCAAGTTTTACGAGGCAAGACCATCCCTTTGGTAAAGGTTTTGTGGAAACATCACGGGGTGGAGGAAGCCACTTGGGAACGTGAGTTGGAAGTCCGTGAGAAATATCCGGACATGTTTATTGATTTGTAAACTTGTATTTAGATTCTGTACTATTGTTGGACTTAAGAGCTTTATATATGTCTTAAGTTGTAAAACATTGAGAATGTTTTGATTTAATGTTAGTTGTTTGAAATTTGCTTCATAATGGAAGTGGAATGTCACATTTATAGATTGAATGTGTTTTATATATATCGTGGAATTGAATATGATATGGAAATGGGAATCATGTATATTGAAATTGTTAACATTGGAAGGAAAATGCATAATACTGATACAGGTTGAAATATATGTTGTTTTATATATACATATTGTGAAATGCCTCTTGATCAGAGATGAAATGACCGGTTTTAGGTCAAGTGGTTTATTATTGTATTATCATATTGTCGGAATTGGAGAAAAACCTGTTTTTGAAAAACTTATGCTTAATTTCGGGGACGAAATTCTTTAAGGGGGGGAGGTTATAGCGACCCCGGTCTTTTCCTATTTGATTACTGTATCCGGACTTAGGTTCCATGGATCTTATCATTGTATAATTGTTGCTGTCGTCCTTTATTTTCTCATTTGAATTATAGGATGTATTGAGCAGGTTTGTTACAGGTTGGTTGGGTCCGGAAACTTAGTGTTGCTGTTCAGTTTTTGGGTTGGTCGGTCGAGCGAGGGTTGAGTTTTGTCTCTAGTGGCTCGAGCCAAGGTTTCTTCGCTCGAGCGAACGATTGCGTCTAATTTAGACCTGAGAGCAGTGTTTCTTCGCTCGAGCGAGCTTTTCTTCGCTCGAGCGAGCGAGGTGTATGTTTTCGAGTTCTTCGCTCGAGCGAGCATTCTGTCGCTCGAGCATGCTTCTGGGTTGCAGACCTAAAGCATTGCATTCTTGGCTCGAGCGAGCTTTTCTTCGCTCGAGCGAGACTTTCTTGTGTCTGGTCGCTCAAGCGAGCTTTTCTTCGCTCGAACGAGCCTGTTTAGTTTATATAGGCAGCAGTGGGTTTTGGACAATTTTTCATCTTCTTTTTGGATTCCAAACCCTAGGTCTGACTTTTCTCTCTCCCTATTCACCTTTTCTCTTAGATTTGATCTATTTAGAGTGCGTTTCTAGCCTAGTTGCTTTATTAAAAAAAGTAGTGTAAGTCGAGAGCTTCAGTTTAATCTGAACAATCTTGGAGTTGGAGCACTTTGAGTTTGGGTCATCATCTTCGTCTTCTCTTTTTGGGTTATTTCTTCGAGGTAGGGATTTCCTACTCCAATTTATGAGTTTTGTTCTAAGTTTTGGTATTTTGATATGTTGGGGGGTATTTTGGTAATTTTGGAAAAACCCTAATTGTTTAAATAAATTGAATTGTATATTTAATTTAAGGAACATTGGGAAATTAGTTAAATTCATGAAATGGAGGAATTTATTGATTAAATGGGATAGTTGGTTAATTTAAATTACTTGTTTATCGAATTGTTGATTTATTTATTTCCAGTCTAGAGATAACTATTTTGGGCTATCGGTGGAGGATATTCATGATTGTTGTAGACATTGCATGTGGATTAGGGATAACCGAAACTAATTACATTGGTTAAGTCATTAATTTTGACTGTTGAATTAATACCGACATTATATGTATTGATTGTTTGTTGTATATGTTATGTGCTTACATACATGTATTGGTTGAGCATTGCATATGCATATTGTGTGGGAGGAGATAGGGGATGTACTCCACGGTTTAGGGGAAGATAGGGGATGGACCTCTAAACCGGATTTTTTTTGGGAGGAGATAGGGGATGGACTCCATTAGCATCACTTTTATGTGTGCTTATTTATATTGAAGTGTTTTACTGTTTGGGAGGAGATAGGGGATGGACTCCATTAGCATCACTTTTATGTGTGCTTATTTATATTGAAATGTTTTATTGATACAACACTAAAATGTGTATCAAATTGGAAGTATGAAGTGTTTTGATGTGAGTTTGAGTCTCATTTATTATGTTAAGATTGGAAATAATGTACGGTGACATACAAATTCACTGTTATAGTTTGGTCAGGTTCTGAGCCATATTGGTAAAAAGGAAAAGTGGAATAACTAATGGAAAGTGAAACTGATAATTTGTATTATCCATCTATTGAATGCTATTGCTTTATTCAATGCTTATATTTGGTTTAGTATATTTCTACTGGGCTGTGGCTCACCCTATATGGGAACATCATTTTCAGGTCCAGGTAATTCACTACCTCCAAGGACTTAGCTTGGAAGGATTTGGACAATGAAGCCTTGTCTTTAGTTATTTATTTTTATTTGAATTACATGTAAACATTCGAGCCTTGGGCTTTATTTGTTTTTGAGTTAGAACTCATGTTTTTGTGTTCAAGTGTTGGCTTGGCAAGATGTAAGCCCGTAGGCATTTATTTTGGATGTTATATGTAATGACTTTATTTAGGATACTCTGATGAATGAATTTTGGTTTATTTTCTTAAGTAATGCATCGTATTATTGTGTATGATATGGGTTATATTTTGAGGGCATGACAATGAAGATGAGAAAAAGAGAAAGGCAATATAGAAATCCGAATATTCCAGAGGCTGAATCTAAGCCGTTGGATTATCAAAACATCCAATAGTGGGTAGGTGTCATGGAATGCAAAAATGAGCATAACGGATCTTTTTGTAAAACATAACACATGTGTCTTAATGACTATAAATGAAACGGTCATATTTTTTGTCTCAACGGCTATAAAAAAAAATGGTCATATTTTTTATTCCTATAAATACAAACACTCAATCTCAATTTCAGTTCATAACTTTCAACCTGAATTACTTTTTTCTTTTTCATTTATTCATCAAAAACAAAGAAAGGAAAATCATTCACCATTGATGAAGATGTGGCAATTTGTAAAGTTTAGTGTCATATTTCTAAAGACCCAATTGTTAGCAATTCGCAATCGTATGCTCACTTTTGGGAGAGAATTTATGAAAATTATTGCTCATTTTAGAATGATCAGTCAGGAACACAAGTGTCTGTCCAATCTTAATGGGGTATAATCATAAAATGTTCTAACAAATTTTGTGGGTGTTTAGCGCAAGTCGAAAATCTATACCCAAGTGGGACGTCTCAAGTTGATATATTAAGATTTTATCTTCATTTATTATGTTAGTTTTTTATTGTCTCCTATAAATATTAACTAATTAACTAATTTTATATTTTATCCATAAATATGGTTCAAGCAAAATTTTTATACCATCAAGATGAAAAAAAACATTTTGCTTTTGAACATTGTTGGCAAGTCTTACAAAACAATATCAGGTAGCAAGATTCTGCAACTACAAATATAGTGAAGTCAATGATACATACACCATTTATCGATTCAGCCCTTGAATCCCTTACGGATAACTACATTTTTCTTGAAGGCGATAACAATCCAAGTGCTGATAACAATCCAATTAGTGATGGTAGTGTCTCTGCAAAGGATACAAGGCCTATAGTAGGACATCTACAAAACAAATTATTTCGAAAAAGTCAAGTCGTTGAAGCTGAAGTCCACAAATTTAACAATTTGTTGGAGACATTTACCCAACACCTTGCTGAAAAGGAAATGAAAAGGCTGAAAGAGAAGAAAAAGGGATTCAAGCATTATAGAAGATGAAAGAACTTGATATCAAAAAGGAATAACATTTGATAATGACTACGGACTGTAGACGCGCCCCGGGTGACGGCCTCTGTGCTACAGTTCGGACTCAATTTGTCACGGTTCTTAATCTAAACCAAAGAATCCAAATTTGGCAAATCGTTTTGAAAAAATAGATTTTTAGAAAAGAAGTGCCAAACATGGACTGCTTTACCAGATACAGAGTCGCCACCTAAATATTTTTTAATGGGAAAATTTAGGAAACCCTGACTCGTTTGCTTAAGGCCACGTGTCTGTCATCGCCAAAGTTGCCTCGGCTCGGGAACTTGGGTACGATTGGGGAAGGTCAACTATGAGCACCCTCGCTCGCCCGATCCGAAGATCGGCCTCTACTAACCATGAAATCTTGTTTTGAAAACATTACGTGTTCTTATTCTGGTTATTAGCCTAGATTTACTATGTTATGCGCACAGCAAACAAGTATAAACTGGGTCGTCTAAATTGGGACAAAACATTTCATGTTTGCTTGTTTGAAAATGGTTTGATGATGCTACCCGCAAGTAGGCTAAGACATGAATTTTGCCACCCTCAAGTGGGCTTTGAATATATGGTTTTGCCACTTCCAAGTGGGCTTAAAACTTGCATTCAATGCATTGTTCCAATTCAAGTAACCCAACCTTCACTCATAGGCATTCAGACAATTATATCACATAAGCAGCTAGCCTCATGGTAATTATACTATCATGGCGACATTCACACACATGTGGCATGCTAAAGCATAAAAGCTTACCTAGTACTCCAAGCCAAAACAGAAACCAGTTAGTAATTATGTGCATGATCCTAGTTCATGTTTAAAATGGCTAATGCAACACATGCAAAGATGCAATCTAGACAAACTCGGCTATTCTAAGATGGCACATGATGATACCACAGCTAACACATATTCAACTTGGAATTGAAATACAATGCAGTTAGTATGATGCGCCGAGCCCGGTGCATGCAATACAGATGGATGGATGCACTCATGCAAAGCATAAGGTATGCTAATTTAAATATGCCCTAATACTAACCATTGAAAGCTAGTAAATAAAAGGGAAGAAAGATGTGGGGTTGGAGGACATACACACACTCACGCACACTTATTACACAATTGCCCTCACTCGGAGGGTCCGAATAAATATTACACAACCAAATGAATACTACTAAATTAATTATTACAGAATTTCTAATTAATTAACAAATTAAATGCAGGAGGGTGGCCGCAACCTTGCCTCGGAATGCATGGATGATGCATGCTCGATCCGCCTTGCTCGAAAACCCGGTACCATGCTACTGTTGCCTCTGTTTACACTGCCTTGCTCCTCTGAAAATTATGAAAGTTTCCAGAATTGCTTTGAACTTCTTCCTGAGCATTGTGGAAGGTCACCGGCCAAAAGTAAAGGCCATCGGCCATCCATCAACCATGGATATTGATATCGGCCACAAATGTTTGGTCGATCGGCATTGTAGATGGTCGACTGGCCATATCTTGCTGCAGAAACCTGTTTTGACAGCAGCAAAGGACAGACAAGGCATGGCAATGCATTTTCAAAGCAATGTTTGCACCACCACCCTCCCTATCATGTTTAAGACTCAAGGGAGCATGGTACTCGACCCTCGGACCACCAATCACGCATTTCAATGCATGATGGCCCAAAGAAGCCAAAGTGTGCAATTTCAATATGGAATGAAATGCACAAAACAAATAATGGGCCCCAACCTCCATCATAATCAATTCAAGAGGCATGGGATGCATGCAATGCTATGCAACCTAAGTATGCAAGCTAAGCATGCAAATGTGCAATGTGTCAAACATGCAAAATGCAATGTAACAAACATGGAACAAGGCCAAATATGCAACAACATACAAGGCAAGCATGCAACAACATGCTAGGATGGTCTTGAACCGAAGTGGACAGCCCTCAAGTAGGCCCAAAACAGTGGCCAAAATGATGCAACAAAAGCATGAAAACACACACACAAACATGCATGCACAAGGGCCTAAACATGGTGCATAAGCCATCAACTCTTCAAAGCATGAAAAGGATGGAAAATGCAAGTATGCAAACATGGAACATGGACTGAAATATGGTCTCCAATGATGCCAAATCATGAGAACAAGCCAAGTAAAGCATGCTAGTGACCCGCACACCCGAAGCTAACAAGCTAGAATGCAAAGAGACCATACGAAACATGTTGAGCATGACCAAAGCAACTGAAAACAAAGCTAAAGCATACTAAAACATGCATAAAAGCTTCACAAAGCTTGGCCAAAATCATGCTAGAACAAGGGTCAAAGCCTAAAGCATGTTAAGGCAAATTCATGGCATTACAAGACAAGTATGCAAGGCATGCATAGTGTGTCTAGACCAAGTAAAAACAGTGCTATATCATGGCAAAATAAGCACAAATAACACTTAATACATGGCCAACATGAATTTAAAAATGGTGCTAACACGTGAGGCTAAAATGGCACTTTTTGAAGACAACAAGGAGAAGGGATGGCCCTCTCCTTCTTAGGACCTTAAACCACCATCCTCACCACTAAAATCCCTCAATATTTCAGTGGTGAGGAGGCCCAAACAAGGTGGTCTCGGAGCTCACCAAAAATAGCACAAAATGGGGCCAAACAAGGCCTAAGAGAGGGTAAACAACTCCAAACACAAAAGTGACCTTAAACAACTATTTAAAGCACTAAAAAAAAAGACTTTTTTCAGTTATAAGTTAAGCTCAAAATAGTATGCAAGATAGGCTAAAAGTGTGTGCAAAAACGGGGGATTTAAGGCTTAGAAACTCACCCTTGAAGACCTTCTTCAAAACCAGCACTCCAGCAGATTTTTCTGAGTCAAAACCAAGTCTTGAGCCCCCACAAGACCCTCCAAGAACCTTAGATGAATGGTGGAGGTGTGTGTGCTTAGGAGTTAGGGTGTAAAGGGGTTAAGAAACAAGCACTTTGGAGGCTTGGATGTAGAGATACCAAGAGAGATATATGTTTTTATCTTGGACAAATTTCTTGGAACCCTTACAATGGAAGAGGAGCTCTTCTATTTATAGAGCAAGGCAAAAGGCCTAAGCTTCTTGGAGAAGCTAAGGCAAAAGGGTCAAATGGGGCAAGCTTCTAAGGGAAGCTAAGCAAAGGGGTCAAGCTTCTCTTAGAAGCTTATAGCAAAAGGGCCAAGCTTTTTGGAGAAGCTAGGCAAAGGGGTCAAGCTTCTCTTAGTAGCTTATAGCAAAAGGGCCAAGCTTCTTGGAAAAGCTAGGCAAAGGGGTCAAGCTTCTTGGAAAAGCTAGAACAAAGGTTCAAAGGGTTCAAGCTTTCTCAAGAAGCTAAAACCAAGGGTTCAAAAGGTTCAAGCTTCTCAAAAAGCTAAAACCAAAGGGTTCAAAAGGTTCAAGCTTCTCAAAAAGCTAAAACCAAGAGTTCAAAAGGTTCAAGCTTCCTCAAGAAGCTAGTACCAAGGGTTCAAAAGGTTCAAGCTTCCTCAAGAAGCTAAAAACCAAGGGTTCAAAAGGTTCAAACCCCCTCAAGAAATGATCTCGGCCAGAAAAAGTGGCTAATCGGCCAACAAAGTTGGCCGACCGACCACAAAATGTGCCAACTGACCATCAATAGTGCCAACCGGCCATCACCAGTGGCCGGTGGCAAGGAAACAAGGCCGGTGGCCTCAAGCCATGGCCGGTGAGGTGTGGGGATGGCCTACAAACTATTTCCCACCCTCAGAAGCAAAACAACAAGTGTTTGACGCAAAACTAAACACAAAACAAACAAGTCGAGAGGTCTTGAGGCAAGGCGCGTAGCCGAAACCTCCGAGAACTCAAGAAGAACACGAACGGGGATGATCATCAAGTGTTCAAACGATGACGTCCAAGTCTTAAGGACGGTCAAAAATGGGGTGTCTACACGAACATTTCTAATATGGACCCTCAGATGAAAGCTTATTACATAATGTGCAAAAATGAGATTTTAGCAAAGTAGTCCACACATGTGAATAATCCAAATTACTATTTTTCCTTGCCTCCTGATGAATAATTAGAGAAGAATGTACTTTTCATTTTGCAATATCATTTATTTTTCAATGTAATTTTTAGCATTTCTTTTTCAATGTAATTTTTATTTTGCAATGTAATGTTTTGTTCCATGTAATTTATTTTTTATATTTCAGTGTAATTTTTCTTTTGCAATGTAATTTATTTTTCAATATAATTTTAATTTTTTCAATGTTATTATGAAAAAATACAAACTTGTTGAAATGAAGACAATTTTATTAAAATAAAAAGACATTAAATGACATTAAGTGTAATTAAAAAGATAAAATACAAACTTAATCTAACTCTCCATGACAACTCACAAGTGTTCAATCAGATCATTGGGTTTCAATAGATCTAATCCTCTGGCGATTCAACATAAATTCAACATACTCCTGGTTTGTATCGCTTGACACTTGATATTGGATATTAGTGGTATCTGTTTGCAGTAGTGCTGCACTACGTTGATTTTCAGGAATATCACGCTCTTTTTCAATGATCATATTGTGCAAAATAATGCACGTTTTCATAATGTAGTATAGATCCTCATCACTCTAACCTCGCGCCAAAACTTTACAATATTAAAACATGCTTAGAGCACTCCATATACCCTTTCGACATCCTTCTAACATGCCTATTGCATCCTCACAAATAGTTGTCTCTTTAAACCTCGAGGTTGAAATATTGTTTTGATAATCGTTGTCCAACAAGGATAGATACCATCAGTAAGATAATATCCCATGGTGTACACGTGATTGTTGATAGTATAGTTGGCAGTAGGGTCATGTTTTCTAGTTAATTGAGAAAATAGAGGTGACCTGTCAAGAACAATAATATCATTAAGAAATCCAAGTATGCCAAAAAAGCATATCAAATCCATAAGTCATAAGAGGCAACTACCTTGAGTACAACTGTTAGTTTGTGCACATGTCTAGTGTAAGCACCGGCTTAAGCAGTTGGACATTTATCCCAACGCCAGTGCATACAATCTAAACTTCCTAACATTCCAAGAAACCCATATTGCTCTCCCTCTTGCAATCATCTGGCAACATCTACCTCATTTGGGGATCGTAAGTATACACCTTCATAGATAACAACAATTATTTTGGTAAAAAAATTCAATGAGTCAATCGCAATAGTTTCGCCGATTTTGATGTACTCGTCCAAAGCATCAGCAGGTATACTGTATTGAAAGATTCAAAGTGTAGCAATCTTCTTCTGTGCATCGGATAATACAGGAGCACCGGTGGCATTAGGAGTTTAGATGAAGTATTGATTGACTTGTTGAATATCATGCAAGACACTAAGAAATAATGACCACCTCATTTGAAAATGTCTTCGGAAGTTTTCTTCTTAGTAGACAGGATTATCTACAAAGTAGTATCTATAAATTTGTTCGTCACCTTTGACCTTCTCACGACTAATGTATCGGTGACCACTTGTGGAACCAACATGTCTGGTTCGTTGGTTTAGAGTTAGCACTTGTATTCTTTGTTGTTGTGTTGTTAATAGTTGCATCATCATTATATCATCATCAGATGATAAAGATTCATTAAAATCTCCATTAAAAACGGCTTTAGTGAAATTGTTCATTGTAATAGTTCAAAGAAAGAGAGAGTTTAAAAGATATGAAAAATTTAGGTGGGTGAATATGAAAATTATAAAAAAACCTTGTGTTGTAATTTATAGAGAAAATTGTGGGTGAGTGAAAAATGGGTAGTTGTTGGTGAATCAATGGTGGATAAATAATGTATAGTTGTTGGTGGGTGGTTGTTGGTGAATGAATGATAGGTGAATAATGGATGGGGTGAATTATATTTATATTTTTTCTATTTTTAATATTTTTCTATTTTTTTTATATTTGTCTAGTCAGGTAGAATGTAAATATTTATTTTTTTTAAGAAAAAGTTTTAAAAATGTCATAAAAGACAAAAAATAAACTATAAAAAAATTTACTAAAAAACCTATATCCAAACAACACCTATAAAATTGGGGTGAAAATTAGTTGAGATTTGCCAAAATGGCATGTGATTGGAGCACCATTACTATAATTTGGCAATTTGCTACTATTCATTGCCAAATTATAGCATTTTTCATTGGAGATGCTCTAATTTGTTGATTTTCAATTGCTACCTGTGACTTGCTCTAGTGATTTCAAAGTACGATATTTGCAATAGTTTTGTGTGAAATTGAATTTTCATGATAGTGATTTTGACCTAGTTTTGCCTCAAACTCTAAAATCATATTCTTGACATGTGACTTCATTAGTAATATTGAATTCTTATCTATGTCAAATCATGAGGGTTTTTCTTTTATTATTTAATTTCTTTATAAAAGAAATATAAAATGTAAAAAAAAAGAAAATTATGTATGTGTAATTTTTATTTATATGGAATTTTTATGCTATTTTAAATCTCATTTTGAACATGCAAGATCATTGTGAAATTGGATTTTAAACATGTGATTTCAAATCTCACTCATGATTACTGCAACAATTTCAAATTACACTAGTTTTGCGTGAAATTGAATCTTTATGGTAGTCATTTTGACCTAATTTTGACTCAAATCTTCAAATTCGATTCTCAACACATGAACAAATAGTACATACTATACGTGAAATGAAATTTTTATGATAACCATTCTATCCTAGTTCTGACTTAAACATTGAAATCAGATTCTCAACACATGATTTCATTGGTATCGGATTCTCAAATTGTGATTTTTATTGCTTATATAACTCCTTAAAACAATGTTGAACCAAAAACACGCCAAACTTAAAGTCTCTTCAGCTATACAATCTTCCAGAATTTCAACATTTTCCTTTTACCAATACTATATTTCGACATTTCAAGAGACAAAACTTCCAAGAATCTTTTTCATGAACATTACATAAGTAAACATTCATTTAACGTAAAATCATTTATTTTTATTTTTTGTATATTTTTTATGTTAGTTAAGGGTTACATTCTTCAATAACGTTTTTTTTTTTTCAATGACAGAAAAACGATACAATCTTGCAATATACTATAATGGTGGAATAATTAATGATGAGTGTGGAATTTCATATGAGGGTCCTGATCCAAAATGGGTACGAGTTAATCAAAATATTTTGTTTATCAATCTCTACAATCGATTAATCAATACTACAGGTATAGACCACAATGGTGGGAATGTCCTAATTACATACAGATTTCCAACTAGAAGTTATCTCATGTTGTCTACTACACATCACTTGAGATCACAGATGATGATAGTGTCGATGGTATATTTGATATAATTGACTCAACTCCTAGCTACAACATTGCCAAGTTATGTATCACTGTGGAGCCCATCAATGTCTTTTTTCTTATACTAATGCTAATGTCAATGTGCAAGTAGGTATAAGTGAACAGACTCCCATGGATATGTATTCTCTAATCAATACACATGACCATCACTTTGAACCTACTTACTTTGCATCAACTGGTCATGACTCCCATGGTGATCATTTGGAACCTACTTACATTCTACTTATCAACATTGACTTTGATGGGACAGAAGATATTCAACCACAGTCCACCAATGAATTATGTGCAATAACCACATATGTTGTACAAGAAATGATTGCAAATGATATCCGTATCCCAACGGATGATGGTTTGGACCTTGAAGACGACGATGTTGATGAAGAAGTTGGTCTATCAACTTAAAGGGGACAGAGTGACACACCTGCTTTTCACCAGGCCCTATCTTCAATGTTTACTGAGGATACATGGTCAATTATGAATAATCCCTCTATACCATTGGCAGTTGATTTCACTAGTATATGGAATGTAACAAAGGAGTTAAGTGAAGGACTATTGTTTTGAAACAAGGAAAACTTACAAATTGCAGTGAACTGTTATGGCATGATGAGAAACATTTACCATGTTGTGGTGAAGTCAACAATAGACTTGTGGAAATTGCATTGCAAAAATGGGTGCAAATGGAAGCTTAGAGTGTGTAAACGTGTCAAACATGGTTTATTCGAGATCACTAAATATGAAGGACCTCACACATGTGTATATACAACGCTTACACAAGATCATTCAATGTTGAACACAAAGTTAATTGAGCACGAAGTGCAAGATCTTGTAAAGACGGATCCATCAATCAAGATCTATGTACTAAAAGCCAATATTAGGCAAAAGTTCGATGGTTTCTTACCATTTTATGCTAAGGACTAGAATGCAAAGCAAAAAGTCATTGCAAATATCTTCGGGGATTGGAATAAATCATACCATATCTTACCAAAATGGATGACGGCTATGATAGATTCCAATCCAAGAACTATTGTTTTAAGGTGTTGCAAATAACGTTATATTCAAACTAGTGTTTAGGGCGTTCAGTTATTCTATTGAGGGTTTCAAACATTGTAGGCCAGTTATCAACATAGATGAAACCTTTTTAACTGGAAAATATAAAGGTAAGTTGCTAATTGCAATTTCATGGAATGCAAATAATCATGCATTTCCAGTTGCCTTTGCCATTGTGGAGGAGGAAAGACTAGATACTTGGTCATAGTTTTTAACATGCATTAGGAAGTACGTGACATAACGGACTGGCCTCTATCTTTTATTTGACAAACATGGAGGAATCTTATCATTTGTGAATTGCTTATGTTTGTGGCAACATCCAAATGGTTATCATTGCTACTACATTCGCCATTTTGCCAACAACAACCATGCAAAGTATGACTATGTGATGTTACGAGACATGATCACTTTGGCAGCTTACGAGAATCAAAAGAAGAAGTTTGATCGGAAAATGAAATCAATCAGAGACTTAAATTCCAAAGCTGCAGATGAACTTGATTGTGTGCCACTTGAATTATGGGCACTAGCACATGATGGTGGCAAACGTTATGGAGCTATGACTACCAACCTTTCTAAAAGCTTCAATGGAGTGTTAAAAGGTGCACGACATCTTCCTATCACATCAATTGGTACAACTAACCTTTTATAAATGTGTTAATTATTTTCAAGAACGATGTAACAAGGCCAGTGAAGTTTACTGTGCTTATGCAAAACAAATGCTCAGCATATGGGAGAAAAAGTCTAGGGGTCATTCAGTGTAGAGTTTCAATATGAATTTGGGCATTTTTGATGTTCAAACTGCTGTGAACCCCTTATATTTGAATTAGGGTTTGCATCTTCATGTGGTCAACTTGATGGAAAGAACATGTGATTGTCAAAAATGAACGAATTATAAAATTCCATGTTCTCATGTCATTGCAGTATGTAAATTTGCTAGCCTTACCATCTACAATATATTGATGAATGATACACATTGAAAGCACAAATGACATGTTATCAACACTCATTCAACCCTATAGTTGATGCTGTGTATTAGCGAGAGCCTAACTTTCCAAAACTCCATCCCAATTTGAACCTTGCTAGGACTTGTGGTCGTCTAAGGACAACACGACTTCAAAATGCTATGGATTGGCGCGCGTCTCAACCCAAACAAAATTGTGGATTGTATGGGCAACATGGTCATAATTAGAGGAGATGTCCAAATAGCAATGCAACAACCTCAAGTAGTGGGTCACATAACTAATGATTATCCAAATCAATTGTACCATGTATTATATTTCAATATTGAATGTAATGTTAGTAATCTTATGTTGTATGTCATATTATATTTCTTAATATAAAAATGTGTTGTAACATTTATGTTTTTATGAGTAAAATGAAATAAATGATAAGCATTATAATTCACATAGTTGTAGTTTTATGTAGATAGTTGATTCAGAGAGTTGTCACATTTCCAAATTTAATATAAATATGTGTGATAACATTTATGTTTTTATGAGTAAAATGAAGTAAATGATAAACATTACATTTCACATAGTTGTTATTTTATGGAGATAGTTGATTTAGAAAGTTGTTTCAAATTGACATTATTTTTTGTAAGGCGAATAATACAAGTGGCATTAGTGACTACCTATTAACATATGAATTAAGTTGTTGAATTAACCAACAATGCATTAGAGTTTGAATTTGTACCATACCACTATGTGGTTCGTCAATAAAAATCTTATGTTGTGCATTTATTATCTTTTGGAGTAAATTACATTGACCTCCTCTAAAATTTAAAAAATATATATTATACCTCACATTTTTCATAAAATTACGCTAATCTTCCTTTTGATAAGGTTAAATAGACCGAAACTAAAGCAAATATTGTGTAAACACAAAATAAATAACGTAAAATATACAAATTCGTTTAAAAAGGATGACAATATTATTTTTTCATCCATATAACTAAAAAAATTATTCATGAAATTTAAGTATTATACAAATTAAAATAAGGGAACTCAATGTAATTATATTAAAATTATAACGTTTACTATATTACGTCAAGGGAGTCCTTATCTTTTGTTAAAATTCACTTTAATATATAGGAAGAAGGAGAAGAAGAAGAAAAAAACAAAACATACAAGGAGTGATGATTTGACATGAATAAAAATTTATATATACAAAAATAATATGAACAGTTTGGTTATGTATGTTAAAAAATGTTGAAGCGAAAGGAATTTCAATTGCCAAGGAATTATTGAATTTGAATTTCAAATGACATTTTCAAAATGAATTTTGTAATTGCGTAACTTTACTCTTGAAATACGAGTATGTTGAAATCGCATTTACCATGTCATTATAACAAAAGCCATGTCAACTTGAAATCACATTTTCAACATGCAATTTCAACTTGCCACATTAGCTCGTCGTGATCCATGTCTACCTGAAATCGCATTTTGAATATGTGATTTCAAGTTTAAATTATATGTTCAAAATGCGATTTTAAAAGTGGGTCAGGTTCCCAAATAGTTTGAAAAGTTGGTCAATTCTCTAATTTTTTTTTTTAAATATCCAAAAAAAAAAAAAAAAACTCCATGTTTGTTTGTTTCTCAAAACATATTTTTAGAGAATAAATTTCAAAAATATGTTTGGTTGAAATTAAAAAAAAAAAATCAAAATCATTTTTGTCTCTACTATACATTAATCAATCACTTTTTCTCTTTCCTCTCTCATTCTCACTTACTTTTTCTCTCACATCCTTCTTACAAAATAAATAAATAAAAAATCATTTAAAATTCCAAAATTTTAAAACTATTTTAAAAATATACAATTAATCAAATTTTCAAATTTTTTAAACTCTCTAAAAAAAATAGTTTTAAAATAATATTTCAAAATAGGCGATTAGTATTATTCAGTGTGTTTGGTTTTAGTTTTCTAAATTTAGTTTTTTAAAAATTCAATTTTTTGTTTTTCGTAATTTTTTTTGTTTTTAATGAATATTTTTAAAATTTTAAATAATTTTTTTTTTACTTTTTTAAATGCACCTTACTTACATTTATCTAAATAGTAAATTATTTATGAAAAATATTTTCAAAAATTAATAAATATATAAAAATACAAAAAAATGTATGAATTTTTTTTTTTAATATTTAATGAATTTTTAATTTTGTTTATACAAATATTATACTTTTTAAGTATATTTATGTTAAGTATATTTAAAAGGGTTTTTTTTTTTAGGGTCCCTGGTATTAAGACTTTATAGTATAAAGGACATCTAATATTTTAATAATATCTAAGGTCCCTCAATTTGATCCAGAGAAATTTTGGTCTAGAGAAATTCTGTCCAGAGAAATTTTGGTCTAGAGAAATTCTGTCCAAAGAAATTCTCTCCAACCCAGAGAAATTTCGATTTTGTTGAAAAAAGAGTACAATCTACAAGGTCAAAACTCAAGCTATTCAAGGTTGTCTTAAGGACCACCTATATACTGGGTTACAAAACAAAATGACAGAAACCTAATTACCTTCAAAATTGGGCTACCATTGACAGCAACAACAGCAGGAGCTACTTGACACAGCTCCAACAACCTATTTGTAGATATATCAGTAACATAGCACAAATTACACTCTAAACAGCCACCTTAGCATGCAAAAGAAAGTTTCCTTCCAATCTACGAGCTCAAGCACTTCCAAAAGGCAAGCACTCACAGCAGTCCATATTCACAGTTGAGAATACGTCACATATCTGTAATAAATAGAAATTCTAGATCCATCTTAGGGAAATTTTATTCCTAGAGAAATTTTGGATCCATCCTAGAGAAATTCTCTTCCTAGAGAAATTCTGATTTTCTCAGAAGCCATCACCAAAGAAATTTTGGATCCATCACTAGAGAAATTTTCTTCCCAGAAAAATTCTGATTTTCTTAGAAGCCAAATAGTCCATTGAAAGAAAATTAATGACATAATTTCAGATAACACAACTTTGGTACTTTTCTGAAAACACTTGGCGGGCATTGTTCTCAATGAATTGCTCATTTGAATATAGTAATAATATCAATTTTTATCAGGTGTGTTTTCTATAGCCAAAAATATGAAGTCTGCTCGTTATCTGCAAGACTTTCTCAAAACAAGAGCATTTTTAATTCAACAAACTAGAAATTTACTCAATCCAAAGAAAATTCCCTCTTCACTCCAGAGAAATTTACTCAATCCTAGAGAAAATTCCCTCCAACCAGAGAAATTCACTTGTTGTCTGCAGTTTGATGGCTTCAGTGATTTGATCCAACATTATTTTTATACTAAAAAAAGAGACTTGATCCAATAACCATATTTATGTCTATATTCATAATGAATTCAACATACAAAGCAATCCTTGGAATTTAGAGTCTGCAAAAAATAGAAAATGGGGAAAGAGAAGCTGTGACGCCCCAATTCTACATTATTGGTTGCAGTCAAGGGAGAGTCACTAATGAGTCCTATGGTCAATAACCAAGTAAGATCCCAGATCGCCGGAGGAGTCAAATTAGTCTCCCTTCTAAGTCCAGCTTTCTTAGGCAACGCACTACCCTTTTGACAGATTTTAAAAGGTATTGACACAAGGTCTCATAAGTAACGATAAGGTTCATACATAGAATGTAAATACATAACAATCAATATATATAACTCAAAAGATGGTTCCATTACATTACATTCTAGAAGAAAGCTTAAGTCTTTAAATGAGTCTTTACAAAACATCCAAAAGAAACTTCTACTTTTTTTTTCCTTGGATAGCCAAAAGTCTTCAAAAGTTTCGGGTTTGTCGTCTCCAGCTATGAGTTCTGCTTCGTCACCTGGCATGATACGCCGTGAGCTTTAAATGCCCAGTAAACACACACACACTCTACCCCTTTTTCTCAGTCCAATACACAATCACCATTATAACATCAAGTAATAAAGCACAATACTCAATTAAATAGATAAAGGGTTAAGTTAAATGTTAGCAAACTGGAAATCTCCCAAAGAGATTTCGTTATTCCAACCACAAGAATCGGACGCGGATTATTCGGTATGCCCCCTCTTTTGCTGCTTTACTGCAGACCTAACCTTGGATGCCTACCAACGATTATGTACCGTGTAGCGCCAACCGCAGGGCCTCAAAAGAGACGGTAAAATCGGGCCTTGCCTGAGTCCCTCCTCATACCAAACCACCTAGGGTCCGAATACAACCGCTCCGTTCAAGGGTTCCAAAAACCACTTGCACAAGACTTTAACTTCCAAATAGGGAACGCATCCCAACAACCCATACATCACATATTATCATCTTTTCATTACTCAAGTGTTTGAAAACCCAATACCCTCCCAATTAGGTTTCCTGTTGAGTTAAATATTTTACATCAAGATTAGACAACTTAACAAGATAAAAATATCCACACATGCATGCATCAATAAGGTGAAGAAGATGAAGAACATAACATAACACATACAATATCATGCCAAGATATGATCATAAGCTAATAAATATTTTCATGGATACAAGGGCACAAAACATCCATGTACAACAAAATTTCTAGATTTAATATCACATAAAGATTAAAATGAAAGGACTATTTTAGATCCTTCACCGGACTTGGCCTTCCTATGGTTCGTAGAGAATTTGATCTAGTTTCTAGAACATTTTTCGGAAACGGGATTGCTTTTCCAGATTTTAAGTTATTTAGAAAATATTCTAGCGCTGTCCAGATTTTATCCAGATCCGTCGACTGTTACAAAAAATTGATTTTCTTGCAAACCGCTTAATGTTTTTTGATGAAACCAATTTTAGTTGAAAGCTAACGCTTTAAGGAAGGTTTTGACATAAAATAGGGGTCTAGAATAATTTTGTACATTTTCCTAGAATTTCTGAAAGTGGGCTGCAAAAACAGATTATGGGGTACTTTGCCCAAAACAAGAAGATTTATGAAAAGGGGATTCCACCAAAGAAAAGTTTCATTTCTTTTGTGAAGAAAATATGCTAACTATCATATATTTAACTCAAAAAATTTGTTTGAAGGAGTGCCTTTGCAAAGTTGAGAGATTGGTGCAAAAAAAATGGTTTTGGACCAAAATGGGGAAAATACAAGAGAGGTGTAGTCAATACTCAACCTTTAGCATTTTTAACATAAGAACTTAGTAATAACAGATATGAAAACATTATTTAGAACCTTTAGAAACATGTATTGAAAAAATAGGGAAAATGGAAGAGAAGGTTGTGTTTGTGGCTTACCTACCAAGCTTTGTACAAGAACCTCTCTTCTTCCTCCTTCGTCTCCTCTAGACTTCTCTTTCTTGCTCTCCTCCCTCTCTCTAACCGAAATGTGTGTGTGTGAGAGTGTGTTGTGTGTGTTTGCAAGCTAGGGGGTGTGTTGGTATTTATAGACAAACTTTTAAGGCAAAAAGTTCTAAAAGCCCCTTAGTTGGATATGGATGGAAAGGTTAGGATTTGTTTGAATTCTAAAGGAATGGAAGGGATTTGGGAGGCTTGTTCATTGGTTTAGGCAACTCCTAGTTGTAATGAAACTATTTCTTGGATTTTGCATCCTAGGTCTAGGTCACTAGGTTGTGTTTTCTTAGAAGTTCATGATGGTGTTTCTTGAAAATTGCCTTCTCCTTGGGGAACTGTGATGGGGTTATTATTTAAATCATTTTACGTTCTAGGCACACTCCTCTAGGTGTATATATATGTATATATGTATCTTACAAGATTGATGGTACTCAAGGTACAAGGTACAAGTACTAGTTTTTGGGGCAAGTTTTGAATTTAATTAAAGAGTGAGGGCTTGGAGTTAAACACATATAACTTGGGTAGATTTAAATTAGGTTAGGGAACCTAATCCAGTTAGGGAAATTTCTGTTTTGATAAAAATAAAAATTGTAATGCTAACCGACAAGATTTGAATTAATTCAAGTAAACGAGGGGCTTTTTGAGAAAATAATTCAACATTAGGGTTTTTAAAGTGAATACATATTTCAGGGGCTTTACAACCTATCCCCCTTAAAACAATTTCGTCCCCGAAATTCAACTATATACTGCCTTCGAAAAGCTCGGGGTAGTTTGCCTTCACCCAATCCTGGCGTTCCCAAGTAGATTCCTCAATTCCCCGATGACGCCATAGCACCTTTACCAAGTGAACCATCTTGCCTCTAAGGTTCTTTTCTCGACGATCTTGTATTGCTATCGGTCCTTCTTTAAACGTAACATCTTTGTCAAGACTGATCTCTTCCCATTTGAGGATGTGTGTCGGGTCAGCGATGTATTTTCTCAACATAGATACATGGAAGACGTTGTGTATCCCTGCTAACGGCGGGGTAGAGCTAATCTATATGCTACTTCACCCACTCTTTCCAATATTTCAAAAGGTCCAATATATCGTGTCGACAGCTTCCTCTTTCTCCCAAAACGTATGACTCCACGCCTAGGTTGCACCTTTAGGAACACGTGGCTGCTTACCTCAAATGTCAATGGTCTTCTCCTCCTATCTGCATAATTATTTTGGCGGTCTTGGGTAGTCTTTAACCGTTGTCTAATCAATTTGACCTTCTCAGTAGTCTCTAGAACAAGTTCGGGTCCTATCAGGTTTGCATCACCCACTTCCGTCCAACAAATCGGCGATCTACAAGGTCGTCCATATAATGCTTCAAAAGGCGCCATACTGATGCTAGCTTGAAAGGTGTTGTTGTAGGCGAATTCGATTAGGGGTAGGTGTCGTTCCCAACTTCCTTGAAAATCCATTGCGCAAGCTCTCAACATGTCTTCGAGTGTTTGGATTGTGCGTTCAGATTATCCATCCGTCTGCGGGTGAAAGGTGGTGCTAAAACATAACTCAGTACCAAGAGCTTCCTGCAAGCTCCCTCAAAATCGAGAGGTGAACCGTGGATCACGATCTGACACGATAGATACCGGAATTCCACGAAGTCGAATGATCTCCCCAATGTAGAGCCTACACATAGACTCTAAAGTGTTGGTCATCTTATAGGGTAGGAAATGTGCTGACTTGGTGAGACGGTCCACTATTACCCATATAGCATTGTGCCCTTTAGGTGACTTAGGCAACCTTGTCACAAAATTCATCGTCACGTACTCCCACTTCCATTCGGCTATCGGTAGAGGTTGCAACATTCCCCCTGGTTTCTGATGTTCTGCATTCACTTGTTGGCAAGTCAAACATTTTGCTACAAATTTAGCCACTTCCTTCTTCATTCCATTCCACCAATATTGCCTTTTCAAATCTTGGTACATTTTAGTCCCTCCTGGATGTACCGCGAATGCAGAATGATGACATTCCTTCAGTACCTTTTTTCTAAGTAACTCGTCACTTGGTACAAATAATCTACCTTGGTATCTTAGACTCCCATCGGGGTGAATTACCCAATTGGGCATGGGCTCTCCTGATTCCAGACGCCTCTTGATGTAGGCTACTTCCTGATCGTGCTTCTGGGCCTCTAGGACCTCATTCATCAACTTAGGCATCACCTTCTGCGCACTAAGATATGCTTTTGTATCTTGAGATTTTACTTGGATCCTAAACTCATTGAGTGTCTTAACCATATCCCATTCCTTGACGGAGATCTTAGCCATCATCCCTCTACTTTTACGACTTAAAGCATCTGCTACTACATTGGCTTCACTGGGGTGATATGAGAGAGTGAACTGGAAATCCTCAAGATACTCTATCCATCGTCTCTATCTCAAGTTAAGGTCCTTCTGTATGAATAGATACTTCAGACTCTTGTGATCTCTGAAAATCTCAAATTGTTCCCCGTACAGGTAATGTCACCACTGCTTTAGGGCAAAAACTACGGCTGCTAACTCCAAGTCATGTGTGGGGTAGTTGCGCTCGTGAGGTTTCAACTGCCTTGACCTATATGCGACTACCTTTCCATTTTGCATGAGCACGCGACCTAACCCTTCTTTAGATGCATCGCAATACACAGTGTACCCCTCTTCTCTTTCTAGGATGGTCACAATTGGCACACTAGTTAATCTCTTCTTTAGCTCTTGAAAGGATTTTTCGCAAGCTTTGTCCCACTCATACTTTACTTCCTTTTGCATCAAACGAGTCATTGGTTTAGCTAGTTTGGAGAAATCTTGGATGAATCTCCGGTAATAACCGGCCAATCTTAAGAAGCTGCGGATTTCTGACACGGTTTTTGGTTGCCTCCAATCTAATACTGCCTCCACCTTGATTGAATCCACCACAATCCCATTCTCTGATACCTCATGCCCTAAGAACTTTACTTCATTCAACCAGAACTCACATTTACTCACCTTGGCATATAACCGATTATCCCTAAGAACTTGAAGGACAGTCCTTAAATGTTGCTCATGCTCTTCTTCAGACCTTGAATATACCAAGATGTCATCAATGAATACTACTACACACTGGTCAAGGTATGGTCTAAAAATCTTATTCATTAGGCTCATGAATACTGCTGGTGTATTGGTTAGTCCGAAGGGCATTCCTACAAACTCATAGTGGCCATATCTAGTATGAAAGGCAGTCTTTGGTATATCCTCCTCCTTGACTCGTAGTTGATAGTAACTTGACCTAAGATCGATCTTTGAATAGCACCTTGAGCCTCTAAGTTGGTCAAAAAGGTCATCAATCATTGGAAGTGGGTATCGGTTCTTAATCGTGACTCGATTGAGTTGACGATAATCGATGCATAGCCTCAATGACCCATCATTCTTTTTAGCAAACAACACGGGTGCTCCCCATGGCGAAGTACTTAGCCTAATAAATCCTCTCTCGAGCAATTCCTGTAGCTGTGTCTTCAATTCTCGTAGTTTTGCTGGTGCCATCGATACAGAGCCATGGATATTGGGGTAGTTCCAGGTTACAGCTCGATGCTAAAGTCTACTTTCTGGGTTGGCGGCAATCCTGGTAATTTCGTAGGAAATACATCTGCATAATCGCATACTACGCGCAGAAGTTCTATTTCTTCTTGGCCCTTTTTATTTAGAATCAGACTTGCTATCTTACTCGCAAGTTGATCATGCCACTGCGTCCGATGTTTTGTTGAAGCCATGGGGTCTTGTCTATCCCCCTTAAACTGGAAACGTGTTCCATTTTACGTGTGAGCTACCACCTTCTTCTGACGATAGTTGATCACCGCTCGGTGGGCGGACAACCAGTCCATATTGAAGTCCGACATTTCCATGATACGAAGGTCGCAAGTTAAGCGTAGGTCTGACATTCCTATCTTACAGTCCTTATAGATCGATCCTACCCGAACGCATCCTCCTATAGGTGTCATTACACTTAAGGCAGTTTCTAAAGGTTCACATACAAGTTCTAACGTCTTAGCATAAGCAGAGGATATAAAAGAATGTGATGCACCAGTATCAAATAAAACATGCACCCAAGAATTGTATAGTACTAAATTACCCTCAATTACAGACAGGTCTGCTTTTTCCGCTTGTAAGGCAAATACTCTGTTGGTTGCCTTCTGGTTGCTCCTTTCTGGTTCCTCATGAAGTTGGGTTTTCTTTCCACAAGCTCCAAATCCTCTTGGATTCTACCTCCTTTCATTCTGAAGTCAATGTTGTGCCGATTATTTCCACAAAGATGGTAAGACTCCTCCAAAATTTGATTCTTGATAGGGTTCGAGATTTTAGCCACGGTTACTAGTCCATTCTTAAGGTTTTGATTTCCTGGTACCGCATTTCTATTGTTGCTTGCAAGCTCATGTTATTACTTGTCTTGAAGTATGGTCCACCATTTGTTTTTCTTTGAATGGGGTGAGGCGTAAGTCAAATTCTAACTGCAGAGGCAATTCCTTATGGGTAAGCAACTAATCTTAAGTTAGAGTTTAATTACCCTAGGGTGTTCACACAGCACAACTTCATATATACATAATAATAATTACAAGATTCCTAAAATTGGATTGAAGTGGAGACGAAGAATATGAAGCAGTTATGGTGATAACATCAGGATTAACTGAAATATAGATGAATGGTATGATGTTATGGTTTCAAACTTCAATGTGATCAAGGTTATATGAAGTTGAAACTGCGTTGGCCATCCATGTTTCAAACTGAATATCCAAAATTCATCACCGAGTAAAGAAAATGAAATTATTTACAAGAAGCCTTGGGCTAAACAAAATAATCAAAGGTCAAAGGAAGTCAAATTTACAAATAGTAGTATATAAAACAGGACTAGATGGACAAGACTTAATCTTGGAAAAGGATGACATTGAATAAAGGTTATGAATACAAGATGAGGGTACGACAATCGATAAAAGACACGTAGAACTAATAGTACCCTCTACTGCGCGATGTGAGGCCGCACTCAAAATTAAAACCATTTCACGATCCTGAAGTAGGTCCTCATGAGTTGATGTTGGTGTACCCGAAATTCGAAGAAATTCCCTAAGATAGGTCAAGAAAGATTCTATTTTCGATGTCCTTGATAGAATAGGAAATGTAATAATATAACATAGTTGGGGCAATGTAGTCTCTAATCGTAGGTCGAAACGCGTGGGTAAGGGTTGAATCTAGGCTCTGATACCAAGTTGTGACACCCCAATTCTACACTATTGGTTGCAGTCAAGGGAGAGCCACTAATGAGTCCTATGGTCAATAACCAAGTAAGATCCCAGATCGCCGGAGGAGTCAAATTAACCTCCCTTCTAAGTCCAGCTTTCTTAGGTAGTGCACTACCCTTTTGACAGATTTTAAAAGGTATTGACACAAGGTCTCATAAGTAACGATAAGGTTCATACATAGAATGTAAATACATAACAATCAATATATATAACTCAAAAGATGGTTCCATTACATTACGTTCTAGAAGAAAGCTTAAGTCTTTAAATGAGTCTTTACAAAACATCCAAAAGAAACTTCTACTTTTTTTTTTCTTGGATAGCCAAAAGTCTTTAAAAGTTTCGAGCTCGTCGTCTCCGGCTATGAGTTCTACTTCGTCACCTGGCATGATACGCCGTGAGCTTTGAAGCCTAGTAAACATACACACACTCTACCCCTTTTTCTCAGTCCAATACATAATCACTATTATAACATCAAGTAATAAAGCACAATACTCAATTAAATAAATAAAGGGTTAAGTTAGATGTTAGCAAACTAGAAATCCCCCAAAGAGATTTCGTCCTCCCAATCACAAGAATCGGATACGGATTATTCAGTATGCCCCCTCTTTTGTTGCTTTGTTGCAGACCTAACCTCGGATGCCTACCAACGGTTATGTACCATGTAGCGCCAACCGCAGGGCCTCAAAAAAGATGGTAAAATAAGGTCTTGCCCGAATCCCTCCTCACACCAAACCACCTAGGGTCCGAATACAACCGCTCCGTTCAAGGGTTCCGAAAACCACTTGCGCAAGACTTTAACTTCCAAATAGGGAACGCATCCCAACAACCCATACATCACATATTATCATCTTTTCATTACTCAAGTGTTCAAAAATCCAATACCCTCCCAATTAGGTTTCCCGTTGAGTTAAATATTTTACATCAAGATTAGACAACTTAATAAGATAAAAATATCCACACAAGCATGTATCAATAAGGTGAAAAAGATGAAGAACATAACATAACACATATAATATCATGCCAAGATATGATCATAAGCTAATAAACATTTTCATGAATACAAGGGCACAAAACATCCATGTACAACAAAATTTCCAGATTTAATATCACATAAAGATTAAAATGAAAGGATTATTTTAGATCCTTCACCGGACTTGGCCTTCTTATGGTTCGTAGAGAATTTGATCTAGTTTCTAGAACATTTTTCGGAAATGGGATTGCTTTTCCAAATTTTAAGTTATTTAGAAAATATTCGGTATTTGTCCAGTTCTGTCGGATCGTCATTGTTATGAAAAATTGATTTTCTTGCAAACCGCTTAATGTTTTTCCATGAAACCAATTTTAGTTGAAAGCTAATGCTTTAAGGAAGGTTTTGACATAAAACAGGGGTCTAGAATAATTTTTTACATTTTCCTAGAATTTCTGGAAGTGAGCTGCAAAAACAGATTCTGGGGTACTTTGCCCAAAACAAGAAGATTTATGAAAAGGGGATTCCACCAAAGGAAAGTTTCATTTCTTTTGTGAAGAAAATATGCTAACTATTATATATTTAACTCATAAAATTTGTATGAAGGAGTGCCTTTGCAAAGTTGAGAGAGTACAAAAAAAATGATTTTGGACCAAAATGGGGAAAATACAAGAGAGGTGTAATCAATACTCAACCTTTAGCATTTTTAACATAAGAACTTAGTAATAACAGATCTGAAAACAGTATTTAGAACCTTTAGAAACATGTATTGAAAAAAAAGGAAAAATGGAAGAGAAGGTTGTGTTTGTGGCTTACCTACTAAGCTTTGCACAAGAAGCTCTCTTCTTCCTCATTCATCTCCTCTAGACTTCTCTTTCTTGCTCTCCTCCCTCTTTCTAACCGAAATGTGTGTGTGAGTGAGTGTGTTGTGTGTGTTTGCAAGCTAGGGGGTGTGCTGGTATTTATAGACAAACCTTTGAGGCAAAAAGTCCTAAAAGCCCCTTAGTTGGATATGGAGGGAAATGTTAGGATTTGTTTGAATTCTAAATGAATGGAAGGGATTTGGGAGGCTTGTTCATTGGTTTAGGCAACTCCTAGTTGTAATGAAACTAGTTCTTGAATTTTGTATCCTAGGTCTAGGTCACTAGGTTGTGTTTTCTTAGAAGTTCATGATGGTGTTTCTTGAAAATTGGCTTCTCCTTGGGGAAGTGTGATGGAGTTATTATTTAAATCATTTTAGGTTTTAGGCACACTCCTCTAGGTGTATATATATGTATATATGTATCTTACAAGATTGATGGTACTCAAGGTACAAGGTACAAATACTAGTTTTTTAGGCAAGTTTTGAATTTAATTAAAGAGTGAGGGCTTGGAGTTAAATACATGTAACTTGGGTAGATTTACATTAGTTTAGGGAACCTAATCCGGTTAGGGAAATTTCTGTTTTGATAAAAATAAAAATAGTAATGCTAACCGACAAGATTTGAATTAATTCAAGTAAACGAGGGGCTTTAAGAAAATAATTCAACATTAGGGTTTTTAAAGTGAATACATATTTCAGGGGCTTCATAGAAGCAGCCCAGAAGAACCTCAAGTCCATGCGCCTCGGCGACCTCTGCTTCTTCTACCACTCCGGTCCCAAAGCCCGCCACATCGTTGGCGTAGTCTCCGTCATCCGAGAATGGTACGAAGACGATGATGGTATGGTGGATGTGAGGGCGATGGGGGTGTAGAGGCGGAACTAGAGATTGAGAGAAGAGTCGATTGTGGTGTCGGAGGTGGTGATGCCGTGGATGGGTTTGGTGGCGGAGGGAGGAGATTTGAGGTCGAGGAAGGTAATGAGGCGGCGGTTGGCCAGTCTTAGTTAGGCGAGAGGTGTTGACGGCGAAGGTGTAGGCGGAAAGTAAGAGTTTGATCTTCCACGGAAGGGCTGGTTTGGGTTTGGTTTGACTAGCCATTGAACCTTCTTCACTTCTCTCACTTTATTATGGTAAAGAAACCTACTGTACAATAGTTTTATAGTATTTGATAAGCTCTCGTGTTATTGGCCGTTGTGTCGGTTTCGAATGATATGTGGGATTGGATTTGTGAATTGAGTGGTGGGTTTGGAAGAGGTGAGGTGTGAGTCTGAGAGAGAAATTGGTGAAGGTTTGAAGCTTATACCAAATTTCTCTGTAATATATGGGTGTGAAGTTAGGGATCTTAAACATTATAAAATAATATTGTGGATCTCTTCCATTACTAAAATTGGGAGAGGAACTTTAGACTAATTTTTCTTATTTAAAAATTTAAAAAATATTAAAGTACAAAAAAATAAAAGGTATAATTTTCTAAAAATCAAAACTTAAGGATTGTTTGGGATGTTCTAAATAAGTGTACTTTTTGACTTTTATAAAAAGATGTGTAGAAAAGTAGAGAGGAGATGTTGATTGATGTGACCCAAAAAAGATAAAAAGTGTGGACTTATTTAGTCTTCCCAAACAAGGCCTTATTATTTTTCTCTATTTTAATTGTCAGTTTTCTAAATTCAGTTTTTTGAAAATTGAATTTTTTATTTTTCATATTTTTTTTATTTTAGTTTTTAATGAATATTTTTAAAATTTTAAATAATTTTTTTACTTTTTTAAATACACCTTACTTAGATTTATATAAATAGTAAATTATTTGTGAAAAATATTTTTAAAAAATTAATAAATACACAAAAATATAAAAAATGTATTAAATTTTTGTATTATTCTTTTGATACATAATGAATTTTTAAAATTTATTATATTTTTTAAGTATATTTAAAAATTAAAAAAATATTAAAATTTTTTATTAAAAATATTAAAATACAAAAAAATAAAAAGGTACAAATAGGTACAAATAGAATAATGCTTGGGAAATAGCGAATCGAAAGAAAAGAGAGAGGAGAGAGGAGAGAGAGAGGGGGAGAGACTCGGGAGGAGTCGAGAGAGAGAGAGAGAGGGAGGAGGAGAGAGGAGAGGCCGTCGCGTCGTCGTCGTCTCCGTTCGTTCGAGGGAGGAAGCGCCGTCGCGAGTCGCTCGCCGTCGTCCGCCCGTCGTCCTCCCGTCGCCCGCCCCCGTCCCGCCCGCCCCGCCGCCGCTGCGCCTCCTCCCCCCCCCGCCCCGCCCCTCCCTCCCCCTCCCTCCTCCTCCCTCTCCCTCTCCCTCCTCCTCCTCCTCTCCTCTCCTCCCTCTCCTCTCCCCTCCTCCTCCTCTCTCTCTCTCTCTTTTCTTTTCTTCTTCTTTCAAAAAAAAAAAAAAAAAAAATTTCAAAAAACAAAGTTTTTTTTTTTTTAGGGAGGGGGGGAGGAAAAATTCGAGTTACGTAGTACAAATATTATACTTTACAAATATTATACTTTTTCTCTATTTTAATTGTCAGTTTTCTTCCTGTCAGAACAGAAGATCGATAAAAGAGGGCTCGCGAGAGAGAGAGGTAGAAGGGACGAGGAGAAAGAAAGAGGAGGAGAGTGGCCAAAGAAAAAAAGGACTTTGGTAGCCGCTCCGCTGAGGTGGAATTGAATTTGAACCCACCCCCCATTTTGCATCTCCAAACAACATCTGATTTTAACGCCATCGCCATCGCCATCGCCATCGCCATCGCCATCATCGCCCCCTTCCACAGCTGCCTGCCACCATCTCAATCCAAACCTATACTCTCTCTGCCACATCGCCACCCACCAACCACCATCCACCACCACCACCCACCACCGCCGATGCTGATATTGCTCGATCTACTTCCTTAGCTCGCCAACCACGTCTTTTAAGCTGTCAAATTCACCTTTGGTTTTGTTTTCTTTATTGAAGATCTGAGCCGCTTTGGTTTCTTCATCTTCCCACCCCTATTTCTCATCATCAGCTAGCTCTGTTTCAGGTAATTGGGCCTTTTCCCCTTTCATTTTCCCATTTTCTTTATTCTCTAAACCTTACTGCTGTTGCTTTGTTCTAATTGAAACAACTAGTTGCTGTCTCTTCTTGCTTCTTGTCTGAATCTTCTCTTACTTTTTCTTATATTTAACATTTTGCATTTCTACCTCCGAAATGATATGATAATCGCAAAACTTAATCTGATTCCTTTGTTTGATTCACAATCCTCTATGGATTTCGAGAAGATCATTACATTTCCAAGTCATCAAGTAGGTATTGTGATTAATGCTTCTCATGTCACGCTTTCACTTTCTAATAATACTGTCGAAAATTACCAAATAATAACCATTAATGTTTCAAGAACTAAACCCACTTTTATACATTTAGTTATCATCCAATTCACATGTTATATATTGCCTACATCCAGTATAACATATTGTGGTTATCCTCCAAAAGTACATGGGCTACTTGTGTTTAAAAAAAATAATTATTTTAGTGCAACCCTAGGTTATACTCGTGTTATTGGAGTGTTTTGAGAAACATTTCCCTCTAGCAAGCTGAATAGAAAATAAATTTCAGCCTGCTATAAGGTGCATAATTCACTTTTATGGCAATGCATCATTTTTCATGAAACCCGTTCGGTTTCTAGAAGTTACAGTTATGAAAAGAGGCTTGAGCCACAACTGATTTGTTGAAATTGGCCGAAGACATGGTTGATTCCCCAAAAGGCCATGTAGGTAAAAAAAAATAAAAATAAGGAGACTTGAATGAAAAGATAGATCAGATGGTGATCTAGACTGGTTAGATCTCACTCTATATGCAATGTGGTCGTTCACAATATGAGGACTGCACACCAAACTAAACAGCACTGATACAGACACATGACTTAGATACAGCACGATACAACCATGTCAACATGACAATCTTTAAGAAATCAAGACACAACATGACCACAAACAAATATATTTTATATGAATACACAAATATGGCATTTTTTTTTGTACATATTAAAAATTAAGTGTGAATCAAAATTTTGTAATATGTATTTAGAAAGCTCTATTCATAAACAAAATTAAAAGATTTGAGCTTTAGAATTCCAAAATAAATAGGTATAAATTTGCATTGTTTTTATTTTTACCTTTGTTTCTCTAGTTATTTTCTTCAAACTTGGAATATTTTATATGTGTGTGTCTAAGCGATGCAGACGTGTCTCTGAAGTGTTCGAAGATCCAGAGAAACTTCATCATGCCTCAAAATAAAAGGGTGATGTGCGACTTTGCTCAATAGAATCACTTATCTTTTCTCGACATTATTCAATTCGGGAAGTTAAGCTACTTGAAGGGTGTAGTCAACTTTAATAATAGTTGCTTGCCAATTGTTCGCTTGCATTGGAGGGGTTGTTCCTTGAAGCTTTGAGAAAAAATGCCATTTTTATTTTTTTATCGTCAATGAAAGAAATTTTATTTATAAGGAAGCAAAAGCAAAACTACAAAGAGAGGACAAGGAGTCCACTCCAAGAGCCAATGACCATTACATCAAAACAAAAAAGCTAGAAAAACCATGCATGTCACAAACTACTTTCTAGTATCTAGAAATGAAAAAGAATGGAAGGCCTCTAAATGGGGCAAAGAAGGCACCCAAATCGACTGACGCCCAATGACACACTTTGCGGAGAAGTCCCATGACTATCATGTGCATGCTCACTTAGCCCTTCATTTAGTCAACATATATGATTTGTAGATTTGGACATGGATGGAAAGAGTGGGCATAGATGTAACGTGTTTCACACGAAAACCTTTAAAATTAGTTTGAGCATGTTGAGTTCCTTTGTTTGCAATTTTATTTTTGATTGAGGGTGTATTTGTAGATTTCTTATTGATCCAAGCACATATTTGAAAAATATAACATTGGGAGAGTTGATAAGAATTATTGAGAAATTTACAAGTTGATAAAACAAAGGGGGACATGTGTACAACCTAATATGAATAAATGAACAAGAGGGGTTTAGTCAATCATGTTTCAATAAAGGTTGGGTAACTTGGGAAATGCTTGACATTGAAGCTTTTCAGTATGAAAGGGAGATAGGGGAATCAATTGACCTTCTTGAGGTATGTCATTCCTTGCATTGGTGATGGAGGTATGCTATTCAATAGATGAGGTCCAAATTTAAAGTGTTAAAGGTTAGTCTTTTTATGAGGCTCTAGCAGCGGGTCATAGAAGGCTTCTTTTTGCTTGGAAAGGGGTGTGGAGGCACAAAGGGCCCATCTAAGGTGGAGTTTTGTGTGGTGTGTAGTTCATGATAAGATCCTTACCACTGGTAAAATTTGATTAGGAGGCAAGTTCATGTTAATTGATGTTTTACGTGTAAGCATGATGGGGAGTCCATGAGCCATCTTCTTATTCGTTGTGAGGTGGCACTATATTTATGGTATGCTCCTTTCTTATGTTTGCTGCAGAGTGGGTGTTCCCTTTTAAGGTGGGGGAGCTTCTTTGTTCATGGAGAGGAGATTTAGTGTGGAGAAGTAGGAGAAACGTTTGGTGTTTGATAGCTTTGGCATTGGTGTTTGTAAATAGAACTTTTTATCAAGGTAATGAAACCTGGACTGTTAAGCAAATTAGAGAAGTGACCAGGTCAAGGTTCACTAATTGAATTGTTGGGTCAATTGAAATTGAACCGTGATGTCATAATTACATCATAAATATATTAAAATTATACGTGAATAAAAAAATGAAGTATTAATGGTACCTAAATTTCTTAAATATTTCTTCTAATGTTTTTCTTTATGTCTAAAACAAAAAAAAACATAAAGACACAAAATCAAAATTTAAAAATCCAAAGCAAATAATCTCACCATAATAATGGAATTTCTCAAAGGTAGTGTAAGCTAAATAGAGCTGCTAAATAAATCCTCAAACCATATCAATTAGACAACTGTACAATACACATAATCATTATATTTAAAATAGTAAATGAAAGTGGCTGTGTTTCAAACATTCCATTGTTTTCATTTCTGAAAACTCAAAAACTAAAATGGAAACTTTGAAAAGTGCATAAGATGGGCCCTAATTTTCTTTTTGAAACTTCGATCACATGCAATTTGTGTAACTCGTTATGCCTTAATAAGACCTCAAATTTGTGAACTGTCCTCAATCACTCTGCACTTCCCAAAAATCCACCACAACCACGATGGTCAACAAATAACAAGGTTTTAGTTCATGGTAATTCTTCTGAAGGAACAACCCACAACAAATATGAAAATGCTTACAAATCTATGACTACAGGCCTAGTTTATGTAAATTGTAATAATTCTCAACAATATATTTGTGTGTCGGCATGTGGTGGAGATGAGTAAGTAAGGGAAATAGGAGGAGAGGGTGATGGTGAGGAGTGTCGATGTTGGCTGCTGGTCGTGTCGGGCGTGGCTGGATGGGTAGGAGGAGGAGCCAAAAGGGTACCTGGAGGCTGTTGACTTGCTGACTGAGAGCCACTTGTTGGATAAGGATTGAAGGAGAATAGAGAACGCTGTCTTCAAGTTTGAGTGCTGCCAGCCTCTGTCTTAGAAATCTGCAAAGTGAATGTTGAATGAGGATTGAGCCCTAGCTGTTAGGGGGAAAAAAAAAATATGGGTCAAAAATTGGCCAAGTGTGCTGAATGACTACCAATTTAAATGGGTAGCTACTTCAACTATGGTTCACACCGATTTTTTAAAAATACGATGGTTTTCTATCGAAAACAGTGTAGTTGGTTTATCCAGACTGGAACCTAGACTTGTAGAATTGGCCGGTCCAGTTAAGTTTTTAAAACATTGCTTTCAATGGGAAGGGGAACTTATTTTTAGGTTAAATCCGTCATTGAACCAAAATTTTTTGGATTTTGCAGAGGACTTTGTATAGGTTTTTGACGTACAAATGACATAGGTTTTTTTTTTTTTTTTTGGTATATGAGTTATGCCCCTTTGGTGCCTCTTTAATAAATGGTTTACTTCAAAAAAAAATGATTAAGAAGCCTTTTTGGTCTAAAGAAAGTATCCATGGTAGTCTTTAGAGTCTTAAATAATGTCTATTTGGAGTTAGATTCTTGTTGGTTGCTTTTATTTATGTTTTTTATGTCTAAAGTGTGAAAGCTATTTTGGTAAATTTTACTTTTGCTGGATGAGTTATAGTATATTAGCATACTATTAGTAGGCAAATTTGTGGAGTCTACTATTTTGATGTCTTAGTCCTAGTTGGAGTGTAGGCTCTCTAGTCAAGTCCAAACCATCCCTAATCCTTTCCCCCACCTTTTTGGCCCTTTAATTGGCACCAAAATGCCATGAAAGCTGCTGTACAAAATTTTCAGCAACTATCTTTTTGCAAATCCAGCAATCAACACCTTTGGACTTGAGATAATTCTAATTCTTTTTCCATCTAAAAATCCTAGAAACTTTCTTTTATCTATTAGAACATTTCCATAAATACAACCCACTACAGTCTACAGATCAATTGTAATTTGATTCTTGGCTTCCTAATCTGTCCTACATTGGAAGAGAAACAAGTTCATAACAATTACATTACCATTTAGTATAGGATATTTTAGTAATTTTCTGTACTGGGGCTGTTTTGTTTAGTATTGGGTCTTCTAATTTGAACCACTACAGGATATTAAAGTGCTCTATATGTTGGACATTATTTGCTTTTAGAAGTCTTATGCTGGTGCGGTTTGGGGTTTGTATTCTGCTTAGAGTTGCTATAGTGTTTAATTTCTCCTGATATAGCATATTCCATTGAGAAATTATTACTTCTGAGTGAAACAACCACAAACTCTAGTACTTCTCTCTGCTGAGTTTTGTTGTTTTTTTCCTTAATAAAATTAGTTTTTATGCTATTTGTTAGTTACTCAACTGAGCATAAAAGATAAAATAGTAATTAAAAATGTGGTATCATGGATGTTTGGATGGATTCCATTCAATAGAATGGCTTGAGAATCTGAAAATCTTTGTAGATGGCTCAATTCTGTCAATAATTGGTCAGACTTACACGTTGTTTAATCATTGGGATTAGGCATCCTGCCTCAGCCTGTAGATCACTTCATTGTTTCAGCAAGTGTCATAGACTCTTAGTGTCATTTTGGGCCAGCTGAAGTCTTATGGGCTGCCTGAATTGGATTATTAGCTGCTTAGTTACTAATAGTGTACTTATCTTTTCCCTCTTAGTTATTAAACTCTTTGTAACGTTCTCCTTTTCCAATAAAGTTTTCTTCTTTCAGAGGAGAATTGTTTCTATAATTTTTTATCTGGATCCCAGGTAATATTACCAAAAGCTATTAGTGAGCACTGAGCACCCATGTATTGAAGCTCCCTTAAGGTCATTGCTAGTGACATTTGTCAAAAGAACTTTGTCTAGTGTGCCCACATGGTTTATGTCGTTGTTTACTATCCCTAAATATGTGTTGTGGAGATTGGAAAAGCTTCCAAGGGGTTTTTCGTGGTGGAGATTGGGGGACGAATTGAAGTATCGTCTTCTTGATTGGAAGGTGGTATGCCAGCCTCTTAAGAATGGTAGTTAGGTATTAGGAATCTGGATGTATTCTAAATGGCATTGAATATTTGCTTACTTATCAGAATAAGGCCATTGCAAGCATGTCATAAGGTGCTTCATATCATTTGCTTTATTATTAGGCTTTTAATGCTTGCATGGATATTTGTTTGTAATGGAGAAGTCTAGAACAAGGAAGATACCACAGCCTCTGTTTTGCCCCAAATTTGTCCATTGCTTTTGCTTCAGAAATCTGCCCGTTTCTATTTCTTTACGATATTCTGCTCTAAAGACTCAAAGATTGTTGTATCTGAAGCGAACATGAGTGGTTTCAAATCTTGGTTGGGTCAAGAACAAGTTGGGTGTAAAGATTTGTGATGGGAGAACAAACCCTGATGACCATGGTGAGTTCTAGCAGCCAAATTATGGGAGCCCAACCACCTTCATTTTCCCTGTTTGATGGGGAGAACTTTGATTTCTAGTATGTAAAGATGAGAACCATATTTCTTTCATTGGATCTTTGGGATTATTTAGAATGGGTTTGAAAAACTTGAAGATGATAATGCTTTTTCAAATTCCCTAAAGTAACAATTGAAAGAGCATAGTAAGAAGGATGCAAGAGCTCTCATTGATTCATGAAGGGGTTACTGATAGAATCTTTCCAAAAATTATTAATCCAACAAAAGTAAAGGAGGCATATGATATAATTCAATGGATTATAGAGGTGAATTGAAGGTAAGAACCATCAAACTTCAATTCTTAAGCAGAGATTTTGAAAATTTGAAAATGAAGATGGTATTTTTGAAAGATTATTTGTCTACACTTATGAACTAAATAGCATATACACGAACATGCGACATGATTTGAACAGTCGACATGACGATTTTCAGAAGATGCATGACATGATACGCTAGGGATAAGTTAAAAAATTATATTTTTATAAATTTATTATTTGTGAAATATACGAATAGTTTGTTCAAAGGTAATAAAAAAAGCAACATAATACTAATTAAAATTAAAAGTCATTTATTCCATAACTAAAACATCAAAATATCATTCATATAACAATTGCATTCTGAATAATGTAAAACAATTGTAAAACATTGAGATACATGATCAATTCATTTTATAAATCTTTCAAAACATATTTAGAGAGCAAAAGTTGCATTTTGAAAAATGTACAACATTATTGCAACGAAGAGATCCATCATATAGGTTTATCAAAAAAAAAAAAAAAAAGAGAGAGAGAGAGAGAAAGAGATTCATCATATAAGTCATGTTTGGAGGGTTCAAGAAGTGTTGGTAAAGTATCTGATATTATGGATTTAAAATTTTATTAAGACACATTGAAAAAGCATTCGATACACTTTTAGGAGTATTCACAAAGTGTTGTGTCTGACATGACATGTCTCCTTCGTGGAAGTCGCAAATCAATTGAAAATTTATTCAGATAATATTACCAGTCAAAGAGTTGATCAAAAGTTTTAGTTAGTTTATCGGGAAAAATATGATTCTATTGTTGCGGTAATTGTAGAAACTAAATATATTTTCACTTTGAGTGTTGAAGAATTAAAGGATTCAATTAAAACATTAGTAAAAAGATGTGGTCTAACCGTTAACAAGGCCTAATGTGAAATTTGAATGGGAGACCTTTTTTTTGTATCTAAATAATATTTTAAAATTATTTTACATTATAAACTTCTTAATGTAAAATCACTTTTCGATTCTATTTTTGTAATTAAAATTCAGTGTTATTCATAGCCCTTACTATTAGGAGCCATATGACAAGGAGGATTTTTTTAAGCCTTTACTATTGAGGGCCTTTGGATAAGGAGGATTTGTTTTTCACAAACTTTACTATTGGAGGCCTTTGGACAGGGAATTTTTTTATTAGTCTTTGGACAACAATTTTTTATTGAACTTTGAACAAAGAGGCTTAAAAATATGAGGTCTTCTCTTTTGAAATGTGGGGCCTTTGGATGAGGAAGGGCTTTTTTTATTTTCTTGGCCTTTGGACAAGGAGGGCTTTTTTTATTTTCTTGGCCTTTGGACAAGGAGGGCTTTCTTTTTGTTGTTCCTTTTGACTAAGAAATTTTTTAGTTGGGCTTTAAACAAAGAGGTCTTATTTATTGCTAGGTGTTTAGACAAAGAATTAGTCTGTGAACCCAGAATCTGAGTACCAGATTTTGCCCAGAATGCACATGTGTGGTATAGATTGAGTGAGTGTTTTGTGGAGTCCATGTGTAGAATGAATTTGAACATCATATTGTAAATATGGGGTAATATTTTCGGGGTTTGTAGCATGGCTGTTAGAAAAATTACTTAAAAATCCAAGTCCTTTTGAAAAGTGGGCTCTTTGGATAATGAAGGTTTTTTTTATTAGCCTTTGGACATGGATGGGTAATATTTTATTTTTTTTTGTTTTTTTTTTTTTTTGGGGGGGGGGGGGGGGGCTTCATTTAGACAAATAACTTAAAAAAATTTTAGGCCTTAGGCGACAACTAAATGGCTTATAGGTTACGTTGACCATGTGAGCAAAGGTTAGTAGGCAATCCGAAATGTCAATTGAAAGTGTCTTTGATTTATAAGTTCAATTTCTAAAACCCACAAAAAATAAATCTCATGTTATGATCAATTCAAAAAGGGTAATCTTCTGGAGATTAAAGACATGGAAGAGGAAGAAATAATTTTGAAAGAAGAGGAAATGAAAAGGTTACTCAGAAACGTTGTGGCAAGCGAAGTAGTCATGAATCATGTTGACAAACATTGTTCATTCGGGGGGAAGTTGCAATGTCACAATTGTAAGAAGTTCGGGCAAAAAGGATTGCCAATTAAAAAAAAAAAAAAAAATTCAACAAACTGATTTCTCTGAAGAGCAAGAATATGAAGGGAATTTGTTTTATTCTTGTCAAACTGCATGAAAGCAAAATAATGATATATGATTTCTTGATTAGTGGGTGTAATAATCACATGATTGGAGATAAAAGAATTTTTGTAGAGATTGGTGAATCTAAAAATTTTCAAGTAAAGATGGGAAATGGTGTCTTAGTCCAATTAAAGGGAAAGGGTACTATTGCTATTTATGAAAAAGAAAAAGAGAGTGAACAAACTATTGCCTAATTGTTCTGCTAGTTTCTAACTTAGAGCAAAATTTGTTGAGTGTTGGACACTGGTAGAGTATGGGTACTTTGTTCACTTCGAAGACTCTTGCAAGGTCAATGATGAAAGGGCGAGATGTCAACTTGTGGCAAAAATCAAGATAGAGAAAAATAGTGGCTTTGCACTCACTCTTTGATATTAAAAAAATGTGGCTTTGAAGATGGATGTGGTTGATGATGAATCACAAACTTGGCTTGGAAGATTTGGATACTTGAGTTCCCAAAATTTGAAGAATTTACAACAAAAGAGCATGGTGTATGGGTCGCCAACTATTGAAGAAGTGAAACAAGTTTGTGAAGCTTGTGCATTTGGAAAGTACCATCAATAGTCAGCTCCAAAATGGAGAGCTAAAGCACCATTGGAGCTTGATGTGTGCGGGCTGATGGAAATACCTACTCATGGCAGTAACAAATACTTTTTGTGAATAATTTTACAAGAATGACTTGGGCGTATTTCATGAGATGAAAAAGTAATGTATATTGTATTTTAAAACAATTCTTAAAACTTGTTGAAAGGCAAAGTGGACACCTTATGAAAGTATGCAAGTGTGATAGGCGTGGAGAGTACTACTCTAAGAAGCATGGGTCTGAATGCACGGGTAATGGTCTGCACGGTACGAATGCAATGCGTTGATACGGCAAAATTTCAAAAAAAGTAGAATGCACGGTGCAATTGCGATGCGCCGATATTTTTTTATTTTTTATAATTATGGTTAAAATATCCAACCTACAAATTGAAGTTAAATATCAAAACTATAAATAGAACTATAAATAAAACTAAAAAACAAATATCATGGGTAGGGGGTTTTTTATAAATATTTTTATTTTAATATACATTAATTATTTTATTTATTTATTATATTTTTCAAATAATGTGTTTTAATTAATTTTATTTTATTTTATTTTAAATACATGTATTTATTTATTTTTATTAATATGTATAAAAAATATATTATCTTATAAATATATTATATGTTTATATAATAATAATAACTATTATAAATATATTATATATTATATGTTAAATAGTTATTATAGAATATTTAAACGCTACCTCAGGTTCACTAGAGAAGACAAAAGCAAGGGAGAGAACGTGAGACACAGAGAGAGGCGGGGACAGAGACGCAAGCGATCGATGGCGATCGCAATTGCGATGGAGAGAGAGAAGGCGAGAGAGAGAGAGAGGCTTAGCCGAAGTCGTGCAGGTGTCCCATGCTCGATTGACTGGATTGAGTGGATGAGCTTCGAATGGAGTTCTTCGATCTGCAACTGGATGGAGCTTCAACTGGATGGACTAGATTGCGCAACAGGTTTGTCTCTCTTCCTTCACACTCTCTCTCCTTTGTTTGATCGTTTCAATTCATTCCCCACTGGCATACCAACGGCGTGCACTCGTACCCAAACGCCGTGCCAAGCGTGCCGAGACCAGCATGCGGCCGATGCGTGCCAGTACCCGTGCAGCGTACGTGTACGGCAACATTTTTGGAGTACCCGTGCTTCATAGGTACTACTCCAATGAATTTGAGAAATTTTGTGAAGATATTGGCATGGAGAGGCACCTAACAGTTAGGCACTCTCCACAATAGAATGGCGTGGTGGAGAGGAAGAATAGAGCCATAGAGGAAATGGAAAAATCCATGCTACATAAGAAGGGGCTACCTAAGAATTTTTGGGGTGAAGCTGGGTATAAGGCAGTTTATTTGATGAATAGATGCCCTACAAAAGCAGTAGAAAAACAAACTCCATTTGAGGCTTGGGGTGGAAGAAAGCCATTCGTAAATGACTTGAATGTATTTGGTTGCATTTGTTATGCACATGTCCCAAAAGAAGGCACAAGCTTGATGAAGCTGTGAAAAATGCATCTGTGTGGGTTATTGTAGCTCAAAATAAAAGGGCTATAGACCCTTTAATTTTATAAAGACTGAAGTGATTATTTGTAAAGTTGTCCTCTTTAATAGAAAGCTTCTTGGGATTGGAATGAAAAGAGAGTTCAAATCAAGTCGTTACTTTTAATGAAGAATGGGAAAATCAACAAAATGAAGATGGTAATGTTCTTGTCGTTCTTCAACAAGTGTCTCCTATTGCTAGTTCACAATCATCTTTAACTTCTCTTTCAAGGTCAAAATGCACATCTCCAAGTTAAACTCCTAGAAAAATGAGTAATGCTAGTTCACAATCATCTTTAACTCCAACAAAATGAAGATGGTAATGTGTATGCAAGTTGCAATTTTATGTTGTTGAACTGAAGAGCTTTGAAGATGCAATTAGAGAAGCATGAAAGAAAGCTGTGGAAGAAGAAATATACATGATTGAGAAGAACAAGACTTGGGAGTTGGTGGAGAGGCCGAATGAGAAGTAATTGGTGTGTTGTGAATTTTCAAAACAAAACTCAACGCGGATGACTCCATCCATAATAACAAAGCAAGACTTGTCACTAAAGGGTATTCTCAACAACCCAAAATTAATTTCCAAGAAACATTTTCAGCGGTGGCTTGACTTGACAAAATTAGAGCTCTTGTTGCCTTGGTGTCTCAAAAGGGTTAGTTTTTGTACCAACTTGATATGAAATAGGCATTCTTGAGTGGTGTCTTCAAGTAAGAAATATACGTTGAACAACATCAAGGTTTTGTTGTAAAAGTTTACAAGTTGAAAAAGGCCTTGTATGAGCTAAAACAAACACCTTGGGCATGGTATATTGAGATTGATGCTCACTTCAATGGCATATGTTTTTGAAGGAGCAAAAGTGAGCCAACTGTGTACACCAAGAGACAAGGTAAGACTGCTATTCTTAATATTTCTCTTTTATGTTGATGATTTGATGTTTATTGGTAGTTACAAAAAAAATAAGAGAAGATTTTAAAAGGAGATTATGGAAAAATATGAAATAAGTGATTTGGGACTCTTGCATTACTAATTGGGCATTGGAATTTATCAAAAGGAAGAATGTGTTTTTATTTTCCAAAGGAAGTATGCAAAAACTCTTGCTAAAAAGTTCAAAATGAAGAATGTCAAATTGGTTGCTACCACCTTGATGTAGAACACCTTAAGAAAAGAGAAGAAAAGAGAAAGGAGAGAAGAAGAGAGAAAAGAAGAGGGCCACAACCTTAATCACTCAATGATATTCTCAACGCTAACTATTACAATGTAGAAATCTAATACTTGTAGGCTAGAAACCCTAATTTAAAATAGGAAAGAATAGGAAAATAAATATTAATTGAACTCTTTGCCAAAGGAAAACAAATATTAATTAAACTCCTAACCATAATAAAACTCTTAAAGAAACTATAAGTAAGAATAAAACACTAAAATAAATGGGAGCTGCTAGTCCCACTCTACTTTGCTCCAAATACACTCATTTCTTTGTCTTTATTATACATAGTTACATTAATACCTTGGCGTAGGTTTTTCTTCCTTCTGCCTAGCTCCCCGAAAACAACGTCTGACTTGCATGTGTTAAGCATATAGCTAGCGCTCGTCCTAAGTCAGGATCAAACTCTTCTTTTTAGCATGAAAAAATATAGGTTCTATTCTATCTAGTAGATTCAACAGAATGGAGTTCCTTGTTTGTAATTCCAAAATAGAAAATTTCCTCCAATAGGTTGACAAAGGGGCTTTCCTTTCAAATGACAACTGCCTCTTCCTGTTGCGAGGGCGTTGTATGAAACCAAACTGCCCCCCGTTTGATAAAGTACCAGTTGCTTTGCTGGTAGGCCCACTTAGGTTAGGGGCATTGTCCCTCAGTTCTTACTCAGGCTGTGGTTGACCGCATTCTATCTTCAGATTATTAAATCCTTGCTCAATAAGGCACTTTTCACGGTATTATCCTACCTCAACTATATTCCGTGTCTTTATCATAGCCTCCAGGTGGAGATTCTACTCTAGGGTTAGGTAGAGGTGTTGCACTTGAAGCTTCACTTTGATTATTCGAATTCGGCGAGCTTGATTCTATGAAAGGAATAGACACTTGAGATCTTCCCTTAAGGGAGGAGTTTGCATCTGAGTGGTTGTTTCCGCTACAAGTGTTTCTTTTTCGAGTGGAGAATGAAGCATTCAAACTTTCCTGTAGGTTCACCAAGGCCTCAAGGTCACCTTTTTCATACCTTTAACTCATCCTGAGTGGACTCCCTATCATTTGTCTTATGTAGGTGTGTGTGCCAGGGGAATGGAGGGAAGTGGGGAGATAAGCCCTTTTGAGCTACAGTTTATGTATATTCCTATATTGCAGATCCATAGTTGGAAGCTCCTGTTTTTGTTATCTACTCTCTATCTATATCGCCCCCCTATTCTAGTTTTCAACCCTACATGGAATTATACTTGGGATGCTGACATTGTTTGCAGGCAAGAAAGGTATGACACGATCGTTCCTAATGTGGAATTACTCAAGGTGTCCCAGAATGGATTCGGCTTTTATGCTTTAACTCTAAATAACAGATTGCCAACAACACTCTTCATTGAGATGAAGCAAGAGCTGCCTTGGTTTCCTAATACGGATACCTATTCAGGTAACCAGATCGTTGCATAGGTCACTTTAGAAGGCAACCATTGGAATATTATAGAACGATCTAAACATGGTCATAGCTTATTCAACTTGCAGTCAATTAGGCTATATGATCTTTGCTTGTGGCATCTCTAACTATTAGGTTATCGTCTTGTACTTAATGAATCATGCGTTTTTCAAAGCATTACTGTTCCTGAGTGCAGGTTCGGTGATTCATACCATATCAGATGTGCAAGATATGTAGAAGATGGGAGGGCTTGCCTCCTCATTCCCTTTTACCTATGCCATGATGTTGCCCACCCCTTTTTCTAAAGGGGCTTATGCACTCCACTTGTTACCACTAAATGACGAAGCTAGAAGCGCAAGGAGGGACTTGAACCCGCTTCTACTTACTTAAGAGCTTTTTCGGAATCCTTTCTTTCTGCTTACTAGCTATACTAGGCTAAGTTGGTTGCTCCCGAGAGTTCACATCATCATCAGTATTGGATAACTCTGAGCTCCAATTTGATCTCTTGCCTTCCTGAATTTCCAATGACTTTCAGTTCCTTCCCTCTTAGAGACATTTTCATTTGATCTTTGCTCTCCCTAATCAATAGGGGTCTAGGCATCCTCACTTTCATTTTGTCTGTAATCGAGTCAGTCTCGCCAGGAAAGATTCATTCTTTTGAACCATGGCAGGTGCTTGAGCGCATCTTTCTCATATTGATCAAGGCTTTCCTTGAGTTTTCAATAAGGGGTGCGTTAGCACTCCTGCAAGAAAATGGCCTAGCTTATGTGTGCCCTGACGGTTTCTTCACTTGCTCTGTAGTATGAGCCTCATACAGAGCTGTGTCCCTTTAATATGATGAAAAGAAGAGGGGCCGCCCTCTTTTCTTTTCTGCACAAATCTTGATTTATTGCTAGCTAGTAGATTAGACTAGTTAGATGATGCGGACGCTCTCTCTTGAGTTTGTACAGTCTGGTGCTTGTATCTCCCCAAGTTCTTTTGCTTTTGCGTTCGTCCTCCCCTTTCTATTCTAGGGGGATCTGCCTTTGTGTCTTCGGAGCTTAGCTTAGATCGGATTAGGATTGAAGACTAGCCGAAACGGAAAGATGTGGTTTCATACCAAGCCAAGGAAGGCCAATGCCCCCCCCTCCCCAAAAAAAAAACACAAAATACACTCCCTAAAAAAATCAAAATTTCAACGGTATTAATGTAACTATGTATAATAAAGACAAAGAAGGGAATGTGTTTGGAGCAAAGTGGAGTGGGAATAGCGACTCCCAAATAAATTACATAATAAATATTAAAGACAAAATTATAAGAACTTTGTGGTGCACAAACGTTCCGCATCATTATTCCAATTGGGAAAAAGAACTCATCCTTGAGTTTTCCTTTTAAGTATCGAACTTGTCTATGTCAAAAAATCAAATACTTTGAATATGCGGCTTGCTTTGTTGTCAACTACTCCTGGTGCCCAAGGTGTTAACAAGATCCACTATACTTGGACTAAAACACACAAAGGAAATTTTCAACACCAATCAAATCAATTTCTTCGAATTTGACCAAGTAATTATTTAGTGGAGCATCAATAGGATCCGATAAGTTGAGTTCATTTGTAGATTTAAGAGACTATTCTTTTGGTAAGATCATTATTTGCGCAGGAATGACTTCTTGGATTTCCAAAGTTTTTGCTTGGTCCATAGGTTCCACACATGCCCTCACCAACGCTATGAGGAAGTTCTAAATATTTCCTAAAATAAGGGTCATCGATTTATCCAAAGTTGATTTTGTCTTATCCAAAGTTGATCGTGTCTCTGCCAAGGAGGCCCTAAGTCCTACATTTTGATGGTAAGACATCATATTTTGAGTATATCTCTACGTTGGTGAATATAGCTAATGAGGCAGAAGAAATTTTTTTTCCCTGGATTGGCTTTTGAGCTGGGTAATAGATTTTTTATTTTTTATTTTGGATGTTTGGGTTAGTGGTTTGAAGGGTTGCTGGTATGGTATGGGCTGGGCTGGTTTGCTGTGAGTGGTGGCGTATTGGGTTGGAGTTTTTAAAGGTTAAAAGGCATGCGCTTAGGTGTGAGGCACACTTTGAGGCGTGGTGCTGTAGGAAATGCACATCTGAGCTACGTTACCCGAACTCGGGTATAGGTATTGGGTGCGGGTGCGTATCTAGGGGTCAAATACTTTAAAATTAAAAATTGAGAATACGTGGATACGGATCCAAATTCGGATACAAGTACGGGGATACGTTAAATAGTTATTTTAAAAATATATTTATTATATGAAGATGAGTTAAAAAAAGCTAAGGCAAAATAGATTTATTAAAAAAAATAACAAATAGAAATTATTTTAGGCATAAAATAAATTATATTATATATGATAAAATAAATTATTTTTATTTTAGGAATAAAAATTATATTATTTATGATATATTATATTATACAATACTTTTTTGGCTGAATGATATTATGTAATATGAAATAATATTATATATTATCATATTAATATAATTTATATTATATAATATAAATCTAATTTAAAAGAAGAGAATAGAGAACAAAGAGGAGAAGACGAGAGAGAGATAGAGAGATTGAGACCAAAGGGGAATTGAAGCCCTAGGATCATTTTCTGGATGGAATCGACTTGGCAATGATCTCCTTTGATTCGGTCGAGCTCGCGACTAGGGTTCACATTTTGATCTTGCTTCGCCACTTGACTTGCTTTGCAAAGGTGAGTTTCAGCTCTTTCTCTCTCTCTCTCTCTCTCTCTGAGTTTCAACCGTATCTTGGCCATATTCTGCACTTGTACCTGTGTTGTGTCGTGTCGACATGGGTACCTCTTACAAAACAGACAGACCGTGTAACATAGCATTTGAGGTGCTTGAGGTTTGCGCCTTAGGCTCAAGCGTGATTCATTTGAAGTTTAGGTGTGAGGCGCACTTGAGGCGCTTCAGACACTTTGAGGTGTGGTGTTGTAGGAAATACACATCTGAGCTACGTTACACGGACTCGGGTGCAGGTGTGGGTGCGTATCTAGAGGTTAAACACTTTAAAATTAAAAACTGAGGATATGTGGATATGGATTGAAATTTGGATACGGGTACGGGGATACGTTAAATTGTTATTTTTAAAATATATTTATTATATGAAGATGAGTTAAAAAAAGCTAAGGAATAACAGATTTATTTAAAAAAATAACAAATAAAAATTATTTTAGGCATAAAATAAATATATTATATATGATAACATAAATTATTTTTATTTTAAGAATGAAAGTTATATTATTTATGATATATTATATTATACAATATTTTTTTGGCTGAATGATATTATGTAATATGAAATAATATTATATATTATCATATTAATATAAATTATATTATATAATATAAATCTAATTTAAAAGAAGAGAATAGAGAACAAAGAGAAGACGAAAAGAAGAAGAAGAAGAAGAAGGAGAGAGAGACCAAAGGGGAATTGAAGCCATAAGATCATTTTCTGGGTGGAGTCGACTTGGCAATGATATCGTTTGATTCGGTCGAGCTTGCGACTATGGTTCACATTTTGATCTTGCTTCGCCACTTGACTTGCTTTGCAAAGGTGAGTTTTAGCTCTCTCTCTCTCTCTCTCTCTCTCCATCTTTGAGTTTCAGCCGTATCCGTTTGTATCTAGCCGTATCTTGGCCGTATTCTACACCTATATCTGTGTTGTGTCGTGTCAACATGGGTACCTCTCACAAAACAGAGAGTCCGTGTAACATAGCATCTGAGGTGCTTGAGGTGTGCGCCTTAGGCTCAAGCGTGATTCATTTGAATTTTTGCTTCAACCTTATTCTTTTTGTGTGTAGCCATAAGGAATCACAACCCTTTTAATATAAAATGCAAACACATATCCAAAAAAGTCCTACGCATTGAGCAAAAGTTTTGGATTGCAAGAAAGATATTCCTTTGGGATTCCTTTCAATATAGTGAATTATGATAGTTTTGGGTTAATGATTGAATCTATTGGGTAATTGTCCCCTTTTTAAAATTTAAACCACTGAGTTATCATTTACATCAATAAATTGATGTAGGCAGGCAAATAGTTTTGGGTAAAGTATGGATATTGTATAATGGACAATGGGTGGATGAACAAGAGAAATATTGATTTTTATTTGATATGAGTGATGTTTTTTTATGAATTTTGTTGGATATTAGTTTGTGGTTGTTAGAAGGTTAAATGTTATTTTTTGAGGATTTTTTGCAAAGTTGAATGTTATTTTTATGGTTTTTGGAATATTGAATGTTGTATGAGTTGTGAAATTCAAAAAATATTTGCTTATGTTAAAAACTTTGTTTATATTAAAATTTTGGTTATCATCTACAACTTGTGCCTCGCTTTGGGTGTTTCATGCTTAGGCTCTAGGAGACCTTGGTGCCTTAATGCGCCTAGATCTTTTAAAACAGTGGGTTAAAGGATGGTTTGGATTCATATGGATATGAGCGAAAGTTTTGGACTGGTTGACTTTGGCGCTGTCCTATTGAGGGGGCTGGATTTGTTTAGTTACAAGACCGGGTTGGGTTTGGTATACTGGTATTGGCTTAATCAAAGGGCTGGTTTAAGTGAGTTTGCAAGGGGACTTGGGGTCACCACTGGTTGATGTGGGGTTTGGTGGGCTTTAGTAAGATGGGTTGGTTTACATATGTGGGTCAGGGGTTGGGTTGGGTTGGGTGTATGGTTAGGATCTAGGGTTAATGCTGATGGGTTAGGGCTTAGGGTTATTAGGACCCTGGATGACATTGGACGAAGCCCTACCTCGACTTGCGACAGAACACTAACTAAGCTTCAGAACAACACTGATGTGATGATGCCATCAACAGAGAAGCAGTGTGCCAACAGTTGGAGTGCAATGGAGATCGAGACAATTCTGAGAGTCAAGAGGCTGCTGCAATGCTGATTCTAAGAAAGAAAGCTACCGCGATGTCATTCTAAAAACAGAGATGCAACTTCGATTTTGAGAGAAGTTGTAATGTTGTTCCGAAAGAGAGGACGGACTGTACCGAAAATAAAAGGGAGAGAAAGAGGATGGTAATGGGAGCTTAGGCTCTGATACCAATTGATGCAGTGCGGCTATTAAGAAATCTGTCCCATTTTTTCAACTAATTCAAAACCAGAAAATATGGAGAATTGTTTTAAATGAAAAGAACCGATATTCAATAAGAAAAGAATTTTCAAGAAAAAAAGAACAAGGGTCACAACCCTACACACAAAAGCCACAGCTTTTCTCAATTCAAATTCATTAATCAACTTTGAAGAACAATAATGGCGAAGCCTTTATTTATAAGCTAAAAGAAACCCTGATAAAAATAAGCAAACTAAAATTCTTGATGACCAAGGAACATACTACAATGAAACAAATCTTCAGAATCCTAATTAAAAATTCTTAATCACTAGAAAACATATTAAAAGGAAACAAATCTTGAGAATCCTAACAAATCCTGAGAATTCTAATTAAACTATAAATTAAAATAAATAAATAAAATATTAAAGACATAAATAAAATTATAAAATTTCCGTAAATATCCATGAACATTTCGCATCATTCTCCCCAATTGAAAAGAAATTGTCCTCGAGTTCTCCTTCAAGTATTGAATGCGCCATGCCAACAAATCAAATATTTGAATAGGCTAGCTGCTTTTATTTTATTGCCAGGCATATTGTTCTTGGATCTCAAAGTGTTGAAAAGGCCTGTTAGACTTGGATTGGACACATGAAGAAACTTTTCAACTCGAACAACATCAACCCTGTCTAACTTAATCAAAGGATGTGTAACAGGAAACTCTTCTTTTGGTAAAACCATGTTCTGCAGGAGATTTTCTTACCTTTCAGCTTCGACTTTTTTGGGATCCTGAAAGCTTTTCCAAAATAATATTAGGTTCCTGATACTTTGGAACTGCTTAATCAACTTCTACTTGGTTGTCATAATCTCCTTGGGGCTTGTTTGATTGGACAGCCATGGGACTCACGTTCCATTGTTTGATTGCAATTTTATTTTTAAGATTAGATTCCAATGGCCATTCTATTCAAAAAATTTACAACTAATAATGCAAAACATGCATATAATTGAGATTATATTTTTTCATATCTATTGCAAAATAAACGTGGACAAGAGGGAATTATATGGATTGTAATCCCCTCATTGTTAATCCTACTAATCAAACATCATGGATTGTAATCCTTTCACTGTTAATTTTGCTATTCAAATAGGCCCTTGAGGAATTTCTAAAGTTTATCCAAAAAAATGGACTAACAATTTGTTCAAAGTGGCTTTCTTCTGAGTCATTTTTTTCTTCATCACTTGCATATCTTTCTTCATCACATGGTGTTTTTGAGATAGGGTCTAAAATTAGGAGTTTAACTTGGCATTGGTGAACGTGACTAAATGGTGAAAACATATATATATATTTTTAATTTTATTTTTAAATAATGATTTTGGTTCAAATCAATGAAGTCGTATGAAGAAGGCAACCACACTGATTGAACAGAGAAAGGTCGATCGAAGTTGGGCTCTAATAGCTATTAATGTAGAACACCTTAAGAAAAGAGAAGAAGAGAATAAGAGAGAGAGAAGAAGAAGAGGGCCACAACTCGAACACAAGACGGCCACAACCTTAATCACACAATGATATTCTCAAAGCTTACTATTACAATGCAGAGATCTAATACTTGTAGGCTAGAAACCCTAATATAAAATATGAAACGAATAGGAAACCAAATATTAATTGAACTCCTAACCAAAGGAAAACAAATATTAATTAAACTCCTAACCAAAAAAAAAAATGTTAATTAAACTATAATTAAAATAAAATACTAAAATAAATTAGATAATAAATATTAAAGACAAAATTATAAGAACTCCATGGTGCGCACACTTTTCGCATAACCCTTTGATTGTGAATGAAAAATTGTCAAAGGGACTCAAAGAAATGGATGCATCTCATTATAGAAGCTTTGTTCGAAGTTTATTGTATTTGACAACTACAAGACCGAACGTTATGTATGTTGCTTGTTGTCCTGATTCATGTACAATCCAAGCCAAAGACATTTCAGGGCTACTAAGTGAGTGCTGAGATACATTCAAGGTACACATTGTTTACAAGAAGATGTTGACGCAAAGTTGCATGGATTTTGTGAGAGAGATTGGGCTGGATGGGTTGATGATATGAGAAGCACTTCCGGATGTGCATTCTCTCTTGGTTTGGGTGTATTTTCATGTGCATCCAAGAAGCAATAAGTCGTGGCACAATCTTCTGCTGAGGCCTAGTATATTTTGTCAATCATTGGTAACTTTACAAGCAATGTGGCTAAGGAGAATCTAGGAAGACATTTGTGAAAAGCAAGAAGAAACTACTCCAATTTTGTGGGACAAGAAGTCTGCCATTACTGCGACAAAGAATCCCGTCTACCATAGCCGTATAAAGCACATTGCATTAAACATCACTTCATTAAAGAGGTCATGTAGGATTAAGAGATTCAACTCAAATATTGCAATACAGAAGGCCAAGAAGACCAATTAGCGGACATTCAGCAAAGCTCTACTGAGGGATAAGTTTCAATACTTCAGAGAAACATTGGGTGTCACCAACAAGGCATTAAGGGGGAGTGTTAAAACTGTAATTCCTGTCATGTGTTTGTAATTGTGTCAAAACTAGTGTCCTTTTTGGTCTTTTAGTATATTCAGATGGGTCTTATATTAGACAAGTGTAGGGCTGAGATTTAATGCTTTTATGGATATTTCTATGTAACTGAGAAGTCTATTACAAGGAAGATACAGCAACTCCTGTTTTGTCTCAAATCTGTCCATTGTTTTTGCTCCAGAAATCTGCCTGTTTCAATTTCTTGTATGAGATTACAATATTCTGCTCAAAAGACTCAAAGATTGTTGTATCGAAAGCCAACAGTCTTTTTTTTGATTTCTATGTACCCATGTATGAGACTATGCAGAATCTTCTGACGTGTGATAATTATAGAATGACAGCTTAAAAGTGTCCTATGCAGGTTGATATATTATGCTGGATTTTATTGCCTATTTTGGTGGATCACCTACTCTACAGCTTATGCAACAACCATTTTCCGTCTCCATGATTTGTTGTTTCTGTATACTGCTGTGAAACAAATATGCAGACGAGTGGGAGTCTTTCCAAGAATAATTCTTTGAGACTGACACCTCAGCAGTCTCTTCGCCGCTTGGGGTTGTGTTCTCAAGTAGCAACTGGACAGCACTCCTCCCCAATTGTCTTTCCAGAAAAACGTGGCAAGGTGAAGGCTTCCAGGCGTGGTGACACAAGTGTCAGCAGTGACGATCTCAAGAAAGCAAAAAGGGAGGAACACAGGATTGATATTGGAGATGAACAGTCTGACTTGTTGGGATATGAAGTGTTTTCTGGAAAGCTGGTTTTGGATAAGAGAAAGACAAATAAAAATGATGATACACAAACTTCAACGGAGATTTTGAACCAGGATGCTGTTGATGCAAAACTCACAAGCAAGGCATTAGTCTGGGGTTCTCACGTGCTCTGTCTAGAGGATGTGATTTCGGTGGGTTTTTTTTAGATTGTTCTGCTTTTTTTCCTGAATAAATAACCTCTACTTTTATAATTGGACTGAATATATAATTCCACGACTTTGCAGGTATCGTACAACGTTGGTATCAGACATTTTACTATTCATGCATACACTGTGAAAAAGGGTTCATGTGGCCTTTCTTGCTTTATGAAAAGTGGGAGAAGTCGGAAGGATTTTCGCTTCTTGGCTTTTACCTCCGAAGAAGCAGTCCAGTGGGTTTCTGGATTTGCTGACCAGCAGTGTTTTGTGAATTGTTTGCCTCATCCTTTGAAGCAGGCTTCAGAAATGGTTGCTAGTGATTTTCCTTATGAATTACGCATAAAATGTAAGAGTCCACCTAAAATGCTCGTGATTTTAAATCCACGATCTGGACGCGGTCGTTCGAGTAAAGTTTTTCATGGGATGGTGGAACCAATATTTAAGGTATGTAGACCTTTCTGGAATGTTCTAGTTATCTTGAGAGTTTTGAGTGTAATACCCACAATGGATGACTATGAAAATTGTTAGCATTTTTTGATACTTGTTCAAAGCTTTACACACTACAATTGAGGAATCTTTAAGATAGCTAGATGCTGACATGCTGTTGAATGCAACCAGTAGGGTCAGACCTTATCCCTCCACTTCAAACACTTAACCTAATTAGGTCAGACAATTTTCATTTTTGCCTATTAAATTTCTTTTTCTAGAGACGTTGAACATGCTTTAATGTACCCCGCCTCCTACCCCCACCTTACTGACCACCATTGCCTATCCCTCTCTCAACTTCTCATCTCTGATTCTCACTGGCTTTTGTCTGCTGCCTACTGTGGCTATTGGCGCTTCTGTCACAGCCACCTACTATCGCCTCCTTCATTCACCCCCTTTGGGCTCTCTCTCCAAAATGGTCTCACATCTCAGGTACTCTCTTCCAGATTTCTCCACCCGGCTCTTCCTTCACTGTTCTCCCCCTCCTAGCTCCGTTCTTCACATATTGCCACCTTCTGATTCCCCTACCGTCACCTTGAAGTCCCCCTGCCTTAGAATAACTCTCTCCTTCACCCTCCCTACACCATTGCAACCCTCATTCCCCAATGCCCCCCCTCCTCCATTCTCGCTTCCCCTCCCTCACAAATCACAATAAGTCCCCCTCCACTGTCTCCCCTCTCCCAGGTCCCCTTCCCTAACTCTTACGTGTTTTTTCTTTTTCTAATTATATTTGCATAATTATTTCAAAGATATTTTTTTTAGGAGAATTAGTTTATTTAATGGATATAATAATGTGACATTTGAAAATATATATATTTGATTTTTTTAATTATGTTTTTACTATTTTCTTTAATTTTGCAAGTCACAAAGCTACCCACCCAACTGCCAAGTCGAAACGCATATAAAATCTAACCAACCCTCTGGTTTTATACTAAGAGACATATACACAGACATGGGACACAACGATTCTAAAAAAATTAGGATATGGATACGATGGGATAAACCAAACAAATCAAACTAAGCTTTATGTTCCAATCAAGTAGGGTTAATTACATGAATCTTTTTTTGTCATTCAACTCTATTAAGGTCTATACGTTCAGTTATATTACATCAATTCATATCTGTTTCGCTAGTGCACCCCATGTCAACTTAAAGTCTTCACCTCCTAGCATCTCCATTATGGTCATCCTATTACTCTCCCTTATTGTTGCATCTATAGGCCTTTGTTGTACATGACCAAATCATTTTAACTAGTTCTCTCTTAACTTATCTTGGGGTGTGTCCAAACACAAAACGCACGTGTCCATGAAGTGTCCCCAACATGTCCAAAAAAATAATAATTAAAAAAATTGACACCCTATGGGGCGTGGTGGACACGTGGATACGTGTCCCCACTGTGTCAGACATAGACATGGCACCTATTAGCAAGTACAATAAGGTAAACAATGACCTAAAAAAAAGCTTTTTGGTGAATTTGCAAGTTTGTTGATTGATTGACATCTCTCTCTCTCTCTCTCTCCACATCCTTCTTTTGGAACATTTCATCCCATGAACTTTTGCCTTTTCAAGAGGTGACAACTTAGGTTCTCGAATAGTATTATGGATTGCATCTATGGCTGCTTTTGGGAGTTAAGAGTCAAGTAGTTGGCCGTGATAATTCTTAATATGCATAAGTAGCAGATTTATAGTTTTGTTCTTAATCATATCATGTAATTTATTTAAGAGTTACAACCTGTGACAGCTTGCAGGGTTTAAGATGGAGGTAGTCAAAACAAAATCTGCTGGTCATGCTAGAAAACTTGCCTCCAATGTTGATTTCACCACATGCCCTGATGGTATCTCCAACTTTCATTCTGTTTTATAGTTTGTTTCATGTTTGGTTTTGGCATGCAGCTTAAATATATATATATATATTTTTTAGACTGCCATTCATTCGTGATATTTTTTTGCAGGAATTATATGTGTTGGAGGTGATGGAATTGTTAATGAGGCAAGTCATTTTCAAGATTTGGGTCATTTTGTTCATTCAAATTCTACAAATGAACTTTTTCTTGCATATTTAATCAAATTTCCTTCATCCTATATATAATAGATATACATATTCCTAAGTATATATGTTTGTAAATGCATATATATATTTGACTATATATTTTTTTCTAATATGAAAATTTGTGGAGTTCGCAGTTTGCCCATATTAATTTTGTTCAGGACAGTACGAATTCTTTATCCTCTCCTTGAGTTGGCAAAATTAAATTGATAACTTTTAGATGGAAATTATGTTCTTTACTTTTTTGGATTGGTGAGAGGGTAGGAGCGACAACTGGTGTGTGAAAGCCCTACTTGGGCATGAAAATAGGAGCCCCTACTGTGTGTGTGTTTTAATATGTATATGCATATATAGAATTGTAAATTATAATAATTAAAATGAATCTTACGATTCACGATTCATTGTATTAGCAAAACGACTCACAATTTGACAACAATTGTTTGTTACTATCATCTTTTAGCTTTGTGACAGGTTTAAAGCTGTGTAATATATCACAACTTAGTGTTAGTTTCATTATGCTATTTATAAAAGTGGTTACGCACAGAAATGTTGCAATTCCCCTAAGAATCCAATTTGATGGGAAGTCTACAGGTTGTTAATATTAGGATATCTATTAATATGAAAGGAATTTATAAGATTTGGAGTTGGATGAGATTTGGGTTCTGTTAGATTACCAACTCTGCTAAAATCTTTGTTGTTATTAGAAGGCCCAACAATATATGTATCAAGTTAACATCATCTCTCACATGTGACCCCATCTCACACATGGAGAGACAAACAAATGAACAAACAAACTAAACTAAACAAGGTGCATCAACACACAAAATAGAGTGCAAAATAGCAAACGTAATGGAAAAAAAGAAAAAAGAAATAAAAAGAACACGTATTAGGAGTTGTGAACTTGACCTTTCGGAAACCAAGCTCTAATATCAACTAGTTGGAAATGAGCCCAACAATGTTATCAAGCTTTTTAGCGTCCCTTTTTGAGAAATTTTATAAATTGGCTAGCCTGAAGAGTGCGAAGATGTTTTGTTGTGCAAAGGGTCAAACATGGGGGCATTTAGAGTGGAAATTGTTTAGGCAAGGCATATATGGTCATCCTAAGTGCCATCTAAGGTGGCCTGATGTAGAACATGTAGTGTGAAAGGCCTCCCGAAAACCCCTCTCACAGAACTTCGTAGAAAACATGACAAAATAAACAAATGAAGTAGAGAAAAAGCACGGGAAGAGAGAAGACAATGATTTATGTGGTTCCCTCAACTTGAGGTACGTCCACGGACAACACTGACAATTTCACTAATTCAAAAAGAAAGTTACAAATGTATCTCACACTTTCTCTAACCACAAATGCCTCACTCTTGTTTCCTCCCAACTTGCCATCTCAGTTACAAATGAGCCACAATATATATAGTGTTCATAGGTTCCAAATACATTGGCAATGAGGGGGATGAATATTCAAATACATGAACAATAATTAATCCATGCATGTACATGTCATAATGATGATACGTGAACCATCAAATGAACTTCCAAATGCATCCACCTCCCAATGCATGTATCCAACGTCATGCATGTATCCAATTGAACGCGATACATAAAATCAAATGCTATATATATGTGTGTGTATCCAAATGGAATTGAGCCAATTCCTAACAAATCTCCACCTTGTGAAAATCCCAAACAACGCTGTGGCGCCAACACCCTTGAAAGGGTTCAAACACGAACAATGTTGATCAAATCCAAACAATGCCTGAACTTGATCCCTGATACCACTTTTGTCAACATGCTACAGTTTCAATCTTTTGAAGAACAATGCTCCCTTTATTCAAAATTTCCCTAACAAAATGAAACCGTACATCAATATGTTTAGTTTGAAAATGATGAACTCAGTTCTTCGCCAAATGAATTGCGCTCTGACTGTCACAGTAAATATTAACATTTTTGTGAGTAACTCCTAAATCTTCAAGCAATCCATGTAACCAAATACCCTCCTTAATGGCCTTAGTCGCGGCCATGTATTTTGCTTTGGTGGTTGATAGAGCAATTGTAGATTGTAATGTTGATCTCCAACACAGGTCCTTTTGCAAGTGTAAACAAATACCCTGTAGTTGATTGACGCTTATCCAAATCACCAGTATAATCTGAATCTGCATATCCAACATGTTGACCAAGTGCTTCATCCTTTTCAAACATCAAACCAACATTGATAGTACTAAGGATGTATCAAAGAATCTGCTTGACTGCTAGCCAGTGACCTTTCCTTGGGTCATGAGTATATCTACTCACGATACTAACAGCTTGAGAAATATCGGGCCTAGTACACACCATTGCGTACATTAAGCTACCAACCACATTTGCATATGGAACATGATCCATATAATCACGCTTTTCTTCAGTACTTGGAGGCATCAAAGCATTGAGCTTGAAATGTGGGGCCAAACTCACCGATTTGGTGTTTTCACCCATAACAAACTGTTGCATAACTTTCTTCAAATACTATGTGTGAAACAAACCAACAGTACCTTTCAATTTATCTCTTTTAATTTGCATCCCCAAAATCTTCTTAGGTCTCCAAGATCCTTAATCTCGAATTCACTGCTTAGCAAAGCTTTCAACTTGTCTATCTCCATCAAACTTTTAGATGCGATGAGCGTGTCATCAACATATAAAAGTAAATATATGAAGGAACCATAACTTAGCTTTTGAAAATACACACAATGATCATATTGGCCTATGTGTATTTTTGCCCAATCATAAATTCATCAAATTGCTTGTACCATTGTTTGAGGGAGTGTTTTAAAGCATACAACGATTTTCTCAATTTGCAAACAAGATTTTTATTTCCAGCAACCTTAAATCCATCAGGTTGAGACATATATATTTCTTTTTCTAAATCACCGTGCAAGAAAGCAGTTTTGACATCAAGTTGAACTAATTAAAGGTCAAATTGTGCCACCAAAGCTAGCAAAATATGAATAGAAGAGTGCTCTACAACTGGAGAAAATACCTCATTGTAATCTACTCCTTGCTTCTATGCGTAGCCTTTAGCCACCGCTCTAGCATTGAACCGTACACCGTTATTTCCTAGAGTACCTTCCTTCTTGGTGTAAATCACCAACTTCGAACTATGATTTTGGTGTAGAGATTTCACCTCTTCATTCATTGCCTTATTCCATTATGAACTTTTTGAATTTCTATGCCTTCTCTATAGGTAGACAAAATATCATCCTCAACTATAGGAAGTCCATATGCCACCATGTTGGCAAATCTTACATGTTTTCGAATCTCTCTTTTGGTTTATTGAGTGCAATCGAATATGGTGTATGTGGAGAGTTTTCTGATTTTAATTTTGTTGTCAAAATAATGGAGAGAGAGAGAGAGAGAGAGAGAATAAGGAAAATAAAGATGTATGATATATATGAAGCATGGGTACTTCGACAAACATGCCGAACCCGTACTGAGTACTTATCGGGTACTAGTACTTTGTATGGTATTTCTACATACTTATCGGGTATACGAAACACGTACCCAAAATTTTCCTTCTTAATTTTTGGCGTACCTAGATGTTTCTAGTATATACCCAAGCCGTACCATACCTCAATCGAAACATTTTTTTTCTTCTAACACAAAGGTAAAATTAATTTCATTGCGCTTCTTTTTAATTTTTATTTTTATGCTTAGTATGATTTTAAAATTAAGCTATGGTTTGTAAGTTATTTAATATAATGATACTTAATTTTGGTTTATACCTTTACTTTTGGCATTCAATGTGAATTGTAGATTAAATTTTAACAAATTAAATAATTTAGCTAATTTTTGCATTATTTTAAATTAAAAATTAATATTTTTTACAAAAGTATCCTGCCATATCCGTACCTTACTTTTTTTAGATTTTATGGTATCAATTTACCCATATCTTACCAGTATCTGTACCCGTACCCGTGCTTCATATAATATACATACATTTATTTATAGATATACAGAGCTCTTCCAACTATTCAACTTTTAGTCATCTTCAAAGTCTAAAGTCATTTTACACCAACAAAGCCCATTTATAGGACCCTGGAAACACATAAATATCCTCTAAAACTAAGCTAACCTAACAGAGTAACCCAATATTTGTCTCTTGAGTTTCTAAAAGTTATAATAAAATAAAACTACAACAATATTAAATCAAAGACTCCTAATAAGACTAATTACTTAATTATACTGATCAAATAATCATATTTTTTTAGGTCCTCACGTCAACTGGGCTATATTATATATGTAGTTTCCAAATTTGCGTTAGTTTCCCACTAGTTCATTCTTGTGTGAGTGAGTGATATGAGATTCTAATTTAGTTAGAACTAATATTGTTATATTTAGCACCATAAGAGTGAGTTAGAGTTAGTTGAGTCTTTTATCCTATAAACAGGTGGTTAGGTCCCTCTAGTATTTAGTTTATGATATTTTTATAAAGAATATTTTAGAACTTGAGAGCTCTTGTACCCATTTTGGGATTTTCTCTCCCTAATGAAAGTTCGTTCTTGATTGGCTCCATCATTTTGGTATCAGAGCTCTAGGATTGGTCTTTTGGTCCTATTCCATATTGCAAGAAGGATTTCAAGAACCAAATTCAATTGCAAGAACCATATTTGGTGATTGAAGATCTGAAACCGTAGTTTTAAGCTTGATCTTCAGTAACTAAACTCGTATACCAAACACGAACCTAACAAGCAATTTCCAACTCGAGTCTATAGATTGAATATGTACTTCAAAAGTGAGACTATCAACATCGCGACTTGTTTAGTCCTAAGATTTGACATCTTGTCTTGATTTCGACTCAAATTCGAACCTGTGGGTGAACATCGATGTCAATTTGAGTTTCGCACTTGGCCCTTGACCTGGATTCAACTTTGCAACTGGATTGAAGTCTTCGGTTCGCAATCTGATTCATTGTTGAAGTTCAACTTCGTGGGTTCAAGGCTGACTCCCAATTGCGACTCGCAGGACCTTTTGCAATCTAGGTTTTGAGTTCTGGGTTGATTCGGTACTTTCTGGCCCTCGTTTGTGACCTACAAAGGTGTATAGAACTAGCCTTGGATTCTTTGCAGGCCTTGAACGAAGGAGACCTTCATACTACTTGGGTCTTTGTTCTTCGACTCTCTTGTCCAGGTTTATGACTTCTGACTTGAGTCCATCTTTGATTTAGCTATTTTGCCTTCAATTAGCAAACTCTGCAATTCTTGATTTGGGTCATTTGATTCTTGATTTAATTCTTGATCCTGATTTTGGATTGTTGATCTATATCTGGTTGGGATTTGATTGGGCTCATTTTGCTTATACTGTGTTCTTGAATTGTTTGAACTATTGCACTATTTGGATTGTTTGGGTAGTTCCATTATTGTTCTTGAACTGTTGATCGAATTGGGTTTGTGATTTGCACATTTGGGGGTTTCAATGGCTCAACAAGGTTGAGGTCTGGAGGTGGCCGTGGTAGGGCTTATGCTACGAATTTGGGTGAAGAAATCGAGATGAATCCTTCAATTGAAAGGAACATTGGAAACCAAATTCAACAAAATGAGATTGAAGAGTTGAGTTCACAAATAGCTACCTTGGTTGGAAAGGTGCAATGCTTGCAACTTCATTCCAAACGTAGTAATGGTTCCAAGGATCATCAACTTGATGATTTCTTTCATGCTCTGCATAGGCGTTGATCATGTTCAACTGGGTTGAATTCTGAGTGGAATGACACTGTTAAGGATTTAGTGTTTCCCAAATTTCATGGGAACTACAATCAGGACGTGTTTGAGGAGTCATTTAGAGTGTTATGATGTGTCGGAAGCAAGGAAGGTGAAATTGGTCTCGCAAAGCTTCAAAGATTGTTCCTCTGATTGGTGGAAACAATTACAAGTTGGTAGGCAAAGAAATGGCCAATAAAAGGTTAGAGAGTGGAAGAAGATGAGGAAGGAGCTCATGGACCACTTATTGCCATCTAATCATATGCCACCTTTGTTGGTTGAGAAGCAACAAAAGAAGGGCATTTCAAATTCCGGACATCAATACCAAAGCGGTTTTGCAATTGGATAGCCATTCTATGACTATGTCCAGGTTGGTTATTCAACTAGTACTGGAATGCAAGAGACTTGTGATGATGGATGTCATCATAAGATACTCTTTAGTGACGAGGTGGTTGACAAAGATATAATGAGGAAGAAGCTTCTATCTTTGGTGAAGAAGACATGGAGGAAAATTGTGGCAACAAACAAGATTGTTGTCAAGCTCATTCTATTTGTGATGAAGATATCCCCATCTTTGATCAAGATGTGGAACAAGACTATGGTCAAGATGTTGCCATCTTTGACGAAGATAGTGAGCCGTTGGCTTATGAGGAAGTTGATATTTGTGAATATGAAGAGGGAGTTGATGTTTGTGTGACTATGAAGGAGTTCCAGTCTTTGACCACTATGATGTTGAAGATGACTTTCTTGTACAGAGTCGAGGTGTCCTTGAAGATGAAGAAAGATTTGTAGATGAAGCAAGTTTTGCTCTTACATCACTTCCCATGAAGGAAGTGATTGCAATCCCACCATCTATCCTTTATCTACATTCCAAGAAAATTATGATGGAGAGTCATGACATTGAAGTTTCATGGGTGTTGAATGAACTTTGTTTCCTAAAAATGCCTCTTATGCTATCTTCAAAGTTTGTGTTGATTTAGTACCCGACCCAGCTGCATAGAGGAAGGATGCGTTTATTTTGAGCCCATGTGAGAAGTGTCACTTTAATGACATCTTGCTTCCAAAATGGCATGCTACATGGGTGGCCTATTCACACCTTAACATGGCTTCGGTTGATGTCCATAAACGAGAACTCGTTTTGATGGAAGGATATTTGCTAGGATGATCTTTGAATAAGGACTTGCAACTACTTAGCCTTGTTCGCTGTTGCATTTCCATCATACTTCTATAAGTCATTTTGTTGTTTTGAGTCATTTTGTTGTAGTCTCAACTTGAGGACAAGTTGTTTTCTTTAGAGGGAAAGTGTGATGTAGTTAGAACTAGTATGGTTGTTATGTTTAACACCATAAATGTTAATTAGAGTTAGTTGGGTCTTTTATCCTATAAATAGGTGGTTGGGCCCTCTAGTATTTAGTTTATGATATTTTGATATTGAATATTTCAAAGCTTGAGAGCTCTTGTACCCATCTTGGGATTTTCTCTCTCTAATGAAATCTCTTTCTTGATTGGGTCCATTAGATTCCATGTTTATTTGTCGTTCGCTTATATTTGTTTGGTTGTTTTTGTTTGGCATAAGGATCAAGTTACATAGCATTGTTCTTGTGCAGGTTTTAAATGGTCTACTCAGTAGAGACAACCAGAAAGAAGCAATTTCAATTCCAATTGGAATTATACCGGCTGGTTCGGATAATTCTTTGATTTGGACTGTTCTAGGAGTTAGAGATCCAATCTCAGCTGCAATAGCTATAGTGAAGGTAATGCTCTTCTTTTCCTTTACATACACTATCAAATGATAGGTTGCTGATTATTCCGTGAGAATCTAATGCTTGTGCTCTTAAATTTTATAACTATCTAACAAATCTGATCCTTCTTATTCTTGGTAATACATATTTGATAATGTAGCAATTGGATATCTGCCATTTTCCCCCCCTTTTTTCTTTAATTGGTTATTGTGCGGCTCATTGTTTGTTCTTTACTTGATCATTAATGTTTATTCTTTACTCAATCATTAAGTGCTGAGCATAGGTGATATTCAGTCACAATTTTCCATTTCACTATATCAGTTCTGCAAAATGAATTCTTTGATGCTGTTTTTATCTTTTTTGTAAGTACCTTTTGTTAAGGAATAGTTATGAACCTATTCCTATCAGTATTGTCCAAGCACTTGGTTTTTTCCCCATGCTTGTGCTTTTGTGCTTTTCCTTTTTGTTTTTATTTTTGTGCACAAAGACATATCTTAACAGGTTTCAGTTATTCAAGATTTGAAGTTTAATTTAATACAAAAGACTTCATACAAACAAAATACCAAATCAATTAATAACTGTTGTTGAAGTGCTGCTACTCTTATCAGGGTTGTAAAACAAACCAGTCTACTCAAGCTCGACTCGTTTATGGCTCACTAAAAGCGTATTTGAGAGAAGCTTGTTATATAAATAAGCCAACGTGAACACATTTTTAGGCACACTAATTTTTTAGCTATGTTTGAACTCAGCTCTAAGCTTTATATGCAGCATAAAAATGTATATATATAAAGCTACTTGTGTATATATATATATGAAGGGACCTCATTGCTTAGTGGTGTGTTTTGTCAAGTTAGCAATATTTAACCAATTTCACGAGTGGCTTTAGAGTGACTTCTTCTGTAGAGGTACATGGAAGAGTTCAAGTAACGCCATTTTAGATGGAATGTTTTGTGCTCTCTACTCAAGGTGGGTCATGTGGGTATCAAGAGGATTTTTCCTTTTGGTGGATATTCTATTGAGTCAGATATACTATGGGTGTGGTGGAAAGCAAATATGAGTTTTTTTTTTTTTGGGGGGGGGGGGGTGGTTTTGATAATTGTAGGATTTGTGGTTGGAGGGATTCAAGTTTATTAAGAAGCTCAAAACAGTGAAGGATAAGTTAAATGTTTGGAATAAGAATATTTTTGGGGATTTGAGGAAAGTAGAGAATGGCTTTTTTAGAAGAATAAGTTGGATATTTTAGAATCGAGTTAAATGAGTCTCTTAGAAAGGAAAAAATGGAGTTAAAGATCAAGTCTGAGGAAGTAGTGGTTAGGGAGCAAATCTCATAGTGACAAGAAGCGAAAGTTAGATGGTTGAAGGATGGGATAATAATTCCAATCTATTTCATAGGGCGAAAAATGGGAAAAGGAATAAGAAGTTGATTAAGAGGTTGAAAACTGAAAAAGTAGAAGTTTCTTTTTATTGATTGATTAGGGTTCCCCTCGACACATTCTCAAATACAATTTTCTTTGTCAATGATTGAAAAAAATGATTAAGGGAGGGTTGTGGAAATGGAATATAAGATAATTAGTGAATTTTTTTCTTTCTATTCTAGGTTGTTTACTTCGAGTAGGATGGATAGGCTAGGGATTGAGGTTTGGAGTAGTTTCCAATTGAGGCTAGCAAGTCTAATTGGTTGGAAAGACCTAAGAAATTAGGTTACGTATTTTTGATTGTGAAAGGGATAAAACTCTAGGATTTGATGAATTTACTGTGGCCTTTTTCAATATTGTTGGGATGTGGTTAAGCTGGATTTGATTAAGGTTTTGCAGAATTTTTGGAAATAATGTAGTGAACACTTGCATGAAAGCTTCATTTATTTGTTTGATTCCTAAGATGAATATTTCTTTAAGGATTGGGGATTTTAGGCGTATTTGTCTTGTCACATCTCTTTATAAAATTTTGGGAAGTGTTATCAAGAAGTTTATAGAGAGTTTTAGGGGTCACCATTGGAACCAAACATTGGAATGTAAGTCCCATGGATTATTAATCTCAATCCTATGCTATAATCCGCCTAATCAAACATGCCCTAATGGTACTGTTCATCAATCCTCTTGTTTTGATACTCCTTCGCTTAACAGCAAAGCTGATTGCAAGCATCGTCATCTTCTTGACACAGCTTGGTCACTCCTTTCATCTTTTGTTCCCTTCTTTTGGAGAGAAGTTGTGCTTACTGCTGCTTACATTCTCAATAGGATGCCTACTCGTCTCTGGCGCTTCTCCTTATGGACGAATTTATGGTGAGATCACCAATTACTCCCTCTTCCATGTCTTTGGTTCTGCATGTTTTGCTCTTCTTTCCAAATGAGACCATTCAAAGCTTAGCTCTCGATGTGTATTGTGTGTTCTCTAGGGTTATGGTATTCATTAGAACGGTTACTATTATGATCCTGTGATCAAAAAGCTCTACATATTTCATCATGTCACTTTTCTAGAAAAACTATCTTACTTCACTCTTCCTGCTACTTTTGCTTTCATTACCAGGATGAATTGGTTCATCTTGATCCTTCCCCCGCTGATGTGTCTCCCGATGAGTGTCTATAGTGTTAAAGCATCTGATCTTTCTCTTGTGGCTTCTCCTGGTCCCTTGTCTGATCCTCTGGGTTTACTTGCATTATCGGTCTTAACCATCTAGGTTTATTGACCCTCCTTCAACATCTCTGGACCTTGATCTGCTTGCATCTTGTTATCCTCCTTTGGATCGTCGTTCATTGGTCAAATTTGATTTCACTAATGCATATTTCTCTTCCTTCTATCGGTCATTTATATCTTGTCTCCATACTTACTTTGATCCTAGCTCCTACAAAGAAGCTTGACATGATCCAAATTGGGTCACTACCATGAATGATAAGTTAATTGCTCTAGTTAAGACTCAGACTTGGGAGTTGGTTCTGTTTGTTGTAAAAATCTTATTGGTTGCAAATGGATCTACAAAGTCAAGACTCATTTTGATAGTTTTCTAAAATGTTACCAAGCTCACATGGTTGCTTAGGGTTTCTTTCGGGAGTATGGGATTGGCCATGAGGAAACATTTGCTTTGGTTGATAAGACGACTATCATTCATACTCTTATCTTTGTTGCTGCTATGCGTCAATGGCCTCTGTTTCACATAGATGTTAAGAATTCTTTTGCAAAGGAGGTTTATATATGGGCTCCTCCTGGCCTCTCTCATTCCCTAGATCTTGTTTGTTGCCTTCGTTGTGTTCTCTGTGGCCTTAAAAGTCTCCTTGGGCTTGGTATGAGCAACTTCAATCTGTTACTCTACAGCTTGGTTTTTGCCCTAGCACGCATGACTCTGCACTGCTTACCCATCGCACTTCTACTGGGCTTCTTCTTGTTCTCTTGCATGTGGATGATGTGATTATCACTAGGTCTGACTCTACTACTAATGTAGTCAAACTTCATTTGTTTCAAGAATTTAAGATGAAAGATTTGGGTCCGCCTAGATGTTTTCTTGGTATTGAGGTTGTGTAGACTCCTAAGGGTCCCCCTCAAAGTATGCAAGTGACATTCTCTCTTGTGCCAATCTCATCGATTACAAGATTGTGGATACTTTTATTGAATTGCATGCTAAGTTCTCTACTTCCGATGGTGTGCTCGTTGATGATCCTACTGCTTAACGAGACTTGGTTATTTGGTCTATCTTATTGTTACTCGTCGAGATATTTCTCATGTTTTTCACATTCTTAGTCAATTTGTTTTTGCTCCACAATCTATCCACTGGACTGCCTTGTTACGCATTTTGCGTTACATTCGTGGTACTTTGCTCTAATGCGTACTTGTCTTCCTCCTCAAAATTGACACTTAAGGCCCATTGCGATTGGGCTGGTGATATCTTTGATAGCAAGTCACGTCTGATTTGTGTTTTTTGTGGTGATTCTTTCATCTCGTAGAAAAGCAAAAAAATAGGTGTTTGGTGCTTGCTTTTCCGACGAGCTAAATATCGTGCTTGGCCCATGCCACTTCTGAAGTAGTTTGCCTTCATTGGCTTTGTTATGATATGGGTGTTACACTCTCTTCCCTGACTTCGTTGTATTGTGACAATTAAGAGTGCAATTCTAATTGCTCATAATTCAGTGTTTCATGAACAGACGAAACACTTGGAGATCAATTGCCACTTTGTTCGTCAGTATCTTTAGGCTGGCACTATTGTTCTCTCTTTTGTTCCAGAAGTCATATTCGCAGGTTCTAGGTGCAACCAGAAGTCCAAAGCGCAAGAGCTAGGCAACAATGGAGGAGTGAGAGATGACCAGACAACTTGCGAAGAGACTGCAAAATCAAGGCTACGAAGGGTTGCGATGGCCACCAAGAGTGTCGCGATGGCTAGAGGGAACTTCGTTGAGGCTGAGAGAGAGACACACTGATGTGGCTGAGTGAAGACAGGATGACGAAGTGGCTATAAAGTGGGTTGCGACATACGATATGCAAAATACGACTTAGAGGAAGGACCTCTGGTGCTGAAACGAGGCAAGAACAATGGTTTCCAATGTACTGTTCTGATATCATGTTACACGGTCTTAGGTAGAACTCAACTCCAAAAGCTAGCTCAAGAGGTGAGAGTGCATTCACGCTTATATGCTTAATATTATTTTAGTACTTGGGCGATATGGGACTTCGCTTCACACCATGCTCTTTAGTTGGCAGATTTCTTCACGTACTACTTGCTTTCATTTTCTTTTTAGTAAACTTAATCACGTGAAATATATGAAATATTTTTATGTTATTTACTTTAGTACACCTAAGGGTAGTTAGTCTTACTATATGTAAGTAGGAGACTAGGGTCTCTGTCTTTGCCTATTTAACTTGTATTCTTCTTTGGTTAATTTATTTAATAATACAGTACACAATATTTTTGGTTACCTGTATTATCAAATCAATCACTTCTATATACTATCCCAAATTCACCGTTTTATCTGGAAATCTCATTAATGTTCTCTATTACATAAATTATTCCAAAATGTTCAAACAACAGTTCTTAAAACCAATTCATTTTCAAGGTTACATTTTTCAAATCCCAATCTCAACCTCAAACCAACCAAGTTCAAGTTCTCAAGGTTTCCAAAATAATTCCTAGTTTTCTCAAGATTTATGAAATTCATCAACATACAATCTTTATGAAATTTCAACAATTTTGTATAATAGTTCTCAAATTATAACTAGGTTTTGAAATAATTGGGGTTTTCATTTCGACACAATGCACAATGATATTATTTCTCAAAATAATGGAAGGAGAGAAATTCATAATCATCATTTAAAAACCCAAAATTATTGCATGGATACATGAGAAAATGGTCATCATTTGTATAATATATCACCACATATACATCATAAAAACCCATGTTCGAAAGAGGGAAGAAAACCCTACCTCTAGCAGTGAAGAGAAAACAAATCCGAGGTAATCAAACCTATGAAACAAAAATCTGGAACGTTGGAAATGTAGACCTCGACAAGCTCTACAACTTTCCTTCTCAGACCAAACTTCGATTCAAATCCAAAGTACGTCCAATCTTGTGTTGAAATTTCGAGATCGAGAGAGAGAGAGAGAGAGAGAGAGAGAGAGAGAGAGAGAGATTGGAAATGAAATAAGGGGGGAGTCATCCGTGTATATGAGGAAAGAAAAAGAATAGGCCAAGAAACAGCTACATTAGCTGCGTCTAGCAGCCCGCCGCATTTGGGGAGCCTACTAGCCACATGTGGATAGTGGCAGAAATGAACCCCTAGGAAAAATCGCCCTCCATCGCACGTGCGGAGCCCCTACACTGCACGTGTGGGCCCTTCCACCGCATTTGCAGACTAATCTTTGTTGGCGACAGCAACAGCCCTTTCAGATGTCCAAGCGAAAGCATAAGAGCGGAGCTAACCAAAAACCCGAACCGTTTGATTGACCCTTAACACACTACCTAACTCTGTCTTATTCTGCAGGTGCAAGCATAACCCACTGCACATGCGAAGCACCTCTACTGGGCGCTTCTCCTCAAACTTCGATTCTAAGTCTAAATTTCGCATTTCCAAGTCCATTGCACGTGTGGGTGCTTCTCAAACTTCGATTCTAAGTCTGAATTTCGTATTTCCAAGTCCAACACTCAATCACAGGACGACTAAAATGGTAAATGAGGTTCAATACAATCCTCACAATCTCAGGAACAGAAAAACAATAAATAAGTAACTTAGCAAGTCATGTCAACCCAAAACCAATAATATTTCGAAAACAATGTAAATACCACACGACAACTGTCAAATAATAAATTAAAGTCGGGTTTAAGACCTGAGTCACTACAATCTCCCCACCTTAGGGAATTTTGCCCATAAAATTCGACTAATACAAGACTAAAAGAAAAACAGTAACTAAGTTACCTTCAAACAAGTTGGGAAATTTAGAACGAACTTTTGCTTTGTTGCTGCCAGGTCGCTTTCTCAACTCTGTGATTCCTTGCAAGACTTGCTCTGACAAATCTAGAATCTCTACTGGTCATTCCTCGTACGAAGTGTCTTCATCAACCTCCAAGTGTGTCCAATCAAACATGTGTGAAGGATCTGGTTCATACTTTTGCAACATAGAAACATGGAATACATCATGAACTCTTGATAACTGTAGCAGTAATACAAGATGGTATGCTACCTCTCAAACCTTTCTAATGATATCAAAAGGCCTAATGAACCTAGGTGAAAGTTTTTTGCTACTCCCAATTCTCATTAATCCTTGTCTTGGTGAAATCTTCAAGATTATGTGATTCTTGATCTCAAATAACGGTCGTATACTTCGGTTCGGATAACTCTTTTGTTGGCTTTGTACGATAATCAACCGCTATTGGATGAGAGCGATCTTCTCTGTTTTTCTCGCACGAATTTTTGCCCCAATATTGGTGCATTTCCAACCTCGATTCAACAAATATGTGACCTATGCAGTCTACCAAACAAAGCTTCAAACGATGCCATCTTGATACTAACTTGATAATTATTGTTGTAGGCGAACTATGATCCTAACACTCCAAACAATTCACTAAACAAATCAAAACTTTATAGGACTTAGACAAATGGAATTACAACCATACCCTAGTCTACCTAGCTCTGAAATTCTCTCCATGCTTGACAAGCTCAACCTGATCCGATTAACCTTTTTTTATTTGCTAGTTCACCACGAAGCTCTTTGCTTTGATCTCTGTACTCCCGAAGACTTACCCAAACAACCATCAAGATGCTTTAGTGACATGTAATGCAAGGTGTGAAGGATTTTATGAAAACATTGAACAGAAATTTGCCTAATTATCCAAAGATTGAGTGTCACAACCCCATCCCGTCCCAAACATTAGTGTAATGATCGGCCAGTAATCGCGACTACCATATGCCTAACTTTCAAAACAAGTTGTACTCTAAAGAAATTGGGGCAAATTTTCCATTTGTAGGTGCGGAAGCCATTATTTGCTTATATTGAGTCCATTTGAAACACCCATTCAGAGCAATGCATAATGTTAAGTGTTAGGGGTATTTTGGTCTTTGTGTCTTATTCTTATTAGTATAAATAGTTGTGGGTTAAGGGGGAAACCCTACGTTTTTGAATAATATACAACAATTGGTTCTCCCTCTCTAACAGTTCTTCTCCTTCTCCTTCTCATTCTCATCTATCCATTCAACATGGTATCAGAACAATATCTTCCTCCTTGAAGATTGTTCTTTCCTTCCCTCGTTCTTGTATCTGGTACGTCTCAAAAAAAAAAAAAAAAAAAAAAAAATTCCAGTATGCTCGAAAATTGATGGGCTTTCATCCTATAATCTCCTTTTTATTTTTTAGTTATTATTGATTGAGTTTTCCAATTTTTTTTTTGATTTTTCGTAAAAAATGGGTGATTTTTTGAAAGTCACTGGTGCACCCTTTTTTGCTTTATTTTTTCCCTCTCCGTTACATCCTAGGAAGCTGACTGGGCCTTTATTGGGCTGTGCTGTCCTTGTTTTGCTGTTTTTTTAACTCCCTTGGTTTTTTCCTGGTTTTTGGATGCTCTGCTTCAGTGTTTAGGTTCCTATGTGATCTAGTTACGTTATTCTGGGGTTATTTTTGCACTGGTTTCGCCTTAGCAAGTGCTTTGCTGTGCTGGTTAGGTTTTGTCAGGATTTGGTTGATATACTGTTTGTGTTTTTGCCCCATCTTTCTCTTATCTCATGGCTGAGTGCAAGGGTCAGTACTCTAAGGGCAAGGAGGACAGTGGACTAAGTCGTGGTATGACTCTGGGTGATAGTCCTTCTCTCCAGATTAGTCTGGTCAAGCTTAATGGCACCAATTACTTGATTTGGTCCCGCTTCTACAGCCTTGCCATTGCCGCCCGGCGTTTGATTGGCTAGATTACTAGTAGTACCACGCAACCTACTGAGGACAATGCTTTATCTACTCAATGGATTTCGGAGAATGCTTTAGTGATGACCTGGCTGATCAATTCTATGGAACCTACCATTAGTAGGACTTTTCTCTTGATGGATACTACTTACAAGATTTGGATAGCGATATCTCAAATGTATTCTCAACAGGGTAATGATGCACAGGCTTATGAATTGCGAAAGAAGATTAGGGGCTTGGATTAGAAGGATCGCTCTCTAGCAGTCTACTATGCTCAGTTGAGTGGTTTATGGCAGGAGCTAGATTACTACCAGAGTTTCCAACCCGTTTGCTCCACAAATGCCACTATGTTTCAGCAAGCTGTGGAGAAGGAGTAGCTGTATGATTTTCTTGCTGGCTTGAATTTGGAGTATGATCAGATTTGGGTTCAGGTATTGGGTCGCTCTCTGTTTCCCACATTGCGTGAGGCTTATGCCCTAGTTCAGCAGGAGGAGAGTCATCGTAGTGCTACGGTGCATGCCCCTGTTCAGGATCGGTCAGCAATGGTTGTCGGGCCCAAGTCCCGTGATACTCCACCTTGTCCGCTTCAGGGTGGTGGTAAGGGTCCATTGGTTGATCGGGACCGGTTGAAGTGTGATTATTGTGGGAAAGATAGACATGATGAAGAACACTGTTGGAAGTTGCATGGTCGGCCTACTCAAGGCCGTGTTCATGGTGGTAGTGTTCGTCCTCAAGCCCATGTGTCTGAAACTGCTGCTAGTGCCTCGAATGATGCTGGTTCTATTTCCCAGGATGAGCTTCATACTCTCAAACGTTTTATGGCTCGACTTGATTCTTTTTCTACCTTAGCTCCTTCCTCTTCTGCCTCTTCTAACTTTGCCAACACAGGTATTTCTGCTAGTGCCCTTAGTGCCTCTTCGTCTCCTTGGATCATTGATTCCGGTGCTACTGATCACATGACGGGTACTTCTAGTTTTTTCCATTCTTATTCACCTAGTTCTGGGCGAGATAAAGTTAGAGTGGCTGATGGCACTTTATCTTCTATCTTTGGCAAGGGTTCTGTTCATTGCACCTCTTTACTTTCGCTTTCCTCTATTCTTCATGTTCCTAATTTTTCCACTAACTTACTTTCTGTTAGTAGCCTTACTACTGCTCTCAATTGCTCTGTAACCTTTTTTCTGACTCATTGTGTCTTTCAGGAATTGGCCACGGGGAAAATGATTGGCAGTGGTAATGCACACATGGATTGTACTTTTTGGATGCCGCTTCTGCATCAACTTTGTCCTCTCGGGCTCTTCAATGCACTTCTGGCTCCTCCCTTCACCTTCTTCATCAATGGCACCGCCGTTTAGGACATCCTTCCTTTAGTATTTTAGAGAAACTTTTTCCTTCTTTAGTTCAAGATGGTCCTAGGAATAACTTTGTTTGTGATGCTTGTGAGCTTGCTAAGCATAAACGTACTTGTTATCCTTCTATTAATAAAAGAAGTACTTTTCCTTTTATGCTTATTCATAGCGATGTGTGGGGTCTTTCCCTGTGGTTTCTACCTCCGGTTATTGGTGGTTTGTCACGTTTATTGATTGTTATTCCTGTGTGACTTGGGTTTATTTACTTCGCACTAAAAATGAGGTTTTTTTGTGCTTCAAAAATTTTCATGAAATGGTTTCCAATATCTTCAATGCTACTATCAAAATTCTTAGGAGTGATAATGGAACTGAATATGTTGATGGAGCTTTCAGGGCATATCTCGAGGAGCATGGCATCCTTTATCAGTCTTTTTGGGGGGATGCTGTTCTTACCGCGACTTACCTTATTAACCGTATGCCCTCTAGTGTTCTTCACTTCCAAATTCCTCTTGAGCTCCTCCCTGTCACTTATCCCACTTCTTCCCTTCCACCTCGGGTTTTTGGTAGTGTTTGTTTTGTTCATTTTCAACCTCGTACTCATGGGAAGCTTGATCCTAAGGCTGTCCGGTGTGTCTTTCTTGGTTATTCTGCTACTCGGAAGGGTTACAAATGCTATGACCCTCGGACTCATAAGCTGTATGTTAGTATGGATATCACCTTTCGTGAATTTTAGTCATTTTTTCCTTGTCATCCGCTATTTTCTCAGGGGGAGAGTGGTATAGATGAGATTGCAGATAAGACGGAGACGGCATATCAACATAAGTTGTCTTTTTTCCTTCCTAATTAGCGGGCTATTATATGTGGTGAGGAGGAGCCTACGAGTTCTGTTGATGAGACTGATATTGGTGGTCGTTTGGACAGAGTTGATCTTAAGACTTATTCATGGCGTCAGAAAGAGCGGGCTTCTCTTGTGCCACTGAGACAATCATCTCCTATGCCAGTTCCACAACCAGTTTTCACTGGCTCTACAGGTAATGATCCTCAGTTCATTTCTTTGCCTGTTGTTGATAGTCCTGTTGTTGATGATTTGAGTCTTCCTATTGCTCTCAGAAAAGGGGTTAGAGCCTGTACTCAACACCCTATTTCTAAATTCGTGTCATATGATTCCTTGTCTTCTTCATATCGTGCTTTTGTTTCGTCTCTTTCTTCTGTGTGTATTCCGCATGGTTGGAAAGAGGCCATCAATGAACCTAAGTAGAAGGTAGCTATGGTAGAAGAGATGCAAGCTTTGAGTAAAAATAACACATGAGACTTGGTGTCTTTACCTAATGGAAAAAAAACCAGTTGGATGTAAGTGGGTGTTCACTATCAAGCACAATGCAGATGGGACGATTGAATGGTACAAAGCAAGACTAGTGGCCAAGGGATTTACCCAGACATATGGAATAGACTATCAGGAAACTTTTGCCCCGATAGCAAAGATGAATTCCATTCGAGCTATTCTGTCGTGTGCTGCTAATTTGGGATGGCCTCTACAACAACTAGATGTGAAGAATGCTTTTCTTCATGGGGATTTGGAGGAGGAGGTATATATGGATGTACCTTTAGGATTCTCATCACAGTCTACAGTTGGAAAGGTTTATAGATTGAAGAAGGCTTTATACGGTTTGAAACAATCTCCTAGAGCCTGGTTTGGTAGATTCCTGAAGGCAATGCTGGGATTTGGGTATCAGCAAAGCAATGCCGATCACACCTTGTTTGTCAAACACGATGTACATAAGGTAAGAGTGCTTATTGTATATGTGGATGACATAGTTGTGACAGGTAATGATGAGGAGGAGGTGACCTATCTCAAGATGTTGTTGGCCAAGGAGTTTGAGATAAAAGACCTTGGTCCATTGAGATACTTTCTTGGGATTGAAGTTGCTAGATTTGATAAAGGCATCTTCATTTCTCAAAGGAAGTACATTCTAGATCTTCTTGCGGAAACGGGCATGTTAGGCTGCAAACTAGCTGAGTCACCGGTTGAGACTAATCATCGTCTTTGTAGTGGGGTTGGTGAGCTTGTGGAAAAGGAAAGGTACCAAAGACTTGTGGGAAGACTGATATATCTATCTCATACTCGTCCAGATATTATCTATGCAGTTGGGATAGTGAGTCAGTTTATGCATGATCCTCATGCAACTCATTTGGATGCCGTCTATCGCATTTTGAGGTATCTTAAATCTGTTCCTGGAAAAGGAATTTTGTTCTCTAATCATGGTCACTTGAGGTTGGAAGCATTCACAGATGCAGATTGGGCAGGCTCTATAGATGACAGATGCTCTACCTCTAGTTACTGTGCTTTTGTAGAGGGAAATCTAGTAACATGGCGTAGCAAGAAGCAGGTAGTAGTATCCAGATCTAGTGCTGAAGCTGAATACAGGGCTATGGCACATGGGACATGTGAACTAATGTGGCTTCAATCTTTGTTGAGTGATAGAGGGCTTGAGTGCAGTGATCCCATGACTTTGTATTGCGACAACAAGGTTGCTATTAGTATTGTTCACAATCCTGTTCAACATGACCGGACTAAGCATGTTGAGATTGATAGACATTTCATTAAGGAGAAGTTGAATAAGGGTGTGATATGTATGCCTTTTATTAAGTCTGAAGATCAACTGGCAGATGTTTTTACTAAGGGTCTTAGTAGTAAAGTCTTTCACCCTATTTGTTGCAAGTTGGGCATGAGAGACATCTTTGCACCAACTTGAGGGAGAGTGTTAAGTGTTGGGGGTATTTTGGTCTTTGTGTCTTATTCTTATTAGTATAAATAGTTGTGTGTTAAGGGGGAAACCCTACGTTTTTTAATAATATACAGCAGCTAACAGTTCTTCTTCTTTTCCTTCTCCTTCTCGTCTATCCATTCAACACATAACTATATGAAATGAAAGCATACATTTTTCTTAGATTGTTATCTTTGCATTATTACATGATCTATACGACAAAAGTAAAATACAACACATATGACAAGGCTTTACAAATCTAGCACAAGCATACATGACTGGCTTCTATTCAAACTTCTCTTTGTAATCGAACTCTTCATCACCTACATATATATATATAAGGGAGAGGGGTAAGCCATTGCCCAGTGAATAGTAATATAGTAAAGTTGTGAATGAATAAACACTTGATAGTTTTTTAATAAAAACAAACACAAGATCATAGTTTAAACATAGCATAATTTGTACATGATAAAACAAAGCTTAACTTGCAAGCATATACATAGCGATGAACATTCCAAGGGCTTTGAGAACATCAAGATCCACAACAGGTGGAAAGAGGAGCTCAGTTAGCAAGAGGTTATTGGTATTATTTTCGAATAACAAAACAAGATCCAAGGTGTCATCTTAAGACATGATACAAGAGTATAGGATCTTTATTCATGGTGAAACATTAGCATAACTTTCATAAACATAGCATAGGTTTTGCATTTCAAATCATAGTTTAACAAACATAATTTTACTACACTACTACTTACAAATGGCTGTTGGACAAAGGGTTACTTCCTCCAAAGTGCTTAACCTACACAAGTACAATACAAGCATTCAATGAAATACGATCCAAAGCGATGTAACATTACTCTTTTCAGTTCTAATTTGAGTGTGTGCTAGCTTAGGTTCAATTAATTCTTTTGACTACACTCTTTCTAGTCAATTTTCAAGTCTTATTTATGTTCATTTCAAGTTCCAATTAGGTGAAATGAGGTCCGGCCAGTCAAAAGGGTGAAAAAGAAGCAAAACGGGTCAAATACCATGTTAGCTGCATGTGCGGAGCTTATGCAGTGTTGATTTTGGGGTTGGCTGCACGTGCGGCCGCTGCTGCGACAGACTTCGTGGTCTAACCTTAAATGGGCATATCTTCTTTATCCAGACTCGGTTTTAGGCAATTCTTCAGTCTAAATTCAAGCCCCAGGAGTCTAGTTTGTAATGGTTATGGTTTCACATCCAAATTCCAAATATACAGAGCGATATGGCCTAATTAGTGACAGCTGCTCATTTTGCTCTTCATCAATTCAAGTCAATTTCTTTCCTAACTAAATTTCCTTTAATTTCTTCCTATTTCCTTCAATTCAATGCATCATCAGAAGATATTTTCAATAAAATGAGTAAGAATAATATGGGATACATGGTTTAATAATTCTATACAAAAACATAGGATTAAATCATGGAAAATGGTGGATTTCAACCAAGTCTTGTCTACTACAGCTTCTTTTTCTTCCATCTCTTCCATCTAATCTCTATTCAAACTCAACCTGCATCATGTTTTTGTGGGTTAAAACATATATCATGTGAAAGAGGGTGAAAATTCTTGTCTTATGGTGATTTTTACTAAATTTTTGGTCCAAGAATTGAAGGTCTCTTGTTCTCCTTCTTCTTCCTCTTCTTTTTTTTTTTTTTTTTCTTCTTCTATCTCATCTCTCTTCTAACAATTTCTGAGAATTTCCAGCAAGGTTCTCTCTCTATTTTCTTATTTTTTATTACAAAGGAAAGACATTTGTTCTCTAAGGGTGGTGTGTCATCAACTTGAGGTGTGTGCTTCGCCTCCCTACTTCATTAATCCTCTTCATTAGACTAATTAACCATGCTTCGTATTTATTAATCAAGATTAATTTCTAATCATCATTAAATTTAATTAATTGCAGTTTGATTTAATTAATCACACTTAATTACCGCAAATAGTTTTTGACAAAGTATCTAAAAGACTAATTAGATTAAGAATTCTCAAAAGCTCTTTCAAAAATTTTTTTGGGCTGCTTAACATATGAGGCTCAAACCCTGAAAATGTATTAGGGTCTTATTGATAAGACTGGGGATTAGAAACCTAAAATAGGTCTAATTAGGCCTTTTCCCACTAGGGTGATTGATCCCAAAATGATCCTTAGTGATTGCTTTTCTGTGGAATATGGAATCAACAATTTGGCACCTATTGGCCATTGATCTCTCATGATGGCAGTCAATCCTGAGCAATCGCGATCCCTTGCCTCTGGAAATGTGCTAAGTATCCTATCTCATCCATCAATTAAGTATACATCTCTTGGACTGGGTCCTCTATTTACACTAGTTTCTGCAGTGTGGGTACTGTTGGTAACCTCTCACTGGTGAGTTGCGATGCAGCATGTCTTTTGTATAGAAATTATTTACATTTGTCTAATACAAAACATTGCTGGTAGTGAATGCATTCTCTTCAAAAGTTTTTAGGGTCTATATTTGTTGTGAAATTCCCAAAATCTTGGTACCTCTATTGGCACCAGGGAAGCAAAAATATAAGATTGGGTTGAATTTAGTTGATGAAAAATTATAGCACAAAGAAGTTTAGTCGAAAAAGATCTTAACCAAAATCACAAGTATTTGTGTGGCTAACCCTTAACAGCACTACATCCATTGGCCATGAGATAAATTTTACCAGAGTATTGGAATGTTGTAGATTACATTTTTATGAATATTATGGAAACCCACTAAAAAGATGTCCATATAAAGCCTTAAAGTAGTGTAGACCCAAAACCAAATGTCTTTGGATCATTACTCAAATCCAAAATGCCAACAAGATAGCTGTATTCTGTCTCTACAAAATCCAGTGTCCAGTCTAGATCCACAGAGATTCAGTCCCCCAATGCTCATTGCTACAATTTGCTTTCCACTATGTTGGAACCCTATGTGATTTCCTTCTCCTAGCACGATACTGGATTCGATTAAATGCTCACAAACACAGGTGGAATGTAATAAAATGATTATTAGTGAAAGTGAAAGAAATTAAATTAAGATAATTTACAAATGATTGGAGTTTTATGAGCTTATAAAATTTTCTATTTATATTAATTTGAAATGTTTTTCCTTTAGTTTTCTAAATTTGTATCATTACTTGCGATGTTGGTATGTGTAGCTTTAACCATGATATTTTCTGCTTATGGGATTTGTTCTTATTAATACCTGGTTGATTTTGCTGGTTTCAGGGCGGCCTTACGGCCACAGATGTTTTTGCTGTTGAGTGGATTGAAACTGGAGTTATTCACTTTGGGATGACTGTCTCGTACTTCGGTTTTGTTAGTGATGGTAACCTATACTTTGTGATTCATTGCTTTTGATTTTTGTCAAATTAGTGACTCAGGTGCATTAGTTTCCAATCAGAAAACAAGGTGATTGGAGTCTGTCCTGTTGTTGATTATGAACTATATTTCTTTTGCTTTCTTAATGTTCAATTTATAATCTCAACCTAATCTATAGGATGAGGGTGCTTGTGTACATTCATTGCTGCTCACTTTGAGGTGAGGCATGGATAATTGAAGTGCCCTTCTTGCAAACTCTACATGCAGAGTAGCAGGAGTAGCATTAAAACCAGTTCAGCTGTTCTAATCCAGTGTGACCTAGACAGGCAAATGGGTTAGATGAAGTGGACTGTGACTCTGATTTTTTAATTATACTTATTGCCTACTTTTGTTGACGGTATTAAGAGAGGGGATAAGAGGTGGTGGAACATGTGGGCCCCATCAGGTTTTTAATCCTGCATTTGATTGCAAGATAAGGAGGGGGATTGGATATAAAAATAATTTTTTAGTCTGACGTTTGTTTGGCATGTTAGAAAAACGCTAGATAACTTTAATATTGATTTGGGGTATTAAGAAATGCCATAGGAATTGTGGTATTAGGGAGATTAGGCCTCTCACGATTATTTCCTCCACTCAGCAGTCAAAAATAATCCTATGTCTATATCTCATTCTAACCAAACATAATATATTCAATCTTTATCTCATCTAATCCTATGGTACAACCATGCCCCACAATCCTATCAATGACTCCATTCATATCCAATGCCATCAAAAATAATATGACGATCAAACGTGCTCATTGTGAATGAAATGAATTGAACACCACTATGCTACAAATATTTAATTTTATGGCCAAATATATGTGAAAGGAACTATTTTTTATGGTATTCATTCTTTTATATTAGTTATTTATATGTTAAGAAGCATGGGCATGGACACATGACATGACACAGATAAGTGGACACATGGCACTACACGAACAATCAGACACATAAATTTTCAAAAAATGCAAGAGACAACATGTTGTGGACACATGAAAAACATACATGAAAAACATATAATTTAGTACATTTATTATATGTGATATTTTTAAGTATTATAAAATGGAGTCAAAATTAAAGAGATGGATTTTTAGAGATATTCTCAAATTGGAAATTGGGATATAAGAGTAGATGCTTTGAAATTTAGAATTCTCAAATGTCAAAAATAAGTTATGGAAGGACTAACCGCCTATCATGAAAAAGGCTAGCTTCAACTAAAACTAACAACAAAACTATTCACATCATTATGTACTTATTCTATGGCAATTATTTATTCTCATCAAATTCATCAACCTTGAGTATGCTGTTTTGGTGGGGGGAAAAAATAGGACACTTCCCCAGCGTGTCCATAGCGTTTTCCCAACATGTCCAACTGAAAACCAAAAACAAAAATGGGACATTTTCTCCAAATGCGTTAGGAACATGCCTGACAAATGTTCAGATTGTTTTCATCTCATGGCCGTTTGTAGCACGTGCTGGACACCAAAACATGACATCCAGAGAGGTGTCTGTGCATTGTTGTTTTTATGTTTAGGATCCACTCAAATATATAGTTTTTACTTGCACCACTTGCATCTCCATGTTTTTGTAACTATTTTAAGTTCTTTCCACTGATTTGCAATTCTCATTGTTGGTGCAAGTGTAGGCTGATTAGTTTACTTAATTATTGTAGGTTAATTAATTACTGTAGGTAATATTGACTAGGGTCAGGGTTTCATCTGGTGTCCATGTGAGAGATGAAGTAGCCTATAGAGAGAGAGAGATCACATAACCTGAAACAAACTTTTCGGATATTTTGGAATTTTGTTAGAATATGCCAAAGTATACAATTCTATGAGGATTTACCTAGATCCTTGAGATTTTGTACATGAAATCAATGGCACGGTCTCTCTCAGTGGGTTGGCCAAAGGCAGCTCACAGCACTATAGCAAAACATTCGTTTCTATCCAGCTATATTACATGGACTCTAGTACAAGTGTCAAGCATGTGTGTATACGTCCAAGAGTCAAACCTTCGTGCACTTAAAATCTAAGGATATTGGGATATGTATTAAAAGGTTGGATATGAATGGGGACTCGTTATGGACACATATTTCACTTTTGTATCAAATTCTTAGATAAGATGATGTAAATTATGTAGAAAGGTACTTGAAATTTAGTAGAATTTAGAGAAAATATAGAATTTTCATCTCTCATCTATGTTACAGCTATAAATATATATTTACATGCAAATGTGAATTTTTTATGCTTTATATATCATAAAAAGTTAGAGAATTCAAGTCTCTAAATTGGGCACGGGTGTTAGACTCATGTCCACACCTTTACCCTTGTCATATCTAGTGAACGCAGGTACCGTGGGGGAAATCAAAGAGTCCATGTAACATAGCTATCTAGCAAGCCACAAGATGCTAGTCATGAGGTATGTACTTGGCGTTCCCAGACATTGCATCTTGGCCTAGGTACTGGCATGGTTTGACAATTGTTCAATGGTAAGGAGATATGTGGTTTAACAAGGCTTGCACAGTAAGATCAATTCGGTGTGAGATGCTCAATAAGAACACCGCAGTCGTGAGATGGCTTATAGCTCGACTCTTGGGGGATGATAAGTTTGCAAGCTTCATAGTGGTGTTTTTAGATATTAACCATCTACAAAGCCAGGGTGACCAAACATGTGTATCGTACATGTGTCCCTTGTGGACTAACACATGTATGTCTATATAGCGACATGTAAGACACATCATTCCTAATGTATATATGACACGTGGCACGTAACCAAGTACCTACATTGGGGCGAATACAAATAGTTGCAAGAGATGCTACCAATTTTATTTTATTTATTTTTTTCCCAGGCACTCATTCTCATTAGATGGCATTAGAGCAAATAGAAATAGTTGCAAGAGCTTTTCCACATTTTGCATCCTGTGCACTTGTCTTGCAATTGGGCAGGTAGGAAAAGCACGTGAGTTGGGTAGCTTTGGAATCACACTAGGTTTGTTGTTGGTCATGATACAAATGTGCAATTTTGGAGTCATTTTTGGTATGGGGAGGAGATGTTGGAGCTGTCTTTCCAATCTCTTACTAGTATTAATTATTAAAAGCCATTAGCGACTATCTTGAGCTATGAAGCATGGACACGGCAAACTCAGTGGCATAGCGGTGTTGGAAATGCGGACATGCCATGGACACGTACGGTACATGGCGGGACACGCCAAGGAAATCAAAAGAGAAGAAAGAGAGAAGAGAGGAGAGAAGAAAGAGATAAGAGAGGAGTGAGTGACCTGGTATTTGCCCTAACCAGAAGAGACGATGAACTCGACAAACGACGATTTCGATCTCTATCTGTCTCTTTCTCTCTCGCCTTCAATCTCGATGAACAACGACGACCTTTGACGAGCAATGCCTTCGATCATGCTCTGTGACATATATAGATATATATATGTAACCTAGAATATTAGTATATAGATATATATGTATGTATATATATATTTTTATAAATTATACTTAAATATAAGATGTATATATATATGTTTTTATTTATATATTATATATATAGCCTTTATAAATTATATATATCTATTTTAATTTATGTGTATTTATTTATATATTATATTTATTGAATTAGTGTTATTATGTTAGTTTTTGTTGGCAAATAAAAAATATATATATATATAAAATAAAAATTGCCGTCTCCCCCGTCATGTTCATGTCTCCATTTTTTGAAAATTGCCGTGTCCCATGTCCTTGTCCGTACCCGTACCCGTACCTGTACCTATGTTCGTGTTCGTGTTCGCGCTGCATGGATCTTGAGTATGTGATAGTTAGGTTTTTAGGGGGGATGTTGGCATATTGCTTTTCGCCATGAGTTGAATGGTTGAGAGGTAGAAGAGTTGGTGGACCTTCTTGGTTTGCTTTATGTTTTGCCAAATGTTGGATAGGGAGACGATGCTTTGCTTTAGTTGGGACAAAAATCTAGTAGATTCGAGGCGAAAATAAAGCTTTATGGTGCATACAGATATTTCTTTTCCATGGAACAGTATTTGGGGGTGCAAATCTTCTTCCAAGTAACACCGAATCTGTCAATCAGCTCCTTATTCATAGCATGGTGGCTAGAAATCTGTGTTTTTTGATTCTCTGAATGTTTGGTGTGGTGTGGGTGTTCGTCAGTTGTTGCACTCGAAGGGGAGTGGGAAAGAAAAGCCACCAAGGGTGTTCCACTTATATGGTGTGGGTGTTTGCCAAATGCAGCACTAAAAATCTAGAATATTGCTGTCTGCTATTGGTTTTATTATGACCTAGCTTATGAAAGTTGGTAGATTTATGGTTTAATAAGCAAAGAAAGGCTATGGACTTTGGGGATTCAAAAGTGCTGGGATGGGCTTTGTTTTTGGGTGTTATGTTATGAAGTTGCTGAATTGTCAGGTTTATGGTTACTGAAATTTATTGACAGCAACTAGTTTGTGGTTTTGGGATTGAACTAGAATATCAAAGGGTTGGGGTTAGTATGTGTTTGGTAGGGCATAGTTTTGAGACTGAAAGTGGGGCTATTTTTGGGCTACGGACATTGTGTAGAATAGAGAGGGAGAAAGGAGATAGAAGAAGAACACGAGGGCCACAATCCTATTCAAACAAGGACACAACAACTACGAATATTACAATGCAAAGTGTAATATTTGTAAGCCACTAACCATAATGAAATAGGAAACTAAACCCTAATAGGGAAAGGAAACTAGAATCTCTCACAAAAGAGAACACCAAATACTAACTCGGGTCTTATAATTCAAATTTGGGTTGGATAAAGTGATACAAGTCTGGGTCGTTCAATATGGGTCCAGCCAATCCTAGGCTGACCCACAATCATGTCATCTTCTCCATGTGCTAGTGGTCCTACCCTTCCCACCAATGACGACGAAAGCTAGCAGCCTAAGGATGAGTTGCAAGCAGTGAGAGGTTGACATGGATAAGCTTCTGCAAGAAATCATAGTAGTGGCGTAGTTGTCGGTTTCAGAGCTTGGATACTTTAGTGGTGGGTGGTAGCAATGTCGATGTGAGGAGCCTAGGATCGCGATGGCAGGGACAACAATATTGTGAAGAGGTGCGACACAATAGATCTGGGAAGTGTTCTGATCTGGGAAGTGTTCCAATAAGGGCTCAAAGGGGTGACACAGGAATTCTTCTGTGATTGGAGATGATGACTGTCATCTTCTAAAGCTAGGGTTCAGGTAAAGGCCCCGAAGGGGAGATAGTGAAAGGGGATGAAAGAGATGGTGATGAAGATCATTGAAAGAAGAAAAATAGAAAATTTGGAATTTCATATGAAACATGTTTAGGGCATCAAGGATTGTAGTTTTGGATTAATTTTGAGTCTTTATTTGTATTTATTATGTTGCTAGACATTTATATTGTTGTAGTAGGTTTCAGTACTTGGGTAAATTCTATAATTGCTGGATGTGAGAGTCAAGTAAAATTATTTGAATTTTATTTGGTATCTGATGTAGTTAGGATGGTTGTTATGTTTTTAGTATGCTACATATAACACCATTTTATCTCTGATAATAGATTAAAAATATGACATTTTTTTAGCTGAGTTCGTGTACTGTTAAATTTGAGTTTTGATGTGTCCCAACTTTTAGATGTGCACATGAACCTGACACCCATACCTGAATTCATGTAACATAGGTGCATGTAGTTTGTCAATAAGATCTTTCTACTTGTACTTTAATGGCACTGTTTCAGATTTTGTTTTCCTTTTTAATGTGTATGAATTCCATTAAAAAAAAGGGGGCGGCACTGCTTCAGATTTCACCTTTGTGTGGAAGGAGTCTGAGTTAGTTAATCATTTGTTTCTCCATTGCTGCCTTTGGGTTAGATATGGGTTCTCCATGGATATAGCTATTTTTGTACGAGCTGATCAATGGATGGGCCTTTTAGTCAATATGCAGTGGAAGGCTACATTTTGTTGAACTGCAATGTCATTATTGACTATTCTTTTCTTTTTCTTTTTCTTTTTTTAATTCATATTCAATACATAAATAAATCTTGTAACAAACAGATTTTACTTAGAAATATTGTTCAAGTTTCACCAAAACCACTTCATTACATAATGAGAGAAGCATGCTTTATTTTGTATGTAAAAATACTACATTAGGTAGTGAATCATCTTATGCAAATTGATTCATTATTTTGTTTTTTGATAGTTGGGGTGGTTGAACGGCAATTAAACTTTGTTAACCAGTGCCCTTAGGGCATTAACCCAACCCATATATTATATAATTAATATTGCTTGACACATGCACAGCATACACATTATGTGCTTGTACAATTTGGAATAATTTTGTATGTCTTCATATATTTCCCATATGTTGCAGTGTTGGAACTTTCTGAGAAATATCAGAAGCGCTTTGGTCCTCTGCGTTATTTTGTTGCTGGTTTTCTCAAATTCTTATGCTTGCCGAAGTACAATTTTGAAGTGGAATATCTTCCAGCATCAAAAGAGGCAACTGATCGCGAGCGAAAAGTCTCAGGTGACCGTGAAATAGTTGACCTGTCAGACCTGTATACAGACATTATGAGGAGATCAAATACTGATGGCATTCCTAGGGCCTCGAGCCTATCGAGTATTGATTCAATAATGACCCCAAGTCGAGTTTCTGGAGGGGAGTTGGATACAACCTGTAGTAGCACCCATGCCAACACTGAGCCATCAGAGTATGTGCGTGGCCTAGATCCAAAATCTAAACGTCTATCATCTGCAAGGGGCAATGTGACGGCAGAACCAGAAGTCATACATCCTCAGCTACCACTTTCAGCAACTCCTAACTGGCCAAGGACTAGATCGAAGTCAAAAACAGATAAAGGATGGACTGGATTGACAGCCACACATGATGCTACTAGATGTTCTTGGGGAAATACGGCTACAAATGACAAAGAGGATATTTCATCAACAATGTCAGATCCCGGTCCAATTTGGGATGCTGAACCAAAGTGGGATGCGGAGCCTAACTGGGATGTTGAAAATCCTATTGAATTGCCAGGTCCATCAGCAGATGATGTTGAAGCTGGAGTCAGGAGGGAAGTTGTGCCTAGCCTACAAGATAATTGGGTCGTTACAAAAGGTCAATTTCTTGGTGTCCTGGTCTGCAACCATTCATGCAAAACTGTTCAAAGTTTGACCCAGGTGGTGGCTCCAAAAGCAGAGCATGATGATAACACCTTGGATTTATTGTTGGTTCATGGAAGTGGTAGGTTGAGGCTGTTGAGGTTTTTCCTGCTTCTGCAGTTGGGTCGACATCTTAAGTTGCCGTATGTTGAATATGTCAAGGTATGATTACAACTCTTCACTTTTTTTGTTTTCCCTGTTCGCAATCCATTCTGGTAATATGCTTTTGCACTTTTGCCAAGATGCGAGGAAAATTAGGATTAATAATTCCAGATCTGCAAACTGTGGACATTGAATTGTCATGATCTGCAAAACAAGCACATTAAAAGATCAAGGACAATGTAATTAGATTCAAAGTTCTACAGGCCACAGGAGCATGCATTTGATATTTCTAAATGTTTATGTTGACATGTTTGGGTTTGGACCTCTGTTCAATGCATTTGTGGTTGAACAAGGGAATCACAAAAGAATAAAAATAAAACAAAATTTAAAAAATGCATAGTTATTAGGACATTGCGTAATTCAAGTTTCTATTGCAATGCAGGTGAAGTCAGTGAAGATCAAGCCTGGAAAGCACACACAGAATGGGTGTGGCATTGATGGAGAACTTTTCGCTGTCAATGGGCAAGTCATGTCTTCTTTACTTCCTGAACAATGCAGGCTCATTGGTCGAGCCCCAACCAATAACAAATGAAAGCTGTACTTGTCCCTCTGGAATTCGTTTTGTTTTTGTTTTTGTTTTTGTGGGTTCCATGGACGTTATGTACACTCGCTCTTATTTCACTTTTGATGGTCGAATGAAAGGGGAGCATTCACTCATTCATGTACTGAAGAGAATAACTGTCTTCCATCTTATTTTAATCTCTCACCATAGCATCCTTGCATGCTTAATTGAGGTCGCAGTCGAGGTCGAGGTCGAGGTCGAGGTCTCTGTTTGTCCCTGTCCCTGTAAATTTTTGGTCAAACTCAATTTTTTCTTGCTATCATGTATTTGGTTTCTTTTCTTTTTCCCCTCCCCTTCTCGTTTTCTTCCTTCTCTCGGTGTCTTTTGTTATTTCTCAATAATATATTATCTTTCTCCCACATTTGGTGCTGTGTGCAAGTAGTCTGCTATTTTTTATTTCTATATATATATTTTTTTCTTTCTTCCTGTTGTCACATTTGAATTACTGTAGACGTATTGTATCCTAAAGCATTTGGTTTTGGATCACTATTATTATTGTTATTGTTGTTCAGCATCTCTTCCACTGTATTTGGTTTTTTGTTTTGATTCAAGAAATGGTGTGATGGAAAATCTCTAAAAAATGAAGGAAAAAAAAAGAAAAAGAAAAAAAAGAATGAAGACGCAGCAGCAGAGGAATAACTGTGAAAGAAATGGTAGCAAAAGCATATATAGGTCTTTTGTGTCACGATTCGTACTCCACTAACAAGGGAATGGTTGGCGTGAGTTGGGGTGTGCGTCGTATTCATATCATGTCATCTCGAATTTGTATTAGAATTATTTTAATACTAACTCGATTAATTTATTATTTCTTGGTATCTTGTCGTATCATTTTTGGTCTGTATGCGGATCGTATTGTCTTAATGTGTCATGCAAAAAATTTCACTATCTATTAAAAGTATCAAATTTATGAAAAAAATTTGAAAATTTCTTTGCAAGTTAAACTAATTTCTATTAAATAAACAAATTTATATAAAAAAAAATTTGATTTCAACTTTATTTATTTATTTTAATTTATAAAAATTATATTTTTTATTAGATTAACTCAAATAACAGACAAAAAATACATTATGTTCAATTAAAAGCAAAAACAAAATCTATATTAAATTTAAAATCGTATTTTACATACATTTTAATAAATTGAATGTAATTAAGTAAAAGATTAAAAAATGTCTCGATACTCTTTAGGAGTGTTGTTATTAGCGGCCTATCAAATATTATACATCTCTCATTTCTTTGGATTTGCACTCATAAATTTTAAGGCCTTGTTTGGTTTGCTTTTGAGAAGCAAATTTTAGAGAAATTTTTTTAAAATTTTGTTTAGTTCAGTGATTTTGGAAAAAAAAAAAAAAAAAAAAAAAATCAAAATCACTCTTTTCAACACATCAATCAATCACTTTTTTTCTCAAACACATCTACTCAATTATAATAAAATATCAAATCATTCCAAACTCTTATACTCTAAAACTATTTCCAAAATATATAACCAAACAAACCAAAAAAATTTATAAACTCTTTTCCCAAATCATTTTTTGAATATTTATCTCTCAAAACCAAACCAAACAAACCCTAATACTCTTAAAATTTCTTTTCTCCTCTCAAATAATACAAAAATTATCCTTGTAAAAATATTAGATCCATTCAAATGCACACCCTTACACCCGAAAAAAGCACCTCTCCCAAAACCTTAACGAAACCCACAGCAGTGGAATCTCCCAAAACCAGTAGAAAAAATTTGTGGTGATTAAATTTTTTTTTCTCTACTTCATTATGGGGTTTCTCAATTTGTTTGATTTTTTTTTTCTATTACCTCTTTTCACACATAACACAATCCACTTTCATAATTCTCTTGTTAGTTTTCCGTGATTCATCCATAGCCTCACTGTACTTGTATGCTCTCTGTGTGAGCAAAACTAGGTAGGATTTCACTCCCTGATCAACCAGTCGGTCAATCGGCTGATCGACCACCCAAGGGTGATCCGACCTCCTTTGTTTGCTTGCTTCTGTTCTGCTTCGTTTATCTGTTCCCAAAAACCCGTTAATTTTGTATACGGTTCAAGTCGTATTATCGTGTTGAGTCGCAAATTTCTAACCATATCATTAGTCATGACCAACCAGTAACTTGCGTTACCCGAAGCCGTAGACGTGTCAAGATTAGCTAAATAAAAAATTACATTAACCCATATATGCCATTTAAAATTAAATAATTAAGACATTATCTATTGACTGCAAAGTACATTATAGTTGCCTATCACGGATATACAATTACTATCATTTTAAGAATAAGAGTACACAATATATCAAGATGGGAGCACGGTGCTCTGAACATAACCCAAGTGAGTGCCGTCAGTCTATACCTTAGCACTTGAAATGCTTATTAACAACGGGGTGACCTAAAAGCCTAGTAAATAGAATTATACTAACGCACAAGAATTGGATAAAGGGACCACAAGTACACACAGCTATCAAGAAATAACTCTATAATTGTTTTCATGCAGATTTTCAAGAATTTTCCATGAAAGTAAAAATGTTCAATACAAACATTTTTTCGTTCTTATGCAAATCTTGAAAAAACATGAAGTTGTGTCGATGCAGTCTCCCAACAAGAGCTACGAAGTAGCAAAAAGAGCCACTAGGGCAAACAGGAGAGATGTCTCAAAATAAATAAGAGGGGTTGTGAGAAATCCTGAAAGTCATTAGTTTGCCAAGAGTTCCCACATAGTTGGGATAATTCGAGGATGATATTCAAGATGTTTATTAATTCAAACAAATACACAAACAATAAGCATGAGATCACAATTCATAAAACAAGATAAGGTGTATATTCCAAACCATAGTCTTGAATTCATAGTCTCAAGAGAGCATTTATCAAAAGAAAGCTTACCTTTTTATAATCGGAATGTTAGGATTGCACAAAGTATAAGACTACTCCCATCGGTTTATATTGATACTGACAATCCCTATGCATAGTCATACATACAAATACACATAATAACCAAGAGAATGATTCAATTCTCAAGAATGATAAATGTTTTATGCCCAAATATTATTAGGCCTCAAGATGGTCCTTCTTAAGATTGTTTCATGTAGACCAATAGCCTTTTTAACTCTTTATTGAATACCTGAAAGGTTCCTATAAGGTCCAAGGTCAAAATATAAGTGAAATAAGAGTCATGATGCATATTTGGTGTCCACACCTCTAAGCATGGTGTTGGCACTGCAATCCAAAATAACAAACTGCTGATTTCATGAAGGCGTGGTGTTGCCACCTTCAATCTTGGTGTCAACACTACTAGGCCTACACCTCCAATGCTAATGTGAACACTACAATCCAGTAGGGACAAGATGATTGCTAGAGGACATAGTATCAACATTTCTAGACCTAGTGTCAACACTTGCTTCATGTTGTTTAGATTTTTTAGTAGAAATTGAGTAGATTTCGCACCAAAACACAATTTAACCTTGACTTAGCACGAATCAACACACGAGTAACAAAACAAAGTATCTATACCCAAGGAGCACTAGATTTCAAGATTACCTAAAGGAATTGCAAACAAAAATCTTCAAATTTAAGTTCATAACCACCATTAATTGATGACCTAAACAAGGGATACCTCCAATAATCATGGTAGATTTGGACCTTGGTCCTTTGTAACATGCATGCATGAATAGTCGCGTGTTAGAGATCATAAATGACGCTATGATAAGGAATTTGGGTAGACATGATGTTTTGATTTCATTCTTGATCATATTGGACCTTATGATAATGTCTGAACTACATGTGAGTGATTATATTATAAGATTAGAAACAAAGGCATGATTTCTCTATCTCAATCGAAGCTCTTCAATGTGTTGAATCACTTTTTTTTCTTAGAAATTTCCGTGTAGGTTTTAATAAATAAATTTATTATCTAATAGGTCGTATAATAATTGATGACATTTTTTATCAAACACTATTAAAAAATATCACTAATTGTTAATTTTCAGTAATAATTTAAAAATTTTATCACAAAAAAATGTCATTAATTATAAGTTCCAACGATAGTTGAAAAAAAAAAATTGTCACAGAAAAACGTTACTAATTATAAGTTTTAACGACAATTTATAAAAATCGTGACAAAAAAAGTTCCTAATTATTAATTTTTAATGACGTGTAAAAAATCGTCACAAAAAATTATTCCTAACGATGATTTTACTAAAACTTATTTTTAATAAAATTTAATGAAAATTAAATCTAACTATTAAGACCTATTAGTAATTTACCATTTCTTCCGTGGAACCAAGGTAGAATGCATAATTTATGGCGAAGGTCAACCCTAGGGGCAAGTAGGGAAACCAACCGCTTTGAGCTCCATATTTCGGCCAAGGCCCCTATTTAGGAACAATGCTTATACCAAGATTGAAAATTGTGAGGACATAAATTTTGAATGACAACACGTGGTCGAGGTGTCACTGAAGTGCCAGCTGAGGTGCCACGTGTCCTGGTCATGATGCCGAGATCATCTCGGCTAGGCCGAGGTTATCTACAAAGAAACCGGAATCCGAGATAAGCGGATAAGGGACAAGAGTTCTAGAATGAGAGAAGACTTCAGTTTGGGTAAAGATGAGACTCTTAGAGAGTTTATCTTAAGGAGTCCAAGATTAGCAATAATCCTAAGTCCCTTAGAGTTAGGCTCCTATCGGGATTATGATTATGTTGACTATAAAAGAGAGGCACCCCCATGGGTCTAAGGTATGTCTTTTATGCTTTGTTTAGTGAGTTAAGCACTATTGATTATCTTTGATAGATATACTGACTTGATCGTCAGAGTGTCCCTGGATGGACGAACTACCGCCGGAATCTTCTCTTTCTGTTGCAAGTCTGCCAGATGTCATCTATTCTGTCAGTGTTCTCCAGCTGAGTACTAGTTTGGCAGTGTGGTCGAAAATTGACCCACACAAAAATATTTTTTTTTTGTTAGACCACAAGTAAATGAAAGGCTCCAATTATTTTGATTTTAACCTACTGAAAGCAACTTAATTCCAGCCCTTAGCACCAAATCCAAAAACAAAACTTCTTTTATTAGTGAAGAACCTTAATTTTGATTTTAAGTTACCAAAAGGTCAATTAAGAGAATGTTTGATAATCCGATTCAACTTTTAAAACTAAATGTATTAAGTGATAATCAATTTAGTCTATTTGATAATCATAATTGGTATTATTTAAAAATTTAAGTGCATCTTCAAATGTAGGCTAAAACTTAAGAAAATTTTAAATCATATAAAACTTACTGAATTCTGACTTAATTTATAACTATTAAACATAAACATTAATATACACTATTATAAACTCACCGCCACCGCCACCACAACCACAACCACAACCACAACCACAACCACCACCATGCTATCACTACTACTATTACCACCATCACCACCACAACCACCATCACGCCACTACCACCATTGCTACCGCTGCTACTGCTACTATCACCACCACCACTACTATCCCCACCTTCATTATCATTGACAATGTTTCCATAAGCACTACCATCATTTTGTTATCATTATCATCACTACAGCTATCTCCACCACCATCACCGTTACCACCACCACCACCACCATCATGCCATCACAATATAAAATTAAAATATACAATTTGAAAATAATAAATTTCAAATTTAATCTTATACATATCAAACAATTAATTTTTAATTCAGTACTTAAATTTTTATTAAACAACTTTTTAGCTTAAAAAATTCAACACTCAATTTTCAATACTTAATTTTCAATTTTCAACTTTATCAAACACCACCTAACGCTTAATATCAAACACAAAAACAAAAATTTTTTTATTAGTGGAGGGATCAAAGTAATGAATTTCACATTACCAAAATTCTTCCCAAACCAATTCACCATTCTGAAATGGAACTTTCTTATCTTCTCTCTAAATGTTTTCAGATTTTGTATCATTCTAAATTTTACATCAATTGTCTGTTGATTTTCTTTGAAATTTCTAGAATTTGAATGATTGTTGTTTGTTGGATTGTAGATTAGATTGTAAATTCGGTGGTACTATATGTATTAATTAATGTACATATTATTACTGATTCCACCTATATTATACAAATTACAAATATTCAAAACTTCTAAAAGTATGCCACATTATCTGTTAGTATACTAGTTAGTACATAAATTGGTACATATAATATTGTTCTTGTAAATTTAATCAAACATCCTATAGGAGAAGAATTAATTCAATCTCAAATGGGAAAGAACTATTGGTTTAAATGATCCTATGATGCAATTTGTTCAATTTTTATTTTTCTATTTTGGAACTCTAAAATTTGTTTGATATATTTTTTTTCTTGTGTAAATGGTTAAAATATAAAATAACAAGATTAGATTCTATCTTTTTAAAATTTTGTAATAATTTTTTTATTAAAATTAATTTTATCTTTGTGCGTGGAATGTAGAAATGTAGAGGCCCCTATACTAAGAGAACCCCTAAAAGTTCAGGATAAACCTTGCTTCTGCCCCAAATACAAGATTGTAATTCCTTGAAATTTAGGATCTATTTTAATAATTACCAATCATTTATTATTATCCAATTCCGTTATATGGTGTGAGAATAAATAAAATAATATACAACAGTCTCATAAATTAAAAATATATAATTCTTTCTCATTTAAATGTTTACAACAAAAGTTCTAAATGTCTTACCTTAGATACATAATTTTAAAGTGAAGAGAAGACAACAAAAGTGCCCTAATGGCTTACATTTTTCAAGGCTAAGGCCTTAATTATAATAAAATCCAATCCTATCCTGAACAAGTAAGCTTGATAGCTGTAAACAAAAAAAATGTCAAAATGAGTTTCCATGCTCCATCTAGATCACCACTTGCTCCTCAATGGGGTGGAGGCACATCATCATAACTTGGAAATTTGAATATCCAATCCTTAAAATAGAGTGAGTTTTGACACCCAGCAGAAATAATATTAACATTATATAAATGTTCATTATGATTATGATCATGCAGTGTAATGCCATGCACAAGACTCTTGACTTCCTTTAAAAATCAATGATCAATGTATAAATTCAAACACTTGGACCATTATTATACTTTAGAAATTCTTTTTGTGATAAAAATTCACAGTGTGTCTCTCAAAATACTCTCACATATACCAGCTACTAAACACTGAAGGGTAATTGAGCACCTATTATATTTTCCACAATCATTTTCACATTTACCGAAATCAAGCACGAAGAGGCAATTTGTAACGCCCCCAAAATACTTATGTAAGAGGGACACAAGATTCCCACTATCAGAGTCCTGATTTCCAAAGCAATCACTTCCATAACATACATGGATATATAAATCATACTGTTTCATTCATTACATCATCATTAAATCTTGAACATGTATATTCACTATGACAACAAGAGATTTACAAAAGTTCCACATACGAGTATACATTCAACATTTCTAGAATATAAATCTATAGCATGTAGCAATATAAGTGAAGTGAAAAGGCTTAAGTCCAGTTACAAAAAAGAAAAACCACACATATAAAGCCCTTGCCTTGTCCAAATAATTACAACAAAAAGGTAAGAGCCTTGTACTCTCAAAACACATTTCATGCCTTTTGTTTGGTGGAATCACCACATCATTTCTTACACAAGATCCCATAGGGTGAGCACAAAGTCCAATAGAGAAAATCTAACAAAATATATACATTTTATACAATTTCATGAAAGGAATGCATACGCCATATCATGCTCGAAATGAATTTCTCATCTTTTGAAAATCTTATGCACAATGCAATTTTTTTTTTTTTAAACATAAAGCTCCAACAATTTCCGATATAGTTTCAAGGGAGTAATAAACATGACTTAGTAAATCCCTATGCTAGTGTCCACAAGTAGAAGTTACATGCACACCTAACCCCACTTCACCATTCTTTCACCGGAAGACATGTGGTATCTCCTCACCACTCTAACAGTCTTCCACCAGAAGGCACGTGGTACCTCTTCACCACTTTACTGGTCTTTCACCAAAAGGCATGTGGCACCTCCTCAAACTATGCATGACGCTCGATCATTGATTCATGACGGAGAGTTGGACATTCCGAGCTTGGCTTGTCGGTTTTCTGATGCTAGCGACCGTGGCGACCATCATTGGCAGGGTAATCGACGACATGCGCTCTGCTTATGCATGCTATCTCATTTCTTACTAGCCCCGGGCTCCAGCGGGTTTAGCACTCGTTTGATTGAGGTCGCCGAGGGCTTGAAAGAAGGCAAAAGCTGCATTGCCATGACATAGGCCGAGACATTGATGTGCTTAGACGCTTTTCATTGTCAGGAGACGGCTAGATTTGCAGGGAGTCCACTACTATTGTAGGTAATTTTTCCCACCCCATCTCACATATATTGCTCACATCACTCGGCCCTCAGGCTCGATTTTTCTCTCAAAACCTTCTGCTCACTTCTTTTTTTTTTCTCAACGTATATCTCTCTATTCTTTATTCTCATATTTTTCATCCCTCTCTAGGTGTGGTTGATGGACAAGTTGAGAGTTGCGGACTCGTATCCGGCATATTCAGCTCGCAGCTATTTCTCCCGATGACGTCTAGTCGATGCTCTGGATGAAGGATGGTGGTACAGCTAGATATGTAATTTGTCCACGGATCGCATTGCTTAGCGGTGCCCTTGGCTTAATTTACCAACAATGAGCTATAGCATGACCCGTCAGCCTAGGATCCAGTTGATTGGCCTGACACATTACGTGTTTTACTTTCCGTTCCGGTTCCGGGGCCAGTTCGGACATGATCAGACTTGCCCAGAGGAGGGGATTGAGTACCCTGCTACATTTCCGGTCCGAGGCGCATAGCTAGCTCAGTATGCCATGGCATGGAGGACTAGAGAGCTTCTGGCCCCCGCTTCCACTTTCAGTTGCACCCTCTCTGATGAGTGCATAGATTGGCTCAATGAAGAGGCATAGGTAGGGCCCACTTTGTCATCAGAGGCTTCGACCAGTTCTGGGAGGGGGCGCAGGAACACCTGACTATGCCCTAGATTTATTTGCTTTAACCAGAACTTTCAAGTTTTCTTTATGAATGTAATGAAAAGCAACTTCAATTTTGTATTCAAAAGCAGGAGAACTCTGTATTGAAATCAATGAAATTGAAGGTTGTGGGTACTGAAAATTTCCCGTTTGGCCCAAAAATGGTCCAAGTTGTAAAAAGATTAATTTGAACAAAATCAACTTTTATTAAAACTTTTCAAAACCATTTTCGATATGGATCAGAACTAGACACGCCTGCGATCTGTCACTGAGATGCACAACCCCGGATTCTAGCAACAGGAAAGTTGCCCCTAGTCTGAATAGCACTGCACTGGAGATCACAACCGAACTCTTGAACGTAGAATAGACAAAGATGACCAAACATGATCACATGGACAAAGTTGATTGGGGAAGTGTTTGTGGTTGGACTTCAAGATGAAGTTGCCTACGTATCCCAAAGATGGGAATCAAGCCTTACGTAGTTCGGTTAAGGTTCACTCGTGTATTAACCCTCACCTTTTACGCTCTAACTTTTTCCAAGGCCGCCCATTGCGGATTTTCAACCTTGTGAGCTCAGTTTTTATTATTTCAAATTTTCTGTGCTCTAACTTTTGCCTAGGTCGCCTTTTTGGGTTTTCGGACTAGCGAGCCATTCAAGGAAAATATTTCTTTAACTTGTCCATGTTGATCGGGTGGGAGAACTCTAGGCCATCTAGGTCCATCAGAACGACAGCTCCACTCGACTAGATAGACTTGATGATGTAAGGACCAGTCCAATTAGGTCTAAACTTGCCCCTAGGGTTGTGGATGAGAGCTCGGTTGTCTTTGAGCACCAAATCTCCTTCTTTCAAATTTCTGGACTTAACTTTCTTGTTGAAAGCCCTGGCAATTCTGCGCTGATAACCCTGAATATGGTACAGTGCTTTCAGCCTTCGCTCATCAAAGAGCATGAGTTCTTCGAATCTGCTCTGTTGCCAATCTGCCTCAGCTATCTGACACTCAGCCAGTACTCGCAATGATGGAACCTCAATTTTGATAGGCAGAACGACCTCCATCCTATAGACCAAGGAATACGAAGTCGCCCCAGTAGAAGTTTGAATTGAAGTCCGGTAGCCCCACAGAGGAAACGGCAGCTTATCTGGCCAGTCCCGGTAGGTTTCCACTGTCTTTTGCAGAATACGCTTGATGTTCTTGTTGGCGGCCTCAACTGCTCCGTTGGTTTGCGGCAGATATGTAGATGACTTATGAAAAGCCATGTTGCATTTCTCCAACAAGTCAATCACTTCCTTCTTGAAGTGGGAACCATTATCTGAAATAATCTTGTTCGGAACCCCATAACAACAGATGATGTTGTTCCTGATGAACTTTGCAACATACGACGCCTTCAATACCGCATAAGATTGGGCCTCAACCCACTTTGTAAAGTAGTCTATCGCGACCAGAATGAACTCATGCCCATTGGACCCTTTTGGAGTGACAGCCCCAATCACATCAATCCCCCAGACTAAAAATGGCCACGGCGAAGTCATGTTGTACAGCTTTGACGGCAGAATGTTCATGCGGTTTGCATGGATTTGGCATTTGTGGCATCTCCGGACAAAGCCAATACAATCCTCCTCCATGGTGGACCAGTAGTAACCCTGTCTGAGAATTTTCCAGGCTAGCATCACCCCGTTCATGTGCGCTCCGCACTCTCCACCATAGATGGCCTCCATTAGGCGCTTCGACTCTCCAGCATCAACACACAGCTTATGCATCCTGAGATGACCTCTCTTGTACAATTTTTGTCATGACCCGAACCTGCCTCTATGGGTTAAGGACATAATCGGCCAGTAATCTTGTGATTACCTACGGCCTCAGACCAAAACAGACATAACTCGTCAGAGTAAAGGGGCCAAACGGAAGTAAAAATTTAAAACTTTGTCCATAGAGCCGTGCTTATATACACATCAAACAAACCACACTCATATACGTCAATAACCCACATCAAAAGCATAGTAACATAAACTTCTTTACAGACAGGATTATCTAAACTGAGCTAACCCATAACAGACTATATACAAATATACACAAGGTCCTTGCCAACAAGACAAAACGTAAATGCATGACAAAATGGCAAGGATGGGTCTCGTGCATGAGACACGAGGCTGGCTCTCCAAAACTCGTGTTGTTCATGGCAGACTTCACCGGGCCTGGGTTTGGACTTCTCTTGGCTCACCTACAAATACATGAATAAGTGTGAGCGATAGCTCAATGAATAATATCAAATACAGAAGTTACATAACGATGTAGAACAACAGGTTCCAAACGGCCTCGGGCCCAATTCATATTTCTACTTAACCGATACGTATAGTTCCAAGTCAAGTGACTTGTAGTTTCAACATTCTGGCCTTTGGCCCATTTAGATTTCCATTTATGTCAAAACGGCCTTCGGCCCACTTATTTAGGTCAAAACGGCCTTCGGCTCGGTCATTTATGTCAAAACGGCCTTCGGCCTGTTCATTCTTGTCAAACGGCCTTCGGCTCACTCATGCATGTCAAAATGACCTTCGGTCCATTAACATAAGTCAAAACGACCTTTGGTCCATTCATATACGTCAAAATGACCTTCGATCCGTTCATTTCTATCAAAACGACCTTTGGTCCATTTATGTTTATCAAAACGACCTTTGGTCCATTTATGTTTATCAAAACGACCTTTGGTCCGTTCATTTATTAATGTCGGACTTTTGTCCACAATCCCAATTAGCAACTCATAAAGCTTATAAGGGAATAAACAATTGGACATTCACAAGTATTCGAATATCGATATTACTCATAGTGATCGGCTTGTGGATTTGCCCCGGAGCTTGACCCTACACATTTCATGAACACAAAAGGGTCACTAACCGTTCAATCCGTTCTTTAATTCACATATTCCTCTTTAGGCTTTATTCTTTTCTCATTAACTCATTTACAATGCTTAATACATGCCTAAGAGTGCTTGCAAGTGAAAGAGAACGGAAAACGAAACACAGAGTGCAAAAACAAAATTTCAGAAAACAGGGTCCCCGCTCGAGCGTAGACTTCCCCGCTCGAGCAGACCCTTGAGGCCTGCAAAAGTACTGGATAGGTGAAAATCACGCTCGATCGTGAATTCTGGCGCTCGAGAGTAAGGCCTCTCTTCATGGCTCCCCGCTCGAGCGTGGACTTCCCCGTTCGAGCGGACACCATGTCTGCAAAAAGTGCTGGGAGCACGAAATTCACGCTCGAGCGGTGGTTTCCCTGCTCGAGCGGACATCAAAATTCTGGAAATATTCCAGAATTGCATTCTTGAGCTTCATTCGACTTTCCAGCCACAATACTTGCATGCAATGGCTCAAATTACACATTTACACATGTTAACATGCTACCAATATAAGATTACAACATTAGGGAGCTCAATTTCAAGGATTACACACTTGCATGTCTCAAAATATGTCAAACTCAACACCAACATAACAAACTCATGCATTCAAGCTCATATCTTCTCAAATTGTACATGCATGTGATGAATTAGCCACATTCTCAACTTAGATAACACAAATGGTGATCAGGACATGAGTTTCCTTTAACATTTCACATGGATTATACATATTTGTGCTCAAACATGCAATATCAAGGTGATTTCCTACATGCATGCACATATTAAGCTTCAATTCAACAAACACAACCCAATTTCATTTTAACCTTACTCTTGATCACGAAATTAGCTTTAACACACAAAATCACAAACTATACCCCAAGAATTACTCACCTAGAAGCTTTGATCTCCTAAGCTCTAGTCAATTCTTTAGCTAAATCTCCAAGATTCCCAAGCTTTAGGCCAAATTTGCACAATTCTCTCCTCTTTCACTCTAACAGCCGGCATTGCCTCTCTCTAGAGAGTTGATCAGCCCAAAATGAAGTTAAAGGAAGGGAATTGAGTGTAAAATGCCTTTACATAAATCCCCACTCACAATATAATAATAATAATAAAGCAATTTGGCATTATTCCTCAATTTAATCGATTTAATCTAACCCGAATCAATTTCTAATTAAATTTCACCGTAGGCTCTAAAAATTACGCTAATCACAATGGCGTAATCAATTTCGGGTTCCGTGGCCGATAAGGCCCTCAATTTAATTTCCAAAGCAGATTATTGAACAGATATTCCTACAGTGAACAGATAGAAATTCAAAACCACATATTTTTATGTAATGGTACACAAAATCATATCAAAACACATAATCACATTCATATTAAGAACCAATTAATATATTACGGAACAGGGGTATCACAGTTTTCCTCCACAGACGATGAACGGAGCAGCCATTCTCCGAATTGCCCTTTTGTCTTTGGTATTTGCCCCTGGTGGGTACATCTCTTTTTTCAAGAAGTTCCAGACATCGTAATACCGGGGGTTCTCGTCTTGTACCTTATCTATGGCAGCAATCAGCTTGTAGGCCGGCGGGAATTTCTGTTCAATGATGATCGGAAGTATCCGGACTCCGAAAGGGATGTCTATCATAGAAGATAGAGTTGCTAGTGAGTCTGCAAACCTGTTGTTCTCTCTTAACAGATGGGCAAAATTTAGCTTCTCAAACCGAGGAATCAGCAAGTCCAAGGTCTGGTGGTACATTCTCATCTTTTCTTCTTTGACTTTCCAATCTCCTTTAGCTTGAGATACAACAAAGTTTGAGTCCCCGATGACGTCCAACCGTTTTGCCCCCTAGTTCTAGGGCGGCTTCTAAACCAGCAATACATACCTCATACTCTATTTTGTTGTTCGAGACTTTGAACCGGAGTTTGAATGCTAGAGGAATATGAGAATTATCAGGTGCTATCAACAACACCCCTATCCGATACCCGTATTGGTTTGACTCTCCGTCAAAGTACATCATCTAAAACTCTTTTCAACATGCAGAATGGCCTCGTCTGGGAATTGGTACTCAACTGCTTCATCATCTTCAACTGGGTGATCGGCTAGGAACTCCGCTACCGCTCTCCCCTTCACTGACTTGTGCGTCACATACTTCAGATCGAATTCGGAAAGCAGAAGCAACCAACGAGCTAGCCTACCCGTAAGTGCCGGTTTCTCGAAAAGATATTTGATGGGATCTAATCTTGAAACCAACATTACAGAGTGAGCTAACAGGTAGTGCCGCAGCTTCCTGGTAGCCCATACCAAGGCTAAGCAAGCCTTTTCCAGCGGAGTGTAACGGGTCTGGTAATCCAGCATCTACTTGGTCAGGTAGTAGATAGCTCTCTCCACCTTGTCCTCAGACTCCTGTGCAAGCATGCAGCCCATTGTAGTTTCAGTTATTGAAAGGTACAAAATCAACGGTTTCCTCGGCTCAGGCGATGACAACACGGGTGGGTTCTGTAAGTATTGCTTGATCTGTTCAAAAGCAGCTTGGCATCGGCTGTCCCATTGGAACTTCGTTCCTTTCTTTATGAGACCAAAGAGTGGTTCACAAGTCAAGGTTAATTTAGCAATAAACCGTCTTATGAATTGCACTTTACCCAGAAAGCCTCGCACCTTCTTTTCAGTCTTTGGTGGTGGCATTTCTAAGATGGCCTTGATTTTGGAAGGGTCGACTTCGATACCTCTCTGTGTAATCAAGAAACCCAGCATTTTCCCTGCTGTAACACCAAACGTACATTTCTGAGGATTCAGCCGCAACCGAAATTCTCTGATCCTTTGGAAGAACTTTTGCAAGGCGATGTAGTGGCCCTCTCTTTCTTTGGACTTGACAATCATGTCGTCCATGTACACCTCAACCTCTTTGTGGATCATGTCATGCAATATTGTGGTCGCAGCCCGTTGATACGTAGCTCCAGCATTTTTCAGCCCAAATGGCATCACTCTGTTACAGTTGGTCCCCCATGGGGTGGTAAAAGTAGTCTTCTCCCGGTCTTCAGGTACCATCACAATCTGATTGTAGCCTGAAAAGCCATCCATGAACGAAAGCAATGCATGCCGTGCAGTGAAGTCCACCAACTCGTCGATATGCGGCAGAGGAAAGTCGTCCTTCAGACTGGCTTTATTCAAATCCCTGAAATCCACACATACCCGAATCTTGCCATCCTTCTTCGGTACTGGAACTATGTTGGCTAACCAAGTTGAGTATTCAGATACCAGCAGGAACCCTACGTCGATTTGCTTGGTGACCTCTTCTTTGATCTTGATGGCCCAGTCGAGGCGGATCCTTCTGAGCTTCTGTTTGATAGGTCGGGCCTCTAGGTCAAGAGGGGTCCGGTGCTGTACAATCTCAGGATCGATTTCAGGCATGTCTTTGTAGGACCACGTGAAAACATCTTTGAAATATTTTAATAAAGCGACTAAGCGCTTGCGCTCCTCCGAAGACAACGTGGACCCGATCTAGACCAACCGCGGGTCCTTCTCAGTACCAATATTAATTTGGGTGATTTCATCAACCAGCGGTTTTACAAACCTCTCCTGCTCTTGATCTAGCAAATATTTCAAAACCAGAGGAATTTCTTCCTCGTCGTTTTAATCAAGTTTTGAAAGTCTGAATTAATGCAATAAATCAAAGGCACAGAAAAATATTCAAAAGCCACAGCCACTTTGTTCTCATTAATTACTTCCAAGTCGTCTGATTCCTCTGTTACAGCAGACTCAAAGGAAAAAGAAAAAGACAACCTAGATAGGACTGTGGCATCCGGGTTGTCACCCCCAGGAATACCGGACTCAGATGAGCTGGAACCTGATTCCGACTCTACAGACTTAGTGGAATCAGATTCCGGCTCACTACCTAACCTGGTGCTGCTCGATAAAAATCCCTCCTTGTATTGCCAGACGAGGGAAGGTGCAATGGATGCATCCAAAATGTTTGCAGATAGGCTCGCAGCCGCTTCATTTCCAATCATAGACACTGAGAGATTATCCCCTAAGCACTCATGTACGATCGAAGGATCTGATAGTAGACAAGCAAATGCTACCCCCATTTTAATCTCGGTGCTCTCGGAATCCACTTCCTTACACTGCTCAACCTCAGCTGATGGGTTTGTCTGCTCCTCGGCAACATCATCCCCGAACAATTGCAAATCAAAGAATATCTCAAAACCTGGTAGGCGCCTCTTCTCGGCATTCAGCCATGGCTCTGGGAAGTCGCAGAATGGAAAGTCTTCCTCCTCCCGGACGAAGCGTTCGTTTAGGGTGCCCTGAATAGGCTGATGCATCAAATCAAAATGCCTCCCGGTCTGCTTGGCCCTGGCTCTCCCAACCATTTCTTTGTTTTTCCTCATCCAGTCCTCTTTGGTGAGTAAATAGCCTAAGCCAAAGGTATGCGGGTTGTGCGGCACTTCGACCGATACTGCAATGCCCTTTAGGCCACTTTTTCGTAGTCCCATCCCAGGGATGTGCTGGAGCTTGTTCATGAGGTACACTGACTACGCGCTGACATATAACCCTTCATCAACAACTAAGATGTTCTGAACAACCCGGGCCTCAGCTAGGGTAAATCCTGACATGAACACATCCTCCGTGCCATGCTCGATTTCCAAAATCGGTGTAGACACGTCTGGCGGCGGATGGATTGATGAATTCCCAAAAACAATAGCCACCCCCTTCCCGTAGGGGTATTTCAACATCTGATGCAGGGTGGAAAAGACCGTCTTCACCTGATATAGCCACGGCTGCCCTAAGAGTAAGTTGAAGGTTGCGGGAACGTCCAAGACATGAAAGTCAATCTCCTGCTATCCTGGACCAACCTAAGTTTGAATCTGCACGGTCCCTATCACCTCCCTGCTTGTATCATCGTAAGCCCATATTACTTGGGCAGTTGGCACAAAGTCCGCGGGCTTCAACCCGATTGCATATGCTGTCCTCGACGGGCACACGTTGATGGCGAATCCCGTGTCGACAAGAACTACCAGTACCAACTTGCCTCTACACTCCACAGAGATGTAGAGTGGTTTGTTGTGATTTGCGCCCTCAGGCGGCAGTTTCTTGTCAGAAAAGGTCAATACTGGGGAAGCTTCTCCCGGAAAAATCAATCCTACCAGCTGCTCAAAAGTGGTATCTATTGAAAGTTTGGCCTTGTCCATTGCTGAAAGGATAGCTTGTCTATGAACTCTTGAAGCCATAAGCAGTCCCCAGATGGAGATGTCTACTTGTATCTTCTTTAGCTGTTTCAGCACAGCCTCCTCTTCGAGCAATTTATCCTTTTGCTTCTCCGCCTCTTTGTCCTTTTCGGAAGCCTCTGGTTGATCTAAGTGCAGGGGCTTGAAATACCGCCCGCTCCTAGTCATGTGATCAACTTCACCAATGTACCAAGTATCATCCGGCTAGTAACTCCCCCAGTCCTCATCTGTGTGGGCAAGACATAGGTCGTCATCTTCCCACCACATGCTATCAGCAGCCAACAGACACTTATCCGGCTCCGTCATAACTATTCCCATGCCCATAGCATGTTCTGTCCTCACAAGGGCATTGGCTTTTCTGGCTCTCTCAGAATCTTCGATCCTTTCTCACTCAAATTGCTTCAGTACAACTTGTTATTCAACATCTCCTGTATTCAAATTGCCCGGATCCCGAGCGAAATTCTTAACACCGGTGCTCTCCGGTGATTTAAACTGATTCCCGGCCCTTTCAGCAACTATTGATGTCCCCGTCCCTGACAGACTCTATTCTGACTGAGGCTGCTCAACAACATCCGGCTCGTCACTGAGCCACCCAGTAGCTTCTGCTGATCCTTCCAAACCAAACCAGTTGACAGTCACGTCCCCCGGATCCTATTCGTTGAAGAATTGAAGGTCCGCGATGTCCTTCTCTAGTTTTGCCAGGTCATCCAGCCCCTGATTAAGTCCATCTTCCCGTACTACGCAAATCTCTGCCCCTATTGGCAATTCCACATTCGGCCTAGCCTGGCCCGCTGATGTAATGTAACCGCTTGTGTTATACATGAAGCTTGCAGACCTCTCAGGCTCTGTACTTGCATTCTTATCTGCCTCCACAATCAACACACTTCTATCTTCGATAGCTACCACCACCGTTTCAGGTTGGGTTTGGGAGATGTCTAACACGCACAAGTCAGTGTTGTCAAGAATGAACACCTCTGGCTTGGGTAGGTGAGAAGGGGTGATATATATACTAGGGTCGTATGACACAACCCCAGTTTGGATCATATTGATGCACTTGGGAGGTGGAGCTTGGTTATGTGGTGGAAAAGGGTTGGTTGTGACATTTGGTTTCTCCAGAGGCACGATCACCCTGTTGTCGATGAGATCTTGAATCTCATGACGCAATCTAAAGCACTGGTCAGTGTCGTGACCGGGCTATTGGTGAATGGCACAGTACTTCACCGGGTTATGGGTTGGTAGGAGATTACTTGGTAAGGGTCGCGGCTCTAGAGGCTTCATGTGCCCTTTCTTAATCAAAACCCCCAAAGCTTTGGACGGAGACATGTATAGCGGGGTGAAGGTTCTTTGGCCTCGAGGTGTGAATTTGGTTGTTTGTGAGCTACTTCCGGATGCACCGGTGAATGGTGTAGCTGAAAGGGTTTTTGGGGTAGTGGTGTTGGTAACCATACTCACATTCGAAGCTCTGGTAGCTGCAGCACTGCTTGTGCCTACATTTGTACTGCGGTTGAATGCCCTATTGGGCTATTCTCTCTCATGATCAATGAGTCCTTATTTCATTGCGTCCTCGATCTGCACCCCTATCTCGTGTAGATCTGAAAAGGTGGGAAGGGGTAGAATGATCATCTTCTGCATGAGCTTGGGCTAGAGGTTGCGCACAATCATCCGAATTTGGTCCTTGTCAACAAGCCTGATGGTCATCATTGAGGCTTTGGCCCTCCACCAGGTCACAAAATCGGAGAAGCTCTCCTTCAGCTCTTGTCTAGTTGTCTCGAAATCACGAGTTGTGACCTCGATCTGTGTATTATAGGAGTATTGAGCTATGAAGGCCTCAGCCATCTCCTCCCAACTCCTCTTGACAAAGTCCTCCAGTTTTGCATACCAAATAGCCGCTACTCCTGACAGGGCCCGGCCAAACAAGGAAAGCTTCTGCAATCTAGAGAGGCCCATCGGCCTTAGTATATCTGAAAATAGCCGCAAATGCACCATAGGATCTCCAGACCCGTCGAAACGGTCGATGTGCGGCATTTTAAACCGATCTGGCAGCGTCACGGCCGAGTCGGTGTACCCATCCTCAATATCGGGAATGGACTTCACACCCTGAGATTTCTTGAACAGCTTTTCAAGCTTGCTCACTTTCAATGCTGTGGGGTCCACCTTGAACTCAAAGGGGGAATCCAGTAGGTTAGTAGGTGCTTTGGATAGCTGGGGTAGAATTGAGGGCGGAGCCGGCCCTGTTGGAACATCCGTATCATCCTGGACGTGTGTGGTCTCCCCAAGTATTGGAACTCTTGGTGGAGGAGGAACCTGGTGCGAAGCGGATGCTCCGGCTTGCTGTGGTGGTTGTTGTTGTTGAAGTCTAGCAATCAACTCTGCTTATTGTGCCATAAGCTCGGTCTGGCGTGTGGCAAATTCTGCTTGACGGGCAGCGTCCTGCTGCATGGCTTTCACACTCTCCTAGAGCTGACGCATCATCTCTTCCATTCCTGCCATACTGTGTTGATCTAGCTGAATAACCGGTATATCTATCCCTGTAGTAGAAACTGAGACCTCAGCCTGACTGTTCACTGGTGGGGTAGACCACTGATCTGGCGGCCGCTGTACTGATACACTGCGCCTTTTTGACCTTCGTCTGGTAACCGGGGGTAAAGAAAGGAACACTGCTTGTCCGTCTATCAAATCCCTGGATCGATTAAGTCTACGACCTCTAACCCAGAGTGCTCGGGGAATATCTACCTGGTCGGATGCAATGGTGCTAAACTACCTTGTAAAAAGATAAATAAAGCACAATAAGGAAATAATGAACAGGAATGAACAGAAAAACGGACAACATAACAGCTTAAATAAAAACAGCACGCAGTTGGCAAATATAAGCTGAATGAACTATTCTCAATCGCTGATCATTGTTCCCAAATCACTGCCCCAAATCTGAATTTGATACCCGCAGATATAACTGATTCTCAAAATACTGATGCCCGCAGGCCTGATACCCATACTTGCAAACTGATACGTGCATTCCTGTAGAGGCACACTCTAAAAGCACATAGCAAGCAAATGAGAGCCAAAACACCCCTATGTTGGGGTAGGGTTTCCCTGTCTTATTTTGTCAGGAGCTAGAGTTTCACTATATATGCAGCAGTTTCAAACAATCTATAATCGGGTAAGCAACCTGTCCTAGCTTGGAATAGTCACTATAGATCCCGAATATGCACTAGGTCGAATGGTCAAGAGGGTGCCCCGGTAAAACCGGGGTTTGTGTTCCCGTCGTGGTAGAGCCAGCAACCGGTCAGCCTTATGGCACGCTTCTCAAAGCAAGCCTCTGGCAAACCGTTCAGGAATAGCATACGGCAAACATGGTGTCCTAGGCGCACCAATGCACATGAAATGCAAAGAAACACATAAGTGAAATCAAAACAAGATATCATGAGTTCGAGTCAAGTTCTCTAAATCCCCAGCAGAGTCGCCAGAAACTGTAGACGTGCCCACGGGCTTTACTACTACAGTTCGGACTCAAATGTCACAGTTCTGAATCTAATCCCACAAAGTGCAATGCGAGACCGATAAATCACCAAAGAGTCCAAATCTGGCAAATCGTTTTGGAAAACTGATTTGTAAGAAAGAAGTGCCAAACATGGACTGCTTTGCCAGATACAGAGTCGCCACCTAAATATTTATTTTGGGAGAATTTAGGAAACCCTGACTCGTTGCCTAAGGCCACGTGTCTGTCATCACCAAAGTTGCCTCGGTTCGGGAACTTGGGTACGATTGGGGAAGGTCATGAAATGAGCACCCCCGCTCGCCCGATCAAAGATTGGCCTGTACTAAACATGATATCTTGTTTTTGAAAACACATGCGCTCTTATTCCGGTTTATTAGCTAGCTTACTACGTGATGCGCACCGCATACAAGTATAGACTAGATCGCCTAAGTTGGAACAAAACATTTCATACTTGTTTGAAAATGGTTTGAAGTTGCTACCTGCAAGTAGGCTAAGACCCGGATTTGTCACCCTCAAGTGGGCTTAAGAAAATATGATTTTGCCACTCTCAAGTGGGCTTAAAACTCGCATTTTAATGAATTGTTCCAATTCAAGTAATCCAACCTTCACCCATAGGCATTCAGGCAGATATATCATCTAAGCAAATAGCCTCATGGCAAGCACGCTATCATGGCAACACTCACACTCATGCAAGATGCTAAAGCATAAAAGCTTACCTAGTACTTCGAGCCAAAACAAATAGCTAGTTAGTAATCAAATGCGTGATCCTAGTTTATGTTAAGATAGCTAATGCAATACATGCAAAATGCAACTAGAAATAGGCTCGGCTATTCTAAGATGGCATATGAGATGCAACTTGATAATCATGTATTCAAGTAGGAATTGAAATACAATGCAGTTAGTATGATGCGCCGAGCCTGGTATATGCAAGATAGATGAATGAATGCAAACATGCAAGCATAAGGATACTAATTGAAATATGCCCTAATCTAACCATCAAAAGCTGGTAAATAAAAGGGAGAAAGACGTGGGGTTGGAAGACATGCACACACTCACGTACACTTCTTACAAAATTCACCTTCTCGACGGAGGGTCCGAATAAATAATACAAACCGAATAATTAATCAACTACTCTAGCTAATTAAATATTACAAAACCTTTAACTAATTTAAACAAATTAACTAAGCTATGAAACTAAAGAGGCCGTCGCAGCTCTGCCTCGGAATGATTGAATGATGCATGCTCGATCGCCTCACTCAGAAACCCATTGCCATGCCACATGTTGCCTCTGTTTGCACTGCTTTACACCTTTGAAAACTGCACAAGTCCCAAGGATGCTTCCGAACCACTCCTTGAGCACTGTGGAATGTCACTGGCCAAAATATAGGAACATCAGCCATGTGGAATTGGTAATCGACCATTTGTGAGGATCTCGACCATCAATGTTTAGTCGATCAGCACTGAAGATGGCCGGCCGGCCATATCTTCCTGCAGAATGCTGTTTTGCTGCAGCAGAGGACAAACAGAGCATGTCAATGCATTTTCAAGGCAATGTGTGCACAACCACCCTTCCTATCATGTCATGAACTCAAGGGAGTATGGTTCTCAACCCTCTGACCATCAATCGCGCATTTCAATGCATGATGGCCAAAGGAGCCAAGTGTGCAAATCAATGTGGAATGAATGCAACAAAAACAAATGAATGCCTAGAACTCTATCATGCTTGATCAAGAGCGTCGGCGACCGAGGATTGAGGCACGTTTCGTCACTTCAAGTACGAACATTCCTTGTTCCTCGTGTTTGGTTTGACACCCCAAACCAAACACAATGTAATGCAATGCAACATGGAAAAACCTATGCAATGCAACATAAATATGTCAAATGCAATATGCCTCAAACATGCACACAAGGTCAAGGTAGCAAGCATGCCAAATGCAATGCAACCTAAGTAAGTGTGTGACAAAATGCAAGCTAGCAAGCATGCAAAATGCAACCTAAACCTACAAACATGCATGGCATGCAAAGATGGACAAGCATGCAGCAACATGCAAACTAGCAAGCATGCAACGACATGCAACATGTCAAGCATGCAACAACATGCAAAGATCATGCAAGATGGACTTAAACTAAAATGGGCAGACCTCAGTGAAGCCCAAATCAGTGGCCTGCTAAGAAATGATGGTCTAAAAGTACATGCAAGCATGCTAGTCAATTGGTTCACAAACCAAGCATGGAGGCACCAACTCTCAAGAGCATGGGAGAGGTACAAAATGTGAGAGTATGGCAGTGAAATAGGCCCTGAAATCATGCAAGAAATGATGCCAAATCATGCACATATGATAAACATAGCATGCTAATGGACTCAAAGCTTAAAACTAGCCAAGGAACTTAAACCATGGCCATGCAAAGCAAGCCTCAAAGGGACAAGGGCAATCAAAACAGTCCCAAGGCAAGTCGAGATGATGCCAAAAACAAGCTTGAACCTAGCCCACACAAGCTAGAACAAGAGTCCAAAAGGCATGAAGCATGCAAAGCTAACAAGGGAGATTACACTACACCTATTACAACCAGTCATGGCATGACTTAACCAATAAAAATCAGAGTTACGACATGTCAAGATAAGCCCCAAAACCCACTTAGATGGCATCCCAAATGCCTAAGCATGATGGCATGCACAATGATGCACTCCTAAGGCATGAAACACAAACCTTCCAATGCATGGAAAAGGTGATGAACGTGAATGCATGGCCACATTATATGGACTAAAATCTCATATGGGATGATGCCAAATCATGAAAAAGGTCTAAGTAGTGCATGCTAATGGCTTGGACACTCGAAGCTAACAAGCTAGGATGTATGGTAGCTATACAAAGCAATGTCTGTATGATCAAAACAACATGAAACAGAGCTTAAACATGGTAAAATATAACTAAAAGTTCCTTGGAGTTGAGCCAAAATATGCAAGCATGATGGTCTAAATGCATGATACATGTTAAGGCAAATGAGAGGATTGTAAGGCAAGTGCATGGTGCATGCAAGATGCTATTAAACCAACTTTGGACAGAGGTGTAACATGGCAAAATAAGGCCTAATACATGCTGAAATGAAGTCAAAACATGCTAAGCAATCATGCTACCATTATGAGCCAATAATGCAAGCAAATGAGACACGAGGAGAGAGGGGTGTCCCTCTCCTATACAAGACTCCAAAACCACCTTTCTACCACTGAAAATCCTCTGGATTTTAGTGGTAGAAAGGTCAAGCCAAAGCAAGAACAAAGGCCAAAAAGGATGACCCAAAATAATGCCAAACAAGGCCTAAGAGGGGGTAGACAACCCCCAACCCAAAAAAGACCTTAAACAATCATCTTAAGTATATAAAAACAGAACTTTTTTCAGTTTATAGTTAAGCTTGAAACAATATGAAAATAGGTCTAAAAGCTTAAGCCAAAATGGGGAAACAAAAGGTTAGTTGCTCACCCTTGAAGAACACCTTCAAGAACACAACTCCAGCCACTCCCTTGGATCAAAACCAATCCAAGAACTCTGAAACCAACTTCCTAGTGCCTCAACAACCAAAGGAAGGTATTCTACTAGGTGCTTTAGTGCAAAAGTATGAACAAAAACACACTGTAGGTCACAAACACACACACAAATATAGAGAGAGGAAGATATATATATATATCTTCTATATCAATTTTCTGAACCTCTGGAAAGGGAGGGGAGGCTCCCCTCTTATAGGAAATCAAATCCAAAGCTTCTTAGAGAAGCTAAGTTTTGGTTCAAATCCCTTCATACACGTGTATGAAGGGGAGAGTCTGTGCTCACCAACTGGCACAGCTGGCATACACAATGCCTGAAAAGGGCAAAGAAAAGGCCTCAGCCAGAAAATATGGCCGATCGACCAAAATAAGTGTCGACCGACCAACAAAAGTGCTGACCGGCCAACATTTATGGCCGAAGGCAAGGAAACAAGGCCGATGGCATCATGCTATAGCCGATGGGGTGTGGGGATGGCCAACAAGCCACCCCCTTCCCTCAAAAGCTAAAGCACAAGTGTTTGGTCCACAACCAAGCACAAAATAGATAAGTTGAGAGATCCTAAGGCAAGGCGCACAACGGAGGTGTCATGACCCGAACTCGCCCCTGTGGGTTAAGGACATAACAGGCCAGTAATCATGAGATTACCGACGGCCTCAAACCAAACCAAACGTATTTAACAGAGTTAATGGGGGCCAAACGGAAGCAATTTAAAAACTTTGTTCATAGAGCTGTGCTTACATGGCACATCATAACAAACCATACACATGCATGTTAATAACTCATAACGAAATATGTACAACATAAGGTTCTGTACATACAGGATCATATAAGTCTAAGTTAACCCATCAAAACTATGTACAAAAGATGCAAAGTCTTCGCCAACATGACGGATTATAAATACATAACAAAAGAGCGAAGATGGGTCTCGTGCGTGAAACACAAGGGTTGACTCTCCCAAAACCTGTGTTGTTCCACATAAACTTTACTGGGGTTGGGTTTGGACTTCTCTGGGCTCACCTACAAAACACATGAATGAGCATGAGCGATAGCCCAGTGAATAATATCAAATACAGAAGTTATACAAATGATATGTAAAACAACATGCTACAAACGGCCTTGGGCCCAATTCATATTTCTATTGAATATGTATACACAATTTAGGTCAAGTGACTGCGGTTCCGAACAAACTGGCCTTTGGCCCATTTAAGCTTTTCATCTGCATCAAAACGGCCTTTGGCCCATTCAGATGACAAACTGGCCTTTGGCCCATTCAAACTTTCATGTCGAAACGGCCTCTGGCCTATTCATTCATGTCAAAACGGCCTCTGGCCCATCCATTCGTATCAAAATAGCCTTCGGCCCATTCATTCATGTCAAAATGGCCTTCGGCCCATTCATTCCTGTCAAAATGGCCTTTGGCCCATTCATTCATGTCAAAACGGCTTTCGGCCCATTCATTTGGTATAGCAAACATTGTCCACCAATTGAATCAATGAACTTATAAAACTTACATAGAAGTAAGCAATTGGACAACAACATATTTCAGATATCTTTGTTAAGATATTACTCATAGTGATCGGTTGGTTGGTTTGTCCTGGAGCTCGACCCTACACATTCCATGAACACAAAAGGGTCACAAATAATTCGATCCGTCCTAAATTCACACATTTCTCCTTAGGCTTCATTCTTATATCTTTAATTCAATTACAGTGCTCAATGTATGCCTAAGAGTACTTAGAAGTGAAAGAGAACAGAAAACGAAACACAGAATATCTTTTCAAAATTTTAGAAAACAGGGTCCCCACTCGAGCGTGGACTTCCCCGCTCGAGCAGACCCATGAGGTCTGCAAAAGTATTGGTTATGTCATTTTTACGCTCGAGCGTGGAACTTGGACGCTCGAGCGGAAGTCCATCCTTTATAGCTCCCCGCTCGAGCGTGGACTTCCCCGTTCGAGCAGACATCATGGTCTGCAGAAAATACTGGGAGCACGAAAATCACGCTCGAGCGGCGGTTTCCCCGCTCGAGCGGACATCAAATTTCTGGGTTTTCCAGAATGTGTTCTTGAGCTCAAAACGACCTCCAAAGGTTCCAAACTCATAATCTTAGCTCAAACTTCACATATTCATGTACTAACATGGTACAAACACTAAATTACAACATAATGGAGCTCAATTTCACAAAATAATCACATGCATGGCTCAAATTACACCAAACTCATTTTCATCATAACACATTCATGTATTCAAAGCTCCTATCCTCATAAATTGTACATGCATGTGATGTATTACTCTCATTCTCAACTTAGATGATACAAATGGTGATCATAACATGAGCTTTAACCAAAACTCTACATGAATCATGTATTTCAAGCTCAAACATGCAAATTCAAAACAATTTCTTACATGCATGCACATATTGGCCCTCAATTCAACAAAACCAATTCAATTACATCATGCTCAATCAAATTCATGTTCTTGACCATTATTCCAATTTAAATTCACAAAATCACAACTTAATATTCATGAATCCACTTACCTAGAGGCTTAACCTTCCCAATCTATGGTTAATCCTTGAGTTAGACTTCAAACTTCCAAGCCTTCAAGACCAAATTTTGATTCTCCTACACTCCCTCTCTCTCTAGTTCGGTTCTCTCTTCCTCTAGAGAGCTAAATCAGCCAAAAGATGAAACAAAGAGAGGAATTGAGTGTGTATTGCCCTTTTTATAAAAGTCCCACTAAACCAATTTAATAATAATAAATAAGTGGGCACTAATCCATCAATTTAATCAATTTAATCTGGTCCGGATCAATTTCCAATTAAATTTCACCGTAGGCTCTAAAAATTATGCTAATCACAATGGCGTAATCAATTTCGGGTTCTGTGGCCGATAGGGCCTTCAATTTAATTTCCAAAGCAGATAATCAAACAGATATTCCTACGGTGAACAGATAGAAATTTAAAACCACATATTTTCACATAATGGCACACAAAATCATATTAAACACATAATCATACTCATAATAAGGACCAATTAACATGCTACGGAACAGGGATATCACATGAGGCCTTCGGGAATTCAAAACGAATACGAGCATGGATGATCATCGAGTGTTCAAACGATGACGTCCAAGTCTTAAGGACAGTCAAAAATGGGGTGTCTACAATTACTTACGGAGCTAGCATGGGACTCCTGGTTTTAAAACTAAGTTGGAGAAAGACACTTTTTTCACACTTAAGCTTGGAAATAGGACACCAGGGCCAAAACCGTGTAACAGTCACGAGAAGCACCGGGAAATGCCCCAAACTCCTCGGAAGGGTCCAGAGCAAGTTACGGAGACTTACAGAACTAGCACGGGACTATCGGTTTGAGAACGAAATCAAAAAAGGCACTTTCTTCACACTTAAGCTCGAAAATAAGCTGTCGGGGGCCAAAATCGTGTAACAGTCACGAGAAGGCGCGGGGAACACGTCAAACACCTCGGGAGGGACAAATGTAAGTTGTGAAAACTTACGGAACTAGCACGGGCCTCCCGGTTTGAAAACTAAGTCCAAAACGGCACTTTTCTCGCACTTAAGCTTGAAAATAGTCCATCGGGGGCCAAAATCGTGTAACAGTCAAGAGAAGGTTCGGAGAACACCTCAAACACCCAGGGAGGGACAATTGTGAGATGTGAAAACTTACGAAACTCGCGTGGGACTCAAGATTTGAAAACTAAGTCGAAAAATGCACTTCCTAAACACTTAAGTATGAAAATAGGCCATTCGGGGCGAAAAATCCTGCAACAGTCCCGAGAAGGCCCGTGGAACACCTCCAACACCTCGAGAGAAACCAATGTAAGTTGTGGAAACTTACAGAACTAGCGCGGGACTTCCGGTTTGAAAACTAGGTTGAAAAAGGTACTTTTTTCACACTTAAGCTTGAAAATAGGCGTCGGCAGACCGAAATCATGTAACAATCACGAGAAAGTCCGGGGAACACCTCAAACAGCTCAGGAGGGACCAATTTGAGTTGTGAAAACTTAACGAACAGGCACGGGACTCCCGATTTGAAAACTAGGTCAAAAAATACACTTTTCTAATGCTTAAGCTTGAAAGTAGGCCATCGGGGCCCAAAATCATGTAACACTCGCAAGAAGGGCCGGAAACACCTCGAACACCTCGGGAGTGACCAATGGGAGTTGTGAAAACTTACGGAACTAGCATGGGACTCCCGGTTTGAAAACTATGTTGGAAAGAGACACTTTTTTCACACTTAAGCTTGGAAATAGGACACCGGCGGCCAAAACCGTGTAACAGTCATGAGAAGGACCAGGAAATGCCCCAAACACCTCGAGAGGGTCCAAGGCAAGTTGCAGAGACTTACGGAACTAGCACGGGACTCTCGGTTTGATAACTAAATAAAAAAATGCACTTTTTTTCACACTTAAGCTCGAAAATAAGCTGTCAGGGGCCAAAATCGAGTAACAGTCACGAGAAGGCCCGGGGACCACGTCAAACAACTCGGGAGGGGCCAATGTAAGTTGTGAAAACTTACAGAACTAGCACGGGACTCCTGGTTTGAAAACTAAGTCCGAAACGACACTTTTCTCGCTCTTAAGCTTGAAAATAGTCCATCGGGGGGCAAAAATCGTGTAACAGTCAAGAGAAAGTCTGGGGAACACCTCAAAGACCTAGGGAGGGACCAACGTGAGATGTGAAAACTTACGAAACTCGCGTGGGACTCATGATTTGAAAACTAAGTCAAAAAATGTACTTCCTAAACACTTAAGTATGAAAATAGGCCATCGGGGGCGAAAAATCCTGCAACAGTCCCGAGAAGGTCCGTGGAACACCTCCAACACCTCAGAAGAAACGAATGTAAGTTGTGGAAATTTACGGAAGTAGCGCGGGACTTTCGGTTTGAAAACTTGGTCGAAAAAGGTACTTTTTTCACACTTAAGCTTGAAAATAGGCGTCGGCGGACCGAAATCGTGTAACAATCACGAGCAAGAACACCTCAAACAGCTCAGGGGGGACCAATTTGAGTTGTGAAAACTTAACGAACAGGCACGGAACTCCCGATTTGAAAACTAGGTCGAAAAATACACTTTTCTAACACTTGAGCTTGAAAGTAGCCCATCGGGGGGCCAAAATCATGTAACAGTCGCAAGAAGGGCCGGGAACACCTCAAACACCTCGAGAGTGACCAACGTGAGTTGTTAAAACTTACGGAACTAGCGCGGGACTCCCGGTTTGAAAACTAAGTTGGAAAGAGACTTTTTTCACACTTAAGCTTGGAAATAGGACACTGGGGGCCAAAACCGTGTAACAGTCACGAGAAGGATCGGGAAATTCCCAAAACATCTCGAGAGGGTCCAAGGGAAGTTGCGGAGACTAACGGAACTAGCACGGGACTCTCGGTTTGAGAACTAAATCAAAAAATTCACTTTTTTCACACTTAAGCTCGAAAATAAGCTGTCGGGGGCCAAAATCATATAACAGTCATGAGAAGGCCTGGGGAACACGTCAAACACCTTGGGAGGGACCAATCTAAGTTGTGAAAACTTACGGAACTAGCACGGGCTCCTGGTTTGAAAACTAAGTCCCAAATGGCACTTTTCTCGCACTTAAGCTTGAAAATAGTGCATCGGTGGGCCAAAAATCGTGTAACAGTGAAAAGAAGGCCCAGGGAACACCTCAAAGACCTAGGGAGGGACCAACATGAGATGTGAAAACTTATGGAACTCGTGTGGGACTGCCGGTTTGAAAACTAAATAAAAAAATGCACTTCCTAAACACTTAAGTTTGAAAATAGGCCATCGGGGGCCAAAAATCCGGTAACAGTCCCGAGAAAGCCCGTGGAACACCTCCAACACCTCGGGAGAAACCAATGTAAGTTGTGAAAACTTACGGAACTAGCGCGGGGCTTCCAGTTTGAAAACTAGGTCAAAAAAGGTACTTTTTTCACACTTAAGCTTGAAAATAGCCGTCGGCGGGCAGAAATCGTATAATAATCACGAGAAGGCCCAGGGAACACCTCAAACATCTCAGGAGGGACCAATTTGAGCTGTGAAAACTTAACGAACAGGCACGAGACTCCCGATTTGAAAATTAGGTCGAAAAATACACTTTTCTAACACTTAAGCTTAAAAGTAGGCCATCGGGGGCCAAAATCACATAACACTCGCAAGAACGGCCGGGAACACCTCGAACACCTCAGGAGTGACCAACGCGAGGTGTGAAAACTTACGGAACTAGCACAGGACTCCTGGTTCGAAAAGTAAGTTGGAAAGCGACACTTTTTTCACACTTAAGCTAGAAAATATGACACCGGGGGCCAAAACCATGTAACAGTCTCGAGAAGGACCGGGAAATGCCCCAAACACCTTGGGAGGGTCCAAGGCAAGTTGCGGAGACTTACGGAACTAGCACGGGACTCTCGGTTTGAGAACTAAATCAAAAAATGCACTTTTCCCACACTTAAGCTCGAAAATAAGCCGTCGGGGGCCAAAATCATGTAACAGTCACGAGAAGGCTCGGGGAACACGTCAAACACTTTGGGAGGAACCAATGTAAGTTGTGAAAACTTATAGAACTAGCACGAGACTCCCGGTTTGAAAACTAAGTCCGAAACGGCACTTTTCTCGTACTTAAGCTTGAAAATAGTCCATCGGGGGGCCTAAATCGTGTAACAGTCAAGAGAATGTTCGGGGAACACCTCAAAGACCGATGGAGGGACAACCGTGAGTTGTGAAAATTTACGAAACTCGCGTGGGACTCCCGGTTTGAAAACTAAGTCAAAAAATGCACTTCCTAAACACTTAAGTTTGAAAATAGGCCATTGGGGGCCAAAAATCCTGTAACAGTCCCGAGAAGGCCCGCAAAACACCTCCAACATCTCGGGAGAAACCAATGTAACTTGTTGAAACTTACGGAACTAGCGCGGGACTTCTGATTTGAAAACTAGGTCGAAAAATGTACTTTTTTCACACTTAAGCTTGAAAATAGGCAACGGCGGGCCGAAATCGTGTAACAATCACGAGAAGGCCCGGAAAACACCTCTAACATCTCAGTAGGGACCGATTTGAGTTGTGAAAACTTAACGAACAGGCACGGGACTCCTGATTTGAAAACTAGGTCGAAAAATGCACTTTTCTATTACTTAAGCTTGAAAATAGGCCATCGGGGGCCAAAATCATGTAACAGTCGCAGGAAGGGCCGGGAACACCTCGAACACCTTGGGAGTGACCAACGTGAGTTGTGAAAACTTACGGAACAAGTACGGGACTCCCGGTTTGAAAACCAAGTCAGAGAAAGACACTTTTTTCAACCTTAAGCTTGGAAATAAGACACCGGGGGCCAAAACCGTGTAACAGTCACGAGAAGGACATGGAAATTCCCCAAACACCTTAGGAGGGTCCAAGGAAAGTTGCGGAGACTTATGGAACTAGCACGAGACTCTCGGTTTGAGAACTAAACCAAAAAATGCACTATTTTCACACTTAAGCTCGAAAATAAGCCGTCGGGGGCCAAAATCGTGTAACAGTCACGAGAAGGCCTGGGAAACATGTCAAATACCTCGGGAGGGACCAATGTAAGTTGTGAAAACTTACGGAATTAGCACGCGACTCCCGGTTTGAAAACTAAGTCCGAAACGGCACTTTTCTCGCACTTAAGCTTGAAAATAGTCGATCGGAGGGCGAAAATTGTGTAACAGCTAAGAGAAGGTCCGGGGAACACCTCAAAGACCTAGGGAGGGACCAACGTGAGATGTGAAAACTGACAGAACTCGCGTGGGACTCCCGGTTTGAAAACTAAGTCAAAAAATGCACTTCCTAAAGACTTAAGTTTGAAAATAGGCCATCGTGGGCCAAAAATCCTGTAATAGTCCTGAGAAGGCCCGTGAAAAACCTCCAACACCTTGGGAGAAACCAATGTAAGTTGTGGAAACTTATGGAACTAGCGCGGGACTTCCGTTTTGAAAACTAGGTCCAAAAAGGTATTTTTTTGACAATTAAGCTTTAAAATAGGCATCACCGGGCCAAAATCGTGTAATAATCATGTGAAGGCCCAGGGAACACCTTAAACATCTCAGGAGGGACCAATTTGAATTGAGAAAACTTAACGAACTGGCACGGGACTCCCGATTTGAAAACTAGGTCGAAAAATATACTTTTGTAACACTTAAGCATGAAAGTAGGCCATCGGTGGCCAAAATCATGTAACACTTGGAAGAAGGGCTAGGAACACCTCAAACACCACGGGAGTGACCAATGTGAGTTGTGAAAACTTACGGAACTAGCACGGGACTCCCGGTTTGAAAACTAAGCTGGAGAAAGACACTTTTTCCACACTTAAGCTTGAAAATAGGACACCGGGGGCCAAAACTGTGTAACAGTCCCGAGAAGGAATAAGAAATGTCCCAAACACCATGGGAGGGTCAAAAGGAAGTTGTGGAGACTTACGGAACTAGCACGGGACTCTCCGTTTGAGAACTAAATCAAAAAATGCACTTTTGTCACACTTAAGCTCGAAAATAAGCCGTCGGGGGCAAAAATCGCGTAACATTCACGAGAAGGCCTGGGGAACATGTCAAATACCTCGGGACGGACCTATGTAAGTTGTGAAAACTTACAGAACTAGCACGGCACTCCCGGTTTGAAAACTAAGCCCGAAATAGCACTTTTCTCGCACTTAAGCTTGAAAATAGTCCATCGGGGGGCCAAAATCGTGTTACAGTCAAGAGAAGGTCCGGGGAACACCTCAAACACCTAGAGAGGGACCAACGCGAGTTGTTGAAACTTACAGAACTCGCATGGGACTCCCGGTTTGAAAAGTAAGTCAAAAAATGCACTTCCTAAACACTTAAGTTTGAAAATAGGCCATCGGGGGCCAAAAATCCTGCAACAGTCCCGAGAAGGTCCGTGGAACACCTCCAACACCTCGAGAGAAACCAATGTAAGTTGTGGAACGCGTCAAATACCTCGGGAGGGACTAATGTAAGTTGTGAAAACTTACGCAACTAGCACGGGACTCTCGGTCTGAAAAGTAAGCCCGAAACGACACTTTTCTCGCATTTAAGCTTGAAAATAGTCCATCGGGGGGCCCAAATTGTGTAACCGTCAAGAGACGGTCCGGGGAACACCTCAAACACCTAGAGAGGGACCAACATGAGTTGTGGAAACCTACGGAACTCGCGTGGGACTCCCAGTTTCAAAACTAAGTCAAAAAATGCACTTCCTAAACACTTAAGTTTGAAAATAGGCCATCGGAGGCCGAAAATCCTGAACAAGTCCCGAGAAGGCCCGCGGAACACCTCTAACACCTCGGGATAAACCAATGTAAGTTGTGGAAACTTACAGAACTAGCGCGGGACTTCCAGTTTGAAAACTAGGTCGAAAAAGGTACTTTTTTCACACTTAAGCTTGAAAATAGGCGTCGGCGGGCCGAAGTCATGTGACAATCATGAGATGGCCTAGGGATCACCTGAAACATCTCAGGAGGGACCAATTTGAGTTGTGAAAACTTAACGAACAAGCACGGGACTCCCGATTTGAAAACTATGTCGAAAAATACACTTTTCTAACACTTAAGCTTGAAAGTAGGCCATCGGGGGCCAAAATCATGTAACAGTCATAGGAAGGGCCGGGAACACCTCGAAAGTGACCACCGCGAGTTGTGAAAACTTACGAAACTAGCACGGGACTCCCGGTTTGAAAACTAAGTTTGAAAGAGACACTTTTTTCACACTTAAGCTTGGAAATAGGACACCGGGGGCTAAAACCGTGTAACAGTCACGAGAAGGACCGGGAAATGTCCCAAATACATCGGGAGGGTCCAAGGTAAGTTGCGGAGACTAACGGAACTAGCACGGGACTCTCAGTTTGAGAATGAAATCAAAAAATGCATTTTTTTCACACTTAAGCTCGAAAATAAGTTGTCGGGGGCCAAAATCATGTAACAGTCTTGAGAGGGACCAATGTAAGTTGTGAAAACATACGGATTTAGCACGCAACTCCTGATTTGAAAACTAAGTCCGAAACGGCACTTTTCTGGCACTTAAGCTTGAAAATAGTCCATCGGGGGGCCAAAATTGTGTAACAGTCAACAGAAGGTCCGGGGAACACCTCAAACACCTAGGGAGGGACCAACGTGAGTTTTTGAAACTTACGGAACTCGCATGGGACTCCCAGTTTAAAAAGTAAGTCAAAAAAAGCACTTCCTAAACACTTAAGTTTGAAAATAGGCCATCGGGGGCCAAAAATCCTACAACAGTCCTGAGAAGGCCCGTGGAACACCTCCAACACCTCGGGAGAAACCAATGTAAGTTGTGGAAACTTACGAAACTTGCGCGGGACTTCCGGTTTGAAAACTAGGTCGAAAAAGGTACTTTTTTCACACTTAAGCTTGAAAATAGGCGTTGGCGGGCTGAAATCGTGTAACAATCATTGGAAGGCCCAGGGAACACCTCAAACATCTCAGGAGAAACCAATTTGAGTTGTGAGGACTTAACGAACAGGCACTGGACTCTCGAACTAGGTCGAAAAATACACTTTTCTAACACTCAAGCTTTAAAGTAGGCCATCGGGGGCCAAAATCATGTAACACTCGCAAGAAGGTCCGGGAACACCTCGAACACCTCGGGAGTGACCAACGCGAGTTGTGAAAACTTACAGAACTAGCACGCGACTCCCGGTTTGAAGACTAAGTTTGAAAAAGGCGCTTTTTTCACACTGAAGCTTGGAAATAGGACACCGGGGCCAAAACTGTGTAACAGTCCCGAGAAGGACTGGGAAATGCGCCGAACACCTCGAGAGCATCCAAGGCAAGTTATGGAGACTTACGGAACTAGCACGGGACTCTCGGTTTGAGAACTAAATCAAAAAATTCACTTTTTTCACACTTAAGCTCGAAAATAAGCCATCGGGGGCCAAAATCGTGTAACAGTCATGAGAAGGCCTAGGGAATACGTCAAATACCTCGGGAGGGACCAATGTAAGTTGTGAAAACTTACGGAACTAGGACGGGACTTCCGGTTTGAAAACTAAGTCTGAAACGGCACTTTTCTCACACTTAAGCTTGAAAATAGTCCATCGGGGGGCCCAAATCTTGTAACAGTCAAGAGAAGGTCCGGGGAATACCTGAAAGACCTAGGGAGGGATAACTGTGAGTTGTGAAAACTGATGGAACTCACATGGGACTCCCAGTTTGAAAACTGCAACAGTCCCGAGAAGGCCGCGGAACACCTCCAACACCTCGGGAGAAACCAATGTAAGTTATGGAATCTTACGGAACTAGCGCGGGACTTCCGGTTTGAAAACCAGGTCGAAAAATGTACTTGTTTGACACTTAAGCTAGAAAATAGGCGTCGGCGGGCCGAAATCATGTAACAATCACGAGAAGGCCCGGGGAGCACCTCAAACATCTCAGGAGGGACCAATTTGAGTTGTGAAAACATAACGAATAGGCATGGGACTCCCGATTTGAAAACTAGGTCGAAAAATACACTTTTCTAATACTTAAGCTTGAAAATAGGCCATCAGGAGCCAAAATCATGCAACAGTCGCAGGAGGGGCCGAGAACACCTCGAACACCTCAGGAGTGACCAACGTGAGTTGTGAAAACGTACAGAACACGCACGGGACTCCCGGTTTGAAAACTAAGTCGGAGAAAGGCACTTTTTTCACACTTAACCTTGGAAATAGGACACCGGGGGCCAAAACTGTGTAACAGTCACGAGAAGGACCAGGAAATGCGCCAAAGACCTCGGGAGGGTCCAAGGAAAGTTGTGGAGACTTACAGAACTAGCATGGGCTCTCGGTTTGAGAACTAAATAAAAAAAATGCACTTTTTCCACACTTAAGCTCGAAAATAAGCCGTCGGCGGCCAAAATCGTGTAACAGTCACGTGAAGGCTCGACGAACACGTCAAACACCTCGGGAGGGACTAATGTAAGTTGTGAAAACTTACGGAACTAGCACGCGACTCCCGGTTTGAAAACTAAGTCCGAAATGGCACTTTTCTCGCACTTAAGCTTGAAAATAGTCTATCGGGGGGCCAAAATCGTGTAACAGCCAAGAGAAGGTCCGTGGAACACCTCCAACACCTAGGGAGGGACCAACGTGAGTTGTGAAAACTTACGGAACTCGCGTGGGACTCCCGGTTTGAAAACTAAGTCAAAAAATGCACTTCCTAAACACTTAAGTTTGAAAATAGGCCATAGGGGGCCAAAAATCCTGTAATAGTCCCAAGAAGGCCCATGGAACACCTCCAACACCTCGGGAGAAACCAATGTAAGTTGTAAAAACTTACGGAACTAGCGCGGGACTTCCGGTTTGAAAACCAGGTCGAAAAATGTACTTTTTTGACACTTAAGCTTGAAAATAGGCATCAATGGGCCGAAATCATGTAACAATCATGAGAAGGCTCGGGAAACACCTCAAACATCTCAAGAGGGACCAATTTGAGTTGTGAAAACTTAACGAACAGGCACGGGACTCCCGATTTGAAAACTAGGTTGAAAAATACACTTTTCTAACACTTAAGCTTGAAAGTAGGGCATCGGGGGCCAAAATCATGTAACAGTCGTAAAAAGGGCCAGAAGCCCCTCGAACACCTTGGGAGTGACCGATGTGAGTTGTGAAAACTTACGAAACTGGCACGGGACTCCCGGTTTGAAAACTAAGTTGGAAAAAGACACTTTTTTCACACGTAAGCTTGGAAATAGGACATCGGGGGCCAAAACTGTGTAACAGTCACGAGAAGGATTGGGAAATGCCCCGAACACCTCGGGAGTGTCCAAGGCAAGTTGCGGAGACTTACGGAACTAGCACGGGACTCTCGGTTTGAGAACTAAATCAAAAAATGCACTTTTTTCACACTTGAGCTCGAAAATAAGCCGTCGGGGGCCGAAATCGTGTAGCAGCCACAAGAAGGCCTAGGGAATACATCGAACACCTCGGGAGGGACTAATGTAAGTTGTGAAAACTTATAGAACTAGCACAGGACTCCTGGTTTGAAAACTAAGTCCGAAACGACACTTTTCTCGCACTTAAGCTTGAAAATAGTCCATCAAGGGGCCAAAATCGTGTAACAGTCAAGAGAAGGTCCAGGGAACACCTCAAAGACCTAGGGAGGGACCAACGTTAGTTGTGGAAACTTACGGAACTCGTGTGGGACTCCCGGTTTGAAAACTAAGTCAAAAAATGCACTTCCTAAAGATTTAAGTTTGAAAATAGGCCATCGGGGGCCAAAAATCCTACAACAGTCCTGAGAAGGCCCGGGGAACACCTCAAACACCTCAGGAGAAACCAATATAAGTTGTGGAAACTGACGGAACTGGTGCGGGACTTCCGGTTTGAAAACTAGGTCGAAAAAGGTACTTTTTTCACACTTAAGCTTGAAAATAGGCCTTGACGGGCCAAAATCGTGTAACATTCATGAGAAGGCTTGGGGAACACCTTAAACGTCTCAGGAGGGACCAATTTGAGTTGTGAAAACTTAACCTGGGACTCCCGATTTTAAAATTTGGTCAAAAAATACATTTTCTAACACTTAAGCTTGAAAGTAGGCCATCGGGGGGCCAAAATCATTTAACAGTCGCAAGAAGGGCCGGGAATACCTCGAACACCTCGGGAGTGACCAACGTGAGTTGTGAAAACTTACAGAACTAGCACAGGGCTCCCGGTTTGAAAACTAAGTTGGAAAGAGACACTTTTTTCACACTTAAGCTTGGAAATAGGACACCAGGGGCTAAAACTGTGTAACAGTCACGAGAAGGATTGCGAAATGCCCCAAACACCTCGAGAGGGTCCAATGTAAGTTGCGGAGACTTTTGGAACTAGCACGGGACTCTCGGTTTGAGAACTAAATTAAAAAATGCACTTTTTTCACACCTAAGCTCAAAAATAAGCTGTCGGGGGTCAAAATTGTGTAACAGTCACGAGAAGGCCTAGGAAACACATCAAACACCTCGGGAGGGACCAATGTAAGTTGTGAAAACTTACAGAACTAGTACGGGACTCCCGGTTTGAAAACTAAGTCCGAAACGGCACTTTTCTCGCACTTAAGCTTGAAAATAGTCCATCAGGGGGCCAAAATCGTGTAACAGTCAAGAGAAGGTCCAGGGAACACCTGAAACACCTGGGGAGAGACCAACGTGAGTTGTGAAAACTGACGGAACTCGCGTGGGACTCCCGGTTTGAAAACTAAGTCAAAAAATGCACTTCCTAAACACTTAAGTTTGAAAATAGGCCATCGGGGGCCAAAAATCCTGTAACAGTCCCGAGAAGGCCCGTGGAAGACCTCCAACACCTCGGGAGAAACCAATGTAAGTTGTGAAAACTTACAGAACTAGCGCGGGACTTCTGGTTTGAAAACTAGGTCGAAAAAGGTACTTTTTTCACACTTAAGCTTGAAAATAGGCGTCGACGGGCCGAAATCGTGTAACAATCATGAGAAGGCCCGGGAAACACCTCAAACATCTCAAGTGGGACCAATTTGAGTTGTGAAAACTTAACGAATAGGCATGGGACTCCCGGTTTGAAAACTAGGTCGAAAAATACACTTTTTTAACACTTAAGCTTGAAAGTAGGGCATCGGGGGCCAAAATCATGTAACAGTCGCAAGAAGGGCCGGAAGCCCCTCGAACACCTCGGGAGTGACCGATGTGAGTTGTGAAAACTTACGGAACTAGCACGGGACTCCCGGTTTGAAAACTACGTTGGAAAAAGACACTTTTTTCACACATAAGCTTGGAAATAGGACACCCGGGGCCAAAACCGTGTAACAGTCACGAGAAGGACCGAGAAATGCCCTGAACACCTCGGGAGTGTCCAGGGTAAGTTGCGGAGACTTACGGAACTAGCACGGGACTCTCAGTTTGAGAACTAAATCAAAAAATGCACTTTTTTCACACTTAAGCTCGAAAATAAGCCGTCAGGGGCCAAAATCGTGTAACAGTCACGAGAAGGCCCGGGGAACATGTCAAACACCTCGGGAGGGACCAATGTAACTTACATTGGTCCCTCCCGAGGTGTTTGAGGTGTCCCCTGGGTATTCTCTCCGATGGCCTATTTTCAAGATTAAGTGTGAAAAAGTGCCTTTCTCGACCTAGTTTTCAAACTAGGACTCCCGTGCTAGTTCTGTAAGTTTCCACAACTTACATTGGTCCATCTTGAGGTGTTTGGGGTGTTCCGTGAGGGTTCTCGTGATTGTTACACAATTTTGGCCCCCAATGGGCTATTTTCAACCTTAAGTGTGAAAAAGATACATTTTTTGACTTAATTTTGAATCTTGGAGGCCCGTGCTAGTTCCGTAAGTTTTGACAACTTACATTGGTCCCTCTCGAGGTGTTTGAGGTGTTACGTTGGGGTTATCGTGACTGTTACACAATTTTGGCTCCCAATGGCCTATTTTCAAGCTTAAGTGTAAAAAAAGTACATTTTTTGACTTAGTTTTCAAGCGAGGAGTCCCGTGCTAGTTCCGTATATTTTCACAACTTGCCAAGGTGTTTGATGTGTGCCATGGGCCGTCTCGTGACTGTTATCCGATTTTGGCCCCCGATGGCATATTTCCAAGCTTAAGTGTGAAAAAAGTGCCTTTTTGGACTTAGTTTTCAAACTAGGAGTCCCATGCTAGTTCCGTAAGCTTTCATAGCTTACATTGGTCCCTCTCGAGGTATTTGAAGTGTTTCCCGGGCCTTCTCGTGACTATTACCCGATTTTGGCCACCGATGGCATATTTTCAACCTTCAGTTTGAAAAAAGTGCATTTTTTTACTTAGTTTTCAAACCGGTAGTCACGTGTCAGTTCCGTAAGTTTCCACAACTTACATTGGTCCCTCCCGAGGAGGTTGAGGTGTTCCTCGGGCCTTCTCATGACTGTTACACGAGTTTGCCTGCTGAAGGCCTATTTTCAAGCTTAAGTGTGAAAAAAGTGTCTTTTTCAACTTAGTCTTCAAACCAGGAGTCCCGTGCTAGTTCCCTAAGTTTCCACAACTTACATTGGTCTCTCTTGAGGTGTTTGAGGTGTTCCATGGGTCTTCTCGTGACTGTTACACAATTTTGGCCGCCGATGGCCTATTTTAAAGATTAAGTGTCAAAAAAGTGCATTTTTTCACTTAGTTTTCAAACTGGGAGTCCCATGCCAGTTTCGTAAGTTTTCACAACTTACATTGGTCCCTCCCGAGGTGTTTGTGGTGTTCGCCAGGCCTTTTCGTGACTATTAATTGATTTTCGCCCCCGACGGCCTATTTTCAAGCTTAGGTGTGAAAAAAGTGTGTTTTTTGACTTAGTTTTCAAACCAGGAATCCCATGTTAGTTTTGTAAGTTTCCACAACTTACATTGGTCTGTCTCGAGGTGTTTGAGGTGTTCCCCGAACATTCTCATCACTGTTACACAATTTTGGCCACCGATGGCCTATTTTCAAGCTTAAATATGAAAAAAGTGCATATTTTTACCTAGTTTTCAAACCGGGAATCCCGTGCTAGTTCCGTTAGTTTTCACAACTTACATTGGTTCTTCCCGAGGTGTTTGAGGTGTTCCCTAGGCCTTCTCATGACTATTACACTATTTTGGCCACCGATGGCCTATTTTCAAGCTTAAGTGTGAAAAAAGTGCATTTTTCGACTTAGTTTTCAAATCGGGAGTCCCGTGCTAGTTCTATAAACTTCCATAACTTACATTGGTCCCTCTCGAGGTGTTTTAGGTGTTCCCCAGGCCTTCTCGTGACTGTTACACAATTTTGGGCCATGATGGCTTATTTTAATGCTTATATGTGAAAAAAGTGTCTTTTTCGACTTAGTTTTCAAATCGGGAGTCCCATGCTAGTTCTGTAAGTTTTCACAACTCACATTGTTCCCTCTTAAGGTGTTTGAGGTGTTCCCCATGCCTTCTAGTGACTGTTACACAATTTTCGGCCCCAATGAAATATTCTCAAGTTTAAGTGTGAAAAAAGTGCATTTTTTAACTTAGTTTTCAAATCGGGAGTCCTGTGCTAGTTCTGTAAGTTTCTAAAACTTACATTGGTCACTTCGGAGGTGTTTGATGTGTACCCTGGGCCTTCTCGCAACTGTTACACGATTTTGGCCCCTAATGGCCTATTTTCAAGCTTAAGTATGAAAAAAGTGTCTTTTTCAACTTAGTTTTCAAACCGGAAGTCCCGTGCTAGTACTGTAAGTTTCCACAACTTACATTGGTCCCTCTCTAGGTGTTTGAGATTTTCCCCAGGCCTTCTCGTGACAGTTACACGAATTTGGCCCCAGATGGCCTATTTTAAACCTTAAGTGTGAAAAAACTGCATTTTTTGACTTATTTTTCAAACTGGGAGTCCCGTGCCAATTCTGTAAGTTTTCACAACTTACATTGGCCCCTCCCGAGCTGTTTAAGGTGTTCCCCGGGAAGTCTCATTTCTATTATCCAATTTTGGCCCTCGATTGCCAATTTTCAAGCTTAAATCTGAAAAAAAAAAAAAAAGAAGAAAGAAAGAAAAAAGTGCCTTTTTGACTTAGTTTTCAATCCGGGAGTCTCGTGCTGGTTCCGTATGTTTTCACAAGTTACATTGGTCCCTCTCGAGGTGTTTGAAGTGTTCCCAGGCCTTCTCGTGACTGTTATACAATTTTGATCCCGGATGTCCTATTTTCAAGCTTAAGTGTTAAAAAAGTGCATTTTTTAACATTGTTTTCAAATCGTGAGTCTCGTGCTAGTTCCGTAAGTTTTCATAACTTACATTGGTCCCTCCCAAAGTGTTTGATGTGTTCTCGGCGCCTTATCGTGACTGTAACACGATTTGGGCCCCGATGGCCAATTCTCAAGCTTAAGTCTGAGAAAAGTGCTTTTTTGGACTTAGTTTTCAAACCGAGAGCCCCGTGTTAGTTCCATAAGTTTCCACAACTTACATTAGTCCCTCTCGAGGTGTTTGAGGTGTTCCCCGAACCTTCTCATGACTGTTACTCGATTTTGGCCATTGATGGCCTATTTTCAACCTTAAGTGTGAAAAAAGTACGCGTTTTGGTTTAGTTTTCAAATCGGGAGTCCCGTGGCATTTTCGTAAGTTTTCACAACTTACATTGGTCCCTCCCGAGGTGTTTGCGGTGTTCCCCGAGTCTTCTCGTAACTGTTAATCGATTTCGTCGCCCGATGGCCTATGTTCAAGGTTAAGTGTGAAAAAAGTACATTTTTCGACTTAATTTTCAAACCGGGAGTCCCGTGCTTGTTCTGTAAGTTTTCAAAACTTACATTGGTCCCTCTCAAGGTGTTTGAGGTGTTCCCCGAGCCTTCTCATGACTGTTACAAAATTTTGGTCGCCGATGGCCTATTTTCAAGCTTAAGTGTGAAAAAAGTGCATTTTTTGACTTAGTTTTCAAATTGGGAGTCCAATGCTAGTTCTGTAAGTTTTCACAACTTACATTGGTCCCTCTCGAGGTGTTCGAGGTGTTCCCCAGGAAGTCTTGTGACTGTTACACGATTTTGGCCCCCGATGGCATATTTTCAAGCTTCAGTGTGAAAAAAGTGACTTTTTCGACTTAGTTTTCAAATCGAAAATCCCGTGTTAGTTTCATAAATTTTGACAATCTACATTGATCCGTCCCGAGGTGTTTGATGTGTTCCCTAGGCCATCTCGTGATTGTTACACGATTTTTGCACCCGATGCCTATTTTCAAGCTTAAGTGTGGGAAAAGTGTCTTTTTCCACTTAGTTTTCAAACTGGGAGTCCCGTGCCAGTTCTGTAAGTTACCGCAACCTACATTGGTCTCCGTGGAGGTTTTTGACGCATTCTCTGGGCTTTTTGGTAACTGTTACACAATTTTGGCCCCAATGGCCTATTTTCAAGATTAAGTGTGAAAAAAGTGCTTTTTTGACTTAATTTTCAAACCGGGAGTCCTGTGCAAGTTCTGTAAGTTTCCACAACTTACATTGGTCCCTCCTGAGGTGTTTGAGGTGTTCCTTGGGCCTTTTCCTAGCTGCTACACGATTTTGGCCCCCCATGGCCTATTTACAAGCTTAAGTGTGAAAAAAGTGCATTTTTTGATATAGTTTTCAAACCAGGAGTCCCATACCAGTTCCGTAAGTTTCCACAACTTACATTGGTCCCTCTTGAGGTGTTTGAGGTGTTCCTTGGGCCTACTCGTGACTGTTACATGATTTTGGCCCCCGATGGCCTATTTTCAAGCTTAAGTGTGATAAAAGTACCTTTTTCAACTTAGTTTTCAAACCGGAAGTCCCGTGCTTGTTCCGTAAGTTTTCACAACTTACATTGGTCCCTCCCGAGTTGTTTGATGTGTTCCATGGGCCTTCTCATGATTGTTACACGAATTTGGCCTGAGATGGCCTATTTTTAGGCTTAAGTATGAGAAAAGTGCCTTTTTCGACTTAGTTTTCTAACCGGGAGTCCCGTATTGGTTCTGTAAGTTTACATAACTTACATTGGTCCCTCCTGAGGAGTTTGAGGTATTCCCCTGGCCTTCTCCTGAATGCTACCAGATTTTGGCTCTCGATGGCCTACTTTGAACCTTAAGTGTGAAAAAATGCATTTTTTGACTTAGTTTTTAAACCGGGAGTCCTGTGCTAGTTCCGTAAGTTTTCACAACTTATATTGGTCCCTCCTGAGGTGTTTGAGGCGTTGCCTGGGCCTTCTTGTGACTGTTACACGATTTTGGTCCCCAATGGCCTATTTTCAAGCTTAAGTGTTCGAAAAGTGCATTTTTTGACTTAATTTTCAAATCGGAAGTCCCATGCTAATTCTGTAAGTTTCCATAACTTACATTGGTCCCTCCGGAGGTGTTTGAGGTGTTCTCCGGGACTTCTAGTGGCTGTTACACGATTTTGGCTCGCGATAGCCTATTTTCAAGTTTAAATGTTAGAAACGTGCATTTCTTTACATAGTTTTCAAGCAGGAGTGCCGTGCTAGTTCTGTAAGTTTCCATAACTTATATTCGTCCCTCCTAAGGTGTTTGAGGTGTTCCCTGGGACTTCTCGTGACTGTTACACGATTTTGACCCTCGATGGCCTATTTTCATGCTTAAGTGTTCGAAAAGTGTATTTTTTGACTTAGTTTTCAAACCAGGAGTCTTGTGATACTTCATTAAGTTTCTACAACTTACATTGGTCCTTCCCGAGGTGTTGGAGGTGTTCGCTAGGCCTTCTCATGACTGTTACATGAGTTTGGCCCCAAATAGCCTATTTTTATGCATAAGTGTTAGAAAAGTGCATTTCTATACATAGTTTTCAAACCAGGAGTCCTTACACAACCTATATTGGTCCCTCCTGAGGTGTTTGAGGTGTTCGCCAGGCATTCTCGTGACTATTACACGATTTTGGCCGCCGATGGCCTATTTTTAAGCTTAAGTGTTAGAAAAGTGTTTTTTTCGACTTAGTTTCAAACCGGTAGTCCCGTGCCAGTTCTGTAAGTTCCCACAACTTACATTGGTCTCTCTCGAGGTGTTTGAGGTGTTCCCCAGGTGTTCTCAGTACTGTTACACAATTTTGGCCCACAATGACCTATTTTCAGGATTATGTGTGAAAAAAGTTTCCTTTTTGACTTAGTTTTCAAACCGGGAGTCCCGTACTAGTTCTGTAAGTGTTCACAACTTGCATTGGTCTCTCTCGAGGTGTTTAAGGTGTTTCCTGGGCCTTCTTGTGACTGTTACACAATTTGGCCCCAGATAGCCTATTTTCAAGCTTAAGTGTGAAAAAAGTGCATTTTTTGACTTAGTTTTCAATCGGGAGTCCCGCGCTAGTTCCGTAAGTTTCCACAACTTATATTGTTCCCTCCTAAGGTATTTGAGGTGTTCCTTTGGCCTTCTCGTGATTGTTACAGGATTTTGGACACCGATGACCTATTTTCAAGCTTAAGTGTGAAAAAAGTGCCTTTTTCGACATAGTCTTCAAACCGGAAGTCCCGTGCTAGTTCCGTAAGTTTCCGCAACTTACATTGGTCCCTCCTAAGTTGTTTGAGGTGTTCCCCGGGCCTTCTCGTGACTGTTACACGTTTTTCGCCCCCGATGGCCTATTTTCAAGCTTAAGTGTGAAAAAATTGTCTTTTTCGACTTAGTTTTCAAATTGGCAGTCCCGTGCTTCTTTCATAAGTTTCCACAACTTACATTGGTCCCTCCTGAGATGTTTGAGGTGTTCCCCGGTCCTTCTCGTGACTGTTGCATGATTTTGGCCTCCAATGGCCTCTCTTTATGCTTGTTTGAAAAGTGCTTTTTTTGACTTAGTTTTCAAACCGGGAGTCCCAAGCTAGTTTTGTAACTTTCCACAACTTACATTGGTCCCTCCCGAGTCGTTTGAGGTGTTCCCCGGGACTTCTCGTAACTATTACATGATTTTAGCCCCCGATAGCCTATTTTAAAACTTAAGTGTAAGAAAAGTGCCTTTTTCGACTTAGTATTCAAACCGGAAGTCCCCTGCTATTTTCGTAAGTTTCTACAACTTACATTGGTCTCTCCCGAGGTATTTGAGATATTCCTCGGCCCTTCTCATGACTGTTACACGATTTTGGCTCTCGATGTCCAATGTTAAAGCTTAACTGTTATAAACGTGCATGTTTTGACTTAGTTTTGAAACCGGGAGTCCCGTGCCAGTTCCGTAAGTTTTCAGAACTTACAATGGTCCCTCTCGAGATGTTGAAGGTGTTCTCCAGGCCTTCTCATCACTGTTACATGATTTTGGCCCCCAATGACCTATTTTCAAGCTTAAGTGTTAGTAAAGTGCATTTTTTGACTTAGTTTTCGAACCGGGAGTCCCGTACAAGTACTATAAGTTTCCAAAACTTACATTGGTCCCTCCCGAGATGTTGGAGGTGTTCCCTGGGCCTTCTCATGACTGTTACACGAGTTTGGCCCCCGATGGCCTATTTTCAAGCTTAAGTGTTCGAAAAATGCATTTTTTGACTTAATTTTCAACTCGGAAGTCCTGTACTAATTCTGTAAGTTTTCACAACTTACATTGGTCCCTCCTGAGGTGTTTGAGGTGTTCCCTAGGACTTCTCTTGACTGTTACACGATTTTGGCTCTCGATGGCCTATTTTCAAGCTTAAGTGTTAGAAAAGTGCATTTCTTTACATAGTTTTCAAACCAAGAGTCTCTTGCTAGTTCTGTAAGTTTCCACACTTTATATTGGTCCCTCCTGAGGTGTTTGAGGTGTTCGCCGAGCCTTCTTGTGACTGTTATACGATTTTGGCCCTCATGGCCTTTCAAGCTTAAGTGTGAGAAAAGTGTCTTTTTCAACTTAGTTTTCAAACTGAGAGTCCCGTGCCGGTTCTGTAAGTTCTCACAACTTACATTGGTCTCTCTTGAGGTGTTCCCTGGGCCTTCTCGTGACTGTTACACAATTTTGGCCCACGATGGCCTATTTTCAAGATTAAGTGTGAAAAAAGTTATTTTTTTGACTTAGTTTTCCAACCGAGAGTCCCGTACTAGTTCTGTAAGTTTCCACAACTTGCATTGGTCCCTCTCGAAGTGTCTGAGGTGTTCCTCGATCCTTCTCCGATCCTTCTCGTGACTGTTACACAATTTTGGCCCCAGATGGCCTATTTTCAAGCTTAAGTGTAAAAAAAGTGCATTTTTTGACTTAGTTTCCAAAACGGGAGTCCCGCGCTAGTTCCGTAAGTTTCCATAGCTTACATTGTTCCCTCCCAAGGTGTTTAAGGTGTTCCCTAAGCCTTCTCGTGACTGTTACAATTACAAGATTTTGGCCCCCCGATGGCCTATTTTCCAGCTTAAGTGTGAAAAAAGTACATTTATTGACATAGTTTTCAAAATGGGAGTCCCGTGCAAGTTCCGTAAGTTTTCACAACTTACATTGGTCCCTCTCGAGGTGTTTGAGTTGTTCCGTGGGCCTTCTTGTGATTGTTACAGGATTTTGGACCCCGATAGCCTATTTTTAAGCTTAAGTGTGAAAAAAGTGCATTTTTGGACTTAGTTTTCAAATCAAGAGTCCCGTGCTACTTCCGTAAGTTTCCACAACTTACATTGGTCTCTCCCGAGGTGTTCCCACGATTGTTCTGTAACTTTCCACAACTTACATTGGACCCTCCAGAGGTGTTTGAGGTGTTCCCCAGAAAGTCTCATGCCTGTTATACGATTTTGGCCCCCGATGGCCTATTTTCAAGCTTAAGTGTGAAAAAAGTGGCTTTTTCGACTTAGTTTTCAAACTGAAAGTCTCGTGCTAGTTCTGTAAGTTTTCACAACTTACATTGGTCCGTCTTAAGGTGTTTGATGTGTTCCCTGGGCCATCTCGTGACTGTTACACGATTTTGGCCCCCGATGCCTATTTTCAAGCTTAAGTGTGAGAAAAGTGCCTTTCGACTTACTTTTCAAACTGGCAGTCCTGTGCTGGTTCTGTAAGTTTCCGCAACTTACATTGGTTCCCCTGGAGGTGTTTAAGATATTCTCTGGGCTTTCTCGTGACTGTTACACAATTTTGGCGCCCGATGGCTTGTTTTCATGAATAAGTGGGAAAAAGTGCATTTTTTGACTTAATTTTCAAAGCAGGAGTCCCGTGCAAGTTTCGTAAGTTTCCACAACTTGCATTGGTCCCTCCCGAGGTGTTTGCGGTGTTCCCCGAGTCTTCTCGTGATAGTTACACGATTTTGACCCCTGATGGCCTATTTATAAGCTTAAATGTGAAAAAAAGTGTATTTTTTGATATAGTTTTCACATCAGGAGTCCCGTACTTGTTCCGTAAGTTTTCTCAACTTACATTGGTCCCTTCCGAGGTGTTTGAGGTGTTCCATGGGCGTACTCGTGACTGTTACACGATTTTGGTCCCCGATGGCCTATTTTGTAGCTTAAGTGTGAGAAAAGTGTCTTTTTCAAATTAGTTTTCAAACCGGAAGTCCCGTGCTAATTTCGCAAGTTTCCACAACTTATATTGGTCCCTCTTAAATTGTTTGATGTATTCCATGGGCCTTCTCGTGACTGTTACACGATTTTAGCCCCCGATGGCCAATTTTCAAGCTTAAGTATGAGAAACGTGCCTTTTTCCTTTTTCGACTTAGTTTTCAAATCGACAGTCCCATGCTAGTTCTGTAAGTTTCAATAACATACATTGATCCCTCCCGAGGTGTTCCCCGGGTGTTCTCCTGAATGCTACACGATTTTGGCCCCCGATGGCATATTTTTAAAATTAAGTGTGAAAAAAGTGCATTTTTTGACTTAGTTTTCAAACCGGGAGTCCTGTGCTAGTTCTGTAAGTTTGCACAACTTACATTGGTCTCTACCAAGGTGTTTGACATGTTCCCCAGGCCTTCTCGTGACCGTTACGTGATTTTGGCCCCTGATGGCCTATTTTCAAACTTAAGTTTGAAAAAAGTGCCTTTTTCCACTTAGTTTTCAAACCGGGACTCCCGTGCTAGTTCTGTAAATTTCCACCACTTACATTGGTCCCTCTTGAGGTGTTTTAGGTGTTCCCTGTGCCTTCTCGTGACTGTTACACAATTTTGGCCCCCGATGGCCTATTTTCAAGCTTAAGTGTGGAAAAAGTGTATTTTTTAACTTAGTTTTCCAACCGGGAGTCCCGTGCTAGTTCCGTAAGTTTCTAAAACTTACATTGATACGTCCCGAGGCATGTGAGATGTTTCTTGGGCCTTCTAGTGACTGTTACACGATTTTGGCCGCCGATGGCCTATTTTCAACCTTAAGTGTGAAGAAAGTGCGTGTTTAGACTTCGTTTTCAAATCGGGAGTCCCGTGGCAGTTCTGTAAGTTTCCACATGTCACGACCCCATTCCACCCCTAGTGGAATGGTGCCATGATGGCCAGTAATCCGAGCAAAGATTCACACACAAACAGAGTATACATATGGGGCTTACATGTGCGGAAGCAATAATTTAATTCTAATTAGTCCATAAAAGCTGTGCATAAATCAAATGAAATGACAAACATCTTATCAAGGTCTTACAACTTGGACACAATAAGATGAAGTACAAAATACATTTTGACCAAAAGGCTTCTCAAGCCATTGTATACAAACACAATGAAATACAAGCTAAGAAGCATGATCTTCAAGATGCTATAAAATGTGAATCCAAAACAAGTTGTAAGGCACATCTAGGCATCACCACCGTCTTGCTCATCACCTACATATATAGAGAGAGGGTGAGCTTGGATATTCAGTGAATGGTACAGGTAATAAAGGATTTGCATGATTGATATCCGAGATCTTTATTAAGCGATACACATTATATCTTGCACAAAATCCAAAGACAAATCAAGTTCATCTAACAAATCTTTCAAGCTTCACCAATCAAAGTCTTTCAAGGCTTTCAAGTTTTAAGGGGTGACATTAACAAAGGTTGTGCTACAAATGCTTATAGTCCCCTAGCATGTACGGACTTTCAAAGGTTGTGCTACAAATGCTTATAGTCCCCTAGCACGTATGGACTAGTGCCACAAATGCTTAAAGTCCCCTGGCACGTACGGACTTCCCAAGAATGTCATCCAAAACAAAACTCATACTTGGCACACAAAACAGGGATAATCATTCATGCTTGATCAAATACTTTTCAAAACAAAGCAAAGCAAGGCTTATCAAAACATTAGAACATAGCTTTATTAAAAATACCACTCACTTAGTTCTTCAAACGTCGGGGTCAAGCGAGAGTCCAAGTCCTACAAACACATGGCAAAGTCTATTGAATGCACTTTCAAACAAGCTTTACATGAATGCAAATGATCTTGGCATTCCTTCAAAACTAAGTCGAACCAAAACAAAACACTGTTTCTTATCTTGGGAAAACATAATGGCGACCAACCAGGTCTTGGCCGAGGTCCCACACCTTCTTGCCGGGGTGTGGTCCCGATGGCCACATTCAAGAAAATGAAGTCGGGAAAATCTAGGTTTCCCTCTGCTGAAGAACATGAAAAACATGAATGCTCAATCACAACTTGTTATTACGAAATCTGCAATTTCATGAGATGAGTTCGAAAACATGGACCTGGGTACCCATACTTGAAGATCTTATGAAGACAAACACAAAAACATGAATCTTGATCCAAGCTTTCGGATTAAACAAGGCTTTTATTCAAGGACACATGAATATCACTTTCTCTTTCAAAAACCAAACTTTAAATCAATACATGGCTTACAATCGTGCTCAATCATGCAATGCAGCTAGATGAACAATAAGAACAATAAGAGTAGATCAAGATTCTAACCTCAAGACACGAATCTAACGGCTCAAGGTGTGAAGATCAAGCTTGGAAATCTATTCCCCCTCTAAGAACTCTTCCTTCTTCTTCCTAGAGCCTTTCTCTCTAAAAGACAAGGACATGATACAAAATGATGTGTTTCTCAACAGCTCACTAACTTAACCCTCTGTTGGGACACATGGCATCGGCTGGTTGGCTCTTCTAAAAAAGGTGACTGAGTGAAAAGACAAGACTATGACAAAGTGTGTTCAAAAAGCAAGATGGCATAGGCACTCCGGCAGGTAATGATCTCGGCTAAGGACAAGGCTTCAGCAAGTAAGGTCTCAATGATCTCGGCTAGGAAAGACAACACTTGACTTAGCTGTGCCACACCTTGGCCTAGATGTGCCACACCTGGGTCTAGGTCATACCAATCTAGGAACAAGATCACTAGGTGTAAGGGTAATATCTTAGCCTAAATAATACACATCTCGGCCTTGGTGATGAACACCTCGGCCTAGATAGTGACATCTCGGCCAATATGCCAAGGTGCGAGTGGAGGTTAACCAAAAGATTCCAAGATAGTCTTGGGTATAAGAGATTCAAAGGTGCGACCCAGGTTTAGGTGACCTCGGCTAAACTCACACCAAGCAAGGAGCAAAGCATGCAGTAACACTTAAGCAAAACAAAGACAAGATCTGAAATGTAAGCTTAACAAAACAAAATCATATAAATGCATGAGAGCATGACTAAGATGAAGTGAGGGTTGTTACATCACAACTTACATTGTTCCCTCCCAAGGTGTTTGAGGTTTTCCCTGGGCTTTCTTGTGACTGTTAATCGATTTTGGCCCCCGATGGCCTATTTTCAAGCTTAAATGTGAAAAAGTGCCTTTTTCGACTTAGTTTTAAAACTGGAAGTCCGGTGCTTGTTCTGTAAGCTTCCACAACTTACATTGGTCCCTCTCGAGGTGTCTGAGGTATTGCCCGATCCTTTTCTTGACTGTTACATGATTTTCGGCTCCGATAGCCCGTTTTCAAGCTTAATTGTCAAATAAGTTTATTTTTTGACATAGTTTTCAAACCGGGAGTCCAGTGCTAGTTCCGTAAGTTTCCACAAATTATATTGGTCCATCCTGAGGCCTTCGAGGTGTTCCTTTGGCCTTCTCATGACTGTTACACGATTTTGGCCCCAGATGGCCTATTTTCAAACTTAAGTGTGAAAAAAATGCATTTTTCGACTTAGTTTTTAAACCGGGAGTCCCATGGTAGTTCCATAAGTTTTGAAAAGTTACATTGGTCCCTCCTGAGGTGTTGGAGTTGTTCCTTAGGCCTTCTCATGGCTGTTACACGATTTCAGCCCCTGATGGCCTATTTTTAAGCTTAAGTGTTTGAAAAGTGCATTTTTTGACTTTGTTTTCAAACCGGGAGTCCTATGCTAGATCCGTAAGCTTCCACAACTTATATTGCTCCCTCTTGAGGTGTTTTAGGTGTTCCCTGAGCCTTCTCATGACTGTTACATTATTTTGGCCCCCGATGGCCTATTTTCAAGTTTAAGTGTGAAAAAAGTGACTTTTTCGACTTAGTTTTCAAACCGAAAGTCCCATGCTAGTTTCGTAAGTTTTTATAACTTACATTGGTCCCTCCCAAGATGTTTGATGTGTTCCCTAGGCCTTCTCATGAATGTTAGACTATTTTGGCCCCTGATGGCTTATTTTCAAGCTTAAGTGTGAAAAATTTGCCTTTTTGGACTTAGTTTTCAAACCGGGAGTCCCGTGCTAGTTCTGTAAGTTTCCACAACTTACACTGGTCCCTCTCGAAGTGTTTGAGGTGTTCCCCGTGCCTTCTCGTGACTTTTACACGATTTTGGCCCTCAATGACCTATTTTCAACCTTAAGTGTGAAAAAAGTACATTTTTCGACTTAGATTTCAAACCGGGAGTCCCGTGCTAATTCCGTAAGTTTCCCCTACTGACAATAGTCCCTCTCGAGGAGTTTGAGGTGTTCCCTATGCCTTCTTGTGACTGTTACACAATTTTGGCCATCGACGTCCTATTTTCAAGCTTAAGTGTGAAAAAAGTGAATTTTTTAACTTACTTTTAAAACCGGAAGTCCCGTTCTAGTTCTGTATTTTCAACAACTTATATTGTTCCCTCCCGAGGTGTTTGAGGTGTACCCCGGTCTTCCCATGACTGTTACATGATTTTGGCACACCGAGGCCTATTTTCAAGTTGAAGTGTGAAAAAAGTATCTTTTTCGACTTAGTTTTCAAATCGGAAGTCTCGTTCTAGTTCTGTAAGTTTCACCAACTTACATTGGTCCCTCCTGAGGTATTTGAGGTGTTCCTTGGACCTTCTCGTGACTGTTACACGATTTTCACCTCCGATGGCATTTTCAAGCTTAAGTGTTAAAAAATTGTCTTTTTCGACTTAGTTTTCAAATCGGTAGTCTCGTGCTAGTTTCATAAGTTTACACTACTTACATTGGTCCCTTACGAGGTGTTTGAGGTGTTCCCCGGTCCTTCTCGTGACTGTTACACAATTTTGCTCGCCGATGGCCTATTTTCAAACTTAAGTGTGAAAAAAGTGACTTTTTCGACTTAGTTTTCAAACCGGAAGTCCCGTGCTAGTTCCATAAGTTTCCACAACTTACGTTAGTCCCTCCTAAGGTGTTGGAGGTGTTCCCCGGTCCTTCTTGTGACTGTTACACGATTTTGGCCTCTAATGGCCTATTTTCAAGCTTAAGTGTTTGAAAAGTGTATTTTTTGACTTAGTTTTCAAACTGAGAGTCCCGAACTTGTTTCGTAAGCATCCACAACATACATTGGTCCCTTCCGAGGGGTTTGAGATGTTCACCGGGACTTCTCATGACTATTACACTGTTTTGGCCACCGATGGACTATTTTAGAGCTTAAGTGTGAAAAAAGTGTCTTTTTCGACTTAATATTCAAACCGGAAGTCTTGTGCTAGTTCCATAAGTTTTCACGACTTACATTGGTCTCTCCCAAGGTGTTTGCGGTATTCCCTGGGCCTTCTCATGACTGTTACACGATTATGGCCCCCGATGGCCTATTTTCAAGCTTAAGTATAAAAAAAGTGTCTTTTCGACTTTATTTTCAAATCGGGAGTCCCGTTCTAGTTCTATAAGTTTCCAAAACATATATTGGTCTCTCCCGAGGTGTTTGAGGTGTTCCCCGGGCCTTCTCATAATTGTTACACTATTTTCGCCCCCGATGGCCTATTTTCAAGCTTAAGTGTGAAAAAAATGTCTTTTTCGACTTAGTTTTCAAACCAGAAGTCCGGTGCTAGTTCTGTAAATTTTCAAAACTTACATTGGTCCCGTCCGAGGAGTTTGATGTGTTCCCAGGGCCTTCTCTTGACTGTTACACTAGTTTGGCCCTCGATGGCCTATTTTCAAGCATAAGTGTGAGAAAAGTGCCTTTTTGTACTTAATTTTTAAATCGGGAGACCCGTGCTAATTTCATAAGTTTCCACAACTTACATTGGTCCCCGTTGAGGTGTTTGAGGTGTTCCCCGGGACTTCTCGTGACTATTACACGATTTTGGCACCCGATGGCCTATTTTCAACCTTTAGTGTAAAAAAAGTGCATTTTTTGACTTAGTTTTCAAACCAGGAGTGCCGTGCCACTTCCATAAGTTTTCACAACTTACATTGGTCCTTCCCATGGTGATTGAGGTGTTCTGCTGGTCTTCTCGTGACTATTACATGATTTTGGCCCCCGATGGCCTATTTTCAAGCTTAAGTATGGGAAAAGAGGCTTTTTTGACTTAGTTTTCAAACCGGGAGTCCCGTGCCAGTTCCGTACTTTTCACAACTTACATTGGGCCCTCCCGAGGTGTTTGAAGTGTTTCTCGGGCCTTCTCGTGACTGTTACACGATTTTAGCCCTCGATGGCCTATTTTCAAGCTTAAGTGAGACAAAAGTGCATTTTTCGACTTATTTTTCACACCAGGACTCCCATGCCAGTTCTATAAGTTCCCACAACATACATTGGTCCATCTCGAGATATTTGGGGTGTTCCACGGGGGTTCTCCTGACTGTTACACAATAGATTACTCAGTAATTTCTCTATAAATTCTCTGTAAACTACTCAATAAATTTCCAATAAATTCTCCGTAAATTGCTCAGTAAATTTCAGAAAATTCTCAATAAATTACTCATCAAATTCCTAGTAAATTCTTGGAAAATTACTTAGTAAATTCCCAGCAAATTCACAGTAAAATCCCTGTAATTTTCAGTAAATTCCTCAGTAAATTCCCAGAAAATTACATACTAAATTGCCTGAAAATTCTCAGTAAATTATTCAGGAAGTTCCTTAGTAAATTCTCAGTAAATTTCTTAGAAAATTCGGAGTAAATTCTCAATAAATTACTTAGTAAATTCTCAGTAAAGTACTCAGTAAATTCCCATGAAATTCTCAGTAAATTACTCGGTAAATTTTTAGTAAATTCTAAGTAAATTCTCAATAAATTCAAAGTAAATTACTCAATAAATTTCCAATAAATTCTAAATAAAGTACTCAGTAAATTCCCCGTAAATTTTCAGTAAATTACTCAGTAAATTCCCAGCAAATTACTTAGTACATTCTCTGTAAATTTTCAGTAAAATACTCAGTAAATTTCAATTAAATTCTCAATAAATTACTCCGTAAATTCCCTGTAAATTACTCAGAAAATTCCCAGTAAATAACTCTGTAAATTCTCAGTAAATTACTTATTAAATTCCTTTTAAATTCTCAGTAAATTACTCAGTTAATCACCAATTAATTTTCTGTAAATTACTCTGTAAATTCCTTGTTAATTCTCTATAAATTACCCAACAAATTCTCAGCAAATTACTAGTAAATTCCCAGTAAATACTCAATAAATTACTCAGTAAATTGTCAACACATTCTCAGAAAATTACTCAGTAAATTCCCTGTAAATTACTCAGTATATTACTCAGTAAATTCTCTGTAAATTACTTAATAAATTTTCAGTAAATTACTCAGTAAATTCCCAGTAAATTACTCAGTAAAGTACCCGTAAATTCCCTGTAAATTACTCAATAAATTTCTAGTAAATTCTCAGTAAATTACTTAGTAAATTTCAAGTAAATTCTCAGTAAATTCCCAGTAAATTATCAGTAAATTCGCAATAAATTCTCATTAAATTTCTCAATAAATTTCCAGTAAATTCTTGGTAAATAACTTAATAGATTCCCAATAAATTATCTGTAAATTACTAATAAACTCCCAATAATTTCTCAGTAAATTACTCAGTAAATTACTAGTAAATTCCCAAAAAATTAATCAGTAAATTCCCAGTAAATTACCCAGTAAATTCGCAGTAAATTACTTAGTAAATTTTCAGTAAATTACTCAGTCAATTCCCAGTAAATTACTTAACAAATTCCTAGTAAATTGCTCAGTAAATTTGCAGTAAATTACTCAATAAATTCCCCATAAATTCCAGTAAATTACTAAGTAAATTCCCAGTAAATTACTCTGTAAATTGCCAGTTAATTTTCAATAAATTCCAACTAAATTCAAAGTAGATTACTCAGTAATTTCCCTATAAATTCTATGTAAACTACTCAATAAATTCTCAATTACTCCGTAAATTTCCAGTAAATTCTCAGAAAATTACTTAGTAAATTCCCAGTAAAATCCCTGTAATTTTCAGTAAATTCCCATAAAATTACATACTAAATTGCTTGAAAATTCTCAGTAAATTATTCAGCAAATTTCTTAGTAAATTATCAGTAAATTCTCCGTAAATTCCAAGTAAATTCCCAGTAAATTACTAAGAAAATTTCAGAAACTACTCAATAAATTTCTCAGAAAATTCTCAATAAATTCTCAGTAAAGTACTCAGTAAATTACACAGTAAATTAGTCCGTAAAATCCCATTAAATACTCAGTAAAGTACCTAGTAAATTAGTCCGTAAAATCCCATTAAATACTTAGTAAATTACTTAGTAAATTCCCATTAAATACTCAGTAAATTACTCAACAAATTCCTATTAAATTCTCAGTAAATTACTCATTAAATTCTCAATAAATTCCTAATAAATTCAAAGTAAATTACAAAATAAATTCCCAATAAATTCTAAATAAAGTACTTAGTAAATTCCCAGTAAATTTTCAGTAAATTACTTAGTAAAATTCAAGTAAATTACTTAGTAAATTCCTATTAAATTACTTAGTAAATTCCTATTAAATTACTTTGTAAATTCCCTGCAAATTACTCATTGAAATATTAGTAAAATACTCCGTAAATTCTTAGTTTATTTTCAGTAAATTACTCAGTAATCGGGGGACGACACGTGGCGGAGGGGGAGCGTCCCAGGTAATATTAGTGTGACGCTCCTGGGCACCTATATAACTCACTCCCTCACTTTCTAAGACCAGTAAAGTTTTTAGAGAGTGACTTGCGTCATCTGAGAGAGTGAGTGACGTCATTGAGAGTGAGTTATAGCCTCAATGCAATGTCGTTTTAGAGTTCAAAACAAGAACATATTCCTCACATATGCCCAATGTTCTATACCTAAAGAGAGATTGTTAGAGAAAATTAGAGAGCTGTTTACAACCAGGCCATCAAATTATGTGAGGGTTGCACATGAATTACATGAGGACGGGCAACCACATCTCCATGCTCTTGTCCAATTTCCATACCGTTTTCAGACGCAGGACGAACGGTTCTTCGATGTTACTCACGATCGAACTAATTGCCATTTCCATCCGAATGTACAAGGGGCCTACAACCATCAGAATGTGCTGGAATACATCTCCAAACACGGGGATTACATGGAATGGGGTGAATTCCGTGAGAGGGGCCGCTGCGCTAACCAGAACAACAAAGAAAATATATATCCCGACGCACTTGTCGCCGGCACCAAGGATGAAGCATTGGAAATGGTAAGAAATGGTGATCCAAAATGTTTCTAGCTAAATTATGACAAGTTGTCATCTAATTATGACAGAATATCGTTTAAACTCGCATTGCTATATATTCATCAATTTGCAGAAACGGTATGGGCCATCCCAACAGATCTACAGCAATGGGTTGATGAAAATATAAGGGACGAGGCCCAAAGATGACACAGGACCAAGAGCATTATTATTGAAGGTCCATCTCGAATTGGGAAAACATGTTAGGCCCAGTCTTTGGGGTGCGGGAAATTATATAAGCCAAAATAATTGGGGATTTTTAATTATTTTGCAATGGAGCCGTCCGATCTAAGTCAATTTAGGCGGTTGATTTTAAAATACGAGCCTGATCTTTTACTGCTACATTGGTCCTTTTTGGTCGTCGACGAAAACAACGCAAAAAATTTAATCCGGCTCATCAACGCCTTACAGCGGCAAGAAGATGCTCTATTCGCCAGTCTGAAAGCGGTTTCCGAATTAGAAACCCAGGCGACGGCTCCATCCATGCAGACTATGGACCGATGTGCAGACACACATTCTACCGCTGATGTATGTTACGCCACCGTGGATGAAGACCATGTCCCTGTGCGTTCTGGTTCTTGACGTTTGGAGCATATAATAAAAAAAAAATGTGTAAATAATTTATTGAAATGTGCTGTATATCTATCCCATTTATATTATATTGTAATACTTGGAGGCCCATTTTAGTGTCCACTTCTTTCATAGAGCAATTTAATGGGCCTATGGAAAATCATTGTAGTGCTTTGGGCCTGGTCATGTTATAAGGGCCTCTTCATTTAGGAGACTGTAATTGGGCCTGTTAATGATTTTTCATTTGGGAGATTGTAATTGAGCCCATTATATTATTGTTAATGATCCAAACAATAATCACATTGATTAAATATATCTTAATATCTTTATCATTCAATCATTAAAATGTACATAAATATTTTCCCATCGCCAATCTTTTACATAATACGAAAGCTCGTTGAGTACAATAGTCAGTGCGAGACAATAATTTACAGGGCTAATAATCCCAAAGCTGGATAATGTCTTCGTCATCCTGCGTGCAATAAGCTAGGAAAATACATTCTCCGATAGGTTTTTGAGACCACTGTATGTCAGCCATGTATACATTGTCGCAGTGAACGTCCGGACTTGTAGTGCTTTTCGGAGGTTGTACTTGAATAGGCATTCTATCTTGTATACCCCCTGATTCCTCGGCATGGACATATCTACGGCTCTGAACCACATCGGATTGGTCAAAGTGTCGTAGAAGACCCCTGACTGCATCCTCTCTCTCTAGTGGATGTGGTTCGATACATCCGTTCGTATGGAATAACGAAAAACCGCATTGGAAGTGGAATATCTTCCTGCGTTGGGCCTTCTTCTTCTCATTGCGATGTCTCTTCTTGAATTGGTTCTGGCGAACAGGGGCTGGTTGACTGTATAAAATTCTGCGTTTCGGATCGTCCACGCTTTGAGCTCGGCGTGTTCATTTTTTTCCAAAAAATCTTTGTAACTAGAGTCAGCGCCGGGATTGCATAATATAATACTTGGAATCCCGCCTTTTATTTTCCTTGGGCGGGCATATTTGCAATTTGAAATCCATTCCCGTTGGGCTCCAATAAATTCACACCAGTGTTTCAAAAATGGTGGGGCCACATCATCGATTATGCTGTAGAAAGCAGCATCATTGTGGTCCCGTAAATCGATGTGGCCAGAATAATAATTATACGAACCCAAAGACCGGGCCCAACATGTTTTCCCAATTCGAGATGGACCTTCAATTATAACGCTCTCGGGCCTGTGTGGTCTTTGGGCCTCGTCCCTTATATTTTCATCAACCCATTGCTGTAGATCTGCTGGGATGGCCCATACCATTTCTACGAATTGATGAATGTACGGTAATGGGGGTTTAAACGATATTCTGTCATAATTAGATGACAACTTGTCATAATTTAGCCAGAAGCATTTTGGGTCGCCATTTCTTACCATTTCCAATGCTTCGTCCTTGGAGCCGGCGGCAAGTGCGTCGCGACATATATTTTCTTTGTTGTTCTGGTTAGCGCAGTGGCCCCTCTCACGGAATTCACCCCATTCCGTGTAATCCCCGTGTTTGGAGATGTATTCCAGCACATTCTGATGGTTGTAGGCCCCTTGTACATTCGGATGGAAATGGTGATTAGTTCGATCGTGAGTAACGTCAAAGAACCGTTCGTCCTGCGTCTGAAAACGGTATGGAAATTGGACAAGAGCATGGAGATATGGTTGCCCGTCCTCATGTAATTCATGTACAACCCTCACATAATTTGGTGGCCTGGTTGTAAACAACTCTCTAATTTTCTCTAACAATCTCTCTTTAGGTATAGAACATCGGGCATATGTGAGGAATATGTTCTTGTTTTGAACTCTAAAACGACGTCGCATTGAGGCCATAACTCACTCTCAATGACGTCGCTCACTCTCTCGGATGACGCAAGTCACTCTGTAAAAACTTTACTTGTCTTAGAGAGTGAAGGAGTGAGTTATATAGGTGCCTAGGAGCGTCCCACTAATATTACCTGGGACGCTCCCCCCGCGCCACGTGTCGTCCCCTGATTGGTGCTTCCCTCCGCAATTCCCGACGTGTTATCGTCTACGGGCTTTGCCCCGCGCCCAAATCTGCGGCCAGGATTAAAAATCTAAGAAGGCAAGTGCAAGCGGGAAATTATTGAGGATTTTTAATTATTTTGCAATGGAGCCGTCCGATCTAGGTCAATTTAGGCGGTTGATTTTAAAATACGAGCCTGATCTTTTACTGCTGCATTGGTTCTTGTTGGTCGTCGACGAAAACAACGCCAAAAATTTAATCCGGCTCATCAATGCCTTACAGCTGCAAGAAGATGCTATATTCACCAATCTGAAAGCGGTTTCCGAATTAGAAACCTAGGCGACGGCTCCATCCATGCAGACTATGGACCGATGTGCAGACACACATTCTGCCGCTGATGTATGTTACGCCACCGTGGATGAAGACCATGTCCCTGTGCGTTCTGGTTCTTGACGTTTGGACTGTATAATAAAAAAAAATGTGTAAATAATTTATTGAAATGTGCTGTATGTCCGTCCCATTTATATTATATTGTAATACTTGGAGGCCCATTTTAGTGTCCACTTCTTTCATAGAGCAATTTAATGGGCCTATGGAAAATCATTGTAGTGCTTTGGGCCTGGTCATGTTATAAGGGCCTCTTCATTTAGGAGACTGTAATTGGGCCTGTTAATGATTTTTCATTTGGGAGATTGTAATTGGGCCCATTATATTATTGTTAATGATCCAAACAATAATCACATTGATTAAATATATCTTAATATCTTTATCATTCAATCATTAAAATGTACATAAATATTTTCCCATCGCCAATCTTTTACATAATACGAAAGCTCGTTGAGTACAATAGTCAGTGCGAGACAATAATTTACAGGGCTAATAATCCCAAAGCTGGATAATGTCTTCGTCATCCTGCGTGCAATAAGCCAGGAAAATACATTCTCCGATAGGCTTTTGAGACCACTGTATGTCAGCCATGTATACATTGTCGCAGTGAACGTCCGGACTTGTAGTGCTTTTCGGAGGTTGTACTTGAACAGGCATTCTATCTTGTATACCCCCTGCTTCCCTGGCACAGACATATCTACAGCTCTGAACCACATCGGATTGGTCAAAGTGTCGTAGAAGACCCCTGACTGCATCCTCTCTCTCTAGTGAATGTGGTTCGATACATCCGTTCGTATGGAATAACGAATAGCCGCATTGGAAGTGGAATATCTTCCTGCGTTGGGCCTTCTTCTTCTCATTGCGATGTCTCTTCTTGATTGGCTCTGGCGAACAGGGGCTGGTCGACTGTATAAAATTCTGCGTTTTGGATCGTCCACGCTTTGAGCCCGGCGTGTTCATTTTTTTCCAAAAAATCTTTGTAACTAGAGTCAACGGCGGGGTTGCATAATATAATATTTGGAATCCTGCGTTTTATTTTCCTTGGGCGGGCATATTTGCAATTTGAAATCCATTCCCATTGGGCTCCAATAAATTCGCGCCAGTGTTTCAAAAATGGTGGGGCCACATCATTGATTATGTTGTAGAAAGCAGCATCATTGTGGTCCCGTAAATCGATGTGGCCGGAATTTTAATCAATGTGATTATTTTGTGTGGGAATGTCGCACAAAATTGATTGTAAGAGCGCATTTGAATTGTAGATTGAAATATTGTTACTAGTAAAATAATTTCTTATTAATACAATTATTGGTTATAAATTATTTTACAATTGTCTCCGTTGTACATTTGCTTTCTGGGCTGATGTGGATCCTTCCACTTCGGCTTTTACAGCTTCTCCTATTAATTTAGACACCTCGTTTGTAGCGAGTCTTGATGATTCTGAGTTATTAGATCTGGCCTCGCCATCGATGGGCCTATGTTAATCGGGCCGCTAAATCGATTATTTGGCCCTGTTGATTATTGATGGGCAAGGTCACAAAATTATGTCGCTACGATCGAATGATTGATCCATCCCGAATTGAACTTGCTGACATTCATGCCGCCATTATTCTTTGGGCTGATGAACCGTATTGGCCCATCGGTGCTGACAATGTCTTTGTGGATAAAAAATGTGATTCGGAATTGGAGCGTGTTAGTCTTGCCTTCGCCACTTTCTGTTCCTCGTGCCAAATATCCACATTGCTGTTGTTGAATACCTTGGATAAAACAGTTATTAATGGCGGCCGATAAGTAATTTCATCTGGGAACGATGATGTTTGGAAAGCCAATGTTGCTTTCATTTTGCAATATTTCACATCGTCGTTGATGTTTGTTTGTAGCAATATGTACGACGCTGTCCATGGGCATCCTTTCTTATCTGCGGCAGCATAGGCGTTTCCGAAATATGTGATATCTACTGGGCATGTAACTGGAAACGTAAAGCGGGCCTGTAATTGATCATCCACTCGTAACCATGTGTCTCGTATTTTGACTTCGACGCGACCAGTAGAATTGAATGGACACTGTGGCCTGTAGCTTAACTTGCATTTGTCAATTATCATAGACTTGAATGTGAGTTTTTGCCACACCGCATTGCCTATCTTTGGATTTGTTATTGGTATGTTGGATACCAGTAAGTTTGATGTCGCGTCTATGATTTGGGTTTCCAAATTGCCCTCTTCATTTTCGTGGAGACTATTTGTAAGATCGGCTTGTTGCATTTCTTCAGACATTATGATAGCACAGCGATCAGTTAGAATTGTTAGACACACAATTCTTATATGGGGCATCAATGGCTAATGCATGTTCTTATATATCCCATTTCACAGAGTTGGGAGAATAATTAATTTAAAACGATGTCGCATTGATGTCATAACTCACTCTCAATGACGTCACTTACTCTCTCGGACGACGCAAGTCACTCTCTAAAAACATTACTGGTTTTAGAGAGTGAGGGAGTGAGTTATATAGGTGCCCAGGAGCGTCCCACTAATATTACCTGGGACACTCCCCCCGCGCCACGTGTCGTCCCCCGATTGGTGCTCCCCTTCGCAATTCGCGGTGTGTTGTCGTCTAGGGGCTCCGCTCCGCACCCAGATCTGCGGCCATGATTAAAAATCTAAAAAGGCAAGCACAAGCGGGAAATTTAAATTTAAAAGGAAGCGCATGCGAAAAGGTGAAATAGTTAACATATGTATGGCCCACGATTTGGTTTTTCTGCATCGTTTGTGATCTGTTATTATTCTGGGCCATACGTTATATAGGAACCTAGCTTTTAAAAGTACAACTGTTCATGTTGACCCATGTCACGGTCAACATATTACGCCTATAAAATAAAATCGATGTGATGCATTTAATGGTGGGGTTCCATCATCGATTATGGCGATTACTTTCTGTTTTTCACAACAGCGTCCATATACTACCAGAACTAAATTAAATTTTAGTCACCGTTGGACAACATCCAGCAGATCTGGTGTTTCCGGTCGAAGTTATTTTAAACTACAGAAACATAGTTACAACAAAAAAAAAATGATTCACGTCTAAATCGTTGTGTGATTCCATCTGGAGGATTGACGATTTTCTCCCGTATGATGAGCCTGATTTTTTCCATTTCGATTTGCCAGAGGTTGGTACTGAAAGGCATGAACGACTATCCCGAAAATTGAAGCTGTTAGGGCTCTACATCCAAGGTGTAGTTTGACGTCAAACTGGTGGTCTCTCCGAAGTTGCTGCTGATACGCCTGGCCTCGAAAGCGACATGCGTGATTTGCAAAACCTTAATGAGGAGATTAAACTAATATCGTTAAGCTACAATTACTCAGTACATTCTCCTACTTGGAAGCTAAGCAATATTAGTTTGAGTGAAACTAGGCCACGTAAGCTAATGAAACAATCAATTGCATAAGCTAATTAGTTCCTAGAACAAAAGAGAGAAGGATGGAGAAGGACGGAGGGAGTTAGAAGAGAATCTTTCTTCCGGTGAACTAAAAGATAAAGTTTGAGAAAAGAAAGAGAAATTGGATAAAAATTAAAGGGAATTCAAATTCAACATTTTGGACATGAGAATTGAACACTTAGGTGATTTAGAAAACATTAAACGAGGTGCTTAAGTTTAACTAATATCGTTAAGCCACAATTCCTCCTTCAATTCTCTTTCTTGGAGGTTAAGCAAGATTAGTTTGAGTTAAACATGGCCACTTAACCTAATGAAACTATTAGTTGCCCAAGCTAATTCGTTCCTAGAGCAAAAGAGAGAATGATTTAGAAGGACGGAGAGACTTATAGAGAAACTTTCTTCTTCAGAGTTAGAGAAAAGAAAGGGAAATAGGTTGAAAATTAAAGGGAATTCTATTTCATCCTTCTGTACTTGAGAATTGAACACTTGGGTGACTTACAAAACCTTTGTGAGATGATTAAACTAATATAGTTAAGCTACAATTACTCAGTAAATTCTCTTTCTTGGAGGCTAAGCAATATTAGTTTGAGTGAAACTAGGCCACGTAAGCTAATGAAACAATTAGTTGCATAAGCTAATTAGTTCCTAGAACAAAAGAGAGAAGGATGGACAAGGACGGAGAGAGTTAGAGAGAATATTTCTTCTTGTGAACTAGAAGAGAAAGTTAGAGAAAAGAAAGAGAAAAAGGATCAAAATTAAAGGGAATTCAAATTCAACATTTTGGACATGAGAATCGAACAATTAGGTGATTTAGAAAACATTAAATGAGGTACTTAAGTTAAACTAATATCGTTAAGCGACAATTACTCCGTAAAACTATTTGTTGGACGCTAAGCACAGTTAGTTTGTGTTAAACTTGGCCACTTAACCTAATGAAACTATTAGTTGGCCAAACTAATTAGTTCCTAAAGCAGTAGAGAGAATGATTTAGAACGATAGAGAGAGTTAAAGAGCAACTTTCTTTTTTCAGAGTTAGAAGTGAAAGTTAGAGAATAGAAAGGGAAATAGGATTAAAATTAAAGGGAATTCCAATTCATCGTTTTGTACTTGAGAATTGAACACTTAGGTGAGTAAGAAAACCTCAATGAGGCGATTAAACTAATATCATTAAATTCTCTTTCTTGGAGGATAAGCAATATTAGTTTGAGTGAAACTAGGCCATGTAAGCTAGTGAAACAATAATTCCATGAGCTAATTTAGTTCCTATAATAAAAGAGAAAAAGGATGGAGATGGATGGACAGAGTTAGATAGAATCTTTCTTCTTGTGCACAAGAAGAGAAATTGGAGAAAATAAAGAGAAATAGGTTAAAAATTAAAGGGGATTCAATTTTAACATTTTGGACATGAGAATTGAACACTTAGATGACTTAGTAAACATTAAATGAGGTGCTAAAGTTAAACTAATATCGTTATTCCACAATTACTCCGTAAATTCTCTTTCTTGGAGACTATGCAAAATTAGTTTAAGTTAAACTTGGTCACCTAACCTAATGAAACTACTAGTTGCCTAAGCTAATCAGTTCCTGGGGCAAAAGAGAGAATGATTTTGGAAGGTGGAGAGAGTTAGAGAATATCTTTCTTCTTGAGAACTAGAAGAGAAAGTTAGAGAAGAGAAAGGGAAATAGGATAAAAATTAAAGAGAATTCAAATTCAACATTTTGGGCATGATAATTGAACACTTAGGTGATTTAGAAAAAATTAAATGAGGTGCTTAACTTAAACTAATATCTTTAAGCCACAATCACTCCATAAATTCTCTTTCTTGGAGGCTAAGCACAGTTAGTTTGAGTTAAACTTGGCCACTTAACCTAATGAAACTATTAATTGCGGAAGCTAATTAGTTCCTGGAGCAATAGAGAGAATGATTTAGACCGATAAAGAGAGTTAAAGAGCAACTTTGTTCTTCAGAGTTAGAAGTGAAAGTTAGAGAATAGAAAGGGAAAATAGGATGAAAATTAAAGAGAATTCTAGCTCATCCTTTTGTACTTGAGAATTGAATACTTAGGTGATTTACAAAACCTTAATGAGATGATTAAACTAATATCGTTAAGCTACAATCACTTAGTAGATTCCCTTTCTAGGAAGCTAAGCAACATTAGTTTGAGTGAAACTAGACACGTAAGCAAATGAAACAATTAGTTGCATAAGCTAATTAGTTCCTAAAGCAAAAGAGAGACGGATGGAGAAGGACGAAGAGAGTTAGAGAGAATTTTTCTTCTTGTGAACAAGAAGAGGAACTTAGAGAACATAAAGGGAAATTGGATAAAAATTAAAGGGAATTCAAATTCAACATTATGGACATGAGAATTGAACACTTAGGTGATTTAGAAAACATTTAATGAGGTGTTAAACTTAAACTAATATCGTTGTCCCACAATTACTCCTTAAATACTCTTTTTTGGAGACTAAGTAAAATTAGTTTGACTAAACTTGGCCACTTAACCAAATGAAACTACTGGTTGCCTAAGCTAATTAGTTCCTAGAGCAAAAGGGAGAATGATTTTGAAGGGTGGAGAGAGTTAGAGAATATCATTCTTCTTGAGAACTAGAAGAGATAGTTAGAGAAAAGAAAGGGCAATAGGATAAAAAAAATTAAAGGGAATTCAAATTCGACATTTTGGACATGATAATTGAACACTTATGTGATTTAGAAAACATTAAATGAGACGTTTAAGTGAAACTAATATATCTGCGCCACAATTACCCCGTAAATTCTCTTTTTTGGAGGCCAAGCACAGTTAGTTTGAGTGAAACACGGCCACTTAACCTAATGAAACTATTAGTTGCGGAAGCTGATTAGTTCCTAGAGCTATAGAGAGAGTGATTTAGAACGACAGAGAGAGAGAGAGAGAGAGAGAGAGTTAAAGAGCAACTTTCCTCTTCAGAGTTAGAAGTGAAAGTTGGATAAAAGAAAGGGAAATGGGATGAAAATTAAAGGGAATTCTAATTCATCCTTTTGTACTTGATTATTGGAAACTTAGGTGAATTAGAAAACTTTAATGAGGAGATTAAACTAATATCATTAAGCTACAATTACTCAGTACATTCTCCTTCTTAGAAGCTAAGCAATATTAGTTTGAGTGAAACTAGGCCACGTAAGCTAATGAAACAATCAGCTGCATAAGCTAATTAGTTCCTGGAACAAAAGAGAGAATGATGGAGAAGGACGGAAGGAGTTAGAGAGAATCTTTCTTCTGGTGACCTAGAAGATAAAGTTTGAGAAAAGAAAGAGAAATTGGATAAAAATTAAATGGAATTCAAATTCAACATTTTGGACATGAGAATTGAACACTTAGGTGATTTAGAAAACATTAAATGAGGTGCTTAAGTTAAACTAATATCGTTAAGCCACAATTGCTCCTTAAATTCTCTTTCTTGGAGGCTAAGCAAGATTAGTTTGAGTTAAACATGGCTACTTAACCTAATGAAACTATTAGTTGCCTAAGCTAATTCATTCCTAGAGCAAAAGAGAGAATGATTTAGAAGGACAGAGAGACTTAAAGAGAAACTTTCTTCTTCAGAGTTAGAGAAAAGAAAGGGAAATAGGTTGAAAATTGAAGGGAATTCTATTTCATCCTTCTGTACTTGAGAATTGAACACTTGGGTGACTTACAAAACCTTTGTGAGATGATTAAACTAATATAGTTAAGCTACAATTACTCAGTAAATTCTCTTTCTTGGAGGCTAAGCAATATTAGTTTGAGTGAAACTAGGCCACGTAAGCTAATGAAACAATTAGTTGCATAAGCTAATTAGTTCCTAGAACAAAAGAGAGAAGGATGGACAAGGACGGAGAGA